>CM035849.1:298980050-299580050 GCA_020510985.1 Pholidichthys leucotaenia
TTACTTCTTAGCCAATAGACTGCAGTTTGTTTCTAAATGGACAAAATCAACCCCACTAGGAAACCCATGGTTAGATGCTGAACAGGCTCTCTGTGGATCACGAAATATCTCTGACTTACCTTTCATGATCCCCTGTATCAAATGCCATGACTGTTTTAAAAGCATTAACATTAGCTCCTCTCTGACTGCCTGGTGGAAATTTTTAAAAATAACAGGGTCTTCACTTGTCCCTGGTAAACTCACGCCCATTTGGAACTTCTTCTTCTTCTTCGTCGATCACTAGATGGTCACACCAGCTGCCCTGACGAATGCTGCCGTCCTGCGGAGGTCCCCGAGGTCCCCGTGCAGCTTTTGGTTCAGCGATGTGGGGTCAGGCCACGTAGCTCGTCTGAGTGCAGCGTGGTCTGGGCAGTCTTGGAGGAGGTGTTCGCTGGTCATTTGGGCAGTACCACATGGGCATCTGTCCGATTGTCCAACTTTAAGTTTCTGGTGCATGTGAGCATGCATTCTGTTATGTCCAGTTTGGAGTCTGAACAGAACGACTTGGTCAGCCCTGCTCAGACTATAGTAGTTGTCATCCTTGCAGAAGTTTGGGTGTTGCTGCTGCCACTTCTTGTGAGACAGGGCCTTAATAATGGTTTTCTCCTCACTGTAAGAGACCTGCCTGTCTTCCTGGTCTTGCTGCCCACCCTCCTTAGCAAGTCTGTCAGCCGTCTCATTTCCATAGATTCCACAGTGGGCAGGAATCCATTGGAGTGATACGTTCACCTTTGTTGCTAGTTGAGACAGAGTGAGGGCGAGTTCATTCAGTTCTTTGCGTCGGGGGTCCTGAAGTGCATCCAAGACAGAGAGGGCATCAGTGAAGATGACGACCCGCTTGTGTGCCTTGTCTTGATGTTCCCTGACGTGGGCCGCTGCTGTTCTCAGGGCCTCTGCCTCAGCCCTGAAATTGGTGGCGTACTTTCCAGTCGCAATGGGAATATGGGTCTCCTCGTCAGCGTACCTGATGTACACGCCGCCTCCGCCATTCCTGGTTGCTTCCATGGCAGAGCCGTCTGTGTAGACGTGAGTCCACTGCTCTTTAGGGTAGGCAGACTGAATGAACTCCAGGGCCAGCGACTTCCTCTCTTGGTCTGACTGTGTTCCTTTCTTCCCAATGCCCGATATGACTGTGCGTATGGCTGGGAAGTTCTGTCGGTTCCAGGAGGGAACAGATGCTATGGGTGGTATTGGTGTGGGTATGTGGTCCATCAGTTCTGGGTCTCTCCTTTCAAGTGTCCTGCTCTGGTGGATGAAGCTCGATCTCTTAAGTCTCCCTTTTGTTGGCTTGTTCAGTCTGTCCTTCATGGGATGGCCTGGGTCAGTACCTTGACGTTTCTTCTGTCTTCCAGTGGTGCAAGGCCTGTTGTTGTCTCCAGCGCTTTGATAGGTGTACTGCGCATGGCTCCTGTCATCATTCGCATGGCTTGGTTTTGGAGTCTGTCCAGCTTCTCAGTGTTGCTTTTGGCAGCTGTTGAGGTTGCTGCCATGCCATACTCCAGAACAGGCCGAATCCTCCCCACATAGAGCTTCTTCAGGACACCCTGGTCTGCACCCCAGTCTGTTCCTGACAGTTTCTTCATTAGGGCCATCCTGATCTTTGCTCTTGCCTGGTTCTTGTGCAGCTGGTTCTTCCAAGTCAGTCTGCGATCCATGGTGATCCCGAGGTATGTGGGTGCATATTCAGCCTGGAGCTCATGGGAGTTGATCTGCAGTTTCACCTTCTGGGGTTGGGTGGACAGGGTGAAGACGGTGTATGTAGTCTTCCTCTCATTTAAGCTTACAAGCCATGACTTGGTCCATGCCCTCGATCAGCCGGAGAACTTGCTGCACTCTGTAGTTTGCAGTCACGATGCTTTCCTCACTGCACCAGAGGGCTAGGTCATCGGCATAGATGGCACCTTGTACGTTCCTTGGCAAACTCTGGATGATGTCCTTAATGAATACAAGGAAGAGTGTTGGGGGAGAGCACTCCTCCTTGTGGGACTCCTTCCCTCAACACCTTCTTCTTGCTGGAGTACTGTCTGACCTGGACTCTGGCTCTTCTGTTGTGCAGGTATTGGGCAATCCACTTGTACATGCGCCCAGCGATACCGCACTGGTGCAGTTTCAGCTTGAGGCCATCTTTCCATACCCTGTCAAACGCCTTTTCTAGATCAATCCATACAGCGAGGGTGTGCTTTTTTTCTTGGAAGGCATCTTCTATGGCTTGAGAGATGTATGTTATTTGGTCCTCTGTAGACCGGTTCTGCCTGAAGGCTGCTTGCTCTGGGCCGATGTGTTGTTTTCCTTCCAACTGCCATATGAGTCTGGTGTTGATGAGACGCTCTAGCAGCTTTCCTATGCAGCTTGTAAGGCTTATGGGGCGATAGCTTTCAGCCTTCAACTTATCTTTGCCTTTTTTGTGCACTGGAATCATCGTGGCTTCTCTCCAGATCTGAGGCACAGTCCCTGATCTCCAACTGTCATTGAAAAGCTGCAGAAGTTTCTTCTTAGTTTTGGGGCCAAGGTTCAGCAACATTTCATTTGTGATCTTGTCAGACCCAGGGGCTTTTTTCAGCTTCAGTGTTGTCATTGCATCCTCCAGCTCCTTGAGAATGAATGGCGAGTTCATCACTGGTTCAATCTGTGCGTTCTGATGAATTCGCTGGGCTCCTCTGACAACCTTTCTTCTTTCTGGTGGAATCTGAAGATGGCTCGTCTTCACATACTGGTTGATGAAATGGTCTGCTGCTTCTTGCCGGTCAGCAGTTCTTGATCTGCCTGTACTGTGATCGGTGAGCTTTTGCTGTTCTCGTCGTTGAGGGCTTGAGCCAGTTTCCAAAGCTTGTTGCCATCCTTGTCCAAGTTGAGCTGCTCTGTCTTTTCTTGCCATCTCTTGCGAGCTTCCTGTATAAATGTCTGCCTGTGTTTTGCAGTGGCCGCCTTCAGGGCAATGTTGTTTTCTACTGTAGGATCTGCTTCTACTTTTTTCCTTGCCTCTGCCACACTGTCTTCAAGCTGCTGGAGCTCTTCTGTCCAGTAAGGCCTATAGTTCTTTCTGGCTCCCCGAGGTATAGATTCATTTGCAGCCTTTAGAATAGCATGGTTCAGCACCCTGACTTTCTTGTTGAGGTTCTGCTGCTTGTGACAGATCTCCGCAGAGTACCGGTCCACCAGTGTTGAGAAGCGCACCCAGTTGGCCTTCTTATAATTCCACCTGGGGAATGTCTTAGCTTCTTGTGGTTTGTAGCTGAGGTCCAGTCTGATCTTCACAGGTTTATGGTCACTTCCCCCGAGCTGGCCAAGTACTGTTCTTGTTGCCAACCTGGCCATGTCGTTGGTGGCAAACGCAAGATCGGGCGTGGTGTTACTCAGCCATACCCTGGAGAAGAACGTTGGTGGATCATCAGGATCATTCATTAGCAGAAGACTGTTTTCGACTTGCCAATCTTCCACCTCCTCTCCTCTTCTATCTGCTTCACTGTATCCCCATGCCTCTGAGTGACTGTTGAAGTCACCGATGACTAAGCATCGGTGGTCTGGGAGTTCCATTTGGTCAAGTGAGAGCTCTCGCTCTGGGGGGCAGTACACATTGAAAATCGTGATGCTTTCATTGTGAACCATAATTCGAACTCCATGGATTTCTGCCTGGTTGTTGGTACTGACGTCTAACTCTTGTGCTGGTATGGCGTTTCTGACAAGAATCGCCACTCCTCCTTTTGTTCTTCCTTTTCTGTCTTTCCTGAAGACCTGGTATCCCCTAACACTGAAGCGTTGGTTTTCCTTCAGGTGTGTCTCCTGTAGGCAGGCTACATCAATGTCTTCTGAGTGGAGTCTTTCGGCAAGGGATATTTTTTTGTTATAGACTCCTTCTGCGTTTCACTGGAGGATGTTGACGTTCCTCTCCTTTGGTGTCTCTTTTCGGCCAGTAGCATTCCTCGTTCCCCGTCCCCTGGTCGTGCAGGATGAGGTGAGGTGACCTCCGGTAGCTGAGGGTGGGCCCCTTTGAGGCTGAGGGCCCGGCACTCTTCCTCCCCGGCGGATCCCCAGAGGACGAGCACCATCACGTGCAACATCAGTGTGACTCATCATAAAGCGAATATGCGTGATGCAGAGGTTTGTGGCACCACAGGGGTCCTGCATCTCCGTCTTCAGCCATGGACGTTTGTTGGGGGTCCCTCCCCTAGACCAACTGCCTTCCATGGCTGGACTGTCGAGAGCTTGGTCCACCCTGTAGAAAGGTTGCCTGCCAAGGCTTTCTGAGACCCTTCTTCCCGTGCAACTGTCTGTCCTCCTCCGCCTTCACAGCCGTTGGGAGTTCGCACTCCTCTCCGCCTGTTCTGCCGTTGGGACATCTGTTGCTGTAACAAAAACTTGGGTTTTACGTGAGTGATTTGTTACATGCTGCACAACCACCAACCTGGAGGACCAGGGTGCACTCTTTAGTCTGGCCTCTACCCCACGCGGACCTGTTCGACATGGTTGAACCTTCTGGGAGCACTACGCTCCCGTCGACATAGCTCTGGGGGTTGCTGAGGCACGCAAGCCGCTGCACCCCGACAAGGTATGTGCACCATTGGCAGCGGATTTGGAACAATCTTAATATTCTACATCAAAAGAGGATGTTTAACTTTCCACTATGGTATCAGAAAGGAATAAATAAAAAAACTTAGAACATCTTATTCGAGGTGTAAACTTTATCCAATTCCTGGAACTGGTGTCACAGTCTGACATCAGTGATAAAAAGTTTCTTGAATACCAACAGCTTAAATCCATAACAAAAGCAAGATTCAATCTTAACCTCTTGCACTCCAGGATACTGCGGGCGGTCACGTCTCTGCGTCCTAGGGCGCACTGAAAAAAAAACAAAAACCTGCAGACACAGCCGCGAACAGAAAGCCAAAGGAGTGCTTTGATTGGTTTAGATTTGATTGACCTCTCATTCGGCTAATAAGAGCCTTGAATTGGGTTTCTGAAACCTTGAAGAACCAATGACTGAAAACCTAGCAAGAAGGACCCACCTACCAACGGCTGCGAATGCAGCGAACCAATTGAAGCAGAGAACTTCGACGATTGAAAGCGTACGTCCCATGCGTAAAATCTGTTTTGTGTAAGCCGCTGGGTGACACACACGCGTTCGCCAGTCTTTTTTTCTTACTACTGTTCTTATTTGTTTTGAAAAATTGTTCGCCAAAACCGCAATCATGGAAGCGCAAAACCGCAATAATGGAATTATGGTTTGACTGGGTCGTGTGACCAGAACCACGAGTCCGTAACAAGCGGACCAGCGTCATGTTCGTCTGACAATGAGGAAGAGAAGTTCGCCAGCGACACTGCTGTTGTGGACAGGTAAGTGTTATAAGCTAAATTATTCTTTCTCCCTGAAAATTGTAATCAAAATGACTTTTGACCGATCGGTAAATTACAACTGTGCATCATCGCCACATGACGGATCGGTCCGTGCACCGCGTCCGGACCGATGAACCCACCCCCCGCTACTCTTCTGTAGCCGATTGCAGATATTTTAGTACAACTGTGCTTAGTAAACCGCGGCGCATCGTCCCCGCTGTCCGTCATGTAGCGATGGGCGATGTCCGTCTTCTGTAGCGGGGGGGTGGGCGTGGGAGTTGTTATCTTCTACATTACAGATATTTTAGTATAATTTTTTAGTGCACTGTAGGTTATTTTTCTTGTAAAAAAAAGCCACACATTTTTTACGTCGCATGCTTCTTTGTGTGTGGGGGCTTGTTTGTTCATTCATTCATTCATGAATGAATAAAGAACTCCCCCCCCAGACACACACAGCCCTTCACCTTTCATTAGAGCCCAAGATGAAGCTTCTATATTAAATCATTCAAAAGTTACAGATGTTTTTCTAAACTGTGCCATTTGGCACAATTTGGCACAGTTCAAAAACGCCTGGGAACAGCCTGAGTATAAAGCTGTGTAATATATTCAATTTTTGTGGTATTGTTACAAAATTTTGACCTCAGCTGGACAACACTTGGTTCTACATTTCTGTTGCATTTTCCAGCCCGGATCTGACAGCTGTGTGTTATTTGCAAGCATTTGTATAAAAAAAAACACCCAGGTGAAATTTATTTTCTTCAAGTTCAGTATGTTTAGATGACTGTTACTCAGTGGCAGGAGCACTTATAGAGATTATGACTGTTTTGCCAAAAAATTCAAAGTGTTTTCTTTTAAATGAGACCAACCCCGTGAAGATGCTGCAAAGGGTTGAAGAACAGCTTTTGATTTACTTTGGGTACATTATTTTTTGGCGTTTTTAGGGAAATTGACCAGAGTGCAAGGGGTTAATCAGACAGATTTAGTGGTACCACTTTAAGGTGACAGAGTTCCTCAATCTTCACTCCCTAAGTTGATATAAAAAAATACACAGACTATTATCAAAACTGGATGAGTCAAATTCTCTTCCAAAATTTAAAATGGGAGACAGACCCATCAATTAATAAAGATAAAAGCTTCTGGGACACAAATATGTTTAAACACTTTTAAGATGACTAAAAACTCAAATTTAATATCATACAGTACAAAGTTCTACATGGAACTCATTACACAGGACAAAGGATGTCAAAATGGTCCTGAGTCACACCAGCCGGAGTCCAATGTCCCAGATAGTTATATGCATGTTATGTGGTCCTGTGCATCGGTCCAAAAGTTCTGGCAGAAGACACGTGAAGACTTATTGGCATGGCTTGGGTGTCGAATCTCATCTCTCCCACACTTTGCATACTAGGTGATTTATCGTCGGGCTCCGTCGGTCTATGATGACCATGGAAGAGAATCCTAAACGTCTACTCTGCTGGAAAAGCACCGCCTGTGGCTGAACAGGCCGATGTGCGAATGACAGTCCCTGTCACACAGGTCACACTTGTGGGTGGTCTCCGTGCTGCTGGGTCTGTGGCGGTTCTTCCTGCGGGTCCTTTTTTCATCTGGCTGCAGCAGTCAGTCTCTCTTCACCCGCCTTGAGCTGTCTGGTCAGGGTGCCTCTCATTTGGAGCGGTCCGCTGCAAAGGTCCTCCCAGCGCTCTGTGTTGATATCCAGGGCCCTCATGTCTCTCTTGCAGACGTCTCTAAAGCGCAAGCTTGTGGGCGGCCAACGTCTCTCCTGCCAGTTGCCAGTTCTCCATAGAGACGTCTTTGGGGATTCTGCCATCCTCCATACGGTGAACGTGGCCTAGCCAGCGGAGCCTGCGCTGCCTGAGTAGAGTTGAACATGGAGGGAAAGGCCGGCGCGGGACAGGAACTTCTGTGTTGGGCACTTTGTCCTGCCAGGATATGTCCAGGATGTGGCGAATGCAGCGCAAGTGGAGGAGTTCAGTCTCTTTTCCCCTGCCGGGCGTATGTTGTCCACGTCCTCATTCCATAGAGCAGTGTGCTGATGACGCAGGCGTTGTACACTGCCATTTTCGTCTTGACAGAGAGCTTGGGATTCTCCCACCACTCGTGTGGTGAGGCTATGCGGAGCGTGTGAAGGCTGATTTTCCAATCCTCTTGTTGATCTCTGAATCAAGGAGAGGTTGTTGCTGATCGTGGACCCCAGGTACATGAACTGATTCACGACCTCAGCTTGTAGTCATCAATGGTGATGGTTGGTGGTGCTTCCGTGCCTTGCGCCAAGACGTTGTCTTCTTCAGGCTGATGGTAAGCCCGAAGTCCTTGCATGCCTGGGTGAGAAGCGGTCCATCAGGGTCTGAAGCTCCTGCTGTGTGTGGTTGCGACTGCAGCGTCGTCTGCGAACAGCATGTCTCTGATTAGAGCCTCGCGTACTTTGGTTCTGGCTTTCAGGCGGGCGAGGTTGAAAAGCCTGCCGTCAGATCTTGTGTGCAGGTAGATTTCCCTCTGTTGCTGTGCTGAAGGCATGCCTCAGGAGCATAGCAAAGAAAATCCCAAAGAGGGTTGGCGCAAGTACACAGCCCTGTTTCACTCCGCTGCGTATGTTGAATGGCTCCTGAGACGTTGCCATACGTGCTGCACTATCCCTGCATGTTGGTGTGAAACGATTCGATGAGGCTTTGCAACTTTGGTGGGCATCCTATCTTTGGCAGGATCTTGAAAAGGCCCTCTCTGCTGACCAGATCGAACGCTTTGGTGAGGTCGATGAAGGCGACGTACAGAGGCCTGTTCTGTTCTCTGCATTTCTCCTGGAGTTGGCGGATGGAGAATATCATGTCTACCGTCGATCACTCAGCGCGGAAGCCACACTGAGACTCGGGGTAGACACGTTCGGCAAGCTTCTGTAGACGAACGAGAACAACTCGTGCGTAGACTTTGCCAACAACGCTGAGGAGGGAAATGCCCCTGTAGTTGTTGCAGTCGCTTCTCTCCCCTTTGTTTTTGTAGAGGGTGATGATCTTGGCGTCCCTCATGTCCTGTGGTACGGCACCTTCCTTCCAGCACTGGCAGAGGACGTCATGCAATGGCAGCAGTAGGGCGGTCTTGCAGTGCTTGATCAGGTCAGGGGGTATGCCGTCGTTGCCGGGTGCCTTGCCAGCGGCCCAAGCTATCAATGGCCTTCCTGAGTTCGTCGATGGTTGGCTCGGCGTCATGTTCGTCCATGGATGGCAGGCAGTCGATGGCAGCAAGGGCTGACGTGTCCGGGTTCTGTCTAGAGTAGAGCTCGGAGTAGTGTTTCCGCCCATCTCTCCATCTGCTTGTTCTTCTCTGTGATCTTCTCCCCAGTGGAAGATTTGAGGGGGGGCCGTTCTTGCTCTGAGCCGGACCAAGTGCTTTCTTGATGCCATCGTACATACCACGGATGTTCCCTGTTATTGGCAGCGGTTTGAATGTCTTGGCTGAGCTGAGTCCAGTAATCGTTGGCACAGCGCTGAGCAGTCTGCTGAACTTTGCTTCTCGTAGCCCTGAGAATCTGGAGATTCTTCTCGTTTGGGGGACTTCTTGTACTCAGCAAGTGCTGAGCGCTTGGCTTCAATGACGGGGGTCATCATCGGTCAACTTGGCATCAAACCAGTCCTGTGACTTCGAGGTCTTCCTCCCATAGGTAGCCAAGGCTGTGCGGTAGATGGTGTTTCGCAGCTCTTCCCACTTCTGCTTTGCAGATTCTCCTCCTTGTGGTACACCAAGTTCCTTCTCAAAGGTGGAGGCAAACTGCTCAACAAGTTCTGGTTGGGCCATCTTGCTGATGTCAATCTGTGCCTTTCCAGGTTGGTCTAGCACGATGGAATTTCTTCAGCTGCAGCTTGCCCTTGGTAACACACCAATGAATGGTCTGTGTCGCAATCTGCACTCTGGAACGAACGGGTGATTAGCACGTTCTTCATGAGGTGCGCCTGGTCAGGAGCAAGTCTAGTGGTGCCAGTGGTTTGAGCGCGGATGTTGCCAGAAACCTTGTGTTGGGGCTTGGTCTTGAAGAACGAGTTTGTGATGCACAGATCGTGATATGAGCAGAACTCGAGCAGCCGCTGTCCGTTGTCGTTCTTTCTTGCCCACGCCAAAGGTCCAAGACAGGAGGGCCAGGAGTCGTGGGTCAGCACCCACTCTGGCATTGAAAGTCTCCAAGGGGAATGAGTTGTTCAGAGTTGGGGAGGATCCTGACAGTTGTTGCGAGATTCTCGTAGAACTCGTCTTTTTGCCTCTGGTGTGGCTGTCTGTGTTGGGGGCATACACACTGACGAGGTGACTGGGCCTTCAGTGGTGTTCAGGCGGAGGGTGAGGAGTCGTGCAGAGCCAGTGCCTGCCCGGTTTCCACCATCTTCAGCAAAGTGTTCTTCACTGCGAAGCCCCACTCCGTGTTCCCTGTGTTCAGCACTGCCCTTTCCCTGCCAGTAGAACGTGTAGTCCTTCTCTCTCCAGTGTGCCTGCATCAGCTAACCGTGTTTCCTGGAGAGTGGCGATATCCACTCCCAGTCTCTTCAGCTCATTATTGATGATGGCAGTCTTCCTGGTGGCGTTGATGTCCTTGAGGTTTAGCAGCGAGTCCTGTCATCATAGTGCGGACGTTCCAAGTTCCCAGTTTAGAGTTGGTCTCTTTTGTTTATTGTCTTGCCTGGTGCGAAGGTTCTCAGCCTGCTGTTTGGATTTCTCCTTATCCCCATGCACCCAATGAGGAAAGCAAGCTGTGGCGGGACAACACCTTATTGGCTGGGGGCTGCCCAGCTTGAGGCGGGCGGTAGCTGTCCAGTGAGATCTGATGATCCCTCCCACCGTCGGGAACAACCCCTGGTGCCACGCTCTACGCCAATTGAGCAATGGCTTATAACCGGTAACTGTCATTCCCCGTGTTTTGTCTACGCCAAAGGCGAAGCTGGAGTGTCCTCTCCAGTGATCCGGTGTTCTACCTTCCAGCGTTGGGCGTTGGTAGGATTCAAGCCTGGACAGGAAGATATGGAGGACAAGATGTTGCCCATGCAGCATGTCCCCCCCTCTCCACGTCACTGATGAATCCAAAGGAACAGCAGGGCTGCTACAGTTTGGCACCAGCGCCGTTGCAGGAGCTGCCAGAACGATGTTGAGCACAACATAGAAGTGCCTTAGGGGCTCCGACTCCGGATTTTTCCTCAGGGTTGACTCCCGAAGCCTTTCCCGTGACCGGGTATGCCGCAAGGCAGCAGAGGTTTGAAATCAGGGTTTACCTTCCCCTAGATGGGCTACCTTCCCAGGTTGACGAGCCACCATCTACCCGAAGCATCTGGTTTTAAGGCGCCAGAGATCCGCCCTCGCCCCTTCTCCTATTAGTAAAAGCAGTTCCGCCGGGCTTAGAGACTAAACCACACGGGCAGGCTAGGAGTTGGACTTAGCTGTCAGAGGCTTTTCGAGACGCACGCCATAAGGAGCATTTTATGAGCACTGGGAGCTTAACCCCAGTGCCGCTCCTGGCTATGACAACCTTGGAAGGTGATTTAAGTGAAATAAATATAGAGGTAAAAGTGTCACACATGGTTCTCACTGCCTTATGCATTGCAAAGAAAACTATCCTCATGAACTGGAAAACAAGAAATAATTTATGTACAACTCACTATAAGAACCTCCTATTAGATTATATTAGTCTGGACAGAATGGTCTGTCTCCCTAAAAACCAACTGGCTGAAATCACTTCTCTCTGGTACACCGCTTATTGATTCTATAACTTGAGGGGTGGCGGGCAGTGGCTCAATCTCCTTGCGCCTCTGGCGGCTGGCTACATCCTGACTGTGGGGGGGGGTGGGTTTTCTGTGACCCACTGGAGCCTGTGTCCTGGACACCTGTCCTGGAGTGACTGTGTGTCTGGCCTGGGTGGGGAAGGGGGGGGGCTACGGGATGGGCTGTGGCTCCAGGCTGACCGGCCTTGTCTCCCGGGTGGGGCTGGGACTGGCCTTGGGGCCCTGGGGCTGGGGGGCTGTCTCCCCCACTGGGCCGGGGTTCGGTGGGTGCCGGTGACGTGGGCTGGCTTGGGCACGGGGCCTGCATGACAGTGTTGCACCCCTGTTTGGTGCTCCTGGGACTGATCCCTACGTCCCGGGGTGGGGGATGCTACAGGGGGTCGCCCCCCCATCCTCTGGGGCCTGCGTGTGGTGGGTGTGTGCATGTGTGTGTGAATATGCAAGCGTATGTGCAGGTGTGTGCGAGTGTAGGTGTGTGTGGGTTCACATGTATATGTAGGGTAGGTGTGTGTGTGAATATGGGTGTGTGCATGTACGTGCGAGCATATGGGTATGTGTGTTGTGTGTAAATATGCAAGGGTGTGTGTGGGTGTAGGTGGACATATGTGATGGTATGTATGTGTATGTACACGTGAGGGTGGGCGTGTGTGTGGGGGGGGGGCAAGTACCTGCGGGTGAATGCACGGTTGTAGAGAGTGGGTATGTGAGGGGAAGACCTCATTGGGTGTTGGGGTGGGGGGGGGGGCGGGGGGCCGGCTGGTGGCCATGGGGATAGCAGTTCAGTTTCCACTCTCCCTGACCTCCTGCCGTTGGGTCCCGGGGCAAGGTGCTTTGCCCACACTGCCTTCAGGGTGTTAAGTGGCAGTCGGGGGGGGGGGGGGGGGGGTGTTGGCATGAGTTGGTGTTCACATTTCCATCGGTTTGCCCCAGGGCGGCTATGCTGCATTTGCATACTGGTAAATACCCATTTACATACTGTCTACCACAAGTGAATAGGTGCAAGCAAGGGAGTGAGCGAGAGGAGAAGTGAGTAAGTGAGAGTGAGGGAGTGATGAGTAGTGATGGTGGTGGTGGGTCAGATTTGGTGTGGTGCTTTGCATGTTGAGTGAATCTCTGGGCACTTACGGTGGGTCCATTGTCATTTGCTCTGGGCGGGCATTAGTGGCGGTGGGCTGCTTCCCGTCTCTGCAGGTGCCCTGGGGCAGGTTGGTGGGGTGTGGCTGCTGGTCCAAGCCAGCGGCCTCCCCAGCCGCTGTCGGGCATTGGTGCACATTCATGCCCACTGCATCTGCCCCATGGCCACCCCAGGTTTTAAGAGTGAATAAATGTGAGTGTGTAAGAGAGAGTACAAGTAAATGTGAGCGAGTCAGAATGTGAATGAGAGTGTATATACTGTATGAGTGAGCGTGAGTGGAAGGAAGCATGTGTGAGTGCGAGCGACTATGAGGGCGAGTGGGAATGGGAGCGAGACTGAGCAAGTATGGGAGTGGTTGAGAGTGAATGAGTCTGAGTGTGAGAGTGCAAGTATATGATTGAGTGAGTGAGTGAGTGAGTGAGTGAGTGAGTGAGTGAGTGAGTGAGTGAGTGAGCGAGCGCGTGCGTGTGAGTACGAGTGAGTACATGTGAGAGCATGAGGGTGTGAGTGTATGAGAGTGAGTGCATGTGCTGGTGGAGGGTGCTGGACTGAGGGGATGGCACCTCCTGCTACCTCCTGGCCATGTGGGCTCCCTTGGATCGGGGGGGCTGGCTCCCCATGGGGCTCCCCGTGCCTTTCGACTACCTTCCCTGGGTGTGGGGGCCTGGGGGCTCAGGGGGTGTGGGCGTGGGCCCACTGTGGGGTAGGGGTGTCTGAGGGGCACATGCCGGGGGTGCGAGCCAGTTTCTGGCTCATGGGGGGGGGTCGCATTGGCCCTGCTGGGGGTCAGGTGTGGGCTGGTCTGGGGCGGGGGTGACCACGCCGGCCTCCCTTGGCCGTCCCTCTTGGGGTGGTTGCATGGCTGTCCTGGGGCTTGCTGGCTTCGGGGCATTTCTGCTCTGTGGAGGTTGGGGGCGCTGTCTTGCTTGCTCAGCATTTCCAGAAGGGGAGGGAGGTGTTGCTGTAACCTGCCGCCCTCTTTGTGCTTCCTGACAAACCACTCACACACACACACTCACTTTGAGCGTGCTCTCATACACGGGCATGCACACACACACACGTGTTCTTTTACAGCTGCAGATATTAGACTCGTGATGAGACCTTTTCAGAAGACACAGTTTGTCTTCTGTTTGTTTCAGTTGTGTCAGTTTGTTTTTTCTGTTTGTTCCTCTCTTTTCCTTCCCCCTCCCACCCCTCCCTTCCCCCCTGTCAGGTCTATCATGGGTAAAACAATTTAATAAAGTATTAAAAGTTATTACAAGAGGAGTCTATAAATAATATACAATACATAGATATGTGCTGTATAAAGCTCCTTTTGGCAAAGTAAATCTGTTTGGCACAATCAGGGAAGCAGATTTCTGTTCTGCTTCCTGAGCTGCTTGACAGGACAAGGAAAAAGAAAGAAGTCTTCAAATGATGATCTCATTCAAGCATCAGGAATAACATCTGTAGAAAAACAAACAAGTTTAACAAATTGAATGTAGACTCTTGCTTATTATTAAAAAAACAGTTAACATGGAAGATCTGTTCACACTTACCAGTCCCTCCAGGACAGTTGCAATCGCACTATTTCATAAAAAAATAGTGATTGGCCGCATCTTTTACACAACCTGGCAACCTTGTCCAATCACCACAACTTTCCCACAATTTTGGCCAATCCTCTTCAACTTCCACCAAATTTCACCAATCAAATTTGTCCCCAAGTACTGCTCAAACACTCAGTTTAACCAATCAAATGCGTCACTGCACCACGCTCACGTCTGTGTTTACCGTGAGTAGTAATGGAACACATCAGCAAAACACAGTGTGTGATTTAAAAGAAAAACCACTCACCTGCAAATTTTCCCACACCGTCTCATACTCAGTCTCCCCTGGCCCACCGGTGGACGTCTCGTCATGTCTGTGTCTTGAGCGCGTGCACAAAGTGCCATGTTAGTGTTGAAAAATGTCCACCTGCCTGCAAAGCACCCTGAGCAGGAGCGTGCAAGAAGAGAGATGCCATAAAACCACAAATAAATGAGCAAATCTAACACTACAACCAGTGTTTGAACATTTTGTACATCTTTAGAGGTAAAATCATTACTACATCTTGTCAATGAGCTTTAAAGCTGTGAAACTCCGGTCTGGACATGGACTAACTTGTGCACCTGGCAAACCCCCAAGGAGAGCCCCTCCTACTGGTACGACTCCTGGTAAAGGAAAGATGAGTATCTGATGAGACAGGTGTGAGTCAAGATGCGCAGACCGGTAGACAGGTGGGAGTCGGGCATGGAAAGGGAGAGAATATTCAGTAATTTTTTTTTCAGAAAAAGACTTCGATAGACAGTAAGCGCTTTCCTAGTCTCAAGACCACTCAAAGTGCTTCACTAGTACTAACCTTCTATTTTAAGGGCCTATCAGAGACAGATACCTAGGGACCATTTTGAGTCTCCAGTTAACCTAACATGCATGTCTTTGGATTGTGGGAGGAAACCAGAGCAAACCCCCACAGCACAGGGAGAACATGCAAACTTCAGACAGAAAGGTTCCCACCCCTGCCAGCCTGGGGATACGAACCTGGAACCTTCTAACTGTTAGGCAACAGTGCTAACCACTGTAGCACCGTGCTTCCAATACAGAATAAATTATTATTTTTTCTCTGAGCTCTGTACTGAGTGGTTGAGGATCGCTGCGGTTAGGGAGTTTTCAAATCAAGGTGCCGCCATAATTTCCAAATCTACACACTTGAACATGCATTCAATGCAATTTAGCTGTTGTAATGGATAATTACTTTATTAATCCTTTTTATTCAAGTTCTCAACAAGAGTACCCTACAATGTTGGTCATTATTATGACAAATTTAGGAGTAGCTGCTTCATTCTCACTTCATTGTGTTAAAGTCTGTATTTGCTGTTGCACAAGAGTTTTTCTGTCTAGCAGGAGTTTCTGCTTAATTTCCAAATCCCTGTTTAATAGGAATTTTTTGACAATCCTGTGCTTTTCTTGTAGTGTTATATAGACTATCATTGCAGTAAAGTATGGAAAAAAGGATCTGCTTTAAAATTTGGAATTCTTCCCACAACTTTTAGTGCAAAAAAAAAAAAAAATCAAAAATCGTAACTTTTATCACAACTTTTTTAAAAAAGCTCCTGCAAATTCAGTTTTTTTTTGGGCCACAACAATCATAAAAACATCCTGTGAAATCCTGGAGGGACTGACTTACCCACATTTGCAGCTGGGTCCTGTTTGTGGTCTGCTGACTGGTCCGTTTTGCAGACGCACCTATTGTGCCTATTATGTGTCCTCTGTACAATGTAGACAAAAGGGAGAATATATCACACAAAGCAATATCAGGATAACTACAACAAATATTAAACCTACTATATCCTTGGAATTTATACCCATTTACATACTCTTTTCCTTTTTCTTCACTTCTGACTTTCTCTTCCTTTTTTCTCCTCATCTTCGGTCTCTGTCCATCACTTCCTGTCCCTCGTCTTTATTTTTCCTCACTGTTCATCCTTTTCTTCTCCCTTCTCTCTGTCTGTCCATTTCATTCTCCTTTTTCTTTTTCAATACTTTTATTATCATTTAAAGATTATTTGTTGGCCAAGTTTGTTTTACATTCTCTCACCAGTGAACAAACTATAGTCCAATAATGAACAGGATAAACAGAACAGTGGTTGAACTCTTTCATGGATACTCAGAATTATTGTATTTAATCTCATGTAATGGCTGTTATGTCCATAATTGTAGCAATGAAGAGCGAGTCTCACCTCAGTTAACAAGGTTTATTAAATATGCAATATAACTGTATACAGAGGCTTACGGCACTCTCCTGCTGGCCAGGTGGCTTCACGATGAAAGAGACAGAGCCTCTTCCGCCCACTCTTTTATACCTTGAGCGGCGTCACCACCGGAAACCAGTAGTAGCCACCCCGGTCTGTCTCCCGACCAACCCGGCCGCCATTTTAGTAATACCAGCCCTTTTCCATACATAACATTCTACCCCCCCCCCCAAAAAAAAAATGCCAAGCACACAAATAACCCACCCAAATTTAACACCCGACACACACACTAATCCAAAATATGCACAATAAATAAATAAAACACCTATCCATTCACACAACTAAGACTGAGGGGCTGGGTAGACCACCAGCACCCCCTACACAGCTGAGCGGATTATTCTGCCGCTTGGAACAGGGAAATGTACACAAAATAAAATCAGGCCATGTTTCTAACTGAAAATAACCCCTTTAAAACACACTGAACAATACATACAATAAAACACAAGACATTTCCTACAGGCAGCCCCCCACCCCAACTCCCAACCCATCCTGGGCACACAGAGTAAAGATGTATAAAAGGGGCAATTCAAATAAAACAAGTCGATTAAGCACCACACAAAGGCTCAAATTCTCTTATTACCTCCGCCAAGGAGGTTATGTTTTCATCAGCGTTGGTTTGTCTGTCTGTCTGTTTGTTTGTTAGCAAGATAATTTGTTAGCAAGACAACAAAAAGTTTATGGACGGATTTTCATGAAATTTTCAGAGATTGTCAGAAATGGGGTATCCTACAGATGATTATTATTAGATTTTGGTGGTGATGCCGATCACCGCCTGGATCCAGGAATTTTTTAAAGGATTCTTTTTTTTTTTTTTTAATTTAACATTGTGAGAACTGTGGCGCTTGGCGGAGGTCTGCGCTCTCCGAGTGCTTTTCTAGTTTCCCTTCTATTCGGTCTTCTTTTTTTTTTTTCAGTAAAGTTTACCGGGGCACCAAATAGAAAAACCTAACATAAAACAGGACTGAAGAAACGAGACAAATGTGCAAAATTAAATCCTCAGTCCCCGGATGGATCCCTTTCAAGGAGACTCCATCTTTTCACATCAGGGCTCCTTCTGCGTCATCTCCTCTCCACCTCTGGTAACCTCAGATCCCTCGGATGTCTCCAGATGTGAATAGACCTGCGCCCAAACTCTTCCATCCAACCGGGCTCCACCTGCAACCGCCTCTGGTTGTCCCGTTGCTGGTGTGGACTGTGATCTCTACGTACTCGAGCATCAACCTTGGTCTTCGAGGGAGCCCACTTCCTTTTCATCAGATCATTGGTCCTGCGACTGGCCCCCAACTCCAGCGACTCCAACTCGCGGGCTCTCCTGGGTCTCCTCTTGGCAGGTCGTCGCTGGGAGTGCTTCACGATAACCACGGTCCGCGGTCTAGCCCCGTTTTCTCCTGGCATTGGCACCTCGTCACCATTTGTTATGTCCATAATTGTAGCAATGAAGAGCGAGTCTCACCTCAGTTATCAAGGTTTATTAAATATGCAATATAACTATATACAGAGGCTTACAGTACTCTCCTGCTGGCCAGGTGGCTTCGCGATGAAAAAGACTCTTCCGCCCACTCTTTTATACCTTGAGCGGCGTCACCACCGGAAACCGGTAGTAGCCACCCCAGTTTATCTCCCAACCAACCCGGCTGCCATCTTAGTAATACCAGCCCTTTTCCACACATAACAATGGCATCTGCTGTGAGGCTGCAGATATCCTGTGCTGAGGAGCACAGCTGGTCATGTTCAAATTTATTGTAACCGAAATCCAAATCAGATAGATAATCTCCTCCTCTCCGCGGACGAGCCCCCAACTGTTAGAATTTGGTGTAAAAAACCATCTAAGTCTACCCTTCAAAGATTGTCTATGTGTGTAGATGGTTCTCCCAGATTCGTTTTCAAGGAAGAGATCAATTTACTTGGAAGACGTATTTATTTAAGCAAGTTGAATATAGCAATTACAGCGCTGGGTCAAATGTTCTCTCCCTGACAACAACAGGAATTGTCAGGTCGTGAAGTCTGACTGACTATGCTGTATATATATAAATATATAAATATAAATAAATATACCCAGTATATTTATGCAAAGTGGTTCCAAGGTTGTCATAACCAGGAGCGGCACTGGGGTTAAGCTCCCAGTGCTCATAAAATGCTCCTTATGGCGTGCGTCTCGAAAAGCCTCTGACAACTAAGTCCAACTCCTAGCCTGCCCGTGTGGTTTAGTCTCTAAGCCCGGTGGAACTGCTTTTACTAATAGGAGAAGGGGCGAGGGCAGATCTCTGGCGCCTTAAAACCAGATGCTTCGGGTAGATGGTGGCTCGTCAACCTGGGAAGGTAGCCCATCTAGGGGAAGGTAAACCCTGATTTCAAACCTCCGCTGCCTTGCGGCATACCCGGTCATGGGAAAGGCTTCGGGAGTCAACCCTGAGGAAAAATCCGGAGTCGGAGCCCCTAAGGCAGTTCTATGTTGTGCTCAACATCGTTCTGGCAGCTCCTGCAACGGCGCTGGTGCCAAACTGTAGCAGCCCTGCTGTTCCTTTGGATTCATCAGTGACGTGGAGAGGGGGGGACATGCTGCATGGGCAACATCTTATCCTCCATATCTTCCTGCCCAGGCTTGAATCCTACCAACGCCCAACGCTGGAAGGTAGAACACCGGATCACTGGAGAGGACACTCCAGCTTCGCCTTTGGCGTAGACAAAACACGGGGAATGACAGTTACCGGTTATAAGCCACCGCTCAATTGGCGTAGAGCTCGGCGCCAGGGGTTATTCCCGACGGTGGGAGGGATCATTGGATCTCACTGGACAGCTACCGCCCGCCTCAAGCTGGGCAGCCCCCAGCCAATAAGGTGATGTCCCGCCACAGCTTGATGACTCAGTCATTGTCAGTCTCCTCCAGGATGGTGAGAGTGGCCACGGCCCAGTAGTTGATGACTTTGTTCACTGGTGTGAGGATTCCTACCTGCAGCTGAATACAACAAAAACGAAAGATATGATTATTGACTTTAGGAGGAAAACTCCCAGGCACAAAGTCACCATACTAAAAGGCCAGACCACCGAATGTGTACAATCGTACAAATATCTTGGGACAATTATTGATAGTGGATTGAACTTTGAGGTGGACTGTGAAAGGGTGTGCAAAAAGGGTCAGCAAAATTTGCATTGTTTGAGGAAACTTGCACGCTTCCAAATTGACCGAACCATAATGACTATGTTCTATCGGGCTTTTATTGAATCTGTTTTATCCTTTTCTTTAATGTCATGGTTTGGTCAGATAAAACTGAAACAGAGGAAATCCTTGGATCAGGTAATCAGATGGTCCAGTCGTTTGCTTGGTGAGTCACAGCTGAGCCTGACATCCCTGTACACCAGACAAGTACAGAGGATGGCCGACTCGATTTTAAATGATGACTCCCACCCTTTGCACTGCAACTTTCAGCTTCTTCCCTCCAGACGGAGGTTTGCAGTCCCAAAAAGTAGAACCCAGCGCAACAAAAACAGCTTTGTCCCTACTGCTGTCAAAGAGTTGAACAAGCTATAAAAATTATATTGTACATATTTTATATTTACCTATTTTGTAAGATGTGTGCCTGTGTTTGTGTCTATGTTGAATGTAATTAGTGGCTTGTAAATATGGATGTCACCAACTGCAAAACAAATCTACCTACGGGTACAAATAAAGTAACCTGAACCTGAACCTGAACAGCTTGCTTTCCTCATTGGGTGCATGGGGATGAGCAGAAATCCGAACAGCAGGCTGAGAACTTTCGCACCAGGCAAGACAATAAAACAAAAGAGACCAACTCTAAAACTGGGAACTTGGAACGTCCGCACTATGATGACAGGACTCACTACTAACCTCAAGGACATCAACGACACCAGGAAGACTGCCATCATCAATAATGAGCTGAAGAGACTGGGAATGGATATCGCCACTCTCCAGGAAACACGGTTGGCTGACGCAGGCACACTTAGAGAGAAGGACTACACGTTCTACTGGCAGGGAAAGGGCAGTGACGAACACAGGGAACACGGAGTGGGCTTCGCAGTGAAGAACACCTTGCTGAAGATGGTGGAACCGAGCAGCACTGGCTCTACTCGACTCCTTACCCTCCGCCTGAACACCACTCAAGGCCCAGTCACCCTTGTCAGTGTGTATGCCCCAACACTGACAGCCACACCAGAGGCAAAAGACGAGTTCTACGAGAATCTCGCAACAACTGTCAGGATCGTCCCCAACTCTGAACAACTCATTCTCCTTGGAGACTTCAATGCCAGAGTGGGTGCTGACCACGACTCCTGGCCCTCCTGTCTTGGACCTTTTGGCGTGGGCAGAATGAATGACAACAGACAGCGGCTGCTCGAGTTCTGCACATATCACGATCTGTGCATCACAAACTCGTTCTTCAAGACCAAGCCCCAACACAAGGTTTCCTGGCAACATCCACGCTCAAAGCACTGGCACCAGCTGGACTTGATCCTGACCAGGCGCACCTCACTGAAGAACGTACTAATCACCCGTTCGTTCCAGAGTGCAGATTGCGACACAGACCATTCATTGGTGCGTTGCAAGGTCAAGCTGCAGCTGAAGAAATTCCATCGTGCTAGACAACCTGGAAAGGCACGGATTGACACCAGCAAGATGGCTCAACCAGAACTTGTTGAGCAGTTTGCCTCCACCTTTGAGAAGGAACTTGGTGTACCACAAGAAGGAGAATCTGCAAAGCAGAAGTGGGAAGAGCTGCAAAACACCATCCACCGCACAGCCTTGGCTACCTTTGGGAGGAAGACCTCGAAGTCACAGGACTGGTTTGATGCCAAGTTGACCGAGATGACCCCCGTCATTGAAGCCAAGCGCTCAGCACTTGCTGAGTACAAGAAGTACCCAAACGAGAAGAATCTCCAGATTCTCAGGGCTGCGAGAAGCAAAGTTCAGCAGACTGCTCGGCGCTGTGCCAACGAGTACTGGACTCAGCTCAGCCAAGACATTCAAACCGCTGCCATAACAGGGAACATCCGTGGTATGTACGATGGCATCAAGAAAGCACTTGGTCCGGCTCAGAGCAAGATGGCCCCCCTCAAATCCTCCACTGGGGAGATGATCACAGAAAAGAACAAGCAGATGGAGAGATGGGTGGAACACTACTCCGACCTCTACTCCAGACAGAACACCGTGACACCGTCAGCCCTTGATGCCATCGACTGCCTGCCATCCATGGACGAACTTGACACCGAGCCAACCATCGACGAACTCAGGAAGGCCATTGATAGCTTGGCCGCTGGCAAGGCACCCGGCAACGACGGCATACCCCCCGACCTGATCAAGCACTGCAAGACCGCCTTACTGCTGCCATTGCATGACGTCCTCTGCCAGTGTTGGAAGGAAGGCGCCGTACCACAGGACATGAGGGACGCCAAGATCATCACCCTCTACAAAAACAAAGGGGAGAGAAGTGACTGCAACAACTACAGGGGCATCTCCCTCCTCAGCGTTGTTGGCAAAGTCTACGCACGAGTTGTTCTCGTTCGTCTACAGAAGCTTGCCGAACGTGTCTACCCCGAGTCTCAGTGTGGCTTCCGCGCTGAGCGATCGACGGTAGACATGATATTCTCCATCCGCCAACTCCAGGAGAAATGCAGAGAACAGAACATGCCCCTGTACGTCGCCTTCATCGACCTCACCAAAGCGTTCGATCTGGTCAGCAGAGAGGGCCTTTTCAAGATCCTGCCAAAGATGGGATGCCCACCAAAGTTGCAAAGCCTCATTGAATCGTTTCACACCAACATGCAGGGGATAGTGCAGCACGATGGCAACGTCTCAGAGCCTTTCAACATACGCAGCGGAGTGAAACAGGGCTGTGTACTTGCGCCAACCCTCTTTGGGATTTTCTTTGCTATGCTCCTGAGGCATGCATTCAGCACAGCAACAGAGGGAATCTACCTGCACACAAGATCTGACGGCAGGCTTTTCAACCTCGCCCACCTGAAAGCCAGAACCAAAGTACGCGAGGCTCTAATCAGAGACATGCTGTTCGCAGACGATGCTGCAGTCGCAACCCACACACAGCAGGAGCTTCAGACCCTGATGGACCGCTTCTCCCAGGCATGCAAGGACTTCGGGCTTACCATCAGCCTGAAGAAGACTAACGTCTTGGCGCAAGGCACGGAAGCACCACTAACCATCACCATTGACGACTACGAGCTGGAGGTCGTGAATCAGTTCACGTACCTGGGGTCCACGATCAGCAACAACCTCTCCCTTGATACAGAGATCAACAAGAGGATTGGAAAATCAGCCTTCACCCTCGCTCGCCTCACCACACGAGTGTGGAAGAATCCCAAACTCTCTGTCAAGACGAAGATGGCAGTGTACAACGCCTGCATCATCAGCACACTGCTCTATGGGAGTGAGACGTGGACAACATACGCCCGGCAGGAAAAGAGACTGAACTCCTTCCACTTGCGCTGCATTCGCCACATCCTGGACATATCCTGGCAGGACAAAGTGCCCAACACAGAAGTTCTGTCCCGCGCCGGCCTTCCCTCCATGTTCACTCTACTCAGACAGCGCAGGCTCCGCTGGCTAGGCCACGTTCACCGTATGGAGGATGGCAGAATCCCCAACGACGTCCTCTATGGAGAACTGGCAACTGGCAAGAGAGACGTTGGCCGCCCACAGCTGCGTTTTAGAGACGTCTGCAAGAGAGACATGAAGGCCCTGGAGATCAACACAGAGCGCTGGGAGGACCTTGCAACGGACCGCTCCAAATGGAGAGGCACCCTGACCAGACAGCTCAAGGCGGGTGTAGAGAGACTGACTGCTGCTGCAGATGAAAAAAGGACCCGCAGGAAGAACTGCCACAGACCCAGCAGCACGAAGACCACCCACAAGTGCGACCTGTGTGACAGGGACTGCCATTCGCGCATCGGCCTGTTCAGCCACAGGCGGTGCTGTTCCAGCAGAGTAGACGTTTAGGATTCTCTTCCATGGTCATCATAGACCGACAGAGGCCGACGGTGGATTTATGCAAAGTCCAAGCATGAACCATCAGATGAAAAGCAGGTGCAGCGGCCCGTGGGAGTAAGCAGTCCGTTCCTGGCACTGTGTGCAACCACTGAAGGCCTTTCCTCCTCCTGGGTCAAAGTGGCTGAGCCTCGGTCACTCCTTATCACAACCGGTTCCTTGTATCCTCCCATAGATCACACAAGACATTGTTATTCTCTGTGGAGAGACAGAGGTCCTCTCCTTTTTTGCAGATAATGATAGATAGATAGATAGATAGATAGATAGATAGATAGATAGATAGATAGATAGATAGATAGATAGATAGATAGATGTACTTTATTGACCTCAAACTGGGAAATTACAGTGTAACAGCAGCATGACAGTAGACAACCAAACAACAGAAACACACACGACAGACAAAGGGATTACCCATGGAAAGTAAAAAAGAAACTAACACGACTGTGGAACCTATATACATCATAGCTTAATATATGATGACAACCTGTATAAACACATGAATCATCCCGTTGCACAAAGAAGGACTATCAGGAGCAGAGTGAAATGTGAGGTACCAGTTAGTCTGTAAGGTGCAGTGTGGCAGCATAGCTATGACCAGAATACAACATCATAGTGAGTTATTGTACAGTGAAATTGCATGTGGCAGGAAAGATTTCCTGTACCTGGCCGTTAGACAACGAAGCTGTAGTAGTCTACTGGAGAAAGCGCTTCGCTGTCTAGTTAGTGTGTGGTGGAGGGGGTGATCAGGATTGTCCATGATGGATCGCAGTTTATTTAGTGTTCTCTTCTCCACCACTGTCTCAAAGGTCTCCGGTCTGAGACCAATTACAGAGCCAGCCCTCTTGATAATCTTGTCAAGTCTGTTGGTATCTCTGGCCCTGATACTGCTACCCCAACAGACCGCAGCAAAGAAGATGGCGCTGGCGACAACAGTCTGGTAGAAAAGCTCCAGCATCCTGCTGCACACGTTGAAAGATCTCAGTTTTCTCAGGAAGTAGAGTCTGCTCATCCCCTTCTTGTGCGCAGCATCGGTGTTGGATCTCTAGTCCAACCCGCTGCTGATCCTGACACCCAGATATTTGTAGTCTTCAACCACTCCCACATCCTCCCCCCTAATCTGCAGTGGCTGAGAAGGAGCCTTCCTCTTCCTGAAGTCAATCACCATCTCCCTGGTCTTGCTGACATTCAACCTCAGGTGATTCTGTTCTGTCCACTCCACAAATCTGTCTACCAGTGCCCTGTACTCCCCCTCCTCTCCTCCTCTTATACACCCAACAACAGCTGAGTCATCAGAGAATTTTTGCAGGTGACATGACTCAGTGTTGTACTGAAAGTCAGTGGTGTATAAGGTAAAAAGAAAAGGAGAGAGCACAGTCCCCTGTGGAGCTCCCGTATCACTAGCCACCACTCCAGACAAGACACTGCCCAGCCTGACAAACTGTGGTCCGCCTGTCAGGTAGTCGGTAATCCAGGAGATCACAGAGCTGTCAACTCCCATCCCCCGCAGCTTCTCGCCCAGCAGCAGTGGCTGGATGGTGTTAAAGGCACTGGAGAAATAAAAAAAAGTGATTCTCACAGTATCTCCTCCACCATCCAGGTGCAGATGGGCTCGTTGCAGCAGGTAGATGACAGCATCTTCAACTCCTAAATGGGGCTGATATGCAAACTGCAGAGGGTCCAGCCACGTCTTCACCTGCGGCCTCAGGTGGACTAAGACCAGTCTCTCCAGGACCTTCATCACATGAGATGTGAGGGCAACTGGTTGGTAGTCATTCAAATCCGATGGAGATGACTTCTTGGGGACAGGAACCAGGCAGGATGTCTTCCACAGCACTGGTACTCTTTCCAGACTCAGGCTCAGGTTGTACAGGTGTTTCAGTACTGGAGCTAGTTGGTTGGCACAGGTCCTCAGGATCCTAGTGGAGATGCCATCCGGGCCCGAAGCCTTCCGCTGACGGAGTCTCTTCAGCTGTTTCTCCACCTGATCTGTAGTCACCATGAAGTGAGGGGGGGTCCTGGTGCCCCCTGAGGAGGAGGAGGAGGGAGATGGAGAGAGGTTCTGCACAGGACCGTGGGTGGGGAGGGGTGCGTGGGGGTCTGGTTGTGTTGCTCGGGTGACAGACTGTGAGTTGAACCTATTAAAAAACAGAGGGCCACACAGTATACATACATATATTGCCACGCAGTTGGCAATATATATTCCATTATGGTATATTGGTTATATTACCTAAACATAAGCAGAATATACATATTTTGAGTCACACAGGTAACTGTTATATATGATTATATTGATCCCTTTTTCCCATCACTTTTTTACAGCTCAACACAGCACGTTTTTTGACATCACATGGAGCTGAACTGTTATAAAATAGCGGTTACTGAAAAAAAATAAAACACGTATTCAGCAACTACACCATTTGTTCATCACATCGATTGTTTTCACACTGGTTTTGCTGTTTAGTTTTGCTGAGGAAGGACGAGGTAAAACTCATTAAAAACTCGCTAAAAATTCCAAGTCCCAACATTTCTCGTCCGGAAATGGCAAGAGCTACGCATGCACCCGGAAACTCCCGCCACAGGGAAGTACTGAGCAATCCACCAGTACTGAGTGAACAAATGTCCGTCTTTTTGCCCATCTGTGTTACGTATGGCTCTCGCGAGCCATACAATGAGAGCCGAGGGCGAGCCAGTGAGTTTGCGATGTTTATTATAATGAGGAAAAGGGAATAAAGGAACAGGGCCTCGTGGGGCCAAAAACACAAATAACAATATGAGGATAACTCTTACATATAATGCAGAACGATGAGCAGGTGGCTGGCACCAGACGAAGGGGTTCCAGCCTTACCCACGCCGGAGAAGAACGTGGATAATGATGTGAAGTCACAGCCCCGAATGATCGGAGCTGCTCCCTTAAATACCAGTTAACAGCGCCTCAGCTGATGAGGGTTAATTGGGCTCCAGCCGTCTCGTAGAGCTTGAGAGCTGGGAACCCGCTGAGACGCTGTCACAATAAGAGCCGGGCTGAGGGGGAATATGGCCTGAGCGCCGGATGACACGGCGTCTCACCCCATATGACACAGCCCTCCCCTCACGGCCGGACTACGAACGGCCCGTAACACCCAAACCCCCCCCCACCACCACCACCACCTAGGGTGGGCGGATGGGGCACAGGTCAGGAGGGAGAGAATCAGAAAAAGGAAAAACAGCAATCGACAATAAATCAATACAGAGTACGAGGGAAAAAACCCAAACACAATACTCCATAGACCACAATATGAGGAGAAAAAAAAAACATTTAGGCAGAGGATAACTGTGGAAATAACAGGCTGAGATACAGGAAGAAAAAAACCCTCACAATACTCATAGTCAACAATGTACAGGCAAATTGAAAAAAAAAAAAAAAACAACCCCGGAGACCACAAAATGACTAACTAACTAACTAACTAACCTGCACTTATATAGCGCTTTTCTAGTCACAAAGACCACTCAAAGCGCTTTCATTAATACCAACCCTCTATTCTAAGGGCCTATAGGAAACAGATATCTAGGGACAATTTAGAACAGCCAATTAACCTAACATGCATGTTTTTGGCATGTGGGAGGAAACCGGAGAAATCCCGGAGTAAACCCACGCAGCACGGGGAGAACATGCAAACTCCACACAGATCACTGTTGGTCGGGGGCTGGGATCGAACCCACGATCCCACGATCCCCACAATCCCCCGGCCAAGGGTAAACTGTGCTGCCGCAGTGCTAACCACTGCGCCACCGTGCAGCGGTGGCGCAGTGAGGGGGAGATGAGAGGGAAAACTCCAAAGGGTGAAAACTAACAATTACAGGCATCCCTCAGACAGGAGGGGAGAGGAAAAAAAGAAAATCACGCTAAATGCGGAGCAGTAACAAGGATTTAGCTGAAAAAACACAAGCACAGCAAAGGAAATTCAGTTCGGGGGGTCTCCCCGCACCCAGCGTCCATACCACCAACAGGGGTGAAGGGAAAAGTTCTGGCGGCCTACCCGAACCCCAGGCCAGAAGACACAGTTCCTCGGGAGGCCGAACCAGATCGCCGAACAGGAAGTCTAATGGGTCGGGCGGCCGCACAAACGAGCCGAATGGGCACGGCAGACCCTCCGGCGGCCGACCCGCATCGCTCAACCACCAGGCCCGTAGGGGAGAGAGAGAGGTCCAAATGGGCCCTAGTGAAAGAAGCTTGGGGGAGAGATGATGACGAGGTGGTCCAATGTCTGATGGCAGGGGATCTGCAGCTCCCTCACCAGACTTGGACACCGCTGGTGCCGAACCCACGTCGGACCCCGATTGGGTCTCTGTTGAACCCACATCGGACCCCGATTGGGTCTCCGTTGAACCCACGTCGGACCCCGATTGGGTCGGCACCACACCAGAACCAACCTCCAATCTCGAACCAGGAACCTCTGGCACCACAGGCGATGGCAGTTCCTCGCCGGCGACCCTGGGAGAAGGCTCAGGAGAGAGAACAGAACCGGAATCAAGATCACCGGCAGCGCCAGAACCCGGCGAGATAAGCTCGGACGCAGCGGACGGCTGCACCCGGCTCATCTCCCCTAGAGACAGGCTAAAGTGCTCTAAAATGAGATGGCGAAAGATAAGGTAGAGCACTTGCCTGATCTCGGGTTCTGACGCCGTCCAGGACTGCAAAGATCCAGGTTCAAGCGTCAGGAGGTCGTCGTCGTCAGGCTCCCACTCAGCTGCGTCGGGCTCTGCAGCTGGCATGATGGAATACGCAGCTTGTGAGTCCTCCGGCACCGGTGCCTACACCGATGGCCCACACGGCATGGTGGTAGGAGAACCTTGTCCCACTGGACCGGACCGCTCCTCCGTGGAGACCCGGGGACGCTTAGTCATCGGCGTAGGCTCCATGCAGCAGTCCGCTCTCCTCCTCCGTCCACGGCGTAGCTGCAGAACCGGAACCAAGCTGTCCAGAACCGCAGGCCCCCTCCTCATCCCATGACGTTGGCCTGGCGCTGGGGACCGCTCAGCGGAGGGAGACACAGAGGATGCAGGATTAATAATTACAGCTACAGCAGGTGGTGGGAGCTCGGGGAGCTGCGAACCCCGAACTCCACATCCAGGAGTCTGACAGAGCAAATCACAAGGTGAGTGTGAATGAAATGGGACTTGCCTGTCTCCTGGAGGCTGGATGGTGCCTGCTGTCGCGGACGTTGCTCCTCCCTTTCCCCGTCAGGCGGTAATGGAGGACCCCCTGGGAGGATGTCAGGGAGCCGCTCATGATGATTCCGGGATGGAGCTCGCCAGGTCTGGATTCTGGATGCACACAGCAGCCGGGGAGTGTGTCGAGGAGGAGGGGGCGACAGCCGAGATGAGCCGGGCCCGGAATGCTGGCGTAACAGCGGAGTGAGGTGGCTCAGGAGACGAGGCTGTGGGATCTCCCCTCGGAAGAGGCGCAGAAGTGACAACTGCGTGGGGGAATGAGACCTTGCGGCAGCCCGGAACTGGATCCGGATGGGGTTCGTGCTGAGGAGGATTGGCAGTGTGACGACGGCTACTCTCAGGGGGCGAAGCGAAGGTGAGACCCGGAAATCGCCGCTCCTGTGCAGAGACAGTGGCGAGGAGGGCGTTGAACTCGGGGAAGTCACGCAGCCCTGGACTCCTCTCCACCAGTCTAACTGCCGCCGCCACATGCTTCATAATTAAGGACGGGTGCACAGCGGAGCGAGCAGCAGCCACTCGGTCCCGGACCTTGATTGCAGTCAGCTGCAGATCCTCCGGGGGAATCCCGAGTGACGTCGTGCTGGATGGGGAAAGCCCTCTGGATGGCGTGAACTCCAGGACCGGAGCGGAGGCATGAGCGGGATTCCGAAGCGAAGGGTGACGTCTCCTCCTCTTCGGCTTCCTGCCAGGACTTCCTTCCAACCCACGGAGCATTTCTCGCTGTGCGGCAATGGCGTCCCTCCTGGCACAGACCTCAGGGTAGTTGGAGTGGCGAGGGAGTCCGTCCAGGAGATTCTCAGCATAATCTAGGTGCCAGCATCTATCGTTGGGGTTGTCGTACAGGGAGGCGGTGAAGAGCGTCTCGTCGACATCTTCCAAGGCGGTCATTAGCTCATTGCCCAGGCGCCGAACGTGGCTCCTGGGAGACGGCATGCTCTCAGAGCAGACACCCAGACAGGGAAGAAACAAGTCCAAAACGGCAAACTCACAGCCACCGGCAACTCACTTGGCTGTGACTTACTGTTACATATGGCTCTCGCGAGCCATACAATGAGAGCCGAGGGCGAGCCAGTGAGTTTGCAATGTTTATTATAATGAGGAAAAGGGAATAAAGGAACAGGGTCTCGTGGGGCCAAAAACACAAATAACAATACGAGGATAACTCTTACATATAATGCAGAACGATGAGTAGGTGGCTGGCGCCAGACGAAGGGGTTCCAGCCTTACCCACGCCGGAGAAGAACGTGGATAATGATGTGAAGTCACAGCCCCGAATGATCGGAGCTGCTCCCTTTTTCAGAATCAGAATCAGAATCAGAATGAACTTTATTGCCAAGCACGTTCACAAGTAAACACAAGTAAACATAGGAGGAATTTGACTTGACATTGGGCGCGCTAGTATAAGCGCATCCCAATGACGCGGCAGCCATGCAAGGCGCCTGTCATACAATGTGGCGAAAGAGAGGAAGGGGGGAGAGAAGGGTAAACACAATGGGCAGAGAGAAAAAAGCATTGTTAATCAAAATAAAGCTCATTTTATGACCAAAATTGTGATTACCTAGAAAAAAAACCTCTCTAATGCACAATTAGCAGACAATAAAGATCACACAATAACAAGCGAGAGAGACCAGTGTATGTAGTCAGCATATGATCAGCATGTGATGCAGTGTGGAGGTGTGTCAATTGCTGGTGAACAGCAGAGGGCACCCCCTGGCAACGGATAACCATGTGTTTTACACGGCATGTCCAGAGTTTATCTCTCCTCATGCAGGTGGCAAGTTCTGTAAACACATGATAACGCTGTCCTTGAGGAGCTCGATCTGCAGAACAACAGCCATTGTTTGTCGATGTTTGGGTTAAGAGAGAAGCCAGCCACCTCTTCAAGCTTTATCTTCATCGAGGAGGAATGTAAACAGGGCACCACAACAAGGTCAAATCTGCACAGTGCACTCCGAGCGTAGAATTTTCCTCTCTCATGCAATTGTGCTTCATAATTTCCATATACAGGCTTAAAAACATTCCTGGCGAGCACAAGCAACTCAAGATGTATTCCATTCGTCTGAATCAGTTACCATTCAGTTCACCATGCCGCTATTCGTGCACACACCAACTGGTTGAATTTGATGAAGGAGCTTTGCCTGGGTCCGCATTTAAACAGCTCTCCCACCTTCCTCAATTTCTGATACATCAGGAAACTCCAAAGCCAAAAATAGAAGTCCTGTGATCATAGCCAATAGATGTCTTCTGCATCTCCAGTCGAATCACACAGACACATGAGTCCCAATATCATGAGTCTTCCGAGGGTTCCCCCTAACCCGATCTTCTTTTAAAGTGGTGTCAATCACATTTAAGCCGCTTTCCAGATCCATAATTTCCGTTGGATTAAGATTAGCCAGAAGGAGAGCCAAAAAACACAGACAAAAACGCAACATTGCAAGCTGGGATCAGAAGGGAGGAGAAAGAGGGAGAGGAGGGAAAAATGCATCTGCTCTCTCTGAAGGGCGGAAGAAGAAGTAAATACCGGTTAACAGCGCCTCAACTGATTAGGGTTAATTGGGCTCCAGCCGTCTCGTAGAGCTTGACAGCTGGGAGCCCGCTGAGACGCTGTCACAATAAGAGCCGGGCTGAGGGAGAATATGGCCTGAGCGCCGGATGACACGGCGTCTCACCCCATATGACAATCTGTTTTCTTCCTCTGCCACTAAACAGCAAAAGCTCCTGTTCGTCTTAATTGTCATTGTATTCATTTACCTCCATCGCTTACACCATTTAAAATGTCTGCCACTGTGCTCTTCTTTTGTTTGGATTGCAGCTGTTCAAATCAGTTTGGTGACTCTTGCCTGCCGCTGACAGTACGGGCATGTGAACTGCAGATTATTTTCACTGCGCATGCTTGTACTCCAAAACTACTGGATGGATTTGGATGAAATTTTTACCAGAGGTGGTCCTTGGGAGAGATAGGAACCCATAACATTTTATTGATGATCCGAGAATGCATACCTCTGTCAAGGGTCTGGCACTGAGGCATCAGCACCTTGGTGCTTTCATTATTCTGCTGTTTTCCCAACCAGCAGAAAAGTCTGAGCATGCACTTCACCCCACACAGGTAGATTAGGTCTTCAATTCACTTAATAAACACAGTATATGAACATTTTTGGAACATTACCTAGTTAGCACTGCACCAGCACAGCAAATCACTCTTGGCCATGGGATCCCTGGTTCAATCCCAGCCCCTGACCAACAGTGATCTGTGTGGAGTTTGCATGTTTCTCCCCGTATCTGCGTGGGTTTACTCCGGGATTTCTCCGGTTTCCTCCCACAGGCCAAAAACATGCAGGTTAGGTTAGTTGGAGACTCTAAAGTGGCCCTAGGTGTGAATGTGTGTGTGAATGGTTAAGGGATAGCGCCGTACCGTGGCTGCTTCATCCATCCTGGTGGATGCCCTCAATTTCCCCTCTGGGGATCAATAAAGTATACAAAATACAAAAAAAAAAAAAAAATATGAGAACTTTTCATGTTTGGAAATTATTCAGCTGTCAATGCATCCTTTGATTAAAAATAAATGATCTGGTTTTATATTAGACTGCAATCTAGAATCACTTTGTTGTTGGATACATTACATAAATTAAATATATAAATATAAATCAGATTAGTCAATATGTTCCTTTCATTGTAGGCCACAGAAAGTGAAGGTGCATTTTTTACACCACTGAGGACAAGACGACTCTGTGCAGCAGCTTATCTGTGGCATGTTCTCAGTCATGTGCTCAGCGGGAACAGCTTCATTATAAGCTGTTCCCTCTGTTATAAAATTCATCAAAAATGTATTTAATGCTGATGATCGGAGAATCGTGAGAGGCTCCTTTTTTCCCTCACAACACTTTGTAATCTGAAACATTAGGTTATATTATGTTATACTATAGTTCTGACCAAGAGCCAGGGGTGGACTGGGATAAAAATCAGGCAGGGAATTTGACTTCATTCCAGGCCACCCTATTGTTATGAATCAGAAACCATCACTGCTTTATTTGTAGACTGCCATATTGACATATCAGGTGTTAAATTATAAACTAGTGCATGCCCGTAGAAAGCAAGTATTCCGGTTTGAAACAGGTAGTCCAGTTACGCTTTACAGGCCCAAATGTAGGCTGTGTTTGAAAGTGGAATACAGAGGTGTAGCCTGTATGTAGGCAGTCACATGTTACAGTTCGAAAAATATGAAAGGGACTGCACTGAGATTTGATTGTGTGAATATTAGTTACAGAATAATTGGAAATTAATGAAACATCCAATATTAGCGACTGTTCAAGAACCTCTTGCTTATTTTTTTGTCAGATCACTTATTTGTGTGATATTTCATGAGTTATATTCATAAATGTTGTATGTTGCACTTTGGGGAATGGCAGTTGTTCAGTCACCATTATAATTTAGTTTATGCGTGTAGTTTATAGTCTATCATCAATAAACTCATGCACCACTACAACAGGACACGTTGTACTTGTGACCCATTGTAGTGCATCATTTTATATCTTAGCAATATTATAAGTACAAAACACCGAACATTATCATTTTTTTTGTATTTGTATCTTGTATACTTTATTGATCCCCAGAGGGAAATTCAGGGCATCCACAGCGCCAATCCCTTCACCATTCACACACACACAGAAGAATGACCTATTTGGCTGCAACTGTTGCATCAGTGTTATCCATTTGTAAATATTTAAATAAAAATGATTTTTTTCATTATTTGGGCATTTTGGCGTCTTGTCATTTAGTCAAAGCGTGCATACGTATGTGTCTGCATATGACATGCAGTTAATCTGGCCATTCCGCTCCACAATGAAGCACCGGTCGGGATTGCCGTCTACCACTGAACGGGCAGGCTGGACGTACCTCCCTGCCAATGGTCAGGGAGCGCCCGGTTGGACACCGCTGTTGGAGAAGCAACAGCTGAACCTGTGGATCACAGTCCTTCGCAGGGAGCCAAGCCCAGCCTGCCCGGTTAACGGGAGTCTCTGCTGCTGCTTTATCTGTGTGCCAGTGATGTCCTTTGCGGCACCACAGGTCCCTGCCAGTCCCCCCCCCACACACACACACACGCACCTCGTGTTCTCCATTATGCAATCACAGCAGCTTTATGGTATGGTATGGCATTAAATCTTAAGTATTCCTTTTTTCTAGTCAAATTTGTTGCTTTTTACTTCCTTGTTTTGCTCATGTCCTGTGGTTACTGATGCTGTAATGCCGCATATTATCCAATCAGTACGGAGTCAGTCCAAAACTCTGCCCACACTTCTAGAAGCCTGGGCATGAGACAGAGTGGTGGCTAAACTTTTATTGATCAGACTTACATATTTTGACTGAGTGGCTCCATACTCGGGGATTCACACCCTCATAACCTCAGCAAAACCCATAAAATCTTTGTTTGCACAGTGCTGTGGTGACTGACTGGTCATGATGCTGTGTATTATCCAGTCAGCATGGTCGTGTTGCCATGCATTATCCAATCAGCATGGCTGTGATGCCTCATATACAGGAACAGCAGGAAGTTCCACTTTTTTGTATGGTCTTCGGCATGACCCGGCCAGGATTTGAACCCCTGCCTCCCGGGTGTGGGGCGGATGTGACCGACATAAGGAGGCCTCACTTTCTGTGGGCGTGCTGAAACAGTGCTCCATGCACTGCTCGTGATGCAAAAAAAAATTGCAAGAGACATTGCACAACTCCTATTACTATAATTTAAAAAAAAAAAACTATTTATCTGAGAATTGTTATGCTCTTTATTCTCTCTCTTTTAATATACCCCTTTTTTTCTTGTTTTTATCCTCATTGAGAGTTTGTATGTTGTATTTTGTTCTATTTAAAAAAACTGCTCATGACACTTCCGCTTTATATTGCGCAAATCAGTGGTGAGTAGGCGGAGTGTACCCTATGGATTGGGACACCCCTTCATGGCTGCACATGGCCAAAGTGGCTGTAGAGTGTAGCTGTCTTACCAGCCGCTGCTGAAATTCACCAGCCATTGCCCAGTGTTAATGTCAAGCCCTGCATGCTCTCTCTCTCTCTCTCTCTCTCTCTCATATATATATATATATATATATATATATATATATATATATATATATATACAGTATATATATATATATATATATATACATATACTGTATATATATATATATATATATATATATATATATATATATATATATATATATATATATATATATATATATATATATATATATACATACATACATACATACATACATACATATATATATATATATATATATATATATATATATATATACACACACACAGACGTGGACAAAATTGTTTGTACCCCTCTGCTAATGAAAGAAAAACCCACAATGGTCACAGAAATTACACCTGTGATGTTAATTAGAGGACACATCTTGGTTGAATATGTCCCTATGGTCACATTATTTTCAGTCTTTTCTAGGGGTACCATCATTTTTGTCCAGGCCTGTTTCATGAGTTTGTTTTTTAAAATAATTCTGTTGAACCACAATTCAAAAGCATTGCCTGATTTTCATTGGTTAATTTTCATAGAATTTGTATTTATTACCACTTTTGTCAGATTCAAGTTATTTCTGTGACCATTGCGGGTTTTTCTTTCATTAACAGAGGGGTACCAACAATTTTGTCCACGTCTGTATCTTCCTCAGGGAAATAATTCTCTCGCTTTTCCTTCACCGCTTGTGGTTTCTGTGTTCAACACATGCTGTCTTAGTAGGTTTACCATGAACGTGCAGGTCTCGAGGTCAGCCATCTCAGAGTTGATCAAATAGAGTGTAGCGGTATGTGAGTTATAATTATGATCAGGTATAAAAATTATTTAAATTTGTATTAATGTATCGGAACCTGAGATTTACTCCGGGTCCACACACACAGAAAAAGTTAATAAACACTCGTGGGGCACCAGCTCACCTCTTTAGTGAGCACTTTGATCATTAATTTCACTTTATACCTGTATAATCACTCAATAAATTAATTAATAGTCAGTCTCAAAATTTTAGTAAATTCAATACTGGGGCTTTGAAACCAGACTCAATGAAATAAATTCCCATCAACTTCTCTCATTTTCACGTATTTATTAAAGGGAATGATGATTAAAGGACAGGGAAATGATTTTCATTAATCATTAAATTAAACTTGTAAATGATAGAGTAACAATGTGAACACTTGCAGAACTAGGGTGAAAATGTAAGCTGAATTTAGATCAGTTTGAAGTTAACAGATTCTGGAAAACTGAACGCAAATTTATGGGGAAAATTAAACTAATTATATGGAAAATTCTGGATTACTCTAAAGAAAATGAAAACGGAATTTTGATGAAAAGAAGAGTTATGTTAATTGCTCTTTAATTTTGCATCTGATCAGATACTGACTTATTCTCAAATCTCAGACGTTTTATTCAGCAGGTGAATAAAGAATGCAGCTCATGTGACCCAGGTTGGTGGAGATCCTTCTGCGTCGTCGTCTCCTCGAAGTTTTAATGTTAGGTATCGCCCAAAACCAGAATATCTGGCCAGCAGGTATTCGGACAAAATATGGCAGCTTTCCAGTCTGTTGTCACAAGATGAGATTTTGGATGTATTGCTCAGATGGGCTGAGGTACAGCATAATGGCGAGGTTGGTTTCTTCAGCTGTGTGGTGGCAAGCTACGTCATCGTGGATCCGCAGCCTCTCATGAAGGAATTCGAGAATAATTACAAAATCTGATCCAATAGCAAAATTAAAAGATTTCTACGACTTCGTGGAGATGAAATTAGCTTCTAGGGTGGAGGTGGTCAATATAAAAATAAACATAAAGTCAAAATTAAAAACGATGAGTTTAAAGAAAGTTTAACAGGAAAAAGTTATAAAAATAGACGTCTAGGAACGGGAGTTTGACTCCGAATTAGGATTTGAGCTCAGGAAAGAAAAGGATTAATTCCTAGACGTTTAAAGAAAAACATTAAAATACACAGACGCTTACACAAACACAATATTTCATGTTCTCTGGCAGTGAAGAGATCTGAAGTCTTTGTTCTCCCATAGTGATCTCCAGGAGTGCTCTGCAGTCATCTCCTGTGAAGTGACGAGAAGAAGTGGAAAAGAGAAAAAAGATGGGGGAAGAGAGGGTGTCTCTTCTTTTTATAACTCCAGCTGAGTTTTTGCGGGCTTCCGGGGATTGACAAAAGCTCAAACTAATAGTCTTCCTTCGTGGGTGGGTTTTAAGAATTTTAGTCCAATAAATAAACAGGCTTTTGTCAGTAACAACCAACAATATTGAGAGAGCTGGAGCCCAGCATATGTTGGTTGATGATTGGCTGATACTGTTCCTCGCAGACTGACACACAATTTTAATATACTGGGGCTTCCTTAACCTACTTATGTATAAAGTCTAAGCTAGCCTTAGTGATGCAACTTTATAACTAGTGCTTTTAAATTAACATGCAAGAATAAACATTCATTTAAATATTTTAGCATGCACATATTTAAGATCAAGGCTTAATATATTTCAAACCCATTATTGATTGTCCACATCAAACATCAGAGTCCATTTGCTTTTCATGGTGTCCTGAAAAAGAGAATGTTGAAAATTGAGTCTTGTAACAAGAATTGTAGTCAAAAAGTTTACTGGTTAAATCCAGCATGTCCCAGAGTTGCCAATAGAGGGCAATGTTGAGCTGTGGATATTTTGTAGGCCATATGGGGCATTCAACAAAGGTCTGTTCTTTGTCCACGTTTTATTGGCCAATAAAATGTTCAAGAGGAAATGCATTAGGAGGGATTCCGGAGACTGGTTTAACAAAGGAATGTTAGTTCGGCTGTGGTCCTGGGATGAAAGAGCAGTTTTTTGACTGTCCTTTTCCTGGGTGAAACAATGTCTTTAAGCTGAAGAATAATTTTATTGATGAGCCAAAGTGAGATGATGCTACAAGAGTCATAACCGGAGTTCTGGGACCAGTAAGTTCTGGCAGGTTCACTAAACCCTCATGGATCGTCACCTTATCGTGGTGGGGGGGTTTGCGTGCCCCAGTGATCCCAGGAGCTATGTTGTCCAGGGCAATTTGCCTCTGATAAGGTCTCCCAAGACAAACTGGTCCTGGGTGAAGGGCCAGACTAAGAACGATCCAACAGACTCTCATGATAAATTGTATATCAAGGATTCAGTGTACCCCGCCCGGTATGGGGTTACCGGGGCCCCACCCTGGAGCCAGGCCTGGGGGAGGGGCTCGAAGGCTAGCGTCTGGTGGCCGGGTTTCCACCCATGGGACCCGGCCAGGCTCAGCCCGAAGGAGTTACATGGGTCCGCCCTCCAGTGGGCTCACCACCTGCTGGAGGGATCATGGGGTTCCAGTGCTATGTGGATTAGGTGGTGGTCAAAGGCAGAGACCTTGGCGGACTGATCCCAGGCTTTCTAAACTGGCTTTTGGTACATGGACTGTCACCTCTCTGGTGGGGAAGGAGCCTGAGCTGGTGTACGAGGCTGAGAGATACCGGCTAGATATAGTCGGCCTCACCTCAACACACAGCTCCGGTTCCGGAACCAGTCTCCTGGAGAGGGGCTGGAGCTTGGCCTTTTCTGGAGTTCCCCCGGGCGAGAGGCGATGAGCAGGGGTGGGTATTCTTGTATCGCCCCACCTTGCTGCCTCTATATTGGAGTTTTCCCCGGTGGATGAAAGGGTTGCTTCCCTGCGCCTTCGGGTTGGGAAACGAGTCCTGACCATCATTTGTGCCTATGCACCAAATGATGTTTCAGAGTACCCACCCTTTTTGGAGTCTGTGACTGGGGTGCTGGAGGGTGCTCCTCTTGGAGACTCCATTGTCCTACTGGGGGACTTCAATGCGCACGTGGGCAGCGACAATGAAACCTGGAGGGGGGTGATTGGGAGGAACGGCCTGCCCAATCTGAACCCGAGTGGTGTTCAGTTATTGGACTTCTGTGCTAACCACAGTCTGTCCATAACGAACACCATGTTCAAGCATAAGGGTGTCCATATGTGCACCTGGCACCAGGACACCCTAGGTCGCAGGTCGATGATCGATTTTGTTATCGTATCATCAGACCTGCGACCGTATGTCTTGGACACCCAAGTAAAGAGAGGTGCAGAGCTGTCAACTGATCACCACCTGGTGGTGAGTTGGATCCGATGGCAGGGGAGGAAGCCATTCAGACCTGGTAGACCCAAACGTATAGTGAGGGTGTGCTGGGAGCGTCTGGCTGAGGCCCCTGTCCGGGAGGTCTTCAACTCCCAGCTCCGGCAGAACTTCAACCACATTCCGAGGGAGTCTGGAGACATGGAGTCTGAATGGGCCATGTTCTCCACCTCTGTTGTTGAGGCGGCAGCCCAGAGCTGCTGCCACAAGGTGGCTGGTGCATCTCGTGGTGGCAACCCCCGAACCAAGTGGTGGACACCAGTGGTGAGGGGGGCCATTAAGCTGAAGAAGGAGTCCTATAAAGCTTGGTTGGCTTGTGGGACTCCCGAAGCAGCTGAGGTGTACCGGCAGGCCAAGCGGAGTGCAGCTCAGGTGGTTGCTGAAGCAAAAACCCGGGTATGGGAGGAGTTCAGTGAGGCCATGGAACAAGACTTTCGGTCGGCCTCAAAGAGATTCTGGCAAACTGTCCAGCGGCTCAGGAGAGGAAAGCAGCTCCCCGTCCACACTGTGTATGGTGCAGATGAGACACTGTTGACTTCGACTGGGGATATCGTCGGGCGGTGGAAGGAATACTTCGAGGATCCCCTCAATCCCACTGATACGCCTTCCACAGAGGAAGCAGGGTTTGGGGACGAGGGGGATGACTCGCCTATCACAGGGGCTGAGGTCACCAAGGTGGTTAAAAATCTCTTTGGTGGCCGGGCCCCGGGGGTGGACGAGATTCACCCTGAGTACCTCAAGGCCCTGGATGTTGTTGGGTTGTCATGGTTGACACGCCTCTGCAACATTGCGTGGAGGTCGGGGGCAGTGCCTTTGCCATGGCAAACCGGGGTGGTGGTTCCTCTCTTCAAAAAAGGGGACCGGAGGGTGTGCTCCAACTTTAGAGGGATCACACTCCTCAGCCTCCCTGGGAAGGTCTATGCTAAGGTACTGGAGAGAAGAGTCCGGCCGTTGGTTGAACCTCGGATTCAGGAGGAGCAATGTGGTTTTCGTCCCGGCCGTGGCACATTGGACCAGCTCTTTACCCTCTTGAGAATTCTTGAGGGTTCGTGGGAGTTTGCCCAACCAGTTTACATGTGTTTTGTGGACTTGGAGAAGGCATTTGACCGCGTCCCTCATGGATTTTTGTGGGGGGTGCTTCGGAAGTATGGGGTATCAGGCTTGTTGTTACGAGCTATTCGGTCTCTGTACGACCGTTGTGAGAGTTTGGTTCGTATTGCCAACACTCAGTCGGAGTCATTCCCAATGAGAGTTGGACTCCGCCAGGGCTGCCCTTTGTCACCGATCCTGTTCATAATTTTTATGGACAGGATTTCTAGGCGCAGCCAGGGAATGCAGGGTGTCATGCTTGGTGACCACAGGATCTCATCTCTGTTGTTTGCAGATGATGTTGTCCTGCTGGCTTCATCCAGCAATGACCTACAGCTCCTGCTGGGATGGTTTGCCGCTGAGTGTGAAGCGGCTGGGATGAGAATCAGCACCTCCAAGTCCGAGTCCATGGTCCTCAGCAGGAAAAAGGTGGATTGTCCTCTCTGGGTTGGGGACAGGCTCCTGCCCCAAGTGGAGGAGTTTAAGTATCTTGGGGTCTTGTTCGCGAGTGAGGGGAAAATGGAGCGAGAGATCGACAGATGGATTGGAGCAGCATCTGCAGTGATGCGGACGTTGTACCGGTCTGTTGTGGTGAAGAGGCAGCTTAGTTCTAAGGCAAAGCTGTCGATTTACCAGTCAATCTACGTTCCTACTATCACCTATGGTCACGAGCTTTGGGTAATGACCGAAAGAACGAGATCGCGGATACAAGCGGCTGAAATGAGCTTTCTCCGTAGGATTGCTGGACTCACCCTCAGAGATAGGGTGAGGAGCTCAGTCATCCGGGAGAGGCTCAGAGTAGAATCGCTGCTCCTCCACATTGAAAGGAGTCAGTTGAGGTGGTATGGGCATCTGATTAGGATGCCTCCTGGACACCTCCCACTTGAGGTGTTTCAGGCACGTCCCACTGGGAGGAGACCCCGGGGCGGACCCAGGACTCGGTGGAGAGACTATGTCTCCCAGCTGGTCTGGGAACGCCTTGGTATCCTCTCCGAAGAGCTGGAGCAGGTGGCGGGGGAGAGGGTGGTATGGGCATCTGATTAGGATGCCTCCTGGACACCTCCCACTTGAGGTGTTTCAGGCACGTCCCACTGGGAGGAGACTCCGGGGCAGACCCAGGACCCGGTGGAGAGACTATGTCTCCCAGCTGGTCTGGGAACGCCTTGGTATCCTTTCCGAAGAGCTGGAGCAGGTGGGTGGGGAGAGGGAAGTCTGGGCTTCTCTGCTTGAACTGCTGCCTCCGCGACCTGGACCTCCGGAAAAGCGGTAGAAGATGGATGGATGGATGGATGGAAGGTTCACTAAACCCTGAGTTCAGGATTTATTTGAGACTATGTTGACCCTGTTTTTCAACTTAGCCCCTGTCTTCCCCATCAGAGAATCATTGTCTGCTTCCTCCAAAGTAAATAAAAATATAATGTATAAGCATCCCAAAGTGATTAAACAAAAACTTGGTAAAACTCAAATTAAACATGAAGCCTCTAAATTTAATGATTTGGCCTCTTTTCCTCCTCATAATTTACAAATTAAATGTGGTTTGTTAAATATTAGGTCTCTAACTCCCAAGTCTCTGCTAGTCCATGATCTGTTAATTGATCATCAGATTGATTTAATATCCCTTACAGAGACTTGGTTAGGGCAAGAGGATTATGTTGGTTTAAATAAATCAACTCGCTCTGGTTATTTAAACTGTCAAAATCTCAGAAGTTCTGGTCGTGGAGGAGGAGTAGCAACAATTTGCCTTTCCAAATTACTAGTTAATGTAAAGCATAAAACACGTTTTAATTCCTTTGAGGGCCTAGTCCTCAGTATTGGGCATTTTAGCAATTTTAGGCTAAACCCAATTTTATTTGCCATAGTTTATTGTCCTCCCTCAGCCTACTTAGAGTTTTTATCTGAATTTGCTGAATTCTTAGCTGATTTAGTGCTGAAGGGGACTTTAATATACATGTATATATAGATAGTGATTGTCTTAATATGGCATTTAATTCAATATTAGACTCTATGGGGTTTTCTCAGAAAGTAGGAAATTTTTACCCATTATGTCCACCACACATTGGACCTTGTTCTGACATATGGCATAGAAATAGAAAATCTGGTAGTGTCTCCTCATAACCCTGTACTGTCAGACCATTGTCTGCTAACCTTTGATTTTACTATTTCTGACTATTTGGCTCCTAAAGAAAAATATTACTACAGTAGATGCCTCTCAGATGACGTTACCAAATTTATGAAGATTGTCTCCTCTACGCCATGTGTCAACACAATGGAAATAAGTTATAGACAGCTTGCTCCTTCTGTAATTGATAGCATGGTAGATAGTGTTACGGCTTCTCTGCATCAGACTCTAGACATGGTGGCTCCTTTAAAAAAGAAAAAGTCTAATCAGAGATTTCTAACTCCTTGGTTCAACACAGAAACTCATAGCTTGAAACAGAAGACTCGTCAATTGGAAAGAAAATGGTGCTCCACTAATTTAGATATCTATTTAGCTTGGAGAAATCATCTTTTAATTTATAAAAAAAAATCTTTTAGAAAAGCTAGAACGAGTTATTATTCTGCATTAATAGAAGAGAACAAGAATAATCCCAGGTTTCTTTTCAGCACTGTAGCCAGGCTGACAAAGATTCAGGACTCTGTCAATCCTAGCATTCCCTTAGAGCTTTCTAGTCAGGACTTTATGAACTGTCACCATGGGATGAGACGCTGGGTCGTCCGGCGCTCAGACCATATCCCTCCTTATCTCTGTCTCTCATTTGACAGCGTCTCAGCGGGCTCCCAGCTGTCAGTGTTATGGGATGGCTGGGGCCCAATTAACCCTCATCAGCTGAGGCGCTGCTAATGAGGATAAAAAGGAGCAGCTCCGATCATTCAGGGCTGCGACTTAAGCACTGTTAGGCTGGAACCCCTATGCCCGGCGCCAGCTCTCTACTCATCTTGTTACATTACTTGTGAGTGTTACCCGGTAAGAGTATTTGTGCCTTGGAACCCCTATGCCCGGTTCCAGCTCTCTACTCATCTTGCCGCATTACTTGGGAGTGTTATCCGCTGTGAGTGTTTGTGCCTTGGAACCCCTATGCCCGGTGCCAGCTCTCTACTCATCTTGCTGTATAACTTGTGAGTGTCACTCTGTATGAGTACCTGTGCTTTTGGCCTACAAGGCCGTGTTCCTTATCCCCTGTCCCTTTTTGTAATAAAACATCACAACTCACTGGCTCGCCCTCGGCTCTCTCTGTGTGGCTCACGAGGGCCACAGGTAACATGAACTTTAATAATAAATAATAAAATTTCATCTATCAGAGATAAAATCAGTCAGATTCTTCCCACCGTTAACTTAAATACAGTAACTACTACAACTCCTTCAAATGATATCTGTTTGGGTGAGTTTACTCCAATTGACCTTTTAGAGTTAGATTAAACAATTTCCTCATCCAAGCCTTCAACTTGTCTTTTAGACCCTATTCCTACCAGGTTATTTAACCCCTTGCACTCCGGTCAATTTCCCTAAAAATGCCAAAAAATAACATGCCCAAAGTAAATCGAAAGCTGTTCTTCAACCCTTTGCAGCATCTTCATGGGGTTGGTCTCATTTAAAAGAAAACACTTTTGAATTTTTTGGCAAAACAGTCATAATCTCTCTAAGTGCTCCGGCCACTGAGTTACAGTCATCTAAACATACTGAACTTGAAGAAAAAAAATTTGGCCTGGGTGTTTTTTTGGATACAAATGTTTGCAAATAACACACAGCTTCAGATCCGGGCTGGAAAATGCAACAGGAATGTAGAACCAAGTGTTATCCAGCTGAGGTCCAAATTTTGTAACAATACCACAAAAAATGAATATATTACACAGCTTTTTCCTCAGGTAGTTCCCAGGCGTTTTTGAACTGTGTCAAATTGTGCCAAATGGCACAGTCTGGAAAAACGTCTGTAACTTTTGAATGGTTCAATATAGAAGCTTCATCTTGGGCTCTAATGAAAGATGACACTCAGGGCTGTGTGCGTGTGTGTGTGTGGGGGTCCGCTACAGAGGACGGACATCACCCGGTGCGCCGCGGTCACGGTGCACCGCAGTCTACTACGCACAGTTGTAATTTACCAATCGGTCAAAAGTCATTTTGATTACAATTTTCAGGGATAAAGAATAATTTAGCTTAGAACACTTACCTCTTCACAGCAGAAGCGGAGCTGGCGAACTTCTTCCTCATTGTCAGACGAACGGGACGCTGGTCTCGCGACCTGATCAAAACATAATTCCATTATTGCGGTTTTGCGCTTCCATGATAGTAATTTTAAAAAGACTGGCGGATGCGTGTGTGTCACTCAGCCTTCGTCGTCGGCCTCCGTCAGTCTATGATGACCATGGAAGAGAATCCTAAACGTCTACTCTGCTGGAATAAAAACAAAAAAAGCACCACCTGTGGCTGAACATGCCGATGCGCGAATGGCAGTCCCTGTCACACAGGTTGCACTTGTGGATGGTATCCGTGCTGCTGGGTCTGTGGGGTTCTTCCTGCGAGTCCTTTTTTTCATCTGCTGCAGCAGTCAGTCTCCCTTCACCCAGCCTTACACAAAACAGCTCGCAAACTTCTGTGCTTCAATTGGCTCGCTGCATTCACAGCATTGGTAGGTGGGTCCTTCTTGCTAGGTTTTCAGTCATTGGTTCTTCAAGGTTTCAGAAACCCAATTCAAGGCTCTTATTAGTCAAATGAGAGGTCAATCATATCCGATCCGTTCGCGGCTGTGTCTGTAGTGGGAGAACGGAAATGCAGCTTTTTTTTCCAGTGCGCTCTTAGGACGCAGCGCCCTCGTGTGTCCTAGAGCGCACGAGAGCACCCTTTGTGCGCTGTAGGACGCAGAGACCTGCCCGTCCGCGGTACACCGGAGTGCAAGAGGTTAAAGAAGTCTTCCCATTTATTGGCAGCTTTATTCTTCAAATAATCAATTCTTTATTAACACTAGGCCATGTACTGCAGGCTTTTAAAACTGCTGTAATTAAACCCTTACTCAAAAAGCCAAAGCTGGATCCAGGAGTTTTAGCTAACTATAGACCAAGTCAGCCTTTCATTTCAAAAATCTTAGAAAGAGTTGTTGCTACACAATTATTTGACCACTTCCAGGGAAATGGTTTATTTGAAGAGTTTCAGTCTGGGTTTAGAATCCATCACAGTACTGAAACAGCCTTAGTGAAGGTCAATAATGACCTCCTTATCGCATCTGATAATGAACTTGTTTCTGTACTTGTCCTTTTAGACCTTAGTGCAGCTTTTGATACTATCGATCATAATATTCTACTTGATAGATTAGAACACTATGTTGGACTTAATGGAACTTCGTTGCAATGGTTTAGATCTTTTTTATCTGATAGGCTCCAGTTTGTTCATGTCAATAATGGGTTTTCTTTCAACTCAAAGCTCAGTCATGGAGTTCCACAGAGATCTGTGCTAGGCCCTACTCTTTTTAGTTTATATATGCTTCCGTTAGGCAACATTATTAGAAAGCACTGTATACATTTTCATTGTTATGCAGATGACACACAATTATACCTGTCAATGAAGCCAGATGATAGTGATCAATTAGCCAAGTTAGAAGCCTGTCTTAAGGAAATCAAACTTTGGATGACTTGTAATTTCCTGCTATTAAATTCAGATAAGACTGAAGTCATTCTTGTTGGTCCAAAAAGCCTTAGAAATACCTTTCCAAATCCAACTCTTAGTTTGGATGTGGCTACTCTTTCTCTCAATAGCTCTGTGAGGAACCTTGGAGTTATTTTTGATCAAGATCTGTCTTTCAATTCACATATTATACTTGTTTCTAAGACTGCCTTCTATCATTTGCATAATATTGCCAAGATTAGGAGCATCTTGTCTCAGAGTGATACTGAGAAACTAAGCCACACTTTTGTTAGCTCTAGATTACATTACTGTAACTCTTTATTATCAGGTTGTCCTAAAACATCTTTAAAAAGTCTTCAGTTGATCCAAAATGCTGCAGCAAGAGTTTTAACAGGTACTAGAAAGAGAGATCATATCTCTCCGGTTCTGGCCTCCCTTCATTGGCTTCCTATAGAGTTTAGAATTAAGTTTAAAATCCTTCTTCTCACTTACAAAGCTCTAAACAGTCAGGGCCCCTTTTATTTAAAAGCTCTGATACTACCCTATTATCCTAACAGAGCACTATGTTCCCAAAATGCTGGATTACTTGTAATACCTAGAATCTCCAAAAGTACAATGGGAGGCAGAGCCTTCAGTTATCAAGCTCCTCTCCTGTGAAACCAGCTGCCAATCTGGATTTGGGAGTCAGACTCAATCTCTGTTTTTAAGAATAGGGTTAAAACCTTCCTTTTTGATATAGCCTACAATTAGGGAGGGATCATGTGTCTCTGAACTGTCCCTTAGTTATGCTGCTTATAGGTTTAGACAGCCGGGGGACCTCCAATAATGCACTGGGCTTCACTCCTTTCTTCACTCTCAATGAAATATTTTTTTTTTTTGCTGGTCATTAGCATCTGTTTGTTCTCTCCCATAGATTGAGTCCCTGTCGTGCTGTTTGCTCTCTACATGTCTGTTCTTTTCATCTTTTATATCCTCACCCCCCCCCCCCTCACCCAGCCACTCACAGCAGATGACTGCCCCTCCCTGAGCCTGGTTCTGCTGGAGGTTTCTTTAAAAGGGAGTTTTTCCTCTCCACTGTCGCCAAGCGCTTGCTCACAGGGGATCGCCTGATTGCTGGAGTCTTTCTGCAGCTGTGGGGGTTCCCCCTACAGTTGAAAGTGCTATCAGATGACAGTTGTTGTGTAATGGCACCATATAAACAAAGTTGAATTGAATTGAATTGAATTGAATACCTAACTGGTCCACTCACTCAATTTACATTTATTACTTTGACACCAGAGGACAGACCATTAAATAAGGTGCGTTTTCTGTCCTCATCCTCTGTTATCAGCACCTCCACTTTACAATCGGTGAAGTTCTTCCTTTTAGTTTTTTTTTTTTTTTCTGGCAGGATTCTACATTGTTTTATGAATGAAATGTGACAGAAGGGGTGTATTTATAATCATTTGTATAGTCATTAGTGGGAGGAACTGAGGCAGGGTAAAGGGTTCGTGCATGTGTGCACAATGTCTCGTTAATTGGGATGTATAAAGAAAAGGAGTGGAGAATCGAAATGCGCACAGTTTTATAAACCTGAAAATTTCTGTGTGTGTGTACTTTTCAGATTAAGTGAGTTTACCATCTCTCAGTATGAAAGCTGTGCAATCCTTTATACATGAGGCCTCAGCACTCTACTTTTCTCACTAAGAGGCTTGACTCACTTAGCAAGTCAAGTAGAAATGCTTATATAAACTTTTATAGATTGTCTACTGGTGAAGAATCTGTTGTCTGGAAATGAGTGTGGACATATGCACATGTTGAGGTTAGCTTTATTGGTGCTAGCATAAGAGTGGTACAGAACAGTGGGTAGATGGTAATAGGTAGGGTGCCAAGAGAGGGGGATGGCCCTGGGCAGCTGTATAATATATCTGTCATGATTTGGTGTTTTAAGGAGGCTTAAGTGCAGTGCAACCACTTCAGAAGAACACTCAGACACAGATGAAAAGTTACACCACTTTAATGAAAAACCCAAAAACCTATACACAACTTGCTAACTTAAGAAATGAATATACACACCACAATTAATGAAACCCACAACCAAGATGCCACACTATATATTGGAAAACAGTTGCACGCTGGAGCCACATGCAGCCTAGGAGGAAAGAGAGGAGAGGAATGATTGATGATGAGAATGGCACACAGGGAAATGACAATTGAGGTAAAGGGGCTTGTGATACTGGCAGAGAGCCCAGCAGTGAACTCCAGCGTAGGAAAGATGAGGGGACCTGGAGATTGCAAGGAAGGCAGAGGAAGGGTTGAAGAACCTGGGTGGAGAAGCTGTTGTCTATGAGGAGAGAAGATTCAGGCGAGCGTACAAACACAGCTCCGGAGACGCACTGCTGGAGGCGGCAGCAAACCTGAGAGGAGGAGAGGAGAAGGTAAGACAACTTGGGGAAAATAATTAATTTACCACACAACAAGAACTATAGTTGCAAGGCGGCACAAACCCAACAATCCAGCGGACAGCTCTTCACACTGTGGTCCTTAAATACGCTGGTGAATCAGGAAGCAGCAGGTGTGTAATCACGCAGGTGCGCTGATGAGCTCCGGAGCTGTGGAAAACAGAAACAGGAAGGGAGGGGGGAGGCACGCTCGTCTGATCATAACAATACCCCCTGACGTGCTGAAGTCACATGTGCGTGCGTGTGTGCGTCTGCAATGCAGTGTGTCGTGTAGTTTCCCATACACTACATTTACACCCCCCCCAAAAAGCTTAGAACCGTATTTCTGCCGATTAGCCTTAGCAAGGATGGTAAGTATAAGAACACGCATGTAAACATATTGGTTAATGTAAAACTGAGTATGCATAACTGGGCCAAAAGGGCCAACATACAGAATCACCTAAGGCATATTTCCAACCATAACATTTCTAACTAGAAAAGCACTCGGAGAGCGCAGACCTCCGCCAAGCGCCACAGTTCCCCCCATACAGTGTTTGTGTGTACGTTTTCAGATTCCTTGACCATGAAAACATATGACTAGCAATTGGATTCACAATGATAGCATTAGTGGTTCAGTAGTTATTGACGAAAATGGCATTTTCCGTAATGGCGGTTTAGCGCCATAGTTCCCCCCATACAGTGTTTGTGTGTACGCTTTCAGATTCATTGACCATGAAAACATATGACAAGCAATTGGATTGACAATGATAGGATTAGTGGTTTAGTAGTTATTCACGAAAATGGCATTTTGCTTAATGGCGGTTTTCTTGTGGACGGTGATCCGGATCACCACCAAAATCTAATCATCTGTAGGATACCCCATTTCTGACAATCTGTGAAAATTTCATGAAAATCCGTCCATAACTTTTTGAGTTATCTTGCTAACAAACAAACAGACAAACAAACAGACAGACAGACAGACAGACAGACAAACCAACGCCGATGATCACATAACCTCCTTGGTGGAGGTAACTAGGCAACTGGGTACACCGCCAGTGTTCCTGCATGGTCATGTGTCTTATTTTCCCACTGAACAGACCATGCGCTGACTATCAATGTATTTAAAGTCAGTAACATAGTCCTCAAGATGGAAGAGGTCTCCATCGGACTCGTGTCAGGTGGGGCTTGGGCTGTGCTGGGCCGAGTGATCCTGGCGAGTGCCCTGCTGAAACTGCGAACTGTTCGTTGGCAAAGTCCCAGTCTAGGCGAGCCGACTTGGTCATGGTCCGTTGATCAGGAGCAGGAGGTTATGCTATCTTTCTGAGGCAGCTTGCGCGCCTTTGTGGCCCATCAGTCAGAAGAAAGGCAGCTGGTCCTAGCTAAGAGGTGATACGCGTCGGTGTTGGCCAGAAAGACTGCGGCTTGTATGAGTGATCGGGTCGACATACCCAGACACAATTGAGCACTGTGGGGGCGGCTGTGGCCCAGGTGTAGTGTAGCCGACTACTGATCGGAGGGTCAGGGGTTCAATTCCCACTCTGTCTGCATGTTGAAGTATCCTTGAGCAAGACACTGAATTTGAAGTTGTTCCTGGTGGGTCAGACCAGCGTCGGTGCATGGCAGATCTGCCGCCATCAGTGTGTGAATGTGTGCGTGAATGGGTGGATGGCAGGATCTGTAAAGTGCTTTGGTCATCTAGAGATGAGAAAAAGCACTATATAAATGAATGGCATTTACCATTTATCATGAGTGGAGGGCGCTCCGCTTGGCGTTCCTTCTTCATGAAGTGTTGTTGTCTCTCTGCAACCCTGTTGTTAGGGGAGAGCACCACCACTGGAGTGTCATATGATGGAGGACGTGGCCGGTTTTATTCAGCTACAGCTTGCAACTCCTGCAGCGATGCAGCAGCTCAAGGAGGCTCATGCTGCGTGAGGCGCTTCTGTTGTTGCTCTTCCGTCCCGCTGCCAGGGAAAGGCGCCATTATTGGAGTATCGTCTGGTGGGTTGCCTGGTGGAGGATGTAGAGGCTGCCCGGTCTTGCTGGTGATGATTTATCCTTTTTTTTTTTTTTTCCCTTTGAAAGACAAAAGTAAAATAGAAAGATGTCTTTACCTTCTTTACATGTTTCAACTGCACTGCAGCCTTCATCAGAAGTCTTCTGATGAAGGCTGCAGTGCAGTTGAAACATGTAAAGAAGGTAAAGACATCTTTCTATTTTACTTTTGTCTTTCAAAGGAAAAAAAAAAAGGATAAATAATTGAAAGAAGACAAAATGAACCTGTTTGACGTATTGCTGGTGATGAGTTGGCCTTGCCTTCTACTGGGTCCTGCATGACTGTGGACTGGGCTTCTTGCGATGGGATGGCAGCTCAAGAACGCTTGTGCTGCGTGAGGACCAGCTCCGGGTCCTGTGTGGATGCAGTCTGGAGCGCCTGTGGTGGCTCCGGGTCCTGCGTAGACACAGACTGGAACTCCTGCAGTGAGGCGGTGGCTCAGGGAGGCTTACACCGTGTGAGGCTCAATTCCAAGTCTCCTGTGCTCTGCTTATCATGCAGTGTGAAGCAGGGAGCGACTTCGTCCATGGGGCCTGTGATGGAGAAGCCCAGTTCATGGAATAAGTCCCACCCCAGGATATTATCACCATGGTGTGTCACCTGAAACAAGAACACTGGGAGAGTTCTGTTGCCATAGTACAATGAGAAGGAGACACTTCTGCTGGTCTTGGAGCATCCATTGTCCGGCAGTTCCACCGCGTATGGTCACCAGAGAGTAAACCTTTTACTCATGGCTTCGTTTATCAGGCACCTTGAGACAGCGTTGGCTAGCACCATTGATATACTGACGTCATCCAGCTTCACTACACACCGCTGTGCTGACGAGTTCTCGGGGCCCATAAAATTGATGGTGTCCATGCTGGGTGTATGATCAAGGGGCTGAGCAGCTGAGGTAATGGTTTGTGCCGGCAGGGCTGACTGTGGGAGGTGCGGGTTGGGGCTAGCTAGCTGTGATGTTAACTGAGCAGCCACTTCTAACTCTAGCTGGGATGTTAACACCACCACGTATGCCAATGGCAGGTTGTCCGACTCCGTAATTAGTTACTCCCACAGCCTCAGATTTGTTGTATGCGCCGCTAACTGGCCTTGCACCATCTTTCCTTCCAAGTGGCCAAACTCGTATATGCTAGCCAAACAGCGGGGGGCGGCTATGTACTGTGGGACCAACTTGTCCGGTCGCTGTCAGTGCTGGTAAAACACATGTCTTCGGGCTATCACGTTCTCTGGAACATCGAAATATCCGGCTAGTAATCCAACACACTCATCATAGTCATTGAAGGTGTCTTTGGGTCCAAACATTTGGAAGATACGCCATCTCTTGATGTCGAGGCAGTGGATTGGCATGGCATTTAGCTTAGCATCGCTAGCATGTCTCAGGCCAGCAGCGGTTATGAACTTTACAAAAGGCTCATAATACCAGTGGGACCAAGGGATAGGTAGCTCACCAGATAAAGCGAGTAATGGCGGCAGTTTCATAGTTGGGTTCTTTATGCTCGATTTTGCATGGATCATCCTTGTCACCATTGTTATGTCTGGAAATGAGTGTGGACACGTCCATGTGTTGAGGTTAGCTTTACACCGCATTCCAAATTATTTTAGTGTCATAAACATTCAACATATTCAAATATTCAGTTTTTTGTTTTTCAGTTAAACTTATGGATGGTATTCTGTCTCAGGGCTCTTTGGATCACTGATATCAATCTCAGACACTTGTCATAATAAGTTTGCCAGGTGGGCCCAGTTAAAGGAAAACTACTTAAGAAGGATGTTCCATATTATTAAGCATGCCACAGGTTTCAAGCAATATGAATATTGCTTGAAATATATTATATTTCATATATATATATATATATATATATATATATATATATATATATATATATATATATATATATATATATATATTCTATATATATATCTTTCTATATATATATCTTTCTGCGCAAGATGGCGCCCACAGTGGTCGCCATGGTGCTTCACTGCGCCCTTTGTTTGTTTTTGTTTGTCAATTGTGTGTCTGCGAGCTCTTATACCCGTGAAGAACTTCTAAATATCAGGACTTTCACTCCCACGGACCTACTCCCAGTTTTTTTAGCTCCTGCCGCCGATCTGGTTCATTGCTTGGCTCGAAAAGTGAGACGGCGAAAGAGAGGAAGACGAGCGGGCGCTCTCGTCCGGCTTCGCAGGAGAGGCACGCGCACGGCTTTGCCTGGCATATTTCTGTCCAATACCAACTCTCTCTCTAACAAGGTAGATGAACTGAGACTGCTGATGCGTTTTAAGGACCTCTCTTCCTCGGCTGCCCTCTGTTTTACTGAGACCTGGCTCAGGGAAAACACACCGGACAGCGCGCTGTGCCTTGAGGGATTTCAGCTGTTTCGTGCTGATCGTGACACAGAGCTCTCCGGTAAATCCTCAGGAGGCGGAGTCTGCTTCTACATCAACAGCAGCTGGTGTTCTGATGTAACGGTAATTTCCAAACACTGTTCTCCCGCCCTGGAATTTCTTTTTATTAACTGCAAGCCATTTTATTCCCCGCGGGAGTTCGCCTCATTCATCCTCGCCGCTGTGTACGTCCCTCCCGACGCGGACACGCGCGAAGCTCAGCGCATGCTCGCGGATCACATCCAACACACGGAGCGGATTTTTCCAGACTCTCTGGTTATTGTGGTTGGCGACTTTAACCAGAGCAATCTGAGCCACGATCTCCCCCGCTACAAACAGTTTATTAAATGCCCCACCAGAGGAATAAACACGCTGGATCACTGTTACACCACAGTGAAGGACGCGTATCGCGCTGTTCCCCGCGCTGCGCTCGGATTATCTGATCACGTGATGGTCCACCTCATTCCCACATACAGACAGAGATTGAAGCTCACTAAACCTGTTGTGAGCACTACGAAGAAATGGACCAGTGAAGCTGAGGAGAAGCTGGAAACGTGCATGGAAATAACTGATTGGGGCATGTTTAAAGGAGCCACGCATGATCTGGATGAATACACGGACACTGTGAACTCATATATCCACTTTTGTGAGGAGAGCATTCTTCCATCGCGCACCAGGGTGAGGTACTCTAATGACAAGCCGTGGTTCACAGCTAAGCTCAGACAGATCAGGAAGGAGAAGGAAGCAGCGTTGAAAAGTGGAGACAGGGGCTGCTACAGAGAGGTTAAATATCGGTTTAACAGAGAGCTGAGGAGAGCTAAATCTGGGTATTCTGAGAGACTCCAGCAGCAGTTCACTGCTAATGACTCGGCTTCTGTGTGGAGAGGACTGAGGCAAATCACCAATTATCGGCCTCAGGCTCCTAAAGGTCAGGATGACAAAGCCCTTTGTCAAAGACTGTCCCATCACTATGCCCGTTTTGACACCTCATCAGCTGTGTCCAACTCCCCCCCTCCCTCCAGCTCCATAGCCTCCATGATCCCTACTTCATCAAAGGCGCCCCCCCTCCTCCCCCCCTGCCCTTGTCATCAGTGAGCAGGACGTGCTCAAACAGTTCTCCAGACTGAACCCGCGCAAGGCCCCCGGTCCGGACGGCGTGTCTCCCTCCACCCTGAGACACTGTGCGAAAGAGCTGGCTCCTGTCATCACAGACATTTTTAACACCTCCCTTAAGCTATGCCACGTGCCGTCCTGCCTCAAATCCTCCACCATCATCCCTGTCCCCAAGAAGCCACGGATCACTGGACTTAATGACTACAGACCTGTAGCGCTCACCTCTGTAGTCATGAAGTCCTTTGAGCGCCTGGTCCTGCCCCACCTCAAGTCCATCACCACCCCTCTCCTGGACCCGCTGCAGTTTGCCTACCGAGCCAACAGGTCTGTAGACGACGCAGTCAACCTGGCCCTCCACTCCATCCTGCAGCACCTGGACTCCCCGGGAACCTACGCCAGGATCCTGTTTGTGGACTTCAGCTCCGCATTCAACACCATCCGCCCCGCTCTGCTCCGGGACAAGCTGTCCCTGCTCAACGTGCCTTACTCCCTCTGCAGGTGGATCACCGACTTCCTGACGGACCGGAGGCAGCATGTGCGGCTGGGAAAGACTGTCTCAGACTCTGCTAGCATCAGCACCGGATCACCCCAAGGCTGTGTACTTTCCCCCCTACTCTTCTCCCTTTATGCCAACTCCTGCACCTCCAGCCATCAGTCTGTCAAGTTGATCAAGTTTGCGGACGACACCACCCTCATCGGGCTCATCTCCAACGGCGACGAGTCCGCCTACAGGAGAGAGGTGGCCCAGCTGGCGTCCTGGTGCAACAACAACAACCTGCAGCTGAACGCTCTGAAGACAGTGGAGATGATTGTGGACTTCAGGAAAGTCACAACCCCTCTGCCCCCCCTCACCCTCACAGGCTCTCCCATCACCACTGCTGATTCCTTCCACTTCCTAGGCACCACCATCACCAGGGACCTCAAGTGGGAGCCGACCATCAGCTCCCTCATCAAAAAGGCCCAGCAGAGGATATTCTTCCTGCGGCAGCTGAGGAAGCTCAAGCTACCCACCAAGATGTTAGTGCAGTTCTACACAGCCATCATCGAGTCCATCCTCACCACCTCCATAACCGTGTGGTACGCAGGAGCCACTGCCAGGGACAGACTAAGGCTGCAGCGCGTCGTGCGCACTGCTGAGAAGGTGATCGGCTGCAAGCTCCCATCTCTCCAGGACCTGTACATCTCCAGGACCCGGAGGCGTGCTGGCCGGATCATAGCCGATCCCTCACACCCTGGTCACGTACTGTTTGCCCCCCTCCCCTCAGGTAGAAGACTTCGGTCCATCCAGACTAAAACCTCCCGTCACATGAACAGCTTCTTCCCCTCTGCCATTAGACTGCTGAACACTAAGTGACTTATTGACTCTCGTGCACCATGTACAGCAGCTCAACCAGACTCATGTCAATCATCACTGTTTTCTTCCTGCATTACCGACTGCACTATATGGTTCTCCACATTATCTGCTGCTCACTAATATATTTTAACTGCTGACCAGTATTACTCACTCTTATTCTACACTTTATTGCATGTATAGTTTATTTCTTTTATTTTATCATGTTTAATGTTGCAGCATTGCACCGAGACAAATTCCTAGTTTGTGTACTACATGAACAATGGCAATAAATCTGATTCTGATTCTGATATATATATATATATACGTATATATATGTATATATACTGTATATATACAGTATATATACAGTATATATACAGTATATATATATACATATATATATGTATATATACTGTATATATACAGTATATATACAGTATATATACAGTATATATATATATATATATATATATATATATATATATATATATATATATATATATATATATATATATATATATATATATATATATATAATTTTTTTTTTTTTTGCTGCCGAAAAGTGTCCAATAGTGCAATGCCATGGACAAGGTATAAACACATTAGATATTTCATGAAAACTTAAGCATGATTATCGTACTGTGAAGAAATTTGTGGCTCATTCTGTCATAATCGCCTTTCTAGGCAAGGAAAAAGGCACCAAAGGCTGTGAGTTTGCAAATTTATTGGACGAACAAAAATTATAACACAAAAGGGTGGAGGAAATGCAGGCAAGCAAGAATAGCTACCGCTAAGGCGAGGGCATCGCCGGCTAAACCTGGGTTCAGTACAGAAACAACACAGGCAAGAAAATAGCCGACAGCTAAGGCAAGGGCATTGCCCGCTAAACGTGGAGACAATTAGGCTAGATACACATGTAGCAAAAGAACTTATGTATAGAGTACAGAGCTGAATGCAGGCAGGAGGTTGTCAATAGTATGGTGCTGCCCTAGGCAAAGGATAGCGATCAGAACCCATTAACAAAACAAACAGCAGGTATGGGTACCTGAAGGGGCAGGAGAAGGGTGATGATATAGGATTGGGGTCAGCTGAGGCAGTGAGAGGGAGGCAAACGCACACTGACAGCTGACAGGGAATCCCCCCATGAAGCTTCATGGCCCTGACAGCTGTCAACAGTAAAAAGAACAATACTGGGATATAAAGAACAAAAATAACATGTCAAGGTATAATTATAGCTAAGTACAAAAAGAATAAAATTATAACATAAACACAAACAGAAAAACAGGAAGAATAACAATAATATATAAACCCAAAGAGCATAAGTGCAACAGATGAGTAAATAAGCAGAGAAAGCCATGAGACCGAGTCTGGCGGAGAGTTCTAGCACTAGGCTCACGACAGATTCAGAGCACAGACGGGTTCGTGCAGATAAAGGCATAATGAGGAAGGTTTCTGCCCGACAAATTTGTTGGATTAAGAGAGCAGCTGCTAAAATTCCGTTACAAAGCAGCAAACAGGTATTTGAAGCTGCTGGTGCCTGTGGAGTCTCATAAACCTCAAGGTGTAGGATCCTCCAGAGGCTTGCAGTTGTGCATAAACCTACTATTCAGCCACCCCTAACCAATGCTCACAAACAGAAATGGTTGCAGTAGGTCCAGAAATACATGAAGACTAATTTTCAAACAATCTTGTGTAGTGATTTAGGCTGCACACTTGTTCTCTCTAATTACCCACTTATTCCCCGCAGCTGCTCCTACCATGTGTTGGCAATCAGTGCACCCTTTAAGTGGAGCCACTCTACTCCTGAGCTTCAGGAGCACGCCGACACTTTCTCCCATGCTGATGCCGGACGTTTCTCTCTTGGTGTGCAGCTTAAGCCTGATGTCCATTTCTCCTGTGCAGCCTGCCTTGTGCCCTCCAGTCAACCTTTGGACACATAAGGGCAATTACACTTGATCTCTCCATTCATATCTCCTCAGGAGTCTACTAACTGGTGACTGGCGGACCTGGATCTCTGCTTGGTGGAGCTCCCCTTCCAGACCTCCTCCCCTACAGCCCAGCTCTGTGAGTCCATTCCTTATCAATCACTGTTCCAATTCCCCTCACTCCTTGCACTGAAGCACCATCTTGTAAATAAACACTGTGTGAGTTCCACCACCACGCCGAGAGCCTGCTGCCTCCCAGCCTCCTGTTGGAAGGATCGCCACAATCTGTAAGAGACAAACAATAACATTATCAAACTGTGTAAATGTGCCTTCACACCAAACGGGACAACTTTTTCAGGTGAGCCCCCTGTCGGATAATGTAAACCTAAGTATGATGTTATTTTGGGGATTTTAGCAGCAGGTTGAACACTGCTGCAGAAGTTATAAAGGAAACTTTGCCTGGCTGCATCTCACCCAGATGGTGAATTAATGTCTATTCATGTATTTACATCAAGTTATAATGTAATCGCACTGCGCGAAAAATTTGTCCATTCGCGTTTGGTGTGAGGCACCTGTAGCACCATACTTAACCCCCTTCTCCTCCTTCCTACAGGGTTGTCAGACTTTCTGCACACATATATCACCACTATTATTGTAATAAAGATAATTGTTTCACTCAGCTTTGGTCTCCTTGCTGCCTGCTTTTGGATCGATAACCAAAACCATGCCATCTTGTTTACTGATGAGTGCTATGCAACCCTGGATGGTCCAGATGGATGGAGTAGTGGATGGTTGGTGGATGGCCACCATGTCCCAACAAGTCTACAACGTCAGCAAGGAGGTGGTGGAGTCATGTTTTGGGCTGGAATCATGGGGAGAGCTGGTAGGCCCCTTTAGGGTCCCTGAAGGTGTGAAAATTACCTTGGCAAAGTATATATAGTTTCTGACTGACCGCTTTCTTCCATGGTATAAAAAGAACTGTGCCTTCCTTAGCAAAATGATCTTCATGCCTGACAATGCGCCATTTCATGCTGCAAAGAATACCTGTGTCACTGGCTGCTATGGGCATAAAAGGAGAGAAACTCATGGTGTGGCCCCCATCCTCCCCTGACCTCAACCCTATTGAGGACCTTTGGAGCATCCTCAAGCAAAAGATCTATGAGGGTGGGAGCAGCAGCTGTGGGAGGCTATTCTGACATCTTGCAAAGAAATTCAAGCAGAAACTCTCCAAAAACTAACGAGTTCAATAGATGCAAGAATTGTGAAGGTTATATCAAAGAAGGGGTCCTATGTTAACATGTAACTTGTCCTGTTAAGATGTTTTTGATTGAAGTAGCTTTTGATTTCAGTAAATATGACGTCATAATGCTGCAAATTCAACAAATGACCATTTTCAGTTCTTTACAACAAATAAAATGTTTTGAAACTCTGTTGTGCATAATAATTTGGAACAGTGCGTTTTGAGTTTTTTTTTGTTTTTTTTTTTACAAAAAAATAGTTATCATTGGGAGGTTTATTCAACAAAATTTGAATTATGCTCTAACAGCTAATGACTTGAAAATTATACTGACTGTCATTTGCATCGACTATTTAGGAAAATCAAAGACGAATATCATTTGCATAATAATTTGGAACATGGTGTGTTGGTGTTAGCATAAGAGAGTGGTACAGAACAGTGTGTAGCTGGTAGAAGGTAGGATGCCAAGAGAGGGGGCTGGCCCTGGGCAGCCGTATAATATACCCCCATACGTGATGACATCACATGTGCATGCGTGTGTGTATCCGCAGCGCAGTGCATAGTGTAATTTCTCATACATTGCAGAATCCAAAAAGCTAACTTCACGCAGCAGCAGTTCTTTGCATCTCAGCTCCCTGCATCTTTGGCTGATATCGCTGTTTTTTCTTCATGATTATGTTTTTTTTCCCCACCCCTCATATGCCTCCAAGAGTGCTTGTAACTCTTCCTCCGAGAAATACTTCTCTCTCTTTTCCTCCACTGCTTGTGGTCTCTGTGTTCAACACATGCTGTCTTAGTAGGTCGACGTCAATCAACTCTGAGTTGATCAAACAGGGTCATAATCAGAGTTCTGGAACCAGAAACTTGGAGTAAGTTCTGGCAGGTTGACTTAACCCTGAGTTCAGGGTTTTTTTAAGGCTATGTTAACCCTTTTTTCTGGAATACCCCCCCCCCCCCCCCGGCCAGGAATATGAAACTAAACCTAAGAGTCAACTGAGAAAATCAAGGACTGAACAGGAACATAATCTAAAACATACTAGAAAACCCAGGCAAGAAATAAAGCACAGAAACACAAATCAACACAATAGCAAATTAGAGGAACATAACCACGGACTAAATGGAAAATGTTACCAAAGTAAACCGAGAATCAGGCTACATAAAACTAAACAAGAACTGGAAACAAAGTATTTTCAGAATAAGCTAGAACACAACACAATTTATCAAAAATAAAACAACAGAATTCAAAATTCAAAGGATGGGGCATGATTAGCTTGCTCCTTAGCAGTCCCATCATATCAAATTTTGACCCAAAAATATAACAGACATTTCACACCTCTGGAAGTTGTGTCAATCTGTCAAAAAAAAGAATGGGGCTCAAGTTTAAGTCAAATCACAAGCACACGGTTACATGGAGCCAACTGTTTTAATAACCTTACTGCAGCCCTCATCCACTCAGTTCTTCCAGTCCAGCAGCTAAGCAAACAGACTCTGCAATTCCACATGGACGGGTTGGAGTCTGTGGACCCTCATTGGTCCAGACAGGTTTGAAAGCCTCCATTGAGCCACTCAGGAGGAATTTGGGGTCCTCATGCCACTCTCAGGAAGAGGAATTTGTGTAATTCTGGTAAACAGCTGACTGCTCACTTCACAAGTTTTACCCTCCCACTCCTCCCTGCTATTTTGTCTGTTTGGTTTCTGAGCTGAACTGCGTGAATCAGTAATCCACACACCACCGTGACACCACAACCCTCAAACATGCCTTCGGTTTACTGGTGGAGGCTGCTACTTAGTGCTCTGTTCATCTGTGCCGTTATCTTGGATTTGGGTAAGTCCTTACCTCACTCACATTAGCGTTGACATGCATGCCACTGAATTACCAGTTTTCTGTGGGTCTAAAATGTGTCAGAACCTGACAAAATGACACCTTTATCATATACAATACTGTGCAAAAGTTTTAGGCACCCCTTCATTTCTTTGTTTTCTAGAAAAATGTTTGCATGATTTTAACAAGCTTGTAAGTCAATATTTGGTCTGACCATTATCTTCCAACACAGTCTGCACTCTCTTAGCCAAGTTTTTTTTTTTAATAATTTCTTTAAGTAGTCTTCAGGAACAGCTCTCCAGGCTTATTCTCGACTGTGGGGGGGGCATCACACGCATATAGTAATACGGCAGCCCAATGGAAACAAACACCTAGCAGACATTCAGTCACAATATGAGTAAGGGGGGCGCCACTGAAATTAATGTTTTTTAAAGAGACATTTAGAGCCTGAACATAGGGATAAGTGACTGAGTGCTATTCATGGAGAGAATGAGGAGTGGACACTCTATAGCACTATAAATATCAGGACTCTAAGCTTGGATCGTTTTGTAACAGGTAAATTTATTGTAATGTTATTAAGAAAAAAATATCTGATGAAAATCCTCTTTGGCAACTCAAAACATGACACTGGTTTGTCTTTCTTCAAACTATGGTTATGACAGCCTACAGAGATGCAGTTTCGTGGCATATTTCATAGCAAAAACATTAATTTCAGTAGAGCCCTCTGTGGTGTTTTGAGTGTAGTGTGTGTGTGATGCCGTACCCGCCCACAGGGTGATGTCAGGCGGGCACGGCCCACTGTGTATATAGTTCTGTGTGTGTATAATAAAGTGAGTTCACTGGTCAGTTCAGCACGGCTCCTGTCTCACATTATTCATACATAACATTCTGACGATGAGAATAATTATGGAAGTGTATGGGCTACATCAGCCCCTAGTGCCGTTTCTGGAGTACACAGGAGAGCTGATAATCCTGTGGCCAAAGTGGAGGGCCATGTTTGAGGGTTACATCGGGGCGCTGGGCCTAAGTGGACTCAACGGGAGAAGACGACAAGCGCTCCTGGACCAACATCTCAGCGCGGACGGCCGAAGAATTCTCGGTATGTTGGGAGAGATGGAGCGCTATGAGGATGCTGTCGAGCGGTTGGCCAAATTTTTCACCGGGCAGACGAGGACCACGACGCTGTGGGTGGTGGGAGTGTTGGTGCCAAACGAGGCTAAGCTAGTTAGCTGGGAGAAGCTAACGGCACAGTCAGTGTCTATGGACAGGCTAGCCGCTAAGCTAATTGCGTGCCGAAAAAGAGCTCCACCCTCCTTGGTAGACTTCGTGGTGGGACCAGTACTGCAAGAGGAGGAGTCCCCGGTCACTGAAGATGGCAGGCCAGCTGCGAGGCGCAGGAAGATAAGATAAGATATAGTCCATGAGCCAGACCGAATATGACTGTCAAATTAGTGAACAAATCCAACCTTGATTTTTGTTTAGTATGATGCCTGAAGTACAGTGGTACCTCTACTTACGAATTTAATTCGTTCCGGAAGAATTCTCGTAACGTGAAAAATTTGTAAGTAGAGGCGCGTTTTACATGTAAATGCTGTAATCCGTTCCAAGCCCCCAAAATTCGGGCATAAATTTTTTATAAATCGTAAAAACGCATCAAAACATGTAACAAATACATGTTACAATTAGATTACTGCACAATAAACATAAAATGAGAGTTTAAAATGAGAGAAAGAATAATAAAAGAGAATAATAAAAGAGAAAGAATAATAAAAATTATGTTCATTTACCCTTTAACTGCTATCGTCGTCGACGTTGTCACCTTTTGCCTTCTTTGGTTCATGTTCTGATCCAAGGACGTTTGCTTTTGTCGGCTTGTAAGGGCTTCGTTTTGTTTTAATACCGTGCTGATCGTTGATGTATTACGGCCATATTCTTTGGCGAGATCAACCAAAGATAAAGTTTTGGAAAAAAAAACAAAACTTCGTGGCCAATGGGATACCAGGAAGATGCTAGGCGATAGCCAATGGCAGAGCAGCTACATGTATGTTTACGTTCGGTAAACTACGGAAGCTGCGAGGAGCGCGTACTTTTTTGCCTTTCGTATCCTGAAATTTCGTTCGTAACTAGAGGCAATATTTTCCCGTTGAGGCGTCTCGTAACCTGAAAATTCCGTATGTAGAGACGTTCGTAAATAGAGGTACCACTGTATATGAAAACTGGCCTTGGACGTTTCAGCTCGGTAGCTTTGTGCCCCAACGGCAGCCATTTTGAAGAATGGCCAACGTTTTCGAGCTCACACGACATGTACTTGGAAATTTGCCCATACCTTCTAAACGGATCAACCAATCTTAATGGGATTGGTCTTATTTTACTCAGAATCAAATTCCACAGACATTCATGTATAATTGATACAATTGTTATGCTACACTACCTTTCAAAATTTAACGTTTTAGGTAAGAAAAATGCATTTTTAACACTATTTTTGATAGGAAGTTTGCTGTAAAACAGTAAATGGTCATCAAATGATTAATTTTGTTCATGAAATATCTAGAAGGATTCATTCAGCATCAATAAACAATTAGCAATGATGTTATTGCCACTAGTATGACTTAGGGAAACACAGAAGTCATTTAAGACCTAGAGCACTCATATCCGCTGTATCCTGAAATTGCATTCAGGCCTTACCCAACGTCATCATCGGAGTCACTTCCATCCTTGTCGGGAACTATTTCCATCTCATCCTCCTCTCTCATATTGTCACAGTCCTGCAATTTAGAGGCTGGCGTGCAAGGTAACCCATTGTCAATACATGGACAACTGCCAACTTTGCACACTCTGACACATTTGCATGACATCAGTGAAAGTACTATGTCGGGTGCAGGTGCTCCTGTTATCCATTCAATGCCAATTTGCCCATCCCTTTCAACTTTCCATCCATGTCCATCTGCAGCTTCTGGAATTGTGGGCGAGTTTTCAAGGCATCGTCTCCAAATGGCCGCCTGGTAGTTTGCCCTTTTGGTGTGCTGATGGAGAGCATCCTTACAAGGAGGCAATTGTCCTGAAGACACATCACCATTTCTGGACCGGAATATTTCATATCTCAGGTCGTCCATGGTTGTACTCTTTGCACTGCATGAATACATGCTGCAGGCAAATCTTTCCAGGGTTGAAAATAGCTCATCTGCAACATTCCACTCTTCCCCAAGACGAGAGAATGCTTCACGAAATGTGTCGTTTGAACGAATCAAGTTAACTGCCTTGATCTTTCCTTGGCCAGAGAAAGCGCTTACAGAATCACAGCCAGTCCAAGCATGAACACCCAACAAAGCAGTGCACGCATCCCTACCAATGATAGATGCCAATCTGGAGATATCAATGATTCTGATTTTGTTCTTCTTTCCTCGTCTCAAGAGTAAGTGTCCACCTATCTGAGTGCTGAAGGCTAGAAGCATCACAAACACGTCCGTATCTTCCGAAATAACTATCACATGTCTATGTGTGCCTGTTGCATGCCTTGCGTGGAGAGCCAGTCTTGTATCCGCTTCCTCGTGTGAGCATGTCAGCTCAGGAACCTCTCTGACAGCGTCCTTCGTAATTTCAAAGCACTTTTCTGCAACACTAACGATTAATATCACTTCACCAAGGCTTTTTCTCACCTTCTCCTCCTTCCAGCTTTCCGCTAGAAACCTTGTCAACCTGTTCTTGCTCTCCGTGTTCCCAAGAAGGCGCTTCCAATTGCACAATGATGCCGTTAACGCGATGTGAAGTTCTAGCACCACTCAGTGTTTCCTCCAGGGCATCAATATTATCATATGCAAGCACTGTTGGGATTAGGGGATGTGTCCCTAAAGGGAGAAGTGGTGCCCCTTCATCAACACTGCTCATCTTCTCAATGCAAAGTGCTGTATCAATTTCCTCCAGCTGAGTGTAACAGCACCCATGACCAAGTCGATTTAAGATGCGAATGAGCTCAACATTCCCAGAGAGAGTCTTGATGACCCAAGGCAACAGGACATGTTTCGGCGTGATGACCTGCGCGTTGGTTACAGCATACAAGATGTCCTGACCTAAAGACCATACCAGTCTGTTTGTCCGATCAGAAGGCAAAGCTTGCCGGCCACCAATGAGTACCTGCAAAAAGTCAGTAAGGCAAGCTGGCAGATCGATATACTTTTCTGTCAGCTCATCAGGTTTTGGAGGCCAACTCTGGTCTTTCATCTCGTTTCTGACTTGCTCGCGCAAAATGAGAGCTGTTTGATTTATCATCTGTTCACATTTTTCCCCGTAACACAGCTCTGCCAAGTCACTTTTAAGGTCTAGGTAATCACAGGCAATCGCGTCCGTAGTTAGCGTGCTAGGACGAATGTAAACCCTGCGCTTATGCGTAAAAAAGTGCAAGGTCTCGCCGAATTCTGATTTGAGATTTCGGCTGAGGTTGTTCTTTGTTGATTCACTAATTTCGACACCCTTTTCACTTAAGAGAGACTCCAGTTTTGAAATTAGGTCTGAAAGCAGAATGATGCGTGGTTTCAAAAACAGATCACTACGGATGTATCTGTACAAGTCAACCCTCGCTGCGTCAACTTCAGTTTGTTCATTAATTTTGTCCACAACTGGCTGTCCCGTCACGCTTCATGCTTTGTAGCAAGAGGCATGGTAATGGGCCTCAGCCGCCACGATATCTCTTGAGGTAACTGACAAAATCCTTACATCTGATTTTTTAGTTGCAGCATCTCTTATTCATGTATCAGCACGCAAATCCAGCACTTGAATCAGTCTTTCACGTGTTTTCGAACCCTTTGTGTATTTTGACTGTTTTTCACAGAATATACAATTCTTGTCATATACACGTGATGATGTATCGGATGTCCTCTGACGTTTCGATTGCCTTGGTTGTTCATCCTTCTGCTCATCTGTGGCAGGATTAGGATCAGTCAGTTTCGCAAGAGTTTTCTTATGCGTGAAGTCTGATCTGCAACTACTATGGTAGAGAATGTCAGGAACTTTATTCATATCATCACTGGCAAGCTTCATGATTGGTTCAATGTGTCGAACTTTTGCTGCCTCATAGAGTGTTTTCCAAGCAGAAGCAACCGTCATCCGAACAAGCTCATCAGGCAAAGCCAACTTTCCACACAGAATGCACGGAACTTTCTCTGCTGCTCGTCTTTTCTTCTTAGGTTCAGACATGGTGATGCCGTCTCATTGACTGTACTGAAGATGGTTACACCTGTAATATAAAATGATTTGATTAGTATAACTGGAGAGAAGGACAAGTGTTTGGGTGATATACAAGTGTTTGGGAAAAATCCTCCACGTTTGAATATGATAGATGGTTAAAACATTGTTTTGAGCATTAAAATGTAATTTTATTACAGCAATAAGTTACATAATTATATAATGAGCAGTTCCAGGGTTGTCATAGCCAGGAGCGGCACTGGGGTTAAGCTCCCAGTGCTCATAAAATGCTCCTTATGGCGTGCATCTCGAAAAGCCTCTGACAACTAAGTCCAACTCCTAGCCTGCCCATGTGGTTTAGTCTCTAAGCCCGGCGGAACTGCTTCTACTAATAGGAGAAGGGGTGAGGGCGGATCTCTGGCGCCTTAAAACCAGATGCTTCGGGTAGATGGTGGCTCGTCAACCTGGGAAGGTAGCCCATCTAGGGAAAGGTAAACCCTGATTTCAAACCTCCGCTGCCTTGCGGCATACCCGGTCACGGGAAAGGCTTCGGGAGTCAACCCTGAGGAAAAATCCGGAGTCGGAGCCCCTAAGGCAGTTCTATGTTGTGCTCAACATCATTCTGGCAGCTCCTGCAACGGCGCTGGTGCCAAACTATAGCAGCCCTGCTGTTCCTTTGGATTCATCAGTGACGTGGAGAGGGGGGACATGCTGCATGGGCAACATCTTATCCTCCATATCTTCCTGCCCAGGCTTGAATCCTACCAACGCCCAACGCTGGAAGGTAGAACACCGGATCACTGGAGAGGACACTCCAGCTTCGCCTTTGGCGTAGACAAAACACGGGGAATGACAGTTACCAGTTATAAGCCACCGCTCAATTGGCGTAGAGCTCGGCGCCAGGGGTTATTCCAGACGGTGGGAGGGATCATCGGATCTCACTGGACAGCTACCGCCCGCCTCAAGCTGGGCAGCCCCCAGCCAATAAGGTGATGTCCCGCCACAGCTTGCTTTCCTCATTGGGTGCATGGGGATGAGCAGAAATCCAAACAGCAGGCTGAGAACTTTCGCACCAGGCAAGACAATAAAACAAAAGAGACCAACTCTAAAACTGGGAACTTGGAACGTCTTAACTATGATGACAGGACTCGCTACTAACCTCAAGGACATCAACGACACCAGGAAGACTGCCATCATCAATAATGAGCTGAAGAGACTGGGAGTGGATATCGCCACTCTCCAGGAAAAAGGGTTGGCTGATGCAGGCACACTGAGAGAGAAGGACTACACGTTCTACTGGCAGGGAAAGGGCAGTGACGAACACAGGGAACACGGAGTGGGCTTCGCAGTGAAGAACACCTTGCTGAAGATGGTGGAACCGAGCAGCACTGGCTCTGCTCGACTCCTCACCCTCCGCCTGAACACCACTCAAGGCCCAGTCACCCTCGTCAGTGTGTATGCCCCAACACTGACAGCCACACCAGAGGCAAAAGACGAGTTCTACGAGAATCTCGCAACAACTGTCAGGATCGTCCCCAACTCTGAACAACTCATTCTCCTTGGAGACTTCAATGCCAGAGTAGGTGCTGACCACGACTCCTGGCCCTCCTGTCTTGGACCTTTTGGCGTGGGCAGAATGAATGACAATGGACAGCGGCTGCTCGAGTTCTGCACATATCACGATCTGTGCATCACAAACTCGTTCTTCAAGACCAAGCCCCAACACAAGGTTTCCTGGCAACATCCACGCTCAAAGCACTGGCACCAGCTGGACTTGATCCTGACCAGGCGCACCTCACTGAAGAACGTGCTAATCACCCGTTCGTTCCAGAGTGCAGATTGCGACACAGACCATTCATTGGTGTGTTGCAAGGTCAAGCTGCAGCTGAAGAAATTCCATCGTGCTAGACAACCTGGAAAGGCACGGATTGACACCAGCAAGATGGCTCAACCAGAACTTGTTGAGCAGTTTGCCTCCACCTTTGAGAAGGAACTTGGTGTACCACAAGAAGGAGAATCTGCAAAGCAGAAGTGGGAAGAGCTGCGAAACACCATCCACCGCACAGCCTTGGCTACCTTTGGGAGGAAGACCTCGAAGTCACAGGACTGGTTTGATGCCAAGTTGACCGAGATGACCCCCGTCATTGAAGCCAAGCGCTCAGCACTTGCTGAGTACAAGAAGTACCCAAACGAGAAGAATCTCCAGATTCTCAGGGCTGCGAGAAGCAAAGTTCAGCAGACTGCTCGGCGCTGTGCCAACGAGTACTGGACTCAGCTCAGCCAAGACATTCAAACCGCTGCCATAACAGGGAACATCCGTGGTATGTACGATGGCATCAAGAAAGCAATTGGTCCGGCTCAGAGCAAGATGGCCCCCCTCAAATCCTCCACTGGGGAGATGATCACAGAAAAGAACAAGCAGATGGAGAGATGGGTGGAACACTACTCCGACCTCTACTCCAGACAGAACACCGTGACACCGTCAGCCCTTGATGCCATCGACTGCCTGCCATCCATGGACGAACTTGACGCCGAGCCAACCATCGACGAACTCAGCAAGGCCATTGATAGCTTGGCCGCTGGCAAGGCACCTGGCAACGATGGCATACCCCCCGACCTGATCAAGCACTGCAAGACCGCCCTACTGCTGCCATTGCATGACGTCCTCTGCCAGTGTTGGAAGGAAGGTGCCGTACCACAGGACATGAGGGACGCCAAGATCATCACCCTCTACAAAAACAAAGGGGAGAGAAGTGACTGCAACAACTACAGGGGCATCTCCCTCCTCAGCGTTGTTGGCAAAGTCTACGCATGAGTTGTTCTCGTTCGTCTACAGAAGCTTGCCGAACGTGTCTACCCCGAGTCTCAGTGTGGCTTCCGCGCTGAGCGATCGACGGTAGACATGATATTCTCCATCCGCCAACTCCAGGAGAAATGCAGAGAACAGAACATGCCTCTGTACGTCGCCTTCATCGACCTCACCAAAGCGTTCGATCTGGTCAGCAGAGAGGGCCTTTTCAAGATCCTGCCAAAGATAGGATGCCCACCAAAGCTGCAAAGCCTCATTGAATCGTTTCACACCAACATGCAGGGGATAGTGCAGCATGATGGCAACGTCTCAGAGCCTTTCAACATACGCAGCGGAGTGAAACAGGGCTGTGTACTTGCGCCAACCCTCTTTGGGATTTTCTTTGCTATGCTCCTGAGGCATGCCTTCAGCACAGCAACAGAGGGAATCTACCTGCACACAAGATCTGACGGCAGGCTTTTCAACCTCGCCCGCCTGAAATCCAGAACCAAAGTACGCGAGGCTCTAATCAGAGACATGCTGTTCGCAGACGACGCTGCAGTCGCAACCCACACACAGCAGGAACTTCAGACCCTTATGGACCGCTTCTCCCAGGCATGCAAGGACTTCGGGCTTACCATCAGCCTGAAGAAGACTAATGTCTTGGTGCAAGGCACGGAAGCACCACCAACCATCACCATTGACGACTACGAGCTGGAGGTCGTGAATCAGTTCACGTACCTGGGGTCCACGATCAGCAACAACCTCTCCCTTGATACAGAGATCAACAAGAGGATTGGAAAATCAGCCTTCACACTCGCTCGCCTCACCACACGAGTGTGGGAGAATCCCAAACTCTCTGTCAAGACGAAGATGGCAGTGTACAACACCTGCGTCATCAGCACACTGCTCTATGGGAGTGAGACGTGGACAACATACGCCCGGCAGGAAAAGAGACTGAACTCCTTCCACTTGCGCTGCATTCGCCACATCCTGGACATATCCTGGCAGGACAAAGTGCCCAACACAGAAGTTCTGTCCCGCGCCGGCCTTCCCTCCATGTTCACTCTACTCAGACAGCGCAGGCTCCGCTGGCTAGGCCACGTTCACCGTATGGAGGATGGCAGAATCCCCAAAGACGTCCTCTATGGAGAACTGGCAACTGGCAAGAGAGACGTTGGCCGCCCACAGCTGCGTTTTAGAGACGTCTGCAAGAGAGACATGAAGGCCCTGGAGATCAACACAGAGCACTGGGAGGACCTTGCAACGGACCGCTCCAAATGGAGAGGCACCCTGACCAGACAGCTCAAGGCGGGTGAAGAGAGACTGACTGCTGCTGCAGATGAAAAAAGGACCCGCAGGAAGAACCGCCACAGACCCAGCAGCACGGAGACCACCCACAAGTGCGACCTGTGTGACAGGACTGCCATTCGCGCATCGGCCTGTTCAGCCACAGGCGGTGCTGTTCCAGCAGAGTAGACGTTTAGGATTCTTTTCCATGGTCATCATAGACCGACGGAGGCCGACGACTATATAATGAGCATCTGCAGTAAGTAATTCTGAACAAAATAAGACTGATTCCATGAAGATTGGTTTACCTATGAGAAAGTTATGACCAAACATCTGACCAGATGTCATAGAGCTAAAAATATAGACGACCTTTAAATATGGCTGCCGTTGGGGCACTAAGCTACCGAACCAAAACATCCAAGCCCTGTTTTTGGACACTTTAGAAACCAGGCTAACCAAAAATCATGATTGGGTCTGTTCACTAATTTGATTGTCAAATGTCAAAATATTGGGGCTGGCTCATGGACTAATAAGATAAGATAAGCCTTTATTAGTCCCACAATGGGGAAATTCCAGGATTGCAACAGAACAGGGATAGCAACACTCAGAGCAATAATTAAGAAGATAAGAAAATAAGAGCAGTGGATATACATATGTACACATAAATATATAAATATATTGTGGCACATATGTTGGGCTCATATTTTCCACAAAGGTATGACTGCATGTTTATTGGAGGCTTCACGTCTCGAAGGACAAAAGGCCTGGATCTGCAGAGGATGACGAGGAGGTGTGAGATTTGGCCTTTGTCTCGGAGAAGATGCCCCAGAGAGATTTCCGGTTCATCAATGAATAAGAGACAATAGTGAAAGTTCAAAGGGTTGCATTGTGGCTGGGATTAAGTACCATGTGACTGTATGTTTGCTAAAGCATCATGTGACTTGAGTTCCGATGCCGCAAAGGTATAAGAAGGTGATGTGATATAGTTCTTTCTCTTCTTCCTGCTTTGAGAATGCTAGAGTATGTGTTCTGTCAATAAAGCTGAACCTGAGAAATAAAACTCAGCCTCATCATTGAACGCATCCTCTACACTGGTGACCCTACGACAAAGAATGAGCAGACAGAATTCTCCCAAGCGGGGCTCGGCGGAAGCCAGCCTGATGGCCGCCTCCACACTCCGGCTGCCCGACTTCTGGCAGCATAGTCCGCGCTCCTGGTTTAGCGCAGTCGAGGCACAGTTCAACCTCCGGAGAATCTCAAAGGATGACACAAAATTCTACCATGTGGTAGCGAAACTGGACAGCCACACGGTCCAGAGGGTGGAAGATCTGGTCAATCATCCACCGGACAGCGACAAGTACAGGGCATTGAAGGACGCGCTGATCAGCCATTTCACCCCTTCGGTACAACAGCGAGCAGAGGGGCTCCTAACGTTGACGGAGTCGGAGAACGACAGACCTGCGGACCTGATGGTGAAGATGCTGAGGCTGAAAGACTCCAAGGATGGTGAATTTATTTTCGCTCACCTTTTCCTCCGGACCCTGCTGCCAGCAGTGAGAGTAGCCCTGGCAGAGTCGCCCCGATTGGCCAGGTGAGACTACCATGGGCTGAGCAAGGAGGCGCAGCGGCTCGTCGACGCCCAAGAGTGGAGCGCGGTTTCGGCTGCGGCAGCTAGTCCAGAAACGACGTCCGGAGACGGCTTGGAGCCAGTGGTTGTGGCACCAGACGCACCGACGGCGGTGGCGACGGGTACCAGGCGGCGCGGAGCGGATGACGGCCTGTGCTTCTACCATCGCCATTTTGCAGAGAGAGAACACAAGTGCGTCCCACCGTGCCACTTCAAGCGTCCGGGAAACGCCAAGACCGAGGGTCGGTAACAGCTACGATCCTCGGGGAGGAGAACAAGCTGCTTTACCTGACGGATGCACACTCGGGGAAACAATTCCTCATGGACACGGGCTCCCAGCTGAGTTTCGTCACACCTACCTACGCGGAATGGCTGATGCTGTCTAAAGCTCCCTGGGTGTCGGTGTCAGCAGCAACGGCTCAGCGATTAAGACTTTCGGCGAGAGGACTATGCTTCTGTCCTTACAGGGCCGTTCATTTGAGTGGACTTTTATTGTAGCAGCAGTCAGTTTCAACATGTTAGGGGCTGATTTTTTGTGCTCACATGGTTTATTGGTTGACCTTGCTAATAGACGTTTGGTTAATGCACTGTCTTTCCATTCTATTCCCTGCACAGCTCGGGTAGCCCCGCCGACTGCACATGCCAGCGTCACAGCTGCGGGTGGTAAGTTTCACGCACTGCTCGCTCAGTTCCCAGCACTCACAGTCCCCACGTTTTCGGCGACAGTCGCTAAACACGGTGTGGAGCATTTTATCACCACCACCGGGCCCCCGTTTTTGCAAAAGCTCGGCGCTTGGACTCAGCTAAACTAGCCATAGCGCGCGAGGAGTTCGCCAACCTGGAAAAACTGGGCATTATTAGACGCTCTAAAAGCCCCTGGGCTTCGCCGCTACACATGATCCCAAAAGCTGATGGCTCGTGGCGACCTTGCGGTGATTTCCGCAGGTTGAACAATGTTTCAGCACACAACCGCTACCCGATTCCGCACATTCAGGATTTCTCAGTTCATTTGGCGGGGGCGCGCATTTTTTCTAAAATAGATTTGGTGCGCGGGTACCATCAAGTCCCAGTGCGCGCTCAGGATATACCCAAAACAGCGGTTATAACTCCTTTCGGGCTTTTTGAGTTTTTGCGCATGCCGTTCGGTCTCAAGGGGGCCGCGCAGACTTTCCAACGCATGATGGATGCAGTTTTACGCGACCTCCCTTTCGTGTTCGTCTACTTGGATGACATTTTAGTAGCCAGCACGTCCGAAGGCGAACACGAAAGTCACCTCACAGCAGTTTTTCGGAGGCTGACAGAGCACGGGTTAATAATTAACCCAGCGAAGTGCCAGTTTGGGGTAGCGCAAATTGATTTTTTGGGGCATCGCGTTTCGCCAGAAGGAGCGGTCCCTCTGCCCGATAAGGTACGCGCAATAACAGATTTTCCACAACCTCAAATGGTCAAGGCGCTGCAGGAGTTTTTGGGAATGGTTAATTTTTACAACCGGTTCCTCCCAAGCGCAGCGCAGCTCATGCAACCATTATACACTGCGTTAAAAAAACAAAAGCCCACAAATAAGGTTGAATGGTCTCCGGAGCGGGAGCGCGCTTTCGCCCAGGTCAAATCAGCCCTGGCAAACGCAGTTTTGTTATCACACCCAGTTCCAACGGCCCGCATGGCGCTCACCACTGACGCTTCCGATTTAGCGGTGGGGGCGGTCGTTGAACAGTTTGTGGCAAGGACCTGGTAACCCCTCGCGTTTTTCAGCAAAACCTTGCGCGATAGCGAGCGTAAATACAGCGCGTTCGACAGGGAGCTTTTGGCCCTACACTTGGCCATCCGCCATTTCCAGTTCTGGCTGGAAGGGCGCCGTTTCACCGCGTTTGTGGATCACAAACCGCTAACGTTTGCGATGGCCAAGATTTCAGAACCCTGGTCAGGCCGGCAGCAAAGGCAGCTAGCCGCGATATCGGAGTTCACCACCGATATCCAGCATGTCGCAGGTAAACATAATGTAGTGGCAGACTGTCTCTCGCGTGTGGTAGCAACGGCAGGCCCCGTGGGGGCAGACTCTGTAGCCATGGCCGCGGGCCAGGGCAGCGACGCGGAAGCGCGCGCAGCCCCGGTCCGTGTAGGTTTAGATTATGCAGCCATGGCCGCGGAGCAGGTTAATGATGCGAACGTGCCCATGCTCCAGTCTGGACCAACAGGGTTAAGGCTGGAGCACAGGGTGCAGCAAATTGGTATGCCCCCCCTAATCTGCGATGTCTCCACGGGACGGCCTCGCCCTGTGGTTCCAGCTGCGTGGCGTCGCCGCGTTTTTGACTTGGTCCATTCTCTGGCGCACCCGGGGGTGCACGCATCGATTAAGATGGTGGGGGAGAAATTTGTTTGGCCCGGGTTGCGCAAACAGGTCAAGGAATGGGCAGCAGCCTGCATAGCGTGTCAGCGAGCCAAAATACACAAGCACACTAGAGCTCCGTTGGAACCTTTTCACATCCCGGCTAAGCGTTTTGATCACATGCTTGTTGACTTGGTGGGCCCCCTTCCGTCATCACAAGGGCACACACATCTTTTGACGATGGTGGATCGCACCATGCATTGGCCAGTAGCGGTTCCTCTGGAATCAACCACAGCGGAAGAAGTTGCACGAGCATTTTTAACAGCGTGGGTTGCGCGTTTCGGAGTCCCGTCGGACATAACGTCCGACAGGGGTCCCCAATTTATTTCCGAACTATGGTCATCGATGGCCCGCAGCTTAGGGGTGAAGATTCACCGCACTACCGCGTATAACCCCCAGGCTAATGGTTTATGTGAACGCTTTCACAGGTCGGTGAAAGCAGCCCTCAGAGCGTCACTGACGGATACAAATTGGGTGGACAAACTTCCATGGGTTTTATTGGGGTTGCGTTCTGCACCTAAGGAAGATTTGCAGGCTTCCCCGGCTGAGTTAGTTTTGCACAACCTCTCTGTTTGCCGGGGGAATTTCTTCCCGACAATCCCGCACCAAATTGCCCCCCCGCTCAGCCGTTGCAGAGCGACACAGGATCAAACACACTCCCTGGCCCGGTTCATCACAGTCTCCCACGCGTTTTTGTGCCGAAGGCTTTAAAAAATGCGGAGTTTGTTTTTGTTAGACATAATGCTCAGCGCCCAAGTTTGCGACCGTTTTATGACGGACCTTTCAGAGTGCTGGAAACCGGGGGGAAGCATTTTCTGCTAGATTTAGGGGGCAGAAAGGAGTTGATTTGCATAAACAGACTCAAACCCGCTTTTGTTCTGGCTGATGAGTGTTTTTATGCCATGCATGTTTTGTCCTTTAATAGACGTTTGGGTGGTGGTGGTGGGGGGGTTATGTGACACATATGTTGGGCTCATATTTTCCACAAAGGTATGACTGCATGTTTATTGGAGGCTTCACGTCTCGAAGGACAAAAGGCCTGGATCTGCAGAGGATGAGGAGGAGGTGTGAGATTTGGCCTTTGTCTCGGAGAAGATGCCCCAGAGAGATTTCCGGTTCATCAATGAATAAGAGACAATGGTGAAAGTTCAAAGGGTTGCATTGTGGCTGGGATTAAGTACAATGTGATTGTATGTTTGCCAAAGCACCATGTGACTTGAGTTCCGATGCCTCAAAGGTATAAGAAGGTGATGTGATATAGTTCTTTCTCTTCTTCTTGCTTTGAGAATGCTAGAGTATGTGTTCTGTCAATAAAGCTGAACCTGAGAAATAAAACTCAGCCTCATCATTGAACGCATCCTCTACAATATATACAAAGTGCGGAGCATTGTAGCTAGATGGAATAAACAGCATAACCGTCTGCTTAGTTACCCTACATAGTATGAATATGTACCCATACCTATTGTCACCCTCTGTAGCGACTGATATTTTCCTAGTTGTATACTGGAGGGGACCATTTGTGTAAGTCTGTTGCGTCTTTTGTATTCAATACTATTAGGTCGTCACGTTTTTTTGCTATCTCTGCGAGCAGCCCTGCTTAGGTTATACAGTCTGACAGCTGTAGGTAGGAAGGACCTGCGAAACCTCTCGGTCGCGCACCTAGGATGATGTAGTCTGCTGCTAAATGAGCTCCTCAGTGCGTTCAGTATGTCCTGCATAGGGTGGGACTCGGACTCCAGCAGAGATGACAGTTTAGCCACCATCCTTCTCTCTCCTATCTCCTCCACTGGGTCAAGGCGTTTCCCCAGGACAGATGATCAGTTTGTTCAGTCTCTTCCTATCGGCTGCTGTGATGCCACTGCCCCAGCAGACCACCCCAAAAGTGATGGCTGATGCCACCACCATGCCGTAGAATGTCTTCAGCTGCGCCCCTTGTACACCAAAAGACCTGAGTCTCCTCAGTAGGAACAATGTGCGCTGTCCCTTCTTGTAGAGTGCATTGGTATTGTGTGACCAGGAAGGTTGAGGACTGGAGCACTGATGAGTTGGATTGCACGGTATGCGAAGACAGCGGAGAGGGAGCACAGCAGGAGTCATCCCGCTGCTGGAAGCTAGGCAGAGGGAGAGCAGGACCATGGCGGCTGAGGGCCCCGGGGAAGAGCAGCGACAGTCGGGTGCAGAGACGACGCAGTGGAGCGCCTGGGATGAGGGTGCTGAGAACAATGACGAAGCGCCTGGGTCGGACAGTGGTGCCGACGGGAGTGACGCTGCGAGCCCCGAGGGAGAACAGCTATGACCAGGCACAGAGACAGTGCAGCGGAGCGCCTGGAATGAGGGTGCTGGGAGCAGCAGCGAGGTGCCTGGGTCAGAGAACAACGCCGGTGAAGGCAATGCTGTGAGCCCCTGGAGTGAGCAGCAGCAGCTGGACACAGAGGCAATGCAGCGGAGCACCCTGGACAAGGGTGCTGAGCGGTACACCAAGGTGCCCGAGGCGTCGAGTGGCACCAGAGATTGAGATTGAGATTGAGATTCAACTTTATTGTCATTACACATGTAGGTAACGAAACGTGACTTGGCATTTGGGCACGCTCTGCAGAGCGCATTGGATGACCAACGAGTAGGCTTTGGTTTTCCCCGGAGAGTGGCCACAGGGGGCTGGGGAGTTTAGAGCCATGACGGCGGTGTTGAAGGCAGTTGGAAGCGGACCGATAGGCACGGAGGGACGTTGTGCTGGACAGCAGCACTGCGGGGCTAGGGGAGAGAAGCGGTTGATGGCAAGAGGAGACATTTTCGCCAGGGAGGGTGGCTTCGATCCTGGGGGCAGACGGTGGCCAGGGGCACACATGCCATGGGGTTGCCCAGGCCCTTTGAGCCGGTTTTGTCCATGGCTGTCCAGGGACTGTGGAGTAACATAAACATTTCAATATAAATACATGTATATAGCCTGCTGGTGTGCATGAGAGTATATATGTGGTGTGTTATGGGATTATTTTTTATATGTCAAGAGACTTGGTCTAATTTTTGTTATTCTTTTGGATGAGTGTGTTAGGATATTTTAATACAGTGAATTATTCCTTGTTCCCTTAGTGTGTGAGTCGGGTCCTAAATTGGGGAGGGTCTCGATTGTGTGTGTGGTTTTGCATTTTGTAAGGGGGAGGGGAAGTGTGGTGTCGTGAGTGTAGTGTGTGTGTGATGCCGTACCCACCCACAGGGTGACGTCAGGCGGGCACGGCCCACTGTGTATATAGTTCTGTGTGTGTGTATAATAAAGTGAGTTCGCTGTTCAGTTCAGCATGGCTCCTGTCTCACATTATTCATGCATAACAGCCCCCTCTTACTCACAGCATGTCAACCGCCACAAACAGGCCCAGACATCGTTTAGAGCATGACACTTGGCTCCACAGACTACATAAAACACTCAAGAATTAACTTGAAAGTGTAATTTATCTTGTCTCAAAGATAGCCTGTCTGGATCTTCACAAATGCTGTCAATAGAGATGAAAAACTGTCCTGATAAGTCTCCTCGCTAGCAGTGCACAATGCAGTGGCAGTTTTCATTGGCCTCTTGTTGCTAAGCAACCACAACAGTGAAAGTCCCGGATGTACGCAATTGAGAATTAAGCTCTTCTTTGGATGTTGGCTGGCTTTTGTTCCATTCTTTGTAAAGATGAGCCAAGATTTTGAATTTGGATTCATCACTCCATAAGACCTGTTTCCACTGGTTTTCAGTTCACTTCTAGTCTAATGTGTAGTGCTGCTGTCAAGACCAAAGTCTCACGAAACAAGACCAAGACCAAGACAAGAGGTCAAGACCACGACCTACATAGACAGTGGCCTTGGCCTCAACTTGGTTTCTGCCTGGCTCTGTCTTGACTTGGTCTCAAACCCTTAAAGTCTTTTTTAATTTTTTATTTTATAATCCTTTATTAGTCCCACAATGGGGAAATTACAGGACATCCGCCTGGATGGATGAGGCAGCCATGGTGCGGTGCCAATTCCTTCACCATTCACACACATACATTCACACCTAGGGCCACTTTAGAGTCAACAATTAACCTAACGTGCATGTTTTGGACCTGTGGGTGTCATAGTCTGAGCGCCGATGTCGTCCGCGCTCAGGCCATACATCTTCTCAGCCTGGCCTTTGTTATGACAGCGTCTCAGCGGTGCTTCCGGCTGTCAGAAGCCAAGCTCCACGGGACAGCTGTAGGCCAATTACCACTCATCAGCTGATGAGCTGTCAACCCCTATATAAGGGAGCTGCCCTGTTTGCTCAGGGCTGCAACCTCACGCTCTCCACACGTATCTCTCATTGTGGATTAGGCTGGAGTCCCTACGTCCGGCTCCAGCCCTCCTCTCTTCCCTCATCGTTATCCGTAAGTGTACCTCTTGTATTATTTGTGTTTTGCCCCACGAGGCTCTTTTCCTTTGTTGCTTTCCTTTTTTTTTTTTTTTTTTTTTTTTTTTTTTTTTTTTTTTGTTACTTATTTGTACCCGTAGGTAGACATGGTTTGCAGTCTGGTGACAAGCCACCGGCTGCTGGTCGCTGCGTGCGCGAGCGCCCTAAACCTACATGTTTTGGTATGCGGGAGGAAACCGGAGAAATCCCGGAGTAAACCCGCGCAACACGGGGAGAACATGCAAACTCCACACAGCTCACTGTTGGTCGGGGGCTGGGATCGAACCCACGATCTCATGATCCCCGTGGTCCCCCGGCCGAGGGTAAAACTGTGCTGCCACAGTGCTAAACCACTGCGCCACCGTGCAGCCAATGCGCCTAGCTCTGCCACCAACAGTGTGTGAATGTGTGGACAGCAGGATGTGTAAAGCACTTTGGTCAGCCTGAGATGAGAAAGCACGATATAAGTGAACGCCATTTACCAATTAAAATTTTATCAGAGGTGGCCCTCGGACTATGGATGAACCCATTAGAGTTTGACTGTCAGGATGTGGATTCTGGATCAATTTTTTAAACATTGTGAGATAGAGCCTTGGCGGGGGTATGCACTCTCAGATCACTTCCAAAAACTAATTGGTTCATCCGTTGGCCAAGGGCCACTGCTGGTGAAAATTTCATCAAAATCCACACAGTAAGTTTTGCATAATCCTGCTAACAGACAAATATACCGCCCCATCACATGACCTCCTTGGAAGGAGACTAAAAAGAACTGAGGGGGTACCTAAAACTTGGTAACTGCAAACTACTGATGGACCACATGCTTATTTCACCATATCTCATTTTGACAAAGATGCCCAGGAACAAAGGAATGCCCTTGGTAGGGTAATTAAGCTAAAGAAATCTAAGCTTACTAACTCGGCAAACAAAGAGCCAAGAACTGTGACGGTAAGGCCCAGGAAGAAAACTACACCTGCAGCCCAGGAGCACACCATCCTCACACAGGTACTGCTCCAGTTCATAGGAATTTTTTTCATTATATTCGCATCTCTTTGAAAATTATGACCTATTATTCATTTAACTGACTCCAAAAGGTACTAAACAGAGGTAAGTTTAGAAGGGTGGGGGAAACCATAAGTGTGCACACAGGAGACACTCTGGAGCTGAGGTGCAGGGGAAAACCTGTGCAGTGGAGCATCCCCCCATACCTGGAAGAGGATGACGATGGAAGGCTCAGGTAACACTTTCCATAGATGATTTTCACGTAGGCATAACGTCCGCAGACGTTTAAATTTCTTCTCTTTTGGTTTTGCAGGATTGTCCAGCATGAGAGATACGGACTCCTGAGACTGACCAATACGACTGGTGCAGACACAGGAGAGTACGGCTGTTATCCAATGTACTGTGAAGACTCCGACTGCAGAAGAGAATACCACAGAGCTGTCAAAGTATTTGTCTTCTTTCCAGGTATGATGACACATTTATAGGTGCTGAAATATGGGTTTATCAATCATTTTTTTAACATTCATATAATCTTATTACTGATCTGTCCTTATCTGTCTACTGCACAGACCCACAGGAGCTATTTGTTCCATCAGCTGACTATTATGAGGGGATTCAGCTGAGAACAAATTGGCCTACAGTCCTCCCCTGCCAGGTGACTTCACCCAAGGCTAAAGTAACCCTCCACCGTGAGTTCCCACCTGTGGAGGTTCTGGTGGACGGCAGAGAGATCTCCTTTGATGTCAAGAAGGGCTTCACCATCCATCGACCGCAGCCTCATCATGCTGGAGCCTTGTACTGTGTGGCCAGTCTGGGCAGCCTGAGACAGAGCTCTACCAAGTACATGCTCATCTACGTCAACTGTGAGTGCTGCTATATTCACTCATAACAGGGGTGCTGACATCCTGACAGAGACACAAGATTACCAATGTGTACCTAAAAATAATTTGTAAAAGCAGTTTCTAATTAAAGGAGACATATAACACGCCTTTTCCACATGTTAACACTGTCATGTGCGGCCGTCCGGGGCAGAATGAGGGACACATGTACAGGGTGATCTTTTAACATAATTTATGAACAAAAGAAAACAGCACGAGGGCTGAAAAAACAACAGAGCTGAAACACAATAATGATGTGGCAGAGAGGTGTGCAGGCTATGACAAGCACGCCGTACTGAGAGTAGGGTGTGAGCAGTATACAGTATTTCACAAACGTGAGTAAACCCCTCACATTTTTGTAAATATTTTATTATGTCTTTTCATTGGACAACACTGAAGATATGACACTTTGATACAAGGTAAAGTAGTCAGTGTACAGCTTGTGCAACAGTATATTTGCTGTCCCCCCTGGGGGCGGCTGTGGCGCAGGTGTGGTGTGGCCAATTACTGATCGGAGGGTCAGGGATTCGATCCCCGCTCTGTCTGCAGTCTGTATGTTGAAATATCCTTGAGCAAGACACTGAACCCCAAGTTGCTCCTGGTGGCCAGGCTAGCACCTGTGTGTGTGTATGGCAGGTCTGCCACCATCAGTGTGCATGAATGGGTGGATAGCAGGATCTGTAAAGTGCTTTGGTCATCCAGAGATGAGAAAAAGCGCTATATAAGTGAACACCTTTTACCATTTACCCTCAAAATAACTCAACACACAACCATTAATGTCTAAACCACTGGCAACAAAAGTGAGTACACCCCTAAGTGAAAATGTCCAAATTGTGCCCAATTAGCCATTTTTCCTCCCCGATGTCATGTGACTTGTTAGTGTTACAAGGTCTCAGGTGTGAATGGGGAGCAGGTGTGTTAAATTTGGTGTTATCGCTCTCACACTCTCTCATACTGGTCACTGGAAGTTCAACATGGCACCTCATGGCAAAGAACTCTCTGAGGATCTGAAAAAAAGAATTGTTGCACTACACAAAGATGGCCTAGGCTATAAGAAGATTGCCAACACCCTGAAACTGAGCTGCAGCATGGTGGCCAAGACCATACAGTGGTTTAACAGGACAGGTTCCACTTAGAACAGGCCTCGCCATGGTTGACCAAAGAAGTTGAGTGCATGTGCTCAGCGTCATACCCAGAGGTTGTCTTTTGAAAATAGACAAATGAGTGCTGCCAGCATTGTTGCAGAGGTTGAAGGGGTGGGGAGTCAGCCTGTCAGTGCTCAGACCATATGCTGCACACTGCATCAAATTGGTCTTCTAAAGATGAGGACAAGAACACTCGCAAACAGTTTGCTGAAGACAAGCAGACTAAGGTCATGGATTACTGGAACTATGTCCTGTGGTCTGATGAAACCAAGATAAACTTATTTGACTCAGATGGTGTCAAGCGTGTGTGGCGGCAACCAGGTGAGGAGTACAAAGACAAGTGTGTCTTACCTACAGTCAAGCATGGTGGTGGGAGTGTCATGGTTTGGGGCTGCATGAGTGCTGCCGGCACTGGGGAGCTACAGTTCATTGAGGGAACTATGAATGCCAACATGTACTGTGACATATTGAAGCAGAGCATAATCCCCTCTTTTCGGAAACTGGGCCAAAGGGCAGTATTCCAACATGCTAATGACCCCAAACATACCTCCAAGAAGACCACTGCCTTGCTAAAGAAACTGAGGGTAAAGATGATGGACTGGCCAAGCATTTCTCCAGACCTAAACCTTATTGAGCATCTGTGTGGCATCCTCAAACGGAAGGTGGAGGAGCGCAAGGTCTCTAACACCCAGCAGCTATGTGATGTTGTCATGGAGGAGTGGAAGAGGATTCTAGTGGCAACCTGTGAAGCTCTAGTGAACTTCATGCCCAAGAGAGTTAAGACAGTGCTGGAAAATAATGGTGGCCACACAAAATATTGACACTTTGGGCACGATTTTGACATTTTCACTTAGGGGTGTACTCATTTTTGTTGCCAGCGGTTTAGACATTAATGGCTGTGTGTTGAGTTATTTTGAGGGGACAGCAACTTTACACTGTTATACAAGCTGTACACTGATTACATTGTATCAAAGTGTCATATCTTCAGTGTTGTCCCATGAAAAGATGTAATAAAATATTTACAAAAATGTGAGGGGTGCACTTGTGAGGAAAAATAAGTTCAGGCGAGATGCGGCGAGCTGGAAGGTGGCAAGATTTTATTTTCCTCCAACATCATGAGACGCACTGTAGCGCTGTGCGCCGTGTTGTGCTGTGTGTGTGTGTTATTGAGGCATGTATAGCAAGCTCCTTTATACATGTTATACAAAGAGAGAGAATGCATGGCACATTTGCATATTGATAGACATATCAGTCAATACATATCAATCGTGTGACCAACTGGCGCTTGGACTTTCCCTCCTTAATCTGTGGATGTATAACAATAGTCCATTTTTTTTTTGTTTTTTTTGTTACTTATTTGTACCCGTAGGTAGATTTGGTTTGCAGTCTGGTGACAAGCCACCGGCTGCTGGTCGCTGCGTGCGCGAGCGCCCTAAACCTACATGTTTTTGGTATGCGGGAGGAAACCGGAGAAATCCCGGAGTAAACCCACGCAACACGGGGAGAACATGCAAACTCCACACAGCTCACTGTTGGTCGGGGGCTGGGATCGAACCCACGATCTCATGATCCCCGCCATCCCCCGGCCGAGGGTAAAACTGTGCTGCCACAGTGCTAAACCACTGTGCCACTGTGCAGCCAACAATAGTCCATTGTTCTGATTGTCTCCTAGGGGCTCTCTGTCCGTATGCAAATTGTCCTCTGCTTCCTGCCGGCTGGCTGAGTGTGAAGATTGAATGTCCATGTAGATTGTGGTGGGTCACCACATACTCACTTTTGTGAGATACTGTATGTGGGGCAGGAAATAATTAGGAGATGAGGTGCCGCTGTGAACAATAAACAACACAGACCAATAAATGGAGGAGCAGAATATAACTCAGGGTGCTGTCACAGCAAATAAACACAAGATGATGAGCAGGACAGGATCATGGCAACAATAATAATGCACAGGATAAACATAACTAGAGTGGATATAACTGAAGTGAGGGTGAGAATACTGATAATAATGATAATGATATGCAACAAACAATCAACCAGAAAATAAGGGCACTGTCAACATAAGAGTATCCCAGGATGATGAGCAGGACAGGAATAAGGCTGTGTGTCCACCAAACACGTTTTTTTCTGCTCTGGGCGACTGTTTTCTATTCATTCACTATATAGTCCAGCGTTTCCAGCACTGAGCGCCCTTGGCGCTGGAACACTTTAAGCAGTGGCTGTTTTTGTCGAGGCGCTCAGGGGACTTAGCGTTGAAAAAAGTTCATCTTTTCAGATTGCGGCTGAGCTTGTCAGTCAGACCTTTCTAAGCAGCCAATCCGAATTAAGGAAGGGCAGAACATAGGATGCCGATACAGTCTCTACTCAGACTCCTGTTTTCCGTGTCATCATATTTTACATCCAGAGCTGCTAGAATATGTTTCCTGTCCATTGTTATTTAGAGACTACTATTAAAAAATCAGTAGAAAGTCTGACCATAGGAAAAGCAGAAGTGCTGAACTGAGAGTGACAAGCTGTTGCTGGGATACAGGGCACAGACTTTTTTTTTCCCAGAGCGCAGTGCATGAATGCTGAAAAAAAAAAAAAAAAGCACTCAGGGTGGTCAGGTGACAAAAAACGCATTTAGTGGGCATGCAGCCTAATGATAACAATAATGATAATGATAAGTCCATAAAGAGAACATAAAGCATGGACAGGGTCTAACCCTGTCCAGATCATGACAAACACAGTTCCCAGATGTGTTAATGAAATGTTTGTGACATGCTTTGGTCAAAATGCCTTAGGGTTCAATGATTGCAGGACCATTTTCACCCATCTTTTGCAGCCTTTATGGGGTTTTTTGTACTGGCCAGGAAGGTTTTTCCTCAGGTTGTCTCAGAGTTAATTTGCTGCATAGACCTTTGCAGCCCTTTGACTAGCTGAGGTAGACATGAAGCAGTTGCATACTCTTGCCCACTGAGGAAGGCTGTCGCACATTCAAAAGGCTGCAACCCTTGTACAAGCTCTTCAAGCAGCACCCACTGACCTTGCTTTAAATCAACGTAATGTTTGCCCCTGGGAGTTACCTCTGGATCAGACAGGGGTGCAGTGACTGGCCAACGCTGTTCCAGGAGTCTATCGTGTAACACAGTATGTACTGTTCCATCTTGTGCTGACATCTTGGATCAGCTTGTGCTGAACTGTGTTCATCTGCTGCTGTTTTAACTTCAGTTTTGTATTGGCCAATTCACTTCTCTTGAAGTGTTCAGCTAAGCTTCTTGCAGCACCTACAGCTTTACTGATGCTCGGCTCTTTCAGAGCACTGTTAACTATGAGCTGGAGAGTGAGACCAGCACAGCGGACAGAGACCCAACCATGTTCTTCTTCCAGCATCCGCATTGCTGCCACTATATTACAACCGCTGTCATGCACTACTGCTTTTATTTTGGAAGGCATGATGACACATATTTGTATCACCTCCCCTCTCCAGACCTTGATGTCTACAACAGTATGTGTCTCATCCATAGGCATGGTGGCAAGGTTTAAACTCTTCATTTGCCAGTCTTTGGTGATGAAATGCAAGACACTCCAAGATATGCGTCTGTGGCATGGCTGGTCCACACATCAGCTGTCGGTGTGAAGCGGCTGTTGACCTCTTTTATGGTTTCCTTTACCTTTGAAGACATGAGAGCTGATTTAGTTATAATTAGTATCACAAAAACCCAGAGTGTATATGGCAAACAATTCAAATCTGTTTTAAACTTTTTAATATTTATTTACCTTATTGTAATCATTTTATGATTTAATGAGAATTGAATTACTTATCAGAATTCTTGATATAATTATAACTGTAATTTATTTATAATTTGTCATGATGCAGTACACATTTATATTGTTTTTATTTACATTTAAGTCTATCTTTACTTTCTATTACAACAAGTGTATGTGTGTGGGTGTGCAAGAGAAAATCACGTTTGTAATGGTTGTCTCATATTTCTTCTCCATCAGGCGGGTGAAATGGGTTCTGGATGGCGGCGTATATTCAGGGTTGAATTGGTTGATCATTTGTTGAACTCCTTCCCCGTTAGCCATGGAACGCAGCCTCATGTCTTTGACCATCATGTTTAGAACTGACTCTGTGAGAGCAGTAGCTTGTTGCAGAGTACACGCCTGCTTTTTCTGCAAAAAGCCATCCATGGTTCCTGTCATCTTCTTTACACTGCATACATTTTTTAATGAAATTGTCAGACAAAACGACGTTAGTCTTTAAACTGTCATGATCCTTCACACGCACCTACAATAATGGTTTCTGGACACTCCGTACCCATATCACAACGTACCCTAGATGTTCCGTATCTGCTTCTGTACCTGCATAATTAAATACTTACCAAACCAAACTGTTGTTGCTCTTGTTTATTTTTAATATCAAAATATGATTACTAGCTTATCAAAAGCATCAAAGCAGCAGCTGAAATCAAGGCTACTGTCAAACTCTCAAAAATGTCATAGCAATGAGTGGCATAAGGTAGCAGCTGACAGCTAGACATGAATGGAGGGATGTTTTGCCTTTCATTTGTTTAGGTTTTTGTTTTTTTGGAAGTTCAATAAGTCAAAAGAAAATTTTCATATAAAAATGTATTTATTAAAAAAATCACTGCAGATTCTATGGTAACTTATTGACAAGTGTGTGCATTTAAACAAACAATATACACAACAGCAAATACAACAATAAAAATTTCAGATCACACCATATAAAATATTTTTTTGAGAGTTTAATTTGAGCCTTAATTTCACCTTCTGTTTTGAATCACATTTTGATATTAAAAATAAACCACAACAACAACATTTTGGTTTGGTGGGTATTTAATTAAGCAGGTGTGGAATGTCTAGGGTACATTGTGATTTGGGGATGGAGTGACTTGGAACTGTCAGGGCGTGGGTTGAATCTCACGTCTTTTTTTCCCACCTTGTCCTGTCAGGCAGCTAGGTAAGCAGAACAGAGACCTGTTACCCTTATTGTGCCAAAACTGATTTACTTTGCCAAAAGGAGCTTTATACAGTACCTAACTATGTACTGTATATTGCTGTAAACTCCTCCTGTAATAACTTTTAATATTTTATTTAAATTATTTTACCCATAGAGGACCCGACAGGATGGGGAATAGAGAAAGGAAGTGTGTGGAGGGGGGAAGAAAGGGAGGGGAACAGACAAAAAGACAAACAAACCAACAACTAAAACAAACGGAAGACAAACTGCTTCTTCCACTGAAGATGTCTCAACACGATTCTGGTTTCTGCAACTGTAAGAGGAGAGACATTTGTGTGTGTGCATCCGTGTGCATATATATGAGAGTGTGCGCAAAATAAGTGTGTGCATGTGAGTGGTTTGTGAGAAACATACAAAGAGGGGAGCTGGTCGCAGCAACCCCCCCCCCCCACCCCCACCCCGGGAACCCCGAGCAGGCAAGGCAGAGCTGCCAAGCCCCACAGGGCACAAATATCCAAGGTCAGCAAGCCCCAGGAAAGCCATGCATCCGCCCCCGGAGGGACAATCGAGGGAGGCCAGGCTGCCAAGCGGCTAGCACGGTGGGCCAACCCCCCCCCCCCCCAGTGGGGCCAATGCCAGCCCCCGGGCCCCAGGCTCTAGGAGGCCAGTGCCCCCACCCCCCAGGCCAGAGACCGGCCCATGCCCACCGGCACGAGCCCCCCAGACACCCCCACAGTGGGTCCGCCCCCACCCCAGCACCACTGCCGCACACCCCGGGGACCCCCATGCCCAACGAAGTCTCCCCTCGCCCAGGGGAGCCCACATAGCCAAGAGGCACTACCCTCCTCAATCCAGCACCTCCCGACTCGCAGCCACACCCATCCCCACACCTTCACACCCTCATGTTCTCATACGCACCCACATGCACTCCCTCACTCTCACACTCCCGGACTCACCCATTCTCTCTCACTCCTGTACCCATTCAATGTCATTCCCACTCCCCCTCAGGGTCACCCATACCCACTTACACTCACCCACACATGCACTCTCACTCACACTCCAACCTACTCACATCCATTCGTGCTCTCTCCCTCACACTCACCCACCCTCGTTCACCCTTATTTCTTAGGGTGACTCCGATGCAGATGCAGTGAACCTGAACATGCACCAGCACCCGGCAGTGGCCGGGAGGACTGCCAGGAAGACTGCCAGCACAGGCCAGCGGCCACCCCCTGCCAACCCACCAAAGGGTGGCCGCGACCACAGAAGTAGTCTTCCAGACTGCCCACCTGACCGACTGATCAGCAGATCACTGCAGGCACCCCGAGATGCCACCTGACACGCAATGTGCCACACAAAACCGACCCACCATCACCATCTCCAGTCATCACTCCCTCACTCTTGCTTACTCTCTTATTCACTCCCTCTCTCACTCCCTTGCTTGTATCTATACATTCAGCAGCACCCAGGAATTTTGACAACATGACGGGCCCCAGACCCCCCGCCGGGCTCCCCGGCCCCCAGCAGGAGGAAGGCAACAGGAGTGACGGTAGACCCCCACCCCCTCCCCCTTGCACAAAACATAGTAGGTGTATGTTGGTTGTATGATTTTTGATTTTTTTTTTTGATTTTGTATACTTTATTGATCTCCGGAAGATCTTGCCAAACTGGACCAGTTCTGCAAAATCTGGCGCCTAAAACCAAGCCCAGCAAAAACCGTCTCCAGTGTATTCCATCTCCACAATGCAAAAGCTGCCAGAGAACTAAACATCCACCTGAGCGGACTCAAGCTTAAGCATGCCCCAAATCCAACTTATCTTGGAGTGACCCTTGATAGGACCTTATCCTTCAAGGAACATCTAAAGGGGACGGCTGCTAAGGTGAAGGTACGAAACAACCTGCTCTGCAAGCTCGCTGGTGCAAAATGGGGGGCGGCAGTCTCCACCCTGCGCACCTCAGCACTGGCCCTTTCATACTCTGTAGCAGAATATTGTGCCCCTGTCTGGTCCAGGTCATCTTACACACACCATGTAGACACCCAGCTCAACACAACCATGAGAACTATAACTGGAACAATCTGCTCAACACCACTCCCCTGGCTCTCTGTACTGTCAAACATAGCCCCTCCACACATCCGGCGAGCAGCATTAACTCAAAGGATGCTCCAAAAAGTTAAAGATTCTCCTCACTTACCAATCCATGCAGATATCTACACCCCACCCACTGCCCGACTTCCATCCAGACGGCCGATTGGGAAAAACCCTCCCCCAGCTGACTTCACCATCCAGACAGCTTGGCAAGAGGAATGGGAGACCAAGGAGGTCCCAAACAAACAGCTGGTGATAAACCCCAACCAACAGGTCCCGGGCACCAACCTCCCAAGGAGACAGTGGTCTACACTCAATCGCTTCAGGACTGGACATGGCCCCTGCTTGGCCAGCCTTTACAGATGGGGCAGTAGCCCTAGCCCACTGTGCGCATGTGGAGAGGAGCAAACAATGGAACACATCATAGAGGCTTGCCCGCTCCAAAGACTGGAAGGAGGATTACACACCCTCCATACAGCAAACCAGGAGGCAACTGCTTGGCTTAAGGACTTTGCATTCGCTAAATAAATAATTGATCTCCAGAGGGGAAATTGAGAGCACCCACCAGGATGGATGAAGCAGCCACAGTACAGCACTATCCCTTAACCATTCACACACACATTCACACCTAGGGCCACTTTAGAGTCTCCAATTAACCTAACCATGATGTATGTTGTGATTGTGTGTAAATGTGTGGACTACCATAGTGCAGTTAAAATTGGGGGTGTGGTGGTTGGAGCACCACTAGCCACTGTGATAGGCAGTGGGGCCCCCATCCCCCCAAGCCCTCAGGGTCTAAAATGCAATTAAAATTGAGGTGAGGGCAGCCCCACCACGCAGCAGAGGTATCCCCTTCACCGACACAGTGCGGCACACCCCTGCCCCAAAGCATCGCCCTTATGGCCTCTGGAAGGTCCATACCAGGCTTGAATAGTACACTCAGTAGTGACCTGTCCAACCTTGAACAATATTTCAAACACTGGAGGCTTGAATAACCAATAACCAGAGCGTTGCCAGTTCGAATCCCGTTCTTCCCAGCCATCCTACTGTTGTGTCCCTGGGCAAGACACTTAACTCACCTTGCCTCTAGTGTCCATAACACTGGGTATGAATGTGCACAAATGTTCGGTAGTGGTTGGAGAGGCAATTGGTGCAGATTGGCAGCCATATTTCCATCAGTCTGCCTCAGGGCAACTGTGGCTACAGCAGTAGCTTACCACTATCAGTGTCTCTCTGTGGGGTGAATGAATAATGGGCTCATTGTAAAGCACTTTGGGTATCTTGAAATGTGCTATATAAATGCAATCCATTATTATTATTATTATCACTGAATAGGACCAAAACAGTCAGCAGCCTATTCCACCTGGCTAACTGACTGTCTCAACAACAGCTAGAGGTTAAGTGTGGTGATACTGTCATCCCCTTTGAAAAAGAACCTAAGTATCACGGGGTAATTCTTGACAGAAGCCTCACCTACTGTAGCCACATCAGCTGAGTAGCAGCAAAGGCAGAGGCTATGAATACCCTGCAGGGTTTCCGCTTGTAACATTTCTCCATTGCAGGCCGCCACCTCTGAAGCTATGCAGCCACGGTAAGAGGAAAAATAAATTCAAGAAAAAGAAATGAATGAATGACACTCCACAAGCATGCACACGAACAACACATGTGACAGTCATCCGCACGCTGGAGTTCGGAAATGCACCACCCGTGTGACCGTTCCAGTCAGCAGGCAGAGTGTCTCTCTAGCGTTGCTGTCTGAGAGAAACATGAGCTTATTAATGTACTTTAAATGTGGAAAAGGGCAGAAGAGGTATGTTAACAGTGGAGACATTTGTGGTGGTTTTAACTCACTGTAGAGTTTTATATGTGTAGTTTATTGTTGGTACAAGTATTAATGTAAATATGCACATGAGTAGTGTAAAAATTAATTTGGACAGTTAGCAGAATCTTTTCAGTTAACCAACAAATAATCACAGAAGAAATAGTATTTCTCAGCTTATCTTTTTATTTGGAGCACACAGGTAGTCAAACACGGCTGTGAGTCATAGCAGCGCAACCTGGTTAAGACCCAGAACAAAGAAATCCCCCCCCACACACATTGCGGGGCGTTCCCAGGCATCTCCAACAATGCATGGCCATTGTCCAAACTGGTTTAAACCGGTCTTCTCAGTGTCCAAATGGCTCCCACATCCTTCCTCTCAGCGTCCAAATGTCTCCAGATGTCTCCTTGCTTTTATGGCTTCCACATCCTGTGGCCCCACGCAACCCCATGCCCATATATGGAAACAGGAACAGAGAGACTAGAGCGCATGTGTGTGTGCAACTTGTGTGTGTGTGTGTGTGTGTGTGTGTGTCTTTTGTGTGTGTGTGACTGGTGTGTAACTTGTTTGTGTGTGTGTGACGTGTGTGTAAGAGCACTTTGTGTAATATCTATCTAACTAATCTTCACTATTTATTTATTATAACAGAAGGAATTGTGGTCTATATTAATCATATATCCCATAACCTACATATGTATAAGCATGTGAGAATGTTTGGTGATTACATATGTAAAGCGACTTCACACCTCAGAACAGGACAAAGGGTCTCAACCGCCAGTGAAGATCAAAGAGCATCCAAGGCACTGCGGTGGAGACCAGATAGGTCGCCCTGACCCCCCAGGACCAGGTGGAGGGGTACGAAGACAAAAGAGGGGATTAAGATAGTGAGGGATGTCAACTTTTGATATGCATGTCTTTTGTTATGTGCGAGTATAAGTTCGTAGAGCCGAAGGTGTTCGCTCTCTTCCTTCTTCTGCTGCTGCACCTAGATGAGACTTGTTAGAGGAGCTGATAATAAACTTTGGTTTATAAATCACATCGCCTCGTTATTTCAAGCTCCTCTACACTGGTGACCCTGACGTGAGGATGGACCAGAGGCGTTCTCCCGCGATCGACTCATCTGTGGCGACCCAGGCAGACGCTGGCGCCCATGCAGACAGGGGAACAGATGGACGACGTTCCCCCACGGCAGAAGTGATGGAGAGGGCTCAACCGAGCACCAACGCCGCTGAGAGAGCCGAAGGAAGGCACTCTCACCCTGCGGACACATCAGTGACGGTCCACACAAACGCCGGCACTGTCAAGCTGCCGGACTTCTGGCAGGAAGACCCCGCCTCGTGGTTTCAGCAAGCTGAAGCCCAGTTTGCACTTGCGGGCATCACGGCTGACGATACAAAGTTCTATCACATCGTCGCCAAACTCAACGCCGCCACTTCGAGATGTGCGCGGAGCATAATCCAGCGGCCGCCGGCCCAGGACAAATATAAAGCACTGAAAGCGACCATCGTGGCAAATTTCGTCCCCTCAGCCGAGGAGAGAGCCGAGAGGATCCTGGCGGTCTACGGCCACAGAGGATGCAGACCCAAGGCCCTCATGGAGGACTTGCTGCAACTTAAAGAAGAGGACAATAACAACTTCCTCTTCCAATTCATATTCCTCAGTATGCTGCCGCCACACATGAGAGGGACGCTTGCCAACATGCGATGCAGCACCCAGCAGGACTTCCGCACGCTGGCTCACGAAGCTCAACGGCTCGTCAACGCCTGCAAGGAACAGACACCCACAGCAGCATCCGCAGACCTCAACGCTGATGTCCGGAGCCACAAGGGGCCACAAACCACCGAGCAGAATCAGCCCGCGGTGACAGCGACACGGCCAAGACGTAACAGACGGAGCGACGTTTGTTATTACCACCACCGCTTCGCCGAGAAGGCTTACAAATGCGTTCCCCCCTGCAAATTCACGATTTCGGGAAACGCCAAAGCCGAGAACCGTTAACAGCGGCGGTTCTCGGCGAAAAAAGCAAGCTTTTATATGTGACGGACGGACACACCGGCAAGCAGTTCCTTATCGACACGGGAGCTCAACTAAGTTTTGTCATGCCCTCCCAAGCAGACCGGGCCATGGGCACCCGGGGCAATGGAGCAGTGGCAGCCAACGGCTCCGTCATCGACATTTTTGGCGAAAAGAGCCTGCCCCTCCGCATCCACAGCCGCAACTACAGATGGACATTTGTTGTTGCGGCGGTGAGTTTTAACTTGTTGGGCGCAGATTTTTTGTGTGCACATGGGTTATTAGTTGATCTAGCAAACAGACGCTTGGTTAATGCACTGTCCTTTGCTTCTATTCCCTGCTCAGCTCGAGTTTCTCCACCACCCGTGCAAGCCAGCGTCACCACAGCAGGAGGTAAGTTTGATCAACTCCTCACCCAATTTCCAGCACTCACAATTCCCAAATTCTCAGCCACAGTGGCTAAACACGGGGTCGAACACTTTATTCCCACAACGGGCCCACCTGTATTCGCCAAAGCTCGGTGCTTAGACGCGACCAAGCTCGCCATAGCTCGGGACGAGTTTATCACCCTCAGGCTAATGGGTTATGCGAGCGTTTTCACAGATCTTTAAAGGCCGCCCTCAGAGCCTCACTAACGGATACAAATTGGGTAAATAAACTTCCCTGGGTTTTATTGGGGTTGCGTGCTGCGCCCAAAGAGGATCTAGACGCCTTTCCAGCAGAATTAGTTTTTGCACAACCTCTCAGGCTCCCAGGTGAATTTTTACCAGAGAACCCAGAGCCAGGGCATCTTCCAGCCCCAAGGTTTTTAGGCAGCAACGGACCGGACTCTCTCCCCGGACCGGCACATCACTCTTTTCCACGGGTTTTTGTCCCCCAAGCTTTAAAAAACGCTGAATTCGTTTTTGTTAGGCATGAAGCTTTAAAACCAACCTTCCACCCACCATACGATGGACCATTCAGAGTGCTGGAACCTGGTGATAAACATTTTGTGCTTGATTTTGGGGATAGAAAAGAAACAGTCAGCATTGACAGACTTAAACCTGCCTTCTTGTTGAGAGGCGAGCCTGCACAGTTGGCGAGAGCACCTCGGTGGGGTAGACCCCCCAAGAGAAAAGACTCAGCCCCCCTGCAGGGAACAAATAATCACTCTCCTCCCCAAGCTGCAGATTCCTTACAGGAAGGTCCCAGCAGGACGCCCAAGCAGACCCACAGCAGATTCGGGAGAAGATTAAAACCCAGACGGCACAGGGACTGATGCAAACTACTCAACAGTTGTTCACTAATTGTGCTGTAACAGTTTAGGACTGACTTGTGATATTACTATGCTGTTATGATTACCACTGAACTCTCTTAGGAGCATGGCTGCTGGAAAGTTTCTTCTGTGTCAAGAGGTGTAGCAGTTAGTATGTCATAATAATTATCTTAAACTGTGAATTTTTCTATTGTCCTTTTCTTAGTCGTTTGTGGGGGGGGGGGGGCGCTGTGGTCTATATTAATCACATATCCCATAACCTACATATGTATAAGCATGTGAGAATGTTTGGTGATTACATATGTAAAGCGACTTCACACCTCAGAACAGGACAAAGGGTCTCAACCGCCAGTGAAGATCAAAGAGCATCCAAGGCGCTGCGGTGGAGACCAGATAGGTCGCCCTGACCCCCCAGGGCCAGGTGGAGGGGTACGAAGACAAAAGAGGGGATTAAGATAGTGAGGGATGTCAGCTTTTGATATGCATGTCTTTTGTTATGTGCGAGTATAAGTTCGTAGAGCCGAAGGTGTTCGCTCTCTTCCTTCTTCTGCTGCTGCACCTAGATGAGACTTGTTAGAGGAGCTGATAATAAACTTTGGTTTATAAATCACATCGCCTCGTTATTTCAAGCTCCTCTACAGGAATGAAGATTTATTTTCATTACCAATACATAGAAGCTTGTGGGGCACCAGTCCAAAAGAATGGACAGTGTTATTAATAATTCTGTGTTTGTACCAATAATGAATCAGTCTCAAAAACCTGTAAGTTCTTGTCTGCTTTTAATCAAGAAGATGGACATGAAATCAAACAATTACTCGCATATGTATTTTGAATACTTTAATAAGAAATTTCAGGATAGATGAACACATTCAGATGACTTTAAGACAGTGAATTCAACATGTATCATGAGCACATTAGACAGTTAATGGATTACTGAGCCTAAAGTGTATTATCAAACATTTGTGGAACCAAAGAAAAGCATAGCTTAAGCTGGCACTGTAATGGAAAATGAGAAACCATAAAATAGATAGATGTACTTTATTGATCCCAATAAAAAAATAACTAAAATAGCCTTGGTTAAGAAAAATAGATGCAATGTTATGAAGAAAATGATGATTAAACATTTTATAAAAAGGAAATTTTGTGTTACTCTGAAAAGTAATGGAGATTAATGAAAAGATAAATGCATTTGAAGTTTTGAAAGGAGTTTGAAGATGCTAGGTTTATAGAACTTATACTGGGAATTTTCTGAAGAATTAAGTTTAATTTGGACAACAGCCCTTCAGCACAGCAGGGTCAGATTGTGTCCCTTGGTGGTAGCAGGCGGTCCGGAACCAATCTTGGTCCAGCTGGGTGTGCGTGGATTCTGTTGAGAGAAAATAGCAGGCAGGTACTGCCACAACACGACTCAGGCCCTGCTGCTGGGGATCACAAATGTAGAAGCTGGATGTTCATCACAATGGCCAATGTTTTTTTATGCACAGAAAAAGGAATTTGGCCAGGTTGTCAAATTCCAGATAATATTTGTCTATCTTCAAAGTCTGATCAAAAAATCAAACTTGATAACTAAAAAAATAAACCACAAATCTGTTTCTTCCAATGTGCTGTGGTCAGAACAAAGTTGATGTAAGCTTGGTAAAAATCAAACAAATTCTTCTTAGCACAGTAATTTAAGGAAAAAAGGAGTAAAATAGGAAAAGGTGAATTTTAAAGAAAAAAGGGAAAAAATTACACAGTGCATATGCTCCGGACCTGCTTAGAAAAAAAGGGGGAAGCAGAAACTGCTTCTTCAAGAGTCAACTCCCAACCTGCAACTGGGGGAACAAAGGAAAGTTTTGCCCAACTCATAAGGTGTGGCAGGAGGGCACAATAAATTTTATGACAAGTGAGCTTGACTAATTACATTCAAAGATCAGGAGTGGATCTGCCCATTAGCGTAAACTTTTGACCAATAGTACTGAGTTTCTTTGTTTCAGCAAAGGTCGTAAAACTGACTAAAAAAGGAGATGCGCAGAGGCTTGGAAGCTGATTGGTCAGTTCACAGTTTTTGAAATGTACCCAGGGAGAGACAGAACGATGCATACGATTTGATATGAAAAGTGCAATCATCCTAAGACATATACTATATGCTGCCTATTCAAGCATACATTCTTTTAAACTTTAGTGACTAAGATATTCTACTTAACAATAAAGTAACAATGTGTCTACATTGTAAATGTAATAATTTCTTTATAGTAGACGTGCAAAATTAATTCTCCCTGAAAATAAAGAAACACATATCAAGTCATGTCAAGAAAAGCATTTCAAACCATAATTGTCCTTCACAGGGTCTAGCCATATCTTCAGTGGCTGATGTCTGTGGAGAAGGGTAAGTTTTTTAATTGTTCACAGTTCATACTTTAACTTCAGAGAGAAAACATTCAGTCCTCAGGAAAAATATTCCTGTGTTATCCATCGGAGGGCAATGTTGGACTTTTGAGTTTTAATGAAAGAAATCTTAGTGGTCGAGTCTGTGGAACATCAGGCTGTAAACCTGTCACTCTGGCATTCTTTTGGCAAATGGATTTGAGGGGGAATGGCTCCAGGTCTTGGGATTAACTTATCCACTTTATGGCCGATGGCACAGGGCTTCACAGCTCTGGTCTTGAGTGAAGAAGAAGGGTTTATGACCAGACTTTTGGGTGAAACAATTTCTCCTCAGCAAAGAATAATTTTATTATTTGAAATCCAGATGTTCATGCTACACCACTGATAATGGGAGCAATGAGGAGTTTCTTAGCTAACGGGTGTGGTTAGGCTTCATATGCAGGGAAAGGTAAGAGTGACTGATGAATTGCTGAGGATTGACTTCACCAGCCACTACAATATTAAAACCCTCTAACTGTCCCAGGTGCCATTTGGCATCATAACTCCTAGTGGTCAAGAGTGGTAATGATTTTTTGTCAGGAAAATAGTTCAGATTTCCAAGGCTATAACTTGAAAGTTGCAAGAAATAATGGCTAACTGTCAATTAGAAAGATGTAGAATATGATCCAAAGTTTCAGATAGGAATAAATTCTATTTTGCATAATGTTGCAGCAGCTATATAAATTACATAAGTCAGTCAAAAGTGGACTTTGGACACATTTACACAAAGAATGGTTTGTTTTTTTGACACCATTTTATCTACAGGGGCATTTTGTGATTTTATCTTCAAAGTATATGAACCACAATATCAGTACAATGTAAAAAAAACAAAACAAATAAATTTGTCATTTACGGGGGGGGGGGTGCTCACTCGCTCACGTGATCGGTCCGTTTTCGCCCATCGTACACACTCTTTACTACATCTACAAACTCTTATGATTATCCCACGTGAATTTTGTTTGTATTACGTGGCTATTTTTCCTGTATGATGCAGTTTTCTGTGACAATCCATGATGATTGTGGTGGACATATTAGCTTTCTGGGCTAAAAGGATGAAAACAGGAAAAGGAAATGAGGAGTTCTTCCTCTTTGGTGTATGACGTGTCATCCATTGAGTCCTCCAATGCATGTCTGCCACCTTCTGAAACTGGCAGATCAGTTCAAGTCCTGGTACAGCTGGAGAGTTAAAGGGATGTCAAGATTCGGTTGACAGGCACAGCTGCGGAGCTGCGCCACTAGAGGCGTGTGAAAACATGGACAGTTAAAGAGTTAACCAGTTTGTGTTCGTTATTATGTATCTGCCAAGTTAATAGGACTGAAATTCACAAAGTCAGTGACTTAATCCGTCAGAAGCCTTCATACAAACTAAATGTGTGATTTTCAAAATAAGGGAGGTTTTTCCTGCTGTCTGGTTGGTAAGGAGAGTTCTAAAAAACTGTAAATATATAGAACTATTATAACAGAAATAAGGGAATCTTTGGTAATTTAAGTTAATTCATTTCATTAAATATAATTTATTATATTTATTATATTTGATTTATTATTAAACATAATTTTATTAATATTGTTTCTTTGAAATCAGAGTTAAATTATTGTTCTGTTCTGGCTCTGCAAAATTATGGTCAAAAGTGTAAATTGTATAAGGAAAAAAAGGCAAAATTTTACCACAATCTCTTTCAAATTTATATTAAAAAGGGTAATTTTATTTCAAAAAAATAGACAAAAAATTGCTTTGTGGAGAGTGCAAATAAGAAACCAGACTTGCACTGCAGACAAACTTTATTGACTCTCACACTTCATTCATACACAGAAAAAGCATTCCTCTCATACACCAGGGTCTCTCCTTTTATATCACCCCACTCCTTCCCCCTGCTGCCTGAGATCTTGCATCACAATACATTCAACACATCATCACCCCCATTGTCCCTGCAGCTACTCCTTCCTGCTGCATCACCATAACTTCTCCCATCACAGTACCTATTGTCCTCATCTGTTTAATCCCCCACGCTCTACCAGCAGAGGGACTATTTGCCTCCCCTCTGCTTCCAGTCTGAGATGATTATCCCAGTGTGGGCTCCCTACACTGCCCCCACTACAATGGATGCTTACATCAAGGAGTCGCTCAGCGCTGGGATCATCCGCCCCTCCTGGTCTCCGCTCGGCTTCTTCTTCGTGTCCAAGAAGGATGGGTCCCTTCGCCCCTGCATTGACTTCAGAGCGCTGAATGATATTACAATTAAGGATCGCTACACCTTGCCGCTGATGGACACCGCCTTCCACTCCCTCCAGGGGGCGACCTGGTTCACGAAACTAGATCTCCACAGCGCTTACCATCTTGTTCGGATCCAGGAGGGTGATGAGTGGAAGACAGCTTTCAGGACGCCCAGCGGTCACTTCGAGTACCTTGTGATGCCGTTTGGGCTCACCAACACACCTGCCGTCTTCCAGCGGCTCATAAACGACGTCCTAAGAGATTTCCTGGGGGTCTTTGTCTTCGTGCACTTGGATGATATACTCATCTTCTCCAGGTCACGGGAGGAGCACCAGGCTCATGTGAGGCGGGTCCTGCAATGGCTGCTGGAAAACAGACTCTACATCAAGGCAGAGAAGTGCGAATTCTACACCCAGACCACCTCCTTCCTGGGGTTTGTCATCTCGCACAATCAGATTTTCCCCGACCCCGCTAAGGTTAAAGCGGTGGTCGAGTGGCCCACGTGTTCCTCCAGGAAGCAGGTACAGCAGTTCATTGGCTTCGCTAATTTCTACCATCGCTTTGTCCCCAACTTCGGCGCCATTGTCACCCTCCTGACTCGCCTCACTTCATCGAAGGTGCCCTTCCAGTGGTCCGAGGAGGCAGCCGCCACCTTCAAGACCCTCCAGGCAGAGTTCTCGTCCTCCCGGGTCCTGACCCAGGTCGACCCCGCGCTGCAGTGCTTGGTGGAGGTCGATGCATCCGACACGGGGGTGGGGGCAGTGCTCTCTCAGCGCTCGCCAGTGGACGGAGTCAAGCGGCCCTGCGCCTTCTTCTCCCGATGGTTATCTGCAGCGGAATGTAATTATGACGTCGGTGACAGGGAACTCCTCGCTGTCAAGCTCGCGCTGCAGGAGTGGCATCACTGGTTGGAGGGGGCAGCTCAGCCTTTTGTGGTCTGGACGGACCACAAGAACGTTGAGTATTTGAGGTCAGCGCGGTGCCTGAATGCCCGCCAGGCGCGCTGGTCTCTATTCTTTGCTCGGTTTCAGTTTACCATCACGTACCGTCCAGGTTCGAAGAATGGGTTGCCCGATGCCTTGTCCAGGCAGTTCGCCCCTGAGGATCCGGAGGAGTCGGACCACACCATCCTTCCCAGCTCGTGCGTTGTGGGGGTGGTTTCCTGGTCCATCAGGGACAAGATCCGAAGGGCACAGGAGACGGAACCGGACCGTGGCGGTGGTCCAGAGGGGAGGCTCTTTGTTCCCTCAGCGGTTCGAGGGGAGGTTATTCACTGGGTCCATACCTCCAAGCTCGCCTGTCACCCTGGCATCTCCCGTCTGGTGGATCTTCTGCAACGCTCATTCTGGTGGCCGGGTCTCCAGAAGGACGTCACCAACTATGTCTGGGCTTGTCCCCAGTGCGCTACCGGCAAGTCTCAAAACTCTCCACCTGCGGGTCTCTCTACTCCAGCCCCTGCCGGTCCCGGGCAGGCCCTGGTCGCACATCGCCCTTGACTTCGTCACTGGTCTCCCGGTCTCTAACACCTATGACACAGTTCTGACAATTGTGGATCGGTTCTCTAAGGCCGCCCATTTTGTGCCTCTTCGGGGTCTCCCTTCGGCACGTGAGACGGCTGACCTCCTCGTCCAACATGTTGTCAGACTGCACGGGATCCCATTGGACGTTGTATCGGATCGGGGCCCTCAGTTTGTCTCCCAGGTATGGAGGTGCTTCTGTAACGCCTTGGGGGCCACGGTTAGTCTCTCCTCTGGTCACCACCCCCAATCCAATGGACAATGTGAGCGCACTAACCAGGAGCTGGAGGCTGCTCTGCGCTGTGTGACCTCCTCTAATCCATCCTCCTGGAGCTCCTATTTGGCCTGGGTGGAGTATGCCCACAACACGGCGCGGTCTTCGGCTACTGGTGTGTCTCCCTTCAAGGTGTCCTTGGGGTACGATCCCCCCTTGTTTACCGAGCAAGAGGGTGAGTTGGCTTTTCCATCTGTCCAGGCAAATATGAGGCGCTGCCGGAATGTGTGGACTAAGATGCGAGGAGCGCTTTTACGCACGGCGGCGCGCAACAGCTCCACCGCCAATCGCCACAGGAGGCCAGCTCCTGATTACCAGGTGGGTCAACGGGTTTGGCTTTCTTCCCAAGACATCAACCTCAAGGCCAAGAAGAGGAAGCTGGCTCCACGGTTTCTCGGTCCTTTCGTGATCACCAAAATTGTCAACCCGGTGGCTGTGCGTTTGGCCCTCCCTCCCTCCCTACGTGTGTGTCCCACCTTCCACGTGTCTAAAGTTAAGCCTGTTCTCTCCAATCCACTCTGCCCTCCTCCTAGGTCGCTGCCCGCTCCCAGGATGATCGACGGTGACCCGGCGTGGGGTGTTACCTCCATCTTGGACTCCCGGCGCCGAGGTCGTGGGCTACAATACCTGGTGGATTGGGAGGGTTATGGGCCGGAGTGGAGGTCCTGGGTGCGCTCTTCGTGGGTGCTGGACCAAGATCTCATTGTGGAGTTTCACCGGGCGCACCCAGGTAAGCCAGCGCCAGGAGGCGCTGTTAGGGGGGGAGTACTGTCACCACTCGCCGCTCTCGGGCATCCACCTCAGCTGCGCACACACCTGCACCTCGTTAGCGCGCAACTATTTATTCCACCTCGCCCTGAGCATCGGCCTGGAGCCGTCTGTCTTCCTTCGTGCTCTAACCCTCAGCAGATTCCTTCCTCCAGGCCTGCTGACCATCGCAACAACACGTAAGCTGTCTATTTTTCTCACCTGTCCTCTCAGCCTTCCCCTGTGCACAGGTGGATTCCCTGGCGGCGGACATCCTCTCCTTCGTCATCATCGTTCCCCTGCAAAACCTCTCCTCTTTGGACGCACAGCAGGACGCTGTCTCCCAGGCTTGGGATCTTTGCCAACGCCAGCCACCTCTGTTACTGCAAGTAAGCACATCACATTATTACTCTCCTGTGTGGTTTGCCCAGCTAACTCCCTGCTCTCATCTCTTCCATAGGGTTGCCTGGCTGCACGGCGTGCTGCTCTGTCCCTGCCTTCATCTTCCACCCACAGCACATTCACATATCGCATACACGCATCCAAACACGTTTTATTGGTTGAATAAAGCTTTCAAATCTACCTGAGCCTGCGTGCGTGTTTCCTGGGCCGAGTATTATGTCACCCCCCCCCCCCCAGAGTCTCCGATCGAGTTTCAGTCCTCATGTCCTTTTGGCTTCAGTCTCCTCCCATATCTGCTGTAACGGGGGTTCTCCGCCTCCGCGGCGCTGCTGTGCCGGTGGGGGGCTCTTGGGGGTGTGTCTGTCTGCGGGTGGACAATGGCGAGGGGGGGGGGAACATTCGACTTGCCCATGTGGCTGCTCTGATGAATCATTTACCTGGGGAGTTCTCAGTGGGGGCCTTCCACGCCGAGGAGCTCGAGCCAGCATCACTTGCTCGTCCGCCACCACAAAGGCGGGCTTAAGTCTGTCTATACATATTTTCTCCCGACGACCCCCCAAGTCTAACAAAAAATGTTTGTCCCCTGGTTCCAGCACTCTGAACGGGCCATCGTAGGGTGGGCGCGATGGGGGGCAGTGGGCATCGTGCCTGACAAACATGAATGCCGCGTTCGTCAAAGTTTTTGGCACAAAAGCGCGTGGAAAACAGTGGTGGGCCGGGCCCGGTAGTGCGCCTGTGTCCACGCTATGCTGTGAACGCTGAGACAGATGGTTGTTCGGCACGGGATTATCTGGTAAAAGTTCCCTGGTGAGCTGCAGTGGCTGAGAAAAAACAAGCTCCACCGGGGAAGCCTCCAAATCCGCATTTGGTGCGGAACACAACCCTAACAGAACCCACGGCAACTGGTCTACCCAATTTGCATCCGTAAGCAAAGCCCTGAACGCTGCTTTCAGTGGCCTATGGAAATGCTCGCATAACCCATTGGCCTGTGGGTTGTACGCGGTTGTGCGATGAATTGCTACACCCAGGCTACGGGCCATCGCGGACCAGAGGTCGGAAACAAACTGAGGGCCCCTATCGGATGTGATGCCCAAAGGGATGCCAAAATGTGCCACCCATGTCGTCAAAAAGGCGCACGCCACGCTCGCGGATGTGGTTGCCACTAGCGGGACTGCTTCTGGCCAGCATGTGGTGCGGTCCACCACTGTCAGAAGGTGCGTGAACCCCTGCGATGGTGGGAGGGGGCCCACGAGGTCCACGTGAACATGATCAAACCTCTTAGCCGGTATATGAAATGGCTCCAAAGGGGCCTTTGTGTGTCTGTGTACTTTGGCTCGTTGGCACGCTACGTAGGCTGCCGCCCACTTCGCTCCCACCATTTTGACTGACGTGCGCACTCCTGGGTGCGCCAGAGCGTGAACTGATTCAAACACGTAGCGGCGCCAAGCAACTGGGACCACCGGGCGCGAGCGTCCCGTGGAGACGTCGCAGATTGGGGGGGGGGGGGGGCGCTCCCATCTTGCAGTACTCTGCTCTCCAGCCTTAACCCTGTTGGTCCAGACTGGAGCGTGCACACGTCCGCATCACCAATCTGCTCTGCGGCCATGGCTGTATAATCTATCCCTACGCAGACTGGGGCCACTACTGCGCACGAGAGGCAGTCCGCCACCACATTCAGTTTACCGGCCACATGTTGAATATCGGTCGTAAACCCCGAGATCGCGGCTAGCTGTCTCTGCTGCCGGCCCGACCATGGTTCCGAAACCTTGGCCATCGCATACGTTAGTGGCTTGTGGTCCATGAACGCAGTGAAGCTGCGCCCTTCCAGCCAGAACTGGAAGTGGCGTATGGCCAGGTGGAGAGCCAGCAACTCCCTGTCGAATGCGCTATATTTACACTCACTGTTGCGCAAAGCCCTGCTGAAAAAAGCGAAGAACTGGCGACACATTGCTCCATGACGGCCCCTATGGCCACGTCCGAGGCGTCGGTAGTGAGCGCTATCCAAGCCACCAGGTCCGGGTGCGCCAACAGTGCGGCGTTTGCCAGAGCTGTTTTAACCTCAGAAAATGCCTGCTCCTGCTCTGGAGTCCAGTCGACTCTGTCCGCCGGTTTCCGTTTCTTGAGCGCTGCGTACAATGACTGCATGAGCTGAGCTGCACAGGGGAGGAACCGGTTATAAAAGTTAACCATCCCCAAAAACTCTTGCAGCGCCCTGACTGTCTGAGGCCAGGGAAAATTTGCCACAGCGTGCACCTTGTCGGGCAAGGGTATCGCTCCCTCCGGTGAGATGTGGTGCCCCAAAAAGTCAATCCCCGTCACGCTGAACGGGCATTGCGCCGGGTGGATTATTAACCTGTGCTCCTCCAACCTCTGGAAAACCGTCTTGAGGTGCGTTACGTGTTCGTCCTCAGACGAGCAGGCCACCAGGATATCATCCAGGTAGACGAACACAAACGGCAGATCACGCAACACCATATCCATCATGCGTCGGAATGCCTGTGCTGCTCCTTTTAATCTGAAGGGCGTGCGTAAAAACTCAAACAGGCCAAACGGAGTTATTAACGCCATTTTGGCTATGTCCTCCGCGCGCACCGGGACCTGGTGGTAACCACAGACCAGGTCTATTTTAAAGAAAATACGTGCCCCGGCAAGACGAACGGAAAAATCCTGAATATGGGGAATCGGGTAGCGGTCGTGCGCTGTGGCGTTGTTCAATCTGCGTAAATCTCCGCACGGTCGCCACGATCCCTCGGCCTTAGGGACCATGTGTAGCGGGGATGCCCATGGGCTGTTTGAGCGCCTGATGATGCCCAACCTTTCCAAGTTGGCAAACTCCTCGCACGCTATGGCCAGTTTAGCTGTGTCCAGGCGCCGAGGTCGTGTGAAAACGGGTGGCCCAGTGGTGGTGATAAAGTGCTCCACCCCGTGTTTAGTGATGGCCGCCGAAAACGTCGAGATCGTGAGTGCTGGGAACTGAGTGAGCAGTGTGTAGAACTTACCGCCTGGAGCTGTGACGTTGGCTAGCGTTGTTGGCCCGGCCCCTCAAGCTGTACAGGGGAGAGAATCAAAAGACATTGCATTGATCAGGCATCTGTTAGCAACGTCGACTAGCAGCCCGTGTGCACACAGAAAATCAGGGCCCAAGATTGGGAAACTGCATGCCGCTATGACAAATGTCCACTCGTACGTATGACCATGTAGGGATACAGTCAGTGTCCTCTCACCAAAAGTCCTAATGTCCGAGCCGTTTGCGGCCATCAGCTTGGGGCCAAAAGCTCCCACTAGCCAGTTGGCGTAGGATGGCAGGATGAGGCTGTTTTGGGAGCCGGTGTCTACGAGGAACCGTCTCCCGGAGCGCGAGTCCGTCACATAGAGCTGCTTGTTTTCTTCACCGGTGGTCGCAGCTGCTACTGACTGCCGGACTTGGCGTTTCCCAAACACTTGAATTGGCAAGGTGGCACACATCGGCGTGTGTTCTCTCCAAAGCGGCGGTGGTAGGAGCAGAGTGTGTCTCTCTGGCACTTCCTGGCCCCGCTACCGTCGCCGGCTCCTCGCCTCCGCTGGTCGTCTTGCTGGGTTACGACACCGCCGCATTCACTGTGAGGGCTCTGGTGGTGAGGATGATCCGATCTGCCTCCTGGGCTAGCACACGGTAGCCACGCTTGGCCAGCAACGGCGAGTTGGCCAGGACCGCTCTTGCCTTTGGGAGGTTCCGGAGGAAAAGGTGGGCAAACAGAAAATGCCTGTCGTCCGTGCCCATCAACGCCAACATCTTCTCCATCAGTTCGACCGCCAACCCATCTCCTAACTCAGAGCGCCTCAGGAGACTCTCTGCTCTCTCACAGTCCGAAAGTGTGTAGCGCCGGGTCAGCCCGGCATTGAGAGCCCCGTATTTATCGTGGGCTGGAGGCTGTTGGAGCAGGCTCGCTACTTGCTGTGTCGTGCGAGCGTCCAGCGCTGCGACCACATAGTAATATCTGGTGTCATCTGCCGTTATTCCCCGGAGGGCGAACTGATCCTCGGCGTGGAGGAACCAAGACTGCGGGTCGTGCAGCTAAAAGTCCGGTAGTTTGACCGAAACGGCGCATGCGTTACTGGGGGTTCCCGTCCGGGCCGTCTCTGGGATGCTTGGCGTGTTGCTGGGGCTTCCCGTCCAGGCCGACTCTGGGGTTTTTGCCTCGTGTTCCATAATTCGTCAAGGGTCACCAGTGTGGAGAGTGTAAATAAGAAACTAGACTTGCACAGCAGACAAACTTTATTCACTCTCAGACTTCATTCATACACAGAAAAAGCATTCCTCTCATACACCAGGGTCTCTCCTTTTATATCACCCTACTCCTTCCCCCTGCTGCCTGAAATCTTGCATCACAATACATTCAACACATCATCACCCCCACTGTCCCCGCAGCTACTCCTTCCTGCTACATCACCATAACTTCTCCCATCACAGTACCTTATTGTCCTCATCTGTTTAATCCCCCACGCTCTGCCGGCAGAGGGATTATTTGCCTCCCCTCTGCTTCCAGTCTGAGATGATTATCCCAGCGTGGGTTCCCTACAGCTTTAAAATAATCCACAAGTTTATAATAAAGTCTCAAATATACAAGAAAAGTCCTAATTTTACAAGAGGAAATTACAAATGAGGAAAATGGTTGGAATTTATCTTTACAGAGAACAGCAGAAAATTATAAGAAAACTGTTATAAATTTTGGAGAAAAACATCAAACCTTCAAGACTGAAGTCATTACTCAGGTTTTTAAGTGGCTGCTCTTTGTACCCTTAACTCAACTAGAAATTTTTGGTTGTCTACTTTTAATTATTAATTTTAAAGCACTGCCTTTACATAAGTACAATTTCTGGTTATTATACCCACCTTTGATCATTTAATTTATGTATGCATGAGTTAATTACTATTATAAATGTTTTTTCCCTTCCCTTTCCTACTCTATCTCAATTGAAAAAAGAAACAATAGAATAAAAATACTGAAAATACACATTTGTGTCATTTATGTAAATTATGACAGAAAAATCATACAGGACAAAACATGACACCTGGTAGTTTCTAACCTGTTGGTAAACGACCAAGATAGATAGAAGCTGAATTAGACAGAGCTCAGAGAGGGGAAAGTGAGACAGAAGAGAGGAGCCAAGGAGAGGAAAGTGTTCAGGCAGAGGGTCCAGGAGAGGTGAGAGCAGAGGGAGGAGAGAAGGATGACACCAGTAAAAAATCCAAACACGGGACGTTTGGGTGGGACCCCAACTGGCCCAATATTCCAACATTCAAGCCTTGATTGTACAATATTTCAAATGGTAAGTTCCATATGCAACGTTATTGTACAAAATTTTTAAAAAGAAATAAATAGTATAAAATTAACATATTCCGGTTACTACTTCTTCTTCTTCTTCTTCTCCTTCTCATTCGTCACATGGACACTCCCGCCTCTTCAATGAAGGTAACAGTACGCTGCAGGTTCCCCAACTCACCGTAGAGCTTCCGGGCCACTGGGATTGGGGTGGGCCAGGTCCTCTATCTGAGTGCTTCATGCAGTGGGCAGGACTGTAGCAAATGTTCTGCCGTCTGACTGCTCTGTATTACTGATATGGAATTTTGTGTATAGATGATAGTTCAGACAGTTGTGGCCTTTCCGCAGCCTGACTAAGGCTACTTGCTCACGCCGGGTCAGCAAGAAATATGGATCTTCTCCATTATGGCTTGGATGCTGCTGCCTCCACTTAGTCTACTGCTTGGCCCTGATGATACTTTTTACTTCTGCATAACTAGTAGACCTGTCCACCTGTTCCCACTTTAGCTAGGGAGTCAGCGGTCTCATTGCCAAACACACCGCAATGGAAAGGAATCCACTGCAAGGTGACTGTGTGACTCACACAGAGGGAGACAAGAGAGGAGGACAAGTCGTTCAGGTCAGTGTCTCTATTGTATTGCAAGGCCTGTAGGATAAACAGGGCATCAGTCAGGAAAACAACATTGTGACTGGCATTGTGGCAGGCTTCAATGTGATTTGCGGCTATTTTCAGGGCTTCTGCTTCGGCTTTGTAGTTGGTGGAGTACAGGCCGGTAGCAAGGGAGATTCTATCTTCGCTGCCTCCCAGATATTGTATGTAGACTCCTGCCCCTCTATTCCGAACTGCATCCTCTGCAGAGCCGACTGTATAAACAATATCTCACAAAAGTGAGTACACCCCTGACATTTTTGTAAATATTTTATTATATCTTTTCATGGGACGACACTGAAGGTATGACACTTTGATACAATGTAAAGTAGTCAGTGTACAGCTTGTATAACAGTGTAAATTTGCTGTCCCCTCAAAATAACTCAACACACAGCCATTAATGTCTAAACCGCTGGCAACAAAAGTGAGTACACCCCTAAGTGAAAATGTCGAAATCGTGCCCAAAGTGTCAATATTTTGTGTGACTACCATTATTTTCCAGCACTGATTTTAATTGGTTAATTTTCATAGAATTTTTATTTACCACCACTTTTGTCAGATTCAAGTGATTTCTGTGACCATTGTGGGTTTTTCTTTTATTAACAGAGGGGCACCAACAATTTTGCCCACGTGTGTAACTCTCTTGGGCATGGAGTTCACTAGAGCTTCACAGGTTGCCACTGGAATCCTCTTCCGCTCCTCCATGACGACACCACGGAGCTGGTGGATGTTAGAGACCTTGCGCTCCTCCACCTTCCATTTGAGGATGCCCCACAGATGCTCAATAGGGTTTAGGTCTGGAGACATGCTTGGTCAGTCCATCACCTTTACCCTCAGTTTCTTTAGCAAGGCAGTGGTCGTCTTGGAGGTGTGTTTGGGGTCATTAGCATGTTGGAATACTGCCCTGCGGGCCAGTTTCTGAAGGGAGGGGATCATGCTCTGCTTCAGTATGTCACAGTGCATGTTGGCATTCATGGTTCCCTCAATGGACTGCACCTCCCTAGTGCCGGCAGCATTCATGCAGCCCCAAACCATGACACTCCCACCACCATGCTTGACTGTAGGCAAGACACACTTGTCCTTGTACACCTTACCTTGTTGCCGCCACGCATGCTTGACACCATCTGACTCAGGTAAGTTTATCTTGGTCTCATCAGACAACAGGACATGGTTCCAGTAATCCATGTGCTTAGTCTGCTTGTCTTCAGCAAACTGTTTGTGAGCTTTCTTGTGCATCATCTTTAAAAGGGGCTTCCTTCTGGGATGACAGTCATGCAGACCAATTTGATGCAGTGTGCGGTGTATGGTCTGAGAGCTGACAGGCTGGCCCCCCCACCTCTTCAACCTCTGCAGCAATGCTGGCAGCACTCATACATCTATTTTCAAAAGACAACCTCTGGATATGACGCTGAGCACGTACACTCAACTTTTTTGGTCAACCATGGCGAGGTCTGTTCTGAGTGGAACCTGTCCTGTTAAACCGCATTTACATCATCTTGTGGCAAGATGGCGATGATGTGTGTGGCTGGACTTCTGCCTGTGCTATGTCTTATGTGTTTAGTTGTCTTCTTGTTGTTTCTAGCTCAGAATGTGTCATCGCTACTGGATTATGATCGCTTGACTCTTCTAAATATTCACAATTCTGTGGTCAGATTCTCGACCTATGAATTTAATGGTCAGCCTCCTCCACCTCTGTTGGCGTCTATACCACCCTATCTGAGATGTGCACCCAGCGGACTGTTTCAGAACACCCGCCACAAAAGACGCCACAAAAGACGAGGTCAGAGAGGCGGCATGTCACGCAGACTGAGGGCTTACCTGGCCTCTTCTTCAACTCACAATCCTCGTCAACTGCTGACTGAGCTCTCCAGGAAGCCTATCGGTTTTGACATATGTCAGTCCATGGATTATCGCTACTGATGGCTGTTGCCGACTGTCCCAGAGGCTGGATACCCACTTCCCTGCCGCAGGCCCGTGTGGATTAGCAGAAGGGGCTGCGCACCGGAGAATCTTCACCCGCTCAGTCGTGCTTCCCAGCAGGCTGATCAATGTTTGATTCGCATGGCTCTGATTAACACCAGATCCATCACAAACAAGACTTTTATTCTAAACGACTTTTTTACTTCACATTCCTTGGATTTTCTCCTGTTGACAGAAACATGGGTTAAACCAGGTGAGACCGCCGCCTTCTCTGAGCTCCTCCCTCCCGGCTGTTCCTTCTTCAGCTCCCCGCAACCATCTGGTCGGGGTGGGGGTCTGGCTTCTGTTTTTAATGACAGTTTTAAATGTCGCCTTCTCTCCACAAATGCTTATTCCTGCTTTGAGCTGCAACTATTTGTGGTGGATCTCACAAGTCCTGTGTTATTTGCTGTTGTCTAGCGTCCTCCAAAATATAATAAGGACTTCATTAATGAGTTTTCTGAATTTTTGGCAGATGTTATGCCAAAATATGATAAACTTTTGATCTGTGGGGACTTTAATATTCATGTCTGTTGTCCATCTGATCAGCTGGCATCTGATTTTAAAAGACTGTTGGCGACATTTAATTTAAATATTTTAGCGGACAAACCTACACACCGTCTTGGTCCCACTCTGGACCTTGTTATCTCTGTTGGGCTCTCAGTCTCTCTCAAAGAAATTTCTGAGTCTGTCATCTCAGATCATTTCCCCATCATTTTTGAACTGTTGACCCCTGCATCACCCAGCAAGCCTGTGGCTCCATCATGCTGGCGTCGCATCATCACTTCTTCAACACCAGAGGAGTTTACTGCTGCTTTTAGGGATTCAGTTTTTTGCCTTGAATGGACTCGTTTCCCCTTCCCATCCAGATAATATTCTTTCCTCCTTTCATACCACCTGCTCTGGGATTTTGGACTCTATTGCCCCATTTAGGCTTAAACCGGCTAAACCGAAAACAGATCCCTGGCTAAACGACACTACCCGTGCCATTAGGCAATGGGTCAGGCAGGCTGAACGGAGATGGAAAAAGGACAAATTACATGTGTCTCTGGGAATTTTTAGGGACTGTCTTGCTGATTACCAGAGGACCGTGCAAAAGGCAAAATTTCAGTATCTCTCTGATATTATTTCCAGCAGCAGTCACTGTCCTAGAGTGCTGTTTAACACAATTAACTCTTTTATAAACCCACACACTCAGACTGTAACAGATGATTCATTTACAACATGTGAGACTTTTCTTCACTTTTTTGTTGATAAAGTGGACTCTGTTAGACGAGTTATTAATAACAGTTTTAATGGAAGCTTGTCTATTGTCCCGGGTTACTCTGCTGTGTTTGAACAGTTTGAGTTGGTTTCTTTATCATCACTTGCTGATATAGTGAAGTGTCTGAAGCCGACAAATTGCTCACTGGATGTTGTTCCCGCTGGAATACTGAAAAGGGTTTTTAATACTGTAGGGCCTGGTCTTTTGGTTTTTATTAATTCCTGCCTTAGTTCAGGATTTGTCCCACCTGCTTTTGAACATGCTGTGGTTAGGCCCCTTCTTAAAAAACCTCACCTTGATCCTTCAGTTTTATCTAATTTTAGACCCATTTCTCATTTGCCCTTTTTATCTAAAGTTTTAGAAAAAGCTGTTTTTATACAGTTGCAATCTTTTTTATAAGACAATTTTATTTTTGAGAAGTTTCAGTCTGGGTTTAGATTTTGTTACAGCCCTGAGTCTGCCCTGCTTAAGGTGCACAATGATATTATGATGTCTGTTGATGCCAAATGCCCTGTGGTCTTAGTGCTGCTAGATCTTACAGCAGCCTTTGACACTGTGGACCACACTATCCTTTAGTCATGCCTGAATCACCATGTTGGCATCCATGGCACTGCACTTAAGTGGTTTGAATCCTACCTATCTAATAGAACTTTTTCTGTAATGATTGGTGACATGTCTTCTTCTAGTGCCTCTCTCTCCTGTGGGGTCCCACAGGGCTCTATCCTTGACCCTATTCTGTTTTCATTATATATGCTGCCACTCGGGTCAATAATAGCCAGGCACAACATGTCTTTCCACTGTTATGCGGACGATTTGCAGCTTTATTTACCTTTGAACCCAGAACAAACTAACTCACAAAGTGTTCTATTGGACAGCATCACTGACATTAAGTTGTGGTTAAGCCAAAATTTTCTCCACTTAAATGAAGAAAAAACAGAATGTATTACGTTTAGGGACACGGCTGGCTTTGGTACCCTCTCTTTAAGGCTCAGTTCAGCTGTCAGAAATTTGGGGGTGATTTTTGACAGCCATTTAAAATTTGATAAACAGATTGACAATGTAGTCAAGATGAGCTTTTATCAATTACGTCTGTTATCCAAAGCCAAACCCTTCCTGAGCCGTCATGATCTTGAGATAGTCATCCATGCTTTAATCACGTCTCGACTTGATTACTGCAATACACTTTATGTTGGCATCTCTCAGTCTTCTCTCAGCCGCCTTCAATTTGTGCAAAATGCAGCAGCCCGTCTTTTGACCAACACACCTAGGCGAGAGCACATTACTCCGATCCTTTTTTCACTTCACTGGCTTCCAGTCCATTTTAGAATTAATTTTAAACTTTTGCTTTTTGTTTTTAAATCTCTTAATGGCCTTGCTCCGGTTTATATGTCTGAGATTTTGACTGTCCGTGACCAAGGCAGGGCTTTGAGGTCATCCAGTCAGCTTTTGCTGGATGTGCCCAGGTCAAGGTATAAACATTGGGGTGACCGAGCCTTTTCTGTTGTCGCCCCCAGGCTCTGGAATAATCTCCCCCCTGACCTACGTGCTATTTCTGACCTGGCCCTTTTTAAATCAGAACTTAAAACATATTTATTTAGGATGGCTTTTAATACCCAGTAGTGGTGATATTTGTCTTGGCATTTGTTTTTATTTTATTCTCATTTTTAGGTATTTATTCTTATTTCTTTGTTTATGTTATTTGTTTTTAATACTGTGTGTGTTTTTAATGCTGTTTAATTTTCTGTAAAGCACTTTGGTCACCTACAGGTTGTTTTAAAGGGCTATATAAATAAAGTACATTACATTATAGTCTTGGCCACCATGCTGCAGCTCAGTTTCAGGGTGTTGGCAGTCTTCTTATAGCCTAGGCCATCTTTATGTAGAGCAACAATTCAGATCCTCAGAGAGTTCTTAGCCATGAGGTGCCATGTTGAACTTCCAGTGACTAGTATGAGAGATTGAGAGCGATAACACCAAATTTAACACACCTGCTTCCCATTCGCACCTGAGACCTACCTAAACACTAACGAGTCACATGACACTGAGGAAAGAAAATTGCTTATTGGGCACAATTTGGACATTTTCACTTAGGGGTGTACTCACTTTTGTTGCCAGTGGTTTAGACATTAATGGCTGTGTGTTGAGTTATTTTAAGGGGAAAGCAAATTTACACTGTTACATTCTATCAAAGTGTCATATCTTCAGTGTTGTCCCATGAAAAGATATAATAAAATATTTATAAAAATGTGAGGGGTGTACTCACTTTTGTGAGATACTGTACATGAGTCCAAGAATCTTTGGGGTAGTGGATGTGTAGGTATTCAAGTGTGAGGGACTTTCTTACAGGGTCACTTTGGTAGTCTTTGGGGCCAACTCCGGGAATGCTGCCTTGGATGAGGGGGATGATTCCCTCACTTCAGGAAGGGACCACCAGGCAATGGGATATCTCCTTAGGATCTTGATCAAGGAGATAACAGTTCTGTCACTCAAGTATTCTACTCTTGTGCATGAAACTCCCTCTCTTCAGTCTCCCTTTGTGGGCTGGGACAATCTGTCTTTCATGGGTTGACCTTGCATCCTCCTGAACTTGGCAGCCTGGGTAAGGAATTTAGCGTCTCTACGGTCCTCAAGAGGTTGGAGACCTGTGATGCTTTCAAGCTCAGTGTATTAGCGTTGACTTCATGGCCCCCGTGATGATGCGGGCAGCCTGGTTCTGGATTTTGCTAACCTGATCAAAGTTGGATTTGGCCATGGTGCCCCATGCTGTCATGCTGTATTCAAGTACTGGCCTGACTCTGCCAGTGCACAGCTTCTTGAGGGTCATGGTATCGGTGCCCCAGGTTGTTCCCGCCAGCTTTTTCATGAGAGCAAGTTGGACCTTGGCTCTTGTGTGCGCTTTCTGTGTTTGTTTCTTCCATGTATGGCATTTGTCAAATGTGACTCCAAGATACATGGGATTGTCCTCTGCCAGCAGATTTTGCCCACTGATGTATAGATTAACCTTCTGCATCTTTGGTGAGAGGCTAAAGATAGTGCATGTGGTCTTTTTGGTGTTGATAGTTAATAACCGCTGTCGTGTCCAACGTTCAAATACATTGAGCGCCTGCTGCAGCCTGTAGTTAGCAGTAGTGAGATATTCTTCAGAGCACCAGAGGACAAGATTGTCTACATACTATATGGCTCCCTGGACCTTATGTGACAGGTCTCTGACAATGTCGTTAATGAAGACAAGGAATACGGTACGCCTCCTTGGGGGACCTCTTCTCTCAGTGTTTTCTTCCAGCTGTGTGCTCTGTTGACTTGGGCTCAGGCCTTCCTATTGTTCAGAAACTGTGAGATCCACTGGTACATGCAGCCAGTCTTGCCACTCTTCTGGGGTTTCCTCCAGAGGCCATCCTTCCATACCTTGTCATACGCTTTTTCCATGTCTATCCGTACAGTCAGTGTATGTTGTTTGTCCTGGAAACCATCTTCTATCTTCTGGGCAATGTAAGTCACCTGGTCCTCAGTGGAGTGGTATTGTCTAAAGCCTGCATGTTCTGGAGTAATAATGTTATTCTTCTCCAAGTGCCAAACTAGACGGGTGTTGATCATTCACTCTAAGAGCTTGTCCACACTGTTGGTGAGGCTGATGGGGTGATAACTGTCAGGTTCTGCTCTGTCCTTCCCCTTCTTGTGTATTGGTACCAAATCAGCTTCTTGCCAGCATTGTGTAACATGCCCTGTCCTCCAGCTGTTGTTGATGAGAGTGAGGAATTTGTTCTTTGCTTTGAGGCCAGGGTGTCCTAGCATCTTGGAGATTTTGTCAAGGCCAGGAGATTTCTTGTCCTTAAGGGTTTTCAAGGCTTCTTCAAGCTCTTTCTTCTTGAAAGGTTTGTCCATGTAGTAGGGTGTATCCTGGCCTTCCTGGTGGTTCTTCATTTCATCATGGACTTGGTGCTTCCTATTATATGGCACCAAGATATTGCTGATTTGCTCATAGCTTTCTATGAAACAGTTTGCTGCCTCTCTCCCTGTCACCATTTTAGCTTTCTATGAAACAGTTTGCTGCCTCTCTCCCTGTCACCATTTTCTGGTCTTTTCCTGTCATAACAGTGGATGACCTTGTATCTTCATTGTTCATGGCCTTGGTGAGTTTCCAAAGTTTATAACCATCTCTGTCAAGGTTCAGTTTTTCTGTTTTTCCCTCCAGCTTGTTCTTGCAGATTTGATGTAGGTCTTTAGATATTTTGTGGTACAGGCTTTAAGGGCAATGTCATTCTCAAGTGTTGGGTTCTTTTCCACATCCTCTTTGGTTCTAGTCACTTCATCTGCTAGTTCCTGTAGCTCCTCTGTCCAGTAGGGTCTATAATTGTTATGAGCACTCCGTGGAATTGTTTCTGAGGCTGCTTTCAGGGCTGCCTTATTGAAACTTTTGGTGGCTCTATTGATGTTGTGATCATCCACCTTGATGTATTTACAGTATTTGTCAGAGAGTCGTGAGAACATCTCCCAATCTGCCTTGTTGTAGTTCCATCTGAGAAAGGACTTGGGGTTGCTGTGGTTGTACTGCATGTTGATGGCCAGTAGCACTGGCTTATGATTGCTGCCTCCAAACTGACTAAGTACCTTCCTGCTGGTCTTTTTGGAAAGTTCTTCAGTTGCAAAGGCAAGATCTGGGGTAATTGTTGTGACTCAATGACGAGAGAAGAAGGTTGGAGGATCTTCTGGATCATTCAGCAGAAGCAGGCTGTTATCTATCTGCCAATCCTCCACTTCATCTCCTCTTCAGTCATTTTCATCATAGCCCCAACAGGTGGAGTGGCTATTTAGCTTTTGTTCTTATAAAAGACAATATAAAAGACTGACGAAGGCTGCAGTGCAGTTGAAACATGTAAAGAAGGTAAAGACATCTTTCTATTTTATTTTTTGTCTTTTATATGAACAAAAGATAAATAATTAAAAGAAGGCAAAATGAACTTATTTGACGTAGTAGGTGGAGTGGCTATAGAAGTCACCAACTGCCAAGCAGTTCTCTTGTGGAATGTTCATAGTCTGCAGTGAGAGATCTCTGTCTTGAGGGCAGTACAGATTGAAGATGGTAATGACAGACTTGTCTACTGTGATTTTGACTCCATGGATTTGAGCCTGCTCGTTTGTGTCCAATTTAAGTCTGCAACTGCAATGCTATTCTTGACGAGTATCAGCCCTCCTCCTTTGTGTCTTCCTTGTCTGTCCATCCTGTAGGGTCCGTACCCTCTGATATTGAACCTGAGGTTGGGATTCAGGTGTGTCTCTTGGATACAGGCCACATCAATGTTTTCTGCATGTAGTCTCTCAGTGAGTGGGGTCTTCTTATTGTAGACGCCTTCTGCATTCCACTGAAGGATGTTGAGTGGTCTAGGGCTTTCTCCAGGATCAAATGAATTGTGGCCAGTAGCGTTTTCCCTCCGCCTCCGAGGCCTGACTCCTCGCAACAGGACGGGGTGACCACCGGTCGTATGGGATGAACCCTTTGAAGGCACAGGGCCTGGCACTCCACTAGCCAGGCAGGACTCCACAGGTAGAGTACCATCACGAGAAAGTGAGGTTGTCCATCCATATGACGTAAGTGCATTGAACTACCGTTATGCGTCATGGGCCAAGTGCATCCATCTTCGGCACTGGTTTTCTTATCCGAGTTTCCTTCTCGTAGGCAACTTGCCAGCTAAGGATAATGAGCATCCCCTACCCTGGTTTGTTTCCCTGGGGATTTCCTTCCCCGGGGCTAGAGGTTAAAATGCACCTCTTGTTCGTATGACAATTCAGTCATAGGACACATGGGGGATTTCATGAGTGCAACAGCGCCACCTGTTACCCTGCCCCGTCCTGATAGGAATGTTGCCAGTTGATCCAGGACTGCTTATTCGACCAGGCAAGCCTGACTTATATCAGAGCTAGCCCTCATACATCTGGGGGTTTCATTCCGGTTATATTAGTGTCATGTGTTTTCTGCGCCCCCCCCCCAAAAAAAAAAAAATACCACCGCACCAAGTTCTTTAAGCCAGAGGAAACACTGCCCTGCTTAAGAAATTGGCCTGCACCAGGTGGAGAGCTAACTTTTCTACCCTTAGAACATCAGCACTTGCCCTAGTGTACTCAGCTGCTGAGTATTGTGCTCCTGTATGGTGCAGGAGCACCCCCACCAAAGCACTTGATGTCATCCTAAACATCAGCATGAAGTTCACCTCAGGGTGCTTAAGATCCACACCATCCCCCTATTTACCTGTGCTGAGTGGTATCCCACCACCTGACATTAGATGCGGCCAGCACTGCCTTCAGCTAGCACAGCAGGCCCAAGACCCCAACCATCTTCTACATCACGGATTAGCTCGGGCAAAGGGGAGCATGAGTCTCCCCTCAAGATCCCACTGATTCTGCACCTGCATGAACTACTGGAAAACCTGGGCAATCAATCCACTGAGGCCTGGGGCATGAGTGAATGGGAGAGCAGGTGGAACATTCACAACGAATGCAGACTGTTCCAGTTTATTTCAGCAGCAAGTGCCCACCCGTTTGGATGCAATCTGGACAGGCTTTCATGGACAAGATTAAACCAATTTAGGACTGGCCAGGGTTGCTTTGGGGCCAAGATGAAGAGCTGGGGACTCTGTGAATCTCCAGCTTGTCAATGCGGTGCCCCGCTACAGACTGCCGAACACATTATTGACAGATGTGTTCGCTACAGATGCCCTGGCTGAGACTCCTTGAAACAACTCAATGATAGTGCCATCAAGTGGTTAAATGAAACCAAACTGGTGACGTAGGTGAAAGTGGACATACGCGCATATATGTGTATATCTATCTATCTATATCTATATCTATCTATATCTATATCTATATCTATATCTATCTATATATATATATATATATATATATATATATATATATATATATATATATACAGGGAGTGAGAGAGAGAGAGAGAGAGATTTTTGATTTTTAAAAGATCTTTAATAAACACACTTGTCCATCAGTCAATACAATTTCTATGTCATGCTATATTACACAGAAAATTATTCCCCCAAAAAACGCCCAAAAAAAAGCTGTCCATCACAAACTAAACAGAGGACATTCTCCAGGGACCAGAGGGTCCTGAAACCTTCCACATCCCCATCCCCCATAAAAAACTGAAAGTCCTGCCTGATTCTGGCTTTAAGTAGCCTCACAAATAAAATTTTGACATCAACATCATTCTCAACATTTTCAAGTTTTCTTCTCCGGCTTACATAGATAGCCAACTTTGCCTGCTCTAAAACAAAGTTCAGTAGTTGGCACTTCTGCTTAAAACGACGATTGTACATAAAACCACAAATGAAAACCTGCTTAGAGAAAACTTCCTTAAAAATGTGAAAAAGTTCTGTAAGAAGTTCAAAGAGACCACTCAGGCGCTGACATTCAATAAAACAATGAAAAACTGTCTCCCTAGAGGAACAAAAAACACACTGATCACTGACACTGCTGTTAATCACAGAAACAAAAGCATTGACTGCTATAATACCATGCAGGACCCTCCACTGTAAGTCTCCATGCCTCTTAGGGAAAGGGGCTTTATAAAGAGCCCTCCAGGCAGGCCGATGCCCTTTTCCCAGTCTAAAATAGGCTCTCCAAGGAGTGTCCACACAGGTGTTCAATCTGTCTTTGTTGAGTGCCATCACCACCAGTCTGTAGAGTGCCTTACCACTGGCTCCTCCAAAGTCCACACCAGTGGGAGCACAAAATGCCAGTAAGGAGCAAGGAGCGACGTCAAAGTCCATATAGAGCGTGAGAGAGGGAAAGGGGTCCGTGCTTTCCGGCTGCAGCGTGCCATTGCTAAAGTCCAAGAGTAGGGAGTGCTCAAGTCCATGAAGCTCCTGTTTCCAGTGTGCAAGAAGACCATCGATGAAACGATTCGACCTGACACCAAGATGAGCTGCTAAAACTGAGGCGTTGTTGAGGCCAGGACCAGCCAGTTCCACCACTTGCTTCAGAGTGAGAACGTTCCTGGAACACAGCCTATCAAGGAAGGTCCTTCCAACTCCCGGCAGGACACCAAGGCGACCACCAAAAACCAGCGGCTCCCTCAACAACCAGTAGAGGGAATCGCATGGCCCTCTTTGTTTTTTAAAAAGAGTCCACACTGAAAAGAGACTGCGGTAAAAACTGGGTAAAGACAGTGCATTAGAGTTCTTAAAATCCATTAAAAACACAGGGAGGTCTAGCCCAAGCCCAAGGACTCTCTGTAAACAGCGCGGCATCAGCGGGGTCTGGAGAAACCTCAAAATCATCTCGGGGCTCCAGAATACCTCCCCCCAGGCCACAGGGGGCAGGGAGTGGGCGAACAACCTGAATCTGTTTTTCAATAGATTTGACCAACCGCCCTCCCCCCTGACTGCACAACAACCACTGCTGCCTCTAAAGAAATCAAGTCCTGCTGCCCACTCCCCACTCCACCAACACCCCCCCACTCCCAACACACAGCTCCCCATCCTGACCCTGACCAGGACCCAGGTGAGGACGGAGCTGAGGAAGATCAAGGCGAGGAAGGCGCCGGGACCGGACGGCATCAGCGCAAAGCTCCTCAAGTCCTGTGCAGACCAGCTGTGTGGGATTGTGACGTATATCTTCAACATGAGCCTGAAACTGGGGAGGGTACCACAGCTGTGGAAAATATCTTGTGTGGTACCTGTACCAAAAACTTCCCACCCCAAAGACCTGAACAGCTACAGACCGGTGGCCTTGACGTCCCACTTGATGAAGACCCTGGAGAGACTGCTCCTTGCTCACCTCCGCCCCCTGGTGGAACCAGCGATGGATCCACTCCAGTTCGCCTACCAGCATGGCATTGGGGTGGAGGATGCGGTGATCTTCCTCCTTCACCGTTCTCTGTCCCACCTGGAGAAGCCCGGGAATATGGTGAGGATCATGTTCTTTGACTTCTCCAGTGCTTTCAACACCATCCAACCGATGATCCTGAAGGACAAGCTGCTGCGCGCAGGGGTGGACCAGCACCTGTCATCATGGATCCTGGACTACCTCACGAACCGGCCTCAGTTTGTGAGAACCCGGGACTGTGTGTCCGACACGATCATCAGTAGCACGGGGGCCCCCCAGGGAACGGTGCTGGCTCCCTTCCTGTTCACTCTTTATACTGCGGACTTCTCACACAACACAACACACTGCCATCTACAGAAGTTCTCTGATGACTCTGCGATCGTTGGCCTCATCTCCAATGGAGATGAAGCTGAGTACAGAGGGCTTATCCAGGACTTCGTGGACTGGTGCCATCGGAACTGCCTCCAGATCAACGCGAGGAAAACTAAGGAGCTGGTGGTGGACTGCCGCAGGCATGGGCAGCCCCTCACAGTACCAGTAAATATACAGGGAACAGACATCGAGATGGTGACATCCTATAAGTACCTGGGTGTTCATCTGAACAATAAACTAGACTGGTCACACAATACTGATGCACTCTACAAGAAGGGACAGCGCAGGCTGTTCCTGCTGAGGAGACTCAGGTCTTTTGGTGTACAAGGGGCGCTGCTGAAGTCATTCTATGACACGGTGGTGGCATCAGCCATCACTTTTGGAGTGGTCTGCTGGGGCAGTGGCATTACTGCAGCCGATAGGAAGAGACTGAACAAACTGATCAAGAAAGCTAGCTCTGTCCTGGGGCAGCGCCTTGATCCGATGGAGGAGATAGGAGAGAGAAGGACGGTGGCTAAACTGTCATCTCTGCTGGAGTCCGAGTTCCACCCTATGCAGGACATACTGGATGCACTGAGGAGCTCATTTAGCAGCAGACTACATCATCCCAGGTGCACAACCGAGAGGTTTCGTAGGTCCTTCCTACCAACGGCTGTCAGACTGTACAACCTAAGCAGGGCTGCTCGCAGAGATAGCAAAAAGACGTAACAAACTAATAGTTTTTTGAATGCAAAAGATGCAATAGACTTACACAATGGTCCCCTCCGGCATACAACTAGGAACATACCGGTCGCTATGGAGGGTGAGAATATGTATGGGCACATAATCATACCATGTAGGATAACTAAGTAGACGGTTATGCTGTTTCATTCCATCTAGCAACAATGCTCTGCACTGTGTGTGTTTATATATTTACATATTTATTCCATCTAGCTACAATGCTCAGCCCTGGGTGTGTTTATATATTTATATATCTACATATTATTCCATCTAGCTACATTGCTCCGCACTGTGTGTGTTTATATACTTGCATATTTATTCCACCTAGCTGCAATGCTCCGTACTGTGGGTGTTTATATATTTACATATTTATTCCATCTAGCTACAATGCTCTGCACTGTGTGTTCATATATTCATATATTTATTCCATCCAGCTACAATGCTCTGCACTGTGTGTCTGTGTATATATATATATTTTATAGTAATATGTACATATGTATATTAGCTGCTCTTGCTTGCTTGTTTTTTCTTGCCTTCTGATTGTTGCTCTGAGTGTTGCTATCCCTGTGCTGTTGCAATCCTGGAATTTCCCCGTTGTGGGACTAATAAAGGCTTATCTTATCTTATCTTATCTTATCTTAAAATAACACAGGCCAAAGGCCTCCATACCAGGTCCTGGGGGCCCGTCAGCAGTCTCTGTATGAAAGTCAGTCTAAAAGCAGCACCTCTACTAGCTAAATGAATCACTCCTTGCCCCCCCTCCTCTTTGGGAAGAAATAACAGGGCTTGAGGAACCCAGTGGAGTCCACCCCCCCCAAAAAAAGTCCACCAAAACAGACTGAATTTTGGACAACAAACCAGCAGGGGGGTCCATGCACATGAGGCGGTGCCACAGGGATGAGGAAACAAGATTATTTAAAATGAGCACTCTTCCTCTAAAAGATATTCTTGGCATTAGCCACTTCCACTTGTTTAGTCTCCCGTTAATTTTCTCTATGACCCCATCCCAATTTTTTTGCTCAAACTGCTGATTTCCAATAAAGACACCAAGATACTTAAAACCTCCTTTTTTCCAAATCAACCCACCCGGCAGCGTAAGCTGATTTTCTAGTTTCTCCCCCACCATCAGAGCCTCGCTTTTTCCCCAGTTTATTTTTGCAGAGGAAAGTTGGCCAAAAAGATTGACACTCCTAACCAGAACGTCAATGTCACTCTGCTTGTTTAGCAGAATGACTACATCATCTGCATAGGCCGACAGCTTGAACATGGTGTCACAGCCAGGAAAAGTAACTCCTGATAGATCCCTTCTCAGGCAGTGAAGCAAAGGCTCTATGGCAAGGGAGTACAGCATCCCTGAGAGAGGGCAGCCCTGCCGAACCCCCCTCTGGACTTTTAAAGGGGCAGACAGGCCCCCATTTATCTTCAGCACACTCTCAATGTCACTGTACAAGACCCGTATCCTGGCTATGAAGCCTGGGCTGAACCCAAAAGCTGTTAAAACTGTCCATAAATATTGGTGTTCAACCCGGTCAAACGCCTTTTCCTGGTCAATTGAAATCAAACCAGTTTCCACCGCCAATGAACCAGAGACCTCCAAAACATCCCGAATTAAAGTGACATTGTCACTAATCAGCCTGCCAGGCACACAGTAAGTCTGGTCTACATGAATGAGCTCACTCATCACCTTTCTCAGTCTTCGGGCCAGAGCTTTTGAAAGAATCTTATAGTCCGTGCAGAGCAGAGAGACTGGCCTCCAGTTCTTTAGGCTCTGGAGGTCCCCTTTTTTCGGCAACAGTGTGATGATGGCCCTCCTGCAGGTCGTGGGTAGGGTCCCCCTTTTCAAGCTATCTTGGAGAACCTCCAGCAGGTCTGGACCAAGCAGGGGCCAGAATTCCTTAAAAAAGTCCACAGAGAGACCATCTATGCCTGGTGACTTTCCATTCTGGAGGCTCATTAGCGCCGTATGCAGCTCAGACAGAGACAGTGGAGCATCCAAGCCGACAACAAGGTCCTCTGAGAGCGCTGGAAGACCATCAAGGAAGACCTGGCCCAGTGACGTGTCTTCCCCTCCACTCTGCTCTAAACAAGTCACTGTAAAAGCTAGCAGCGTGTTTCCTGATCTCTGCTGCTGTGGAGATTGTTCTCCCGTCATCGTCCAACAAGGAGTGAATGAGTTTCCTCTGTCCATTTTTCCCCTCCAGTCCAAAAAAGTACTGGGAGGGCGAGTCCATCAGAGCTACATCCATGTAGCGTGAGCGGACCAGAGCACCCTGTGCGGTGACCCCTAGCAGGCTAGCCAAGGCTGACCTTTTTGACTTGAGAGCCTCTAAGTGCTCCTGTTTTCCTGTAGAACTGAGCAACTCCTCTAGTTCTACCACCTCAGTCTCCAGAACTTTCAAGGATTGGGTCAAGCTACGAGTGACATTTTGAGTGTACTGTTGGCAGAATTGTTTTATCTGTGCCTTACCAAAATCCCACCACATTTGGAGAGAACTAAAAGAAGATTTTTGTTCCCTGTGTGACTTCCATACATCATGAAAAACTCCCTTAAAAAACACATCATTTAAAAGTGTATTATTAAAAAGCCTAAAAGCACTCTTACACTTTACATTTTCAATGAAAACAGAACAAATCAGCAGGCAGTGATCAGTGAAACCAACAGGACAGATACAACTATTTTTAAAAACACTCATTTGATGTTTAAAACCATAGAAACGGTCTAACCTAGCCATAGATAAAAGGTTATCTTTAACATGGCTCCAGGTGTACTGCCTCTGGTCCCCATGATGTGATCTCCACTCATCGGCCATCTCATGTGCCTTCACTAGTTCCCTCAGCCTATTGGCAGAAGCAGGGTGAGGCTCCTGATGGTTCCTGTCCAGTCTGTGGTTTAATGTACAGTTAAAATCACCCCCCAGAAATAAAAAACTATTTGGATTACAGGATCTAACCGTATCTGATAGCATATTAAAGACCCTGATCCTCTCTGCTCTCTGGGTTGGCACATACACGTTTATGAGAACCAAGTTCACGTTTTCAAACTGTACCTTTAGCAACAGCACATGTCCTTTCACCACCTCTTCTACCTCATAAGAGACAGGTACACAACCCCTAGAGAAAAGTACAGCCACCCCTCCACTATTATTGGATTTGTGGCTAAAAAAAATGCAGCCATCCCACTCTTTTCTCCACTGGCACTCAAAGTCTACAGTGCTGTGAGTCTCCTGGACCATCAGCACGTCAAGTTTCTTTAAATTAAAAAGCTTGTATAAAGAGGCCCTTTTTACATCATCCCTGGCCCCATTAATATTGAGAGTGCCAATTCTAAGGTGGGGCATTAAAAAGGATAAAAATAAGGTACAGTAAAAAAAACACACACATAGCATAAAAGGGAAAGAAACAAACTAAGAGTCAACATGACTGTTAGTAATTTGTGGTTTCAGTTTGACAACCAGTTTCTTTAAACGATATATTTCCTGATCAGTAAAAGTCTCATTCCCATCATTCAGTTTCATAAATTTGCGAGCTGATGCCACAAATAACTCCAGATCTGGAAAGTAATTTTCCACTTTCACAGCTCTGCTCCCCTTAGTCACCTGGAGAAATTGCCTAATTTTGGTAAAACAATAGGAGCTTTGCTCCTCCTGCGTCTGCGTCTGCATCATTTCAGACTCAGCTCCACTTTCGTCAGAGACGCTTTCATCCAGTAAATCTAAATTCCCAACCCTACTAGATTTAGCAGAGCTCTGCAAGTTTTCAGCACTTTTCCTTTTTTGTGCAGCTTTAAAAGGATCCTCCTCAACAAACTTACATCCCTGCATTTCCTCGTCAACTACAACGTTTGTCATGCAGTGTTTACTCTGAGTGTCCGCCACAGCCTCAAACCGCTCCTCCCCCGCCTGCAAAGTCTGTTCATCCATGTTCTTTCCTTTAACTGCACTCATTTCGCCCTCCACCTCCTTACTCCGGGCGACAGGCTCATCACAATGATCGGAGCTGCCGCCAGACAGAAATTCCCCACCATCACTGTTTGGGGGGGCAACTACCGCGCCCGCCGCGGCCACCCCAGCAGAGGCGGCCGCGGCCGCCCCAGCGCAAGCAGACGCGGACATGGCCGCAGCCGCAGAAGCGGACACGGACGCAGACGCGGCCGCAGCCGCAGCCGCGACCGCCCCAGCAGAGGCGGGCGCCGCAGCGGCATCCGCCGCACCACATGTAGCGCTACCCTCCGGACCACCAGAAACAGCGGTGTCACCTTTCTTACTGCCAGTGCTCTTTGTGTTCGCCTTTTCAGGACATGATCTAATAAGATGGCCCTCTGCACCACACGCAAAACACTTCATGGTTACAGATGTTGCAAACACCAAGTAGCTAAAGCCGTCAATCCTGAAGTTAAAAGACGCGTTCAGTTCAGCAGAGCCGTCTTTTAACACCATAAAACACTGCCTCCTGTGACATACAACATGTTTCAGCAGGGGGGACTTGCTACCCAGAGAGACCATTCTGATGGGGGAAACAACTTGGCCAAAACGGGACAACTCTCTGACCAGCTGATCATTTTTAATGAAAGGAGGAGCGTTTGAGATGGTGATCCTCCTAGAAGGGTTAGCCAGTGGTAGAACAGGAGTAAAAGTGTCATTTATGACCACTCCCTGTTCCACCACCTGATCAGCTTTTTCAATTGAATCCAGAAAGATCACAATTGTGCTGTTCATCCTCGATGCTGATTTTATGCTGCCATGCCCAACCACCTGTCCTACAGCGAGGCTGGCCTCCTCCACAGAACAGGGAACTGTCGGGAGGATTCTCATGCCATGCCGCCGGGTCAAGCGCTCAAACTCCACACCACCATCAATCACCGGCATGATGGCCGGCCAGGAAAAACAGGCAGCAGAAGCTACCGTTCCCCGACACACACACACCAACACTCACACCCCAGCACACACACACACTCAACCCACTATATTAAACACACACACCTCAAACACACACGATAGAGAAAAGTTAGAAAATACAAAGTTTAAAGTACTCACTCGACACCACTCCACACCCCTGCTCCCACAAACACTCACGCATGCGCACGAGAGAGAGAGAGAGAGAGAGAGAGAGAGAGAGACCCAATTTACCCCACTCTCTGACTTTCATCACCCATGAGCTCCAACAGCACACATATGCCATGCTGATGTTGGCAAGTTTACATCAGGAATACATGTTATAGAGGTTGTGTGCACATTGTCAAGACATCAGCTAGATGTTGGCATTAGATCAGAGAAGACAATCAGCCGACATATCAAAGTTTATAGCAGCCGTTAATCTTCTTCTTACAGCTGCTCCCTTTTGGGTCACTACAGCCTATAGTCATCTGATGTCATGATGATCTGCCGATTTGGTTTGGCAATGATTCTATGCCGGATGCCCTTTCTGACCTGGTCGTGAACCCATGACCCTCAGTTTGTGAGGCTCTACCACCAGACCACCACTTCAGTATTCTGCAGTTAAAGGTTAATCATGACCTTTATTTATTGAGGTCAGATCTTTCAGACTGCAACTATTTTGTCATTCAAGGTGAGAAACACTACTACTAAATTATGATTAGTAGTAGAGCACCTTCCCCACAGCCAGAAGGTTCTGTGTTCATGACCAGGTCATACCAAAGACCATATAAAATCCTTGCCAAATCAAATATGCGAATCATCACAATATCAGTGACAAGGTTACTGGCTTAGACCCAAACGCAACGAGGAAGGAGACAGTAAGTATAGTGACAATAATCTTTATTTACAATAATTGTGCAGATTAGCTGGTGAGGATCTGGCAACCCTGTAGGGGGGAGAGCAGAGACATGAGTGAGTAATATTAAATGGTAAGGGTGAGAATGTAATACTGAACTATGCTTACGGGCTCTTCCAGGGAGAACTTCTGGGGCAGTAGTGAAGGTTCTCCAGGCAGAGGAGCTGGGTGTCAGCGGAGATGAGTGCAGGGGTGCTGCAGGGATCCTCCATGAAGAGTGCTTGGGAGCAGGCTGGACAGACCTGGGGGTAGAGGAGATGGGGCAGGGAGCTGTGATAATACAAGTGGCGGTAAGTCGACTTACTTGTGGGGAAGTGACAACGTGCACAAATCCAAGGGTGTCCAAATCCAAGTTTGTAAGGAGAGATGCAAGGTCCAAATCTAGGCAGAGATCCAAACACGGCAGAAGTCCAACAGCCAAACAAAAGCATCAGGGCGAGAGGCAGGTAGCTGGGTCTAGGACAAGCAGAGGTCAAACACCAACAGGTGAGACAGGAATGCAATAATACAGACAGAGCTGAGTTCAGGCAGGTGGGTTACGTGAGGTGGGTTACGTGTTCGTCCTCGGACGCACTGGCCACCAGAATGTCATCCAAGTAGACAAACACAAATGGCAGATCATGCAACACCGCATCCATCATGCGTTGGAATGTCTGTGCTGCGCCTTTTAATCCGAAGGGCATGCGTAAAAACTCAAACAGGCCAAACGGAGTTATTACCGTTGTTTTGGGTATGTCCTCCGTGTGCACCAGGACCTGGTGGTAACCATGGACCAGGTCTATTTTAGAAAAAATACATCCCCCGGGGAGGTGAATGGAAAAATTCTGAATATGAGGAATCAGGTAGCGGTCATGTGCTGTGGCGTTATTCAATCTGCGGAAATCTCTGCACGGTCGCTGCGATCCCTCGGCCTTAGGGACCATGTGTAGTGGGAATGCCCATGGGCTGTTTGAGCGCCTGATGATGCCCAACCTTTCCAAGCTAGCAAATTCCTCACGTGCTATGACCAGTTTAGCTGTGTCCAGGCGCCGAGGTCATGCGAAAACAGGTGGCCCAGTGGTGGTGATAAAGTGTTCCACCCCGTGTTTAGTGATGGCCGCCGAAAACGTCGGGACTGTGAGTGCTGGGAACTGAGTGAGCAGTGTGTGGAACTTACCGCCTGGAGCTGTGATGTTGGCTAGCGTTGTTGGCCCGGCCCCTCGAGCTGTACAGGGGAGAGAATCAAAAGACATTGCGTTGATCAGGCGTCTGTTAGCAACATCGACTAGCAGCCCGTGTGCACACAGAAAATCAGCTCCCAAGATTGGGAAACTGCATGACGCTATGACGAATGTCCACTCATACATATGGCCATGTAGGGATACAGTCAGTGTCCTCTCACCAAAAGTCCTAATGTCTGAGCCGTTTGCGGCTATCAGCTCGGGACCGCTAGCTCCCGCTAGCCAGTCGGCATAGGACGGCAGGATGAGGCTCTTTTGGGAGCCGGTGTCTACGAGGAACCGTTTCCCTGAGCGCGAGTCCGTCATGTAGAGCAGCTTGTTTTCTTCACCGGCGGTCGCAGCTGCTACTGACTGCCGGACTTGGCGTTTCCCGAATGCTTGAATTGGCACGGTGGCACACATCTGCGTGCGTTCTCTTCAAAATGGCAGTGGTAGGAGCAGAGCGTGTCTCTCTGGTGCTTTCTGGCCCCCGCTGCCACTACCGTCGCCAGCTCCTCGCCTCTGCTGGTCGTTTTCGCTGGGTTCCGACGCCGCCGCATTCACTGTGAGGATGATCCGATCTGCCTCCTGGGCTAGCGCATGGTAGTTGCGTATGGCCAGCAACGGCGAGTTGGCAAGAACCGCTCTTGCCTCTGTCGGGAGGTTCTGGAGGAAAAGGTGGGCAAACAGAAAATGCCCGTCGTCTGTGCCCATCAACGCCAACATCTTCTCCATCAGTTCGACCGCCAACCCATCTCCTAACTCGGAGCGCCTCAGGAGCCTCTCTGCTCTCTCACAGTCCGAAAGTGTGCAGCGCCGGATCAGCACGGCCTTGAGAGTCACGTATTTATCGTGGGCTGGAGGCTGTTGGAGCAGGCTCGCTACTTGCTGAGTCGTGCGAATGTCCAGCGCTGCGACCACATAGTAATATCTGGTGTCATCTGCCGTTATTCCCCGGAGGGCGAACTGGGCCTTGATGTGGAGGAACCAAGACTGTGGGTCATGCAGCCAAAAGTCCGGTAGTTTGATCGAAACAGCGCAGCGTTGCTGGGGCTTTCCGTCCGGGCCATCTCTGGGATGATTGCCGCGTTGCTGGGGCTTCCCGTCCGGGCCGACTCCGAGGTTCTTGCCTCGTGTTCCATAATTCGTCAAGGGTCACCAGTGTGGAGAGTGCAAATAAAAGAACCAGACTTGCACGGCAGACGAACTTTATTTCCTCTCTCACATCATTTATACACAGAAAAAGCCGTCTCTCAATACGCCATGGTCTCTCCTTTTATATCACTCCATTCCTTCCCCCTGCTGCCTGAGATCTTGCATCACAATACATTCAACACATCCACCCCTTACTGTCCCCGCAGCTACTCCTTCCTGCTGCATTACCATAACTTCTTCCATTACAATACATACTGTCCTCCTCCGTTTAATCCCCCACGCTCTTCCGGCAGAGGGACTATTTACCTCCCCTCTGCTTCCAGTCTGAGATGATTATCCCAGCGTGGGTTCCCTACAGTGTGATGTTTAATGATGTGAGCTCTACAACCTCAGTTCCAGGGAAGTTGGGATGTTGTGTAAAACGTAAATAAAAACAAAATACAATTATTTAAAAATCCTTTTCAATCTATATTCAATTGAATCCACTACAAAGACAAGATATGTAATGTTCAAACTGATAAACTTTGTTTTGTTTTTTTCCCAAATATTCACTGAAGTTGATGACTGCAACATGTTCCAAAAAAGCTGGGACAGGGTCATATTTACCACTGTGTTACATCACTTTTCTATATGGTTCTCCACATTATCTGCTGCTCGCTAATATATTTAAACTGCTGACTAGTATTACTCACTCTTATTCTACACTTTATTGCATGTATAGTTTATTTCTTTTATTTTATCATGTTTAATGTTGCAGCATTGCACCGAGACAAATTCCTAGTTTGTGTACTACATGAACAATGGCAATAAATCTGATTCTGATTCTGATTCTGATTCCGATTCTGATTCTGATTCTGACTTTTCCTTTTCCAGCACTCAATAAGCACTCAGGAACTGAAGATACTTGTTGAAGCTTTGTAGGTGGGATACGTTCCCATTCTTGCTTGATGTATGACTTCATTTGCTCAGCAGTCCAGTTGTTGTATTTTGCGCTTCATAATGCTCTACACATTTTCAATGGGAGACAGGTCTGGATTGCAAGCAGGCCAGTCTAGTATCCATACTCTTTTACTATTACTATGCAGGATGTGGCTTAGCATTGTCTTGCTGTAATAAGCAGGGAGAGGAAATCAATGTTCCAGAGTTTGGAGGAAGAGTGGCTAGGCACAGAATACAAGTTGCTTGAGGTCCAGGATGAAGTTTCCACAGTCAGTGAGGATTTGGGGAGCCATGTCATCTGCTGGTGTTGGTCCATTGTGTTTTATCAAGTCCAAAGTCAGCGAAGTCATCTACCAGGGAATTTTAGAGCACTTTATGCTTTCCTCTGCTGACACACTTTACGGAGACACTGGTTTCATTTTCATGCAGGACCTGGCACCTACCCACACTGCCAAAAGTACCAAAACCTGGTTTAATGACCGTGGTATCACTGTGCTCGATTGACTAGCAAACTTTCCTGACCTAAACCCTGTAGAGAACCTATGGAGTATTGTCAAGAGGAAGGTGAAAGACACCAGACCCAACAATGCAGATGAGCTGAAGGCTATCATAGGAACCTGGGCCTCAATAACACCTCAGCAGGATCACAGGCTGATCGCCTCCATGACACGCCTCATTGATGCAGTAATTAATACAAAAGGAGCCCTTACCAAGTATTGAGTGTATACATGGACATACTTTTCAGTAGGCCAACATTTCTATTAAAAAGCTTGTTTTTTTAAATTAATTTTATGTAATATTCTCATTTTTTGAGAAACTGAATTTGGGGTTTTCATTAGTTATAAGCCATAAACCATCAAAATTAAAATAAATTGATGGCCTCCACCTGTCGACGTTGACTATAGATGATGCGTCCTCTTGGTTTGCCATCATGGAGCTGTCTCAGCTGGTACAGCGGCGGCTGTGGCTGATCAGTGATATGCGGGAATGGCAGTCTCTACCACATCTGGCGCAGGTGTGGGTGGTCAAAGTATTTACCTCACAGGTGTGCACCTTCTGTCTTGCTCTCTTTTCTTTGGCCAAGGTCTGGTGTTTTACCTCTCCTGCCTTGAGTTGTTTCTGGAGAGTGCTGCACCATCTACTGCAGTCAGCTGCTATATCCTCCCAACTCTCAGTGTTGATGCCCAGGGCTTTCATTTCATGCTTACAGACATCCTTGTAGTGCAGCTGGGGATGGCCAACAGATCTCTTGCCAGAGGCAAGCTCGCTGTACAGAATGTCCTTAGATATGCATCCGTCTTCCATTCGATGCATGTGGCCAAGCCAGCGCAGCCTACGTTGCCTGAGCAGTGTATACATAATGGAAAGACCAGCGAGGACCTGGGCATTTGGCACTTTGTCGCTCCATGTGATGCTGAGGATACAATGTAGGCAGCACAGGTAGAAGCTGTTCAGCTTCTTCTCTTGCTTGGCATATGTTGTCCATGCCTCGCTGCCATACAGCAGTGTGCTGATGATGCAGGCATTGTACACTTCCATCTTGGCTGACACTGTCAATTTAGGATTCTCCCATACACAGGTTGTGAATTGGCCTATCGTTGTGGCCTTTCTGATGCGCTGGTTGATTTCTGCATCAAGGGACAGGTTGTCACTGATGGTACACCCGAGATGTGTGAACTGGTGGGAAACTAGTTCATAACTGTCAATGGTGATGACAGGTGGTGTTTCCACGTCCTGGCCCAACATGTTGGTCTTTTTCAGGCTGATAGTGACATAATGTTGGGCCCAGGGAACACGCACACAGGCTCAAGTGAGATTCAAAAGCTTTATTGAACAACAACAGGTGTTTGGATGCGTGAGTGTGAGGTGTGAATGGATTTCTGGAGGACAGGGAGTGCCGAGGGTGGAACAGTGCGCCGTGCAGCCAGGCAACCCTAAGGGCAGAGCAAAGACAAGTGTGAGTAATGACCTTCACCCCGCAGGGTTAATCACAAAAGTGCTGCTTACTTGCAGGTGTCGAGATGGCTGGCGTTGGCAAGTTGCAGAACTCCTGCCTGGAGGACAGCGCCCTGGTGTGCACTCGGCAAAGCAAGGAAGGGATGGACGAGGATGAGGAAAAGGAGAGAGGAATCCGCTGCCTGTAGGATCCACCTGTGCACAGGGGAGAATACTGGAGAGCAGGTAAGGGAATAACAGCTTACGTGCGTGAAGAGCGATGGCGCAGGCCGGGAAGGAACATTCGTGCGCTGGAATTGGGAGCGTAGACGAGCAGACGGTTCCAGGCCAAGGCTCCAGGCAGAGCGAGTTAAATAGTTGGAGGTTGATGAGGCGCAGGTGTGCACGCGGCTGAAACAGATGACAGGCGACAGCGAGTTGTGACATTACCCCCCCCCCCCCCCCGAGCAGCGCCTCCCGGCGCTGGCTTACCTGGGTGCACCCGGGGGAACGCCGCGATAAGTTCTTTATCCAGCACAAAGGAAGGGTGCACCCAGGACCTCCACTCCGGGCCATACCCCTCCCAGTCCACCAGATATTATAGCCCGCGACCTCAGCGGCGGGAGTCAAGGATGGAGGTGACCCTCCACGCCGGGTCGCCGTCGATCATCACGGGAGGAGGAGGCACCCTAGGAGGAGGACAGAGTGGGTCAGAGATCACAGGTTTGACTTGGGAGACGTGGAATGTTGGACAGACACAGAGGGAGGGAGGGAGAGCCAAACGCACAGCCACTGGGTTAATTACCTTAGTCACCGGGTAGGGACCGATAAAGCGTTGAGCCAGCATCTTCTCCTCCGCCTTCAAATTGATGTCATGGGTCGATAACCACACCTGCTGGCCCACCTGGTAACGAGGAGCGGCTCTCCTGTGGCGATTTGCAGCATTGGAGTTGTGCGCCGCCATGCGTAATAGGGCTTGGCGCTTCTTGGTCCACAGGCGCCGACAGCATCTGAGATGCGCCTGGATGGAGGGAACTGCCACCTCATCCTCTTCTTCGGGAAACAACAGGGGGTTGTACCCCAGGGATGCCTGGAAAGGGGACATCCCGAGGGCCAATGATAAGGTGGAGTTATGGGCGTACTCCACCCAGGGGAGATGGGTGCTCCAGGAAAAGGGACTTGAGGAGGCGACGCAGCGCAAAGCAGCCTCCAGCTCCTGGTTGGTGCGCTCGCACTGCCCATTGGACTGTGGGTGGTGACCGGAGGAAAGGCTCACCATGGCCCCCAGGGTGTTGCAAAAGCACATTCATACCTTGGACATGAACTGAGGGCCCCTGTCGGAGACGACGTCAGACGGGATCCCATGTAGTCTGACCACATGCTGGACCAATAGATCAGCTGTTTCCCACGCCGTAGGGAGGCCGTGGAGCGGCACAAAATGGGCAGCCTTAGAAAACTGGTCCACGATGGTCAGGATGGTGTTGTAGGTGTTGGACATGGGAAGACCGGTGATGAAGTCTAGGGCTACATGGGACCAGGGCCTACCGGGGACCGGCAGGGAGTGGAGAAGCCCCGCTGGGGGGGAGGTCAAGATCTTGTTCGTTGCGCACTGTGGGCAGGCACGGATGTAATTGGCAACATCACCCCGAAGTCCGGGCCACCAGAAGGATCATTGGAGGAGCTCCACCAGCCGGGAAATTCCAGGATGACAGGTGTGTGCCCAGTGGATGACGTCACCCCGGACAGATGATGGCATGAACAGCTTCCCAGCTGGGCCGCCGCCAGGATCAGGTTCGGCCTCCTGAGCTCTCCGGACCTTGTCCCTGATGGACCACAAAACGGCCCCCACGATGCACGAGGCCGGCAGGATGGTGTGGTCTTGCTCTTCCGGGACCTCTGGAGTGAATTGTCTGGACAGCGCGTCCGGTTTGCCATTCTTGGAGCCAGGCCGATAGGTGATCGTGAATCTAAAGCGGCCGAAGAACAGAGACCAAAGCGCCTGGCGGGCATTCAGACGGTTGGCCGTCCTTAGGTACTCCAAATTTTTGTGGTCCGTCCAGACCACAAAAGGCTGTGTCCAGCCAATGACACCACTCCTGCAGCGCGAGCTTCACTGCCAGGGGTTCCTTGTCACTGACGTCATAATTCTGCTCCGCTGCAGACAGGCGCTGAGAGAAGAAGGCGCAGGGGCGCACCACCCCGTCCACCGGAGAGCGCTGAGACAAAACTGCCCCCACCCCCTTGTCGGATGTGTCCACCTCGACCAGACACTGAAGTGTGGGGTCAACCTGGGTCAGGACCTGGGAGGAGGAGAACTCCATCTTCAGCGTCTCGAAGGCCGACGCCGCTTCCTCTGTCCACCGGAACGGCACCTTGGGGGAGGTGAGGCGGGTCAGGGGAGAGGCGATGGCGCTGTACTTTGGTACAAAACGGCGGTATAAGTTGGCGAATCCTAGGAATTGTTGCACCTGTGTTCCTGGATGAGGGCGTGGACCACTCAACCACCGCTTTGACCTTGGCAGGGTCGAGGAGAAGCTGGTTGTGGGACACAACGAAGCCCAGGAAGGAGGTCTTGTTGGTGTAGAATTCGCATTTCTCCACCTTTACGTACAACCTGTTCTCAAGGAGCCGCTGGAGGACCCACCTCACGTGGGCCTGATGCTCCTCCCAAGATCGGGAGAAGATCAGGATGTTGTCCAGGTAGACGAATACAAAGACCCCCAGGAAGCCACGAAGGACGTCGTTTATGAGTCGTTGGAAGATGGCCGGAGCGTTGGTGAGTCCAAACGGCATGACCAAATACTCGAAATGGCTGCTGGGCGTCTGGAACCCCGTCTTCCACTCGTCGCCCTCCTGGATCCGAACGAGGTGGTATGCGCTGCGGAGGTCCAACTTGGTAAACCAGGAGGCCCCCTGGAGGGAGTTGAAAGCGGAGTCCATGAGGGGCAATGTGTATTTATCCTTCACCGTGATGTCGTTTAGGGCTCAAAAGTCAATACACGGCCACAGGGACCCATCCTTCTTGGAGACGAAGAAGAATCCGGCTCCGAGTGGAGATGAGGAGGGGTGGATGATGCCTGCACTGAGAGACTCCTTAATATATGCATCCATGGCTTCCTGCTCCGGGGCAGACAGGCTGTAAAGTCGACCAGATGGCAAGGGCGCCCCCGGGCAGAGATTTATGGCGCAGTCATACAGGCGGTGGGGGTGGGGGAACAGCGCGTTGGACTTACTGAAGACGAGCCCCAGGTCGTGGAACTCCGGAGGCACCAAGGAGAGATCCGGTGGAGGTGAGTCGGAGGCGGGGAGAGGCACTGACGGGGCGCAGGCAGCGGACTGGAGGCAGGTTCCCATGCAGAAGGTGCTCCAGGAGAGGACGCTGCCGGACTGCCAATCGAAAACCGAGTTGTGAAGATGCAGCCATGGATAGCCCAGGATGACGGGAGAAGCTGAGGTGGGCAGGACGAACAGGCTTAAGTCCTCTCTGTGATTGCCAGAGATGATGACAGAAATGGGTTTAGTTCGATGAGTGACCCTTTCCAGAGGTGTGCGGGAGAGAGTGACAAGGTTAAGAGGGGCTGGCAACGCTTGGCACGGAATGCCCAGGCGGGTTGCCAGGATCTTGGAAATGAAGTTCTGTTCCGCCCTCGAGTCCACCAGTGCATGAGTGATATGCCTGATGGGGTTATGACAGAACTTGATTGGGAGGAGGCATTTGGAGAGGGGATTAGACTGGGTTACGTCCGCGAGGCCCCCTACAGCGACTCGCGGACTCCCCCTTTTGGCTTAATCAGGCAGGCCTCCACGGAGTGCTGGTCATCTCCGTAATACATGCAGAGACCCAGCTCCCTGCGGCGCTGTTTCTCCGCCAGTGGAAGCTTGGTCCGCCCGATTAGCATAGCCTCTGATTCATCGACGGACTCCCGAGCGGGTAACGCCAGGGGGCGAGACTGAGAGGCGCGGGCGGAAGCTCCGCTTGAGCGGCTGTAGGACTTCCGCTCGGCGGCCCGCTCTCTCAGCCTGTTGTCTAAGCTAATAGCTAATGAAATTAATTCGGACAGCTGTTCCGGCTGATCCCGGCAGGCCAGCTCATCTCGCAGACTGGAATTCAGACTGCGGAGGAAGATGCTGCAGAGGGCAGCATCGCCCCAGCCAACTTCCTCCACTGCCACCCGGAAGTCGACAGCGTAATCGGCTGCCAATCGACTACCCTGGCGAAGGTTAAGTAGCCGATTGGTTAGCACGATGTCACGATCAGAGTGGTCAAAGACTTCGTTGAAGTCGCGCACGAACTAGGCATAGGTCAGGTTCGCGTAGCTGGGCCTCGCCATAACGGCGTAAGCCCAAGCTAACTCTCGCCCTTCCAGGAGGTTGGCAACATACCCAATTCAGCTATGGTCAGACGGAAAGTCCCTGGGGACATGCTGGAACACGACTCACACTGGAGAAGGAACCCACGCGCTTCGCCGAGTTTTCCGCTGAAGCGCGAGGGTGTTGGAATAGGGTTGAGCCGGGTTGGCAGCCCCGGGCTAGCCTGGCTAGCTAGGGAGGTGACGGAAGCTGGCCCGCTATGCTGAGCCGGAGGGAACACCTGCTGGGGATCCAGGCTGTCCAACCGGTGAGTGATACTAGTGAGTTGATTAAGAATAACCTGCTGATGATGAGCTATTAAATCCACTCGAGCCTCGAGGGTGGATAATTGGCGTTTGAGCCCGCTGTCCGCTAGACCACCTTGCTGGAGCCGTATTGACATAATGTCGGGCCCAGGGAACACGCACACAGGCTCGAGTGAGATTCAAAAGCTTTATTGAACAACAACAGGTGTTTGGATGTGTGAGTGTGAGGTGTGAATGGATTGCTGGAGGACAGGGAGCGCCGAGGGCGGAACAGTGCGCCGTGCAGCCAGGCAACCCTAGGGCAGAGCAAAGACAAGGGTGAGTAATGACCTTCACCCCGCAGGGTTAATCACAAAAGTGCTGCTTACTTGCAGGTGTCAAGGTGGCTGGCGTTGGCAAGTTGCAGAACTCCTGCCTGGAGGACAGCGCCCTGGTGCGCGCTCGGCAAAGCAAGGAAGGGATGGATGAGGATGTGGCGAAGGAGAGAGGAATCCGCCGCCTGGAGGATCCACCTGTGCACAGGGGAGAATACTGGAGAGCAAGTAAGGGAATAACAGCTTACGTGCGTGAAGAACGATGGCGCAGGCCAGGAAGGAATGGTCGTGCGCTGGAATTGGGTAGCGTAGATGAGCAGACGGCTCCAGGCAGAGCAGGTTAAATAGTTGGAGGCTAATGAGGCGCAGATGTGTGCGCGGCTGAAACAGATGACAGGCGAGAACGAGTTGTGACAGATAGTGAGCCCAAGATCCTTGCATGCTTGGGAGAATCCATCTATAAGACACTGAAGTTGTTGCTTAGAGTGTGAAATGACTGCAGCGTCATCAGTGAAGAGCATGACTCTGATAATGGCCTCGCGCATCTTGGTCTTCACTCTGTCTAGCGAGGTTGAAAAGTTGTCCATCTGATCTGGTGTATAAGTACACTCCTTCTGTCAAGGTCACAAAGGTGTGCTTCAAGAGCAGAGAAAAGAAGATGCTGAAGAGGGTGGATACAAGGACACAACCTTGTTTCACACCACTCTTATTGTTAAATGGCTCAGACATGCTGCCCTCATACTGGATGGTTGTCTTCATGTTGTCGTGGAAGGACCTGGACATGCTGTGTAGTTTTGGGGGGGGGCATCCTATTTTTAGGAGGATGTTAAAAAGCCCATCCCTGCTGACCAGGTTAAATGCCTTGGTGAGGTCAATAAAGGCAACACAGAGGGGCTTCTGCTGCTCTCTGCACTTCGCCTGTAGTTGGCTTAGGGAGAAGGTCAAGTCTACTGTTGAACGTTCTGCTCAGAAGCCACCCTGGGACTCTGGATAAATGCGCCCAGCTAGCTTCTGGAGGTGCACAAGCATGACACGGGCATAGAGTTTGCCCACAATGCTTAGGAGGGTGATGCCCCTGTGGTTATTGCAGTCACTTCTGTCACTCTTCTTATACAAGGTGACAATCATAGCATCACGCATGTCTTGTAGTACAGCTCCTTCACTCCAGCACTGACAGAGAACACCATATATTGGCTGCAGGAGGATGGTTTTGCAGCACTAATCAGGTCCGGCGGGGTGCCATCCATACCAGGTGCCTTGTCACAGGCCAAGCTGTCAATAGCCTTGCTGAGGTCCTCCAATGTTGGCTCATCATCTAGCACCTCCATGATGAGCAGAGGTTCAATGGTGTCTAAAGCTGAAGTTGCCACAATATTTTCTCTGGAGTACAGTTCTGAGTAGTGTTCTACCCATCTCTCCACCTGCTTGCCTTTATTGGTAATCACTTCTCCGCTGGATGATTTGAGGGGGGCCATTTTGCTCTGAGTTGGACTGAGAGCTTTTTTGATCCCTTATACATCCCTCTGACATTACCAGTCACAGCTGCAGGCTGGATGTCATTGCTAAGCTGCTGCCAATACACGTTGACACATCTTCTTGCTGTACTTTATTTCTGGCAGCTCTGAGTGCTTGGAAGGATTTCTCGTTTGGTGAGCGCTTGTATTCAGTGAGAGCAGTGCATTTTGCTTCGATAACGAGAGTCATCTCGCTTGACTTGGCTTCAAACCAGTCACAGTTCTTAGAGGTCTTCCTCCCAAAGGTTGTGAAAGCTGTTTTCTGAATGGTCTCCCAGAAGTGGTCCCAATTCGCAGAGGCAGAGTTGTGCAGGTGGTCTGCAGACAGGGCATCCTCAAAGGACTTGACAAATTCCTCAATTTTCTCTGGATGCTGCATCTTGGTGGTGTTGATGCGTGGCTTCCCATCTTGCTTGTGGTGATGGATCTTCTTTGGGAGAATCCTGATCTTGCTCCACACTGGTGAGTGGTCAGTGTTGCAGTCTGCACTGTGGTATGCACGAGTGAGGAGCATGAACTTCAAGCTTGTGCGACTATGTCCAGCTGGTGTCAATGCTTTGAGCGAGGGTGTCGCCATGACACTCTGTGTTGTGACGTCGTCTGGAAGTAGAAGTTGGTCATGCAGAGGCCAAGATAAGAGCAAAGCTCTAACAGACACTGCTCATTCTCATTTATCCTGCCAACTCCAAAATGTCCTAGACAGGAGGGCCCAGAGTGGGCCTTCATGGGTGGGTGGTTCAATGCCAGGATGGGTTCGTTGCTGGGGATGTTCATGAAGACGTCACTAAGCTGGGTGTAAAACTCATCCTTTGCCTTAGGTGTGGATATCAGAGTAGGAGCGTACGCACTGACAAGGGTGACTGGGCCATCAGAGGTGTGGGGTTGGAGCGTCAACAGACATTCACACCCCTTGTCATGTGGTTCAACCATTTTCAGCAAGGAATTCCTGATGACAAATCCAACTCCATGTTCTCTGCGCTCCTCTGTGCACTCTACTTGCCAGTAGAATGAGTAGTCTTTGTTCTTGAGAGACTGTGGCGGGACAGTACCTGTCTGGCTGGGGGCTGCCCAGATTGAAGGGGGCAGTAACTGTCCAGTGAGAGCTGAAAATCCCTGCCACCATTGGAAGCAACCCCTGGCACCATACTCTATGCCAATCAAGAACTGTGAATTATCACGGTAGACTGCTGCTTCCCGTGCTGATTCGATGCTGTGAGGTGAAGTTGGAGTGTCCTCTCTGGGGTGCAAGCCAGGGCAGGGTAATGTGGAGAACCAGCTGTTGCCCAGGTAGTAAGTCTCCCCTCTCCACACTGGTGGTGAATCCAAAGGAACAGCAAAGCCAATACAGTTTGGCACCAGCAGTGTTGCAGGAGTTGCCAGAATCATACTGAATACAGCAGTGGACCGCCTTAGGGACTCCAACTTTGGATTTTTCCTCAGGATTGACTCCCAAGGCCTTTTCTGTGACCATGCATGCCGCAAGGCAGCAGAGGTTTGAAATCAGGGTTTTCCTTCCCCTAGATGGGCTACCGTCTCAGGTTGACGAGCCTCATCTTCCCAAAGCAACTGGTTTTAAGGTGCCAGAGACCTGCCCTTGCCCCTTCTTTTGTCAGTAGAAGCAGTTCTGCCAGACTTGAGGCCAAGCCGCACGAGCAGGCCCGGAGCTGGACTTGGTTGTCAGAAGCTATTTGAGCCACATGCCATAAGGGGCATTTTATAAGCACTGGAAGCTTATCCCCAGCACCACCCCGCAGCTATGACAACCTTGGAACCTAAAATAAAAAAAAACACTTGAAATATGTCATTCTGTGTGTAATGAATCCATATAATCATAGTTTCATTTGTTTTAAATGAATTACTGAAATAAATCAACTTTTCAATGACATTCTAATTTATTGAGATGCACCTATATATCTTGCACCATTCTGACTTATTTTGCTATATTTTAACTGTGATAGGTAGAGGGAGGGAGGGGTGGACTGGGGCTCATTTTATTAACACCTCTGGAAGCTGTATCAATATGTAGAAAATATGCATATCTGGTTTAAAAAGTTCATCCTTCAACAATATAAATATTGTAATTAATTCATATTTACTCAGTGATTGTTTTCGTTTGTCTTTAGATCCTTTGGCTCCTCCTGCTCCAGTGATAAAGGCATCCTCCAGCTCAGTGGTGGTGGGGGAGAACCTGCACATCAGCTGCACTGTGATGGGAGAGCGGGAAGTGATGGTGGAGTTTTCCTGGGAGTACCCAGGACAGCAGGTGAGGCAATAGAGGACTCTTAATGGTTCTGTTGTAACTTACAGTAGATGTGGCATGAATTTGGTGTTCTTTATATAATCAGAATCAGAATCAGAATCAGAATAAACTTTATTGCCAAGCATGTAAAAAACACACGAGGAACTTGACTTGACATTGGTGCGCATGCGCGCGACACAACGACACGGCAGCCATAATAGGCGCCTCATCAAACAGAGATAGATAAGAAGGGAGGGGAAGGGAGGGAACGACACAAGGGGGGAGGAGAAAAAAAACTTTGTTATCAGAATACAGCTTATTTTTAAGCAGATTATGATTACAATGAAAAAAAAATCTCTCAATAGCACAGAGCAACAACTCAGAATTTCACAAGACACAAGAGAGCAGTGTACAGTATATCTTTAATCAGTTCATGAATCAATGTGTGTGCGGTGTTGAGCAGTGTTAATGATAATAAGAGAGACCCAAGGACCCTTGGCAGAAGATGTTTTGTCTGTCTGGCGCCCAGTCTTATCTGGCGCTGCAGCTGGCTGTCCAAGGCCTTGTGCTCATGATTTTGAAAAAACACAGTCTGCAGACAGCCAGGAGGAATTTTCATGGGGAAATAATAATGCCAAATAGGACTGATCACAGAGAAGACTTGTATTTCTTCTGTAGATTCAGTACATTAATCCTTCATTGCGCAGCTTTGAATTCGTCGTGGAAAGACCTGAGCGAACCCATGATGTAATCCACCTTACGAGACAGTTCTCCAGTAGTCGCTATCAGGGTCTTCTCCAGTTTCTCAATTTGTTGGATGCACCTCGCCTGGCCAGCATTTTGATAGGTTGAATCCATCTTCAGCAATTTGCGGTAAACCAAGACAATTCCCGTCCCAATCAGAATTATCCCAATCACCAAGATTACGAAGATAAACAAATCTTCAATATCTTCGATAGAGAGATTAGAGAGACACAGCATTTTCCAATTACCTGTGTCACATAGATAGCCCACTGGAGCCGTTCCAGCGGGGCAGACAGCTTCCCCCGGAGCACTTTTCCTTGTTGAAAAAATAGTGTCAATTGTGTTCAAAGCCCAGCTTATTAACTCCATAATTTCTTTTCGGCGGTCGCAGTTAGACGCAGACAGACAACAGCAAGCTGGGATCCAGTAGTAGGAGGGGAGGAAAAGTCAGCAGGAGAGAAGAAAAAAGCGTCTGCTCTCTTGGGAGGGCGGAAGCTTTATAGATTTTGATGCTTTAAGGAACCACCTTTGAAGAATCCTAGATGGCAAAACTATTCAAAGGCCACTTTGCCTTTCAAGCTATATTTTACACAATGATGGCTGGTGAAAATAAATGCTGTGGGGGGCTAAGAGGTGCAAAATACCAATTGCTTGTAGGCCTCTAATTTATTATTAAATTTATTAATTTTTATGTTTAACACTTCTTTTCAAGCTAAAAAATAATCATAGACCAAGTCCAGCTGACTCTTTGAAAAATGACTGAGCTCAAGACAGGACCAGCCCTATCAAGTGAGATTTTTGCTGCATCATTTACTAAGTATCAGTACTGAGAAATTGATATACCTGTAAATAGGAATTCCAGAGGCTGGACACTGCACATTTTTTAAAAATTCTATGCAACTTTGAATGCAGCTGTTTGTGCTTTGTTGCTCACTGATGCACATTTTACCATCTTTTTTCCCAACTAGAAAAACACTCAGAGAGTGCATACCTCCACCGAGGCCCCTTCCATTCCACATGGCTCACCTCCAAAATATAATGGGTTCATGTGTTGGCCAAGAGCCACTTCTGGTGAAAATTGCATCAAAGTCTGTCTGGTAATTTTGGAGTATTGTTGCAAACGCACTATGAGAAGATAATTGTAATGTAATGTAATGTACTTTATTTATATAGCCCTTTAAAACAACCCGTAGGTGACTAAAGTGTTTTACAGAAAATTAAACAGCATTAAAAACAAATAACATAAACAAAGAAATAAGAATAAATACCTAAAAATAAGAATAAAATAAAAACAAATGCCAAGAAAAAGGGAGGAGACCCCGGGGCAGACCCAGGACTCGGTGGAGAGACTATGTCTCCCAGCTGGTCTGGGAACGCCTTGGTATTCCCTCTGAAGAGCTGGAGCAGGTGGCTGGGGAGAGGGAAGTCTGGGCTTCTCTGCTTGAACTGCTGCCTCCGCGACCCGGACCTCCGGAAAAGCGGTAGAAGATGGATGGATGGATGGATGCCAAGAAAAATATCACCACTACTGGGTATTAAAAGCCATCCTAAACAAATATATGTTTTAAGATCTGATTTAAAAAGGGCCAGGTCAGAGATAGCACGTAGGTCAGGGGGGAGATTATTCCAGAGCCTGGGGGGCGACAACAGAAAAGGCTTGGTCACCCCAATGTTTATACCTTGACCTGGGCACATCCAGCAAAAGCTGATTGGATGACCTCAAAGCCCTGCCTTGGTCACGGACAGTCAAAATCTCAGACAAATAAATCAGAGCAAGGCCATTAAGAGCTTTAAAAACAAAAAGCAAAAGTTTAAAATTAATTCTAAAATGGACTGGAAGCCATTTGGAAGCCAGGAGTATGGGGTATCAGGTTTGTTGTTACGAGCTACTCGGTCTCTGTACGACCGTTGTGAGAGTTTGGTTCGTATTGCCAACACTCGGTCAGACTCATTCCCAGTGAGAGTTGGACTCCGCCAGGGCTGCCCTTTGTCACTGATCCTGTTCATAATTTTTATGGACAGGATTTCTAGGCGCAGCCAGGGAATGGAGGGTGTCATGCTTGGTGACCACAGGATCTCATCTCTGTTGTTTGCAGATGATGTAGTCCTGTTGGCTTCATCCAGCAATGATCTACAGCTCTTGCTGGGATGGTTTGATACTGAGTGTGAAGCGGCTGGGATGAGAATCAACACCTCCAAGTCCGAGTTCATGGTCCTCAGCCAGAAAAAGGTGGATTGTCCTCTCTGGGTTGGGGACAGGCTCCTGCCCCAAGTGGAGGAGTTTAAGTATCTTGGGGTCTTATTCACGAGTGAGGGGAAAATGGAGTGAGAGATTGACAGACGGATCGGAGCAGCATCTGCAGTGATGCGGACGTTGTACCGGTCTGTTGTGGTGAAGAGGGAGCTGAGTTCTAAGGCAAAGCTGTTGATTTACCGGTCAATCTACATTCCTACTCTCACCTATGGTCACGAGCTTTGGGTAATGACCGAAAGAACAAGATTGCAGATACAAGTGGCTGAAATGAGCTTTCTCTGTAGGATTGCTGGACTCACCCTCAGAGATAGGGTGAGGAGCTCAGTCATCCGGGAGAGGCTCAGAGTAGAACTGCTGCTTCTCTACATTGAAAAGAGTCAGTTGAGGTGGTATGGGCATCTGATTAGGATGCCTCCTGGACGCCTCCCACTTGAGGTGTTTCGGGCACGTCCCACTGGGAGGAGACCCCAGGGCAGACCCAGGACTTGGTGGAGAGGCTATGTCTCCCAGCTAGTCTGGGAATGCCTTGGAATCCCCTCTGAAGAGTTGGAGCAGGTGGCGGGGGAGAGGGAAGTCTGGGCTTCTCTGCTTGAACTGCTGCCTCCGCGACCAGGACCTCCGGAAAAGTGGTAGAAGATGGATGGATGGATGGATGGATGGATGGACTGGAAGCCAATGAAGTGAATAAAGGATCGGAGTAATGTGCTCTCACCTAGGTGTGTTGGTCAAAAGACGGGCTGCTGCATTTTGCACAAGTTGAAGGCGGCTGAGAGAAGACTGAGAGATGCCAACATAAAGTGCATTGCAGTAATCAAGTTGAGAAGTGATTAAAGCATGGATGACTATCTCAAGATCATGACGGCTCAGGAAGGGTTTGGCTTTGGATAACAGACGTAATTGATAAAAGCTCATCTTGACTACATTGTCAATCTGCTTATCAAATTTTAAATGGCTGTCAAAAATCACCCCCAAATTTCTGACAACTGAACTGAGCCTTAAAGAGAGGGTACCAAAGCCAGCCAGTACAGTATCCCCAAACACAATACATTCTGTTTTTTCTTCATTTAAGTGGAGAAAATTTTGGCTTAACCACAACTCAATATCAATGATGCAGTCCACTAGAACACTTTGTGAGTTTGTTTGTTCTGGGTTCAAAGGTAAATAAAGCTGCAAATTGTCCGCATAACAGTGGAAAGACATGTTGTGCCTGGCTATTATTGACCCGAGTGGCAGCATATATAATGAAAACAGAATAGGGCCAAGGATAGAGCCCTGTGGGACCCCACAGGAGAGAGAGGCACTAGAAGAAGACATGTCACCAATCATTACAGAAAAAGTTCTATTAGATAGGTAGGATTCAAACCACTTAAGTGCAGTGCCATGGATGCCAACATGGTGATTCAGGCATGACTAAAGGATAGTGTGGTCCACAGTGTCAAAGGCTGCTGTAAGATCTAGCAGCACTAAGACCACAGGACATTTGGCATCAACAGACATCATATCATTGTGCACCTTTAGCAGGACAGACTCAGTGCTGTGACAAGATCTAAACCCAGATTGAAACTTCTCAAAAATAAAATTGTCTTATAAAAAAGATTGCAACTGTATAAAAACAGCTTTTTCTAAAACTTTAGATAAAAAGGGCAAATGAGAAATGGGTCTAAAATTAGATAAAACTGAAGGGTCAAGGTGAGGTTTTTTAAGAAGGGGCCTAACCACAGCATGTTCAAAAGCAGGTGGGACAAATCCTGAACTAAGGCAGGAATTAATAAAAACCAAAAGACCAGGCCCTACAGTATTAAAAACCCTTTTCAGTATTGCAGCGGGAACAACATCCAGTGAGCAATTTGTCGGCTTCAGACACTTCACTATATCAGCAAGTGATGATAAAGAAACCAACTCAAACTGTTCAAACACAGCAGAGTAACCCAGGACAATAGACAAGCTTCCATTAAAACTGTTATTAATAACTCATCTGACAGAGTCCACTTTATCAACAAAAAAGTGAAGAAAAGTCTCATGTTGTAAACGAATCGTCTGTTACAGTCTGAGTGTGTGGGTTTATAAAAGAGTTAATTGTGTTAAACAGCACTCTAGGACAGTGACTGCTGCTGGAAATAATATCAGAGAGATACTGAAATTTTGCCTTTTGCACGGTCCTCTGGTAATCAGCAAGACAGTCCCTAAAAATTCTCAGAGACACATGTAATTTGTCCTTTTTCCATCTCTGTTCAGCCTGCCTGACCCATTGCCTAATGGCACGGGTAGTGTCGTTTAGCCAGGGATCTGTTTTCGGTTTAGCCGGTTTAAGCCTAAATGGGGCAATAGAGTCCAAAATCCCAGAGCAGGTGGTATGAAAGGAGGAAAGAATATTATCTGGATGGGAAGGGGAAACGAGTCCATTCAAGGCAAAAGACTGAATCCCTAAAAGCAGCAGTAAACTCCTCTGGTATTGAAGAAGTGATGATGCGACGCCAGCATGATGGAGCCACAGGCTTGCTGGGTGATGCAGGGGTCAACAGTTCAAAAATGATGGGGAAATGATCTGAGATGACAGACTCAGAAATTTCTTTGAGAGAGACTGAGAGCCCAACAGAGATAACAAGGTCCAGAGTGGGACCAAGACGGTGTGTAGGTTTGTCCGCTAAAATATTTAAATTAAATGTCGCCAACAGTCTTTTAAAATCAGATGCCAGCTGATCAGATGGACAACAGACATGAATATTAAAGTCCCCACAGATCAAAAGTTTATCATATTTTGGCACAACATCTGTCAAAAATTCAGAAAACTCATTAATGAAGTCCTTATTATATTTTGGAGGATGATAGACAACAGCAAATAACACAGGACTTGTGAGATCCACCACAAATAGTTGCAACTCAAAGCAGGAATAAGCATTTGTGGAGAGAAGGCGACATTTAAAACTCTCATTAAAAACAGAAGCCAGACCCCCACCCCGACCAGATGGTTGCGGGGAGCTGAAGAAGGAACAGCCGGGAGGGAGGAGCTCAGAGAAGGCGGCGGTCTCACCTGGTTTAACCCATGTTTCTGTCAACAGGAGAAAATCCAAGGAATGTGAAGTCAAAAAGTCATTTAGAATAAAAGTCTTGTTTGTGATGGATCTGGTGTTAATCAGAGCCATGCGAATCAAACATTGATCAGCCTGCTGGGAAGCACGACTGATCGGATGAAGATTCTCCGGTGCGCAGCCCCTTCTGCGAATCCACACGGGCCGGTGGCAGGGAAGTGGGTATCCAGCCTCTGGGACAGTCGGCAACAGCCATCAGTAGCGATAATCCATGGATTGTCGTACATCAAAACCGATACACTTCCTGGAGAGCTCAGGCCCATTTGTGACAAAATGGGGGCTTGTCCGTCTGTTTGAATCCAGACTGATCGGTTTGAGCTTTGACCCATCCATCCATCCATCCATCCATCCATCCATCCATCTTCTTTTGCTTAATCCTTTTCGGGTCGCGGGGGGGCTGGAGCCTATCCCAGCGTCTTTGGGCGAGAGGCAGGGTCCACCCTGGACAGATCGCCAGTCCATGGCAGGGCCAACACAGAGAGACAGACAACCATTCACTCTCACAGTCAGACCTAAGGACAATTTAGAATCCCCAGTTTGATGCCAATTAACCTAACTTGCATGTTTTTGGCATGTGGGAGGAAACCGGAGAAATCCCGGAGTAAACTCACGCAGACACGGGGAGAACATGCAAACTCCACACAGATCACTGTTGGTCGGGGGCTGGGATCGAACCCAGGATCCCCTGGCCAAGGGTGAGTTGCTGTGCTGCCGCAGCGCTAACCACTCCGCCACCACGCCGCCCATTTGTGACAAAATAGGGGCTGTTTGAATCCGGACCTGTTTGCTCATCTGTCTGCTTTAGAGTGGACCTATTTATTATAAAATAGGAGCTCATCTGTTTGTTTTAGCGGATTTATCCATTTGTTTCTTAATTGGGTTTAATTCAGGTAAGTGTTTTCAATGTATTTTGTTTTGATATCACTGGAAATTTCTCCCGTTTACTGTCTGTGGTTTAGTGTGGTGGTGAAAGCGACCTGGGACCACGTCCACGGGAACCTGCAAGTCGCTGCGTAGCAGGTGCTTGTCAGCCCCAGTGGGCTTGTGAGTAAAGAACCTCCCGTCGGTAACTGCATGAAGACCAAGGTCTGCATTGTGCAGACAGGGTTTTTTGACTAGGTAGTCAGGGTGGGGAGTTTCCAGTGTGTCATTTTTTTGGAAACACTTTCTTCTGTTTGCCCAGTTCAGTTTGATCCGGTTACGCAGTCTACTCGTGTGTGATTAGAGGCGTTGACAGCACTTTTGTGAATGGACGAGTGGTTGTGGTGTCCGTGTGACGTCAATGCTGGTAAATGTGCAGTGTTTTTTTGAACGTGCACCTGTTGGGGAGACACGGGGGTTGGTGGGTGTTTGAGTTAATTTGTAAATCTGTTTGTGGTATTCTGTTATTTGGAGCATGAGTTAATTGTTTTCGGGTTGTTGGGCAGAGTGCTGCACCTGTGATAATTAACTTTGCACATCGGTCTGATTTGTTTGTCCGTGTTGGCATTTGTGTAGCACCTGTTAAGATGTCTGAAGTGGGCTTAATTGCGCATTTCTGTCAGTTTGCCCTGGGGTGGCTTTGGCTGCAAGCTACCCTGCCACTGTCGAAGTCTGTCTGAGGTGGATGGCTGCTGGGCTCGCGGTGGGCACTCTGGGATGTCACTTGGCATGTGGAGCGACATATGGCTCTGGCCCATTATTCATTATTATTATTGTTATATTTGTGTGTACAAGATGTGTGAGAGTAAGTGTGAGTGTGGCTGCCCCATCATGCCTGTGATGCTGGTGAGTGACGCTGGTGGGTCCTGTCCTGCATGGCCTGGTGGCCCTCGCACTGGGATGGGATCTGGGGGTACTGGGTGGCTTCCAGAGCCAGTGTGGAGCTGGCTTCTGGGGGACGGACTTTCTTTGGGACCGCCTCCCTCCCAGTCTTACCTCCCCCCCTCCAATTCTGTGTGAATCATACAGTACATCTTATTGGCTACACCACACAGTGTTGGTGAAGAGGATCTATCTGTCTGCTGTGCAGTGGGACCACCCTCACCTCAGTTTTAATTGCACTGCAGACACTGAGGGCTTGGGGGTATGGGAGCCCCGCTGCTCATAGCAGTGGCTGGTGGTGCCTTAACACACTATCCCCCCAATTTTAACTGTACTTTGGTAGTTCACACACCTGCACACAATGACACCACATAACTAACTCTCACCTATCATGCTTCATGCATGGGGGTGGGGGGGGTCTCCCCCCGCTACCCTCCTTCTGCCGGGGGCCTGGGGTCTGGCTGGTGTCCTGGGGCCCGTCATGTTGTCGTCCCTGGGTTCTGCCAAATGAATAGGTGCAAGCAAGGGAGGGAGTGAGTGAGAGAGTAAGTGAGTGAGCAAGTGAGTAAGTGAGAGTGAGAGAGTGATGAGTGGAGATGGTGATGGGTTGGATTTGTGTGGCGCTTTGCATGCCGGGTGGCATCTCGGGGCACTTGTGGTGGTCTGTTGATCAGTCTCTCCGGGTGGGCGTTGGTGGTGGTGGTCTGCTTCTGTGGCCACTGCCGCCCCGGGGTGGGTTGGCGGGGGTGTGGCTGCTTATCCACGCCGGCGGTCTCCCCAGCCACTGCCGGGCAATGGTGCACGTTCATGCCCACTACATCTGAGCCACAGCCACCCCAAGTGTTAAGGGTGAATGAGTGTGGGTGAGTGTGTGGGGAAGAGCACGAGAGGATGTGAGTGAGTCAGAGCGTGAGTGAGCGTGTGTGTATGGGTGAGGGAGGTGTGGTGGGTGGGGGTGACTGTGAGGGTGAGTGGAAGTGGGAGCGAGACTAAACGGGTACGGCAGTGGGTGAGAGTAGGTGGGTCTGGATGTGGGTGTGCGAGTGTGGAATTCCTCTGCCTTGCTGCTGCCTTCCTTGGGTGTGGGGTCCTGAGCGCTCCCGGGGTGTGTGTCGGGGCACTAGGGTGGGTGCGGGCCCACTGTGGGTGTGTCTGGGCCCGCGTCTCTGGCCCAATCTCCAGTCTCCAGCCTGGAGGGGGGGGCACTGGCCTTCCGGTACCTAGGGCCCCGGGGATGGCGTTGACCCCACTGGGGGGGCAAGGGCTGGCTGGTCCGAGGGCAGGGGTGCACCACACCAGCCGCTTAGCGGCCCAGCCTCCATTGGCCATTCCAAGGTTTCCTCTGGTAACATTTCTCGGTGGTGGGCCGCCTCGCCAGAAATTTTACCCCCACCCCAAGAAGATATGAATTTATTATGAAAATATATGAAGCAATGACTTTCCACAAGCGCGCACACAAACAACGCGCGTGGCCGTCATCTGTGCGGAGTTTAGAAGCACCCCGCCCACGTGAGTTTTCCAGTCAGTCAGCAGGCAGTGTCTCGCTAAGCGTGACTGTCTGAGAGAAACATGAGTTTGTTAAAGTACTTTAAACGCGGAAAAAAATCAGAAGAGGTATGTAAGCACTGGATGCGTTTATCATGGTTTTAACCCGCTGGAAATGGGAGCAATAATGGAAGAGTCACTTAGCTAAGAGACGTGGTTAGAATTCATATGCAGCTTCATATGAAGGGAAAGGCGGGGGACTGATGAATTGCTAAGGATATATTTCACCAGCCACTACAACATTAAGTTCTGTAGGAATTGCAGGAATGAAGAGACTGGAAATTTCTCCCTTTTCTCTCACAAGCAGGCGTGCCGTTTTTATTCTCCAGCGGCAGTGACAAAAAGCAACAGCTAAAAATGCTAGCTCTCTTTTCACTCTAAACTGAGGTCCTTCAGCGGCTGCCCAGAGAGGTGCCTGATGAGAAAACCTGAGTGCACAACTATAACTGCCTAAACAGATCATTCTGTACATGAACACATATTGTGGTGAATTATGTCTTTAGAGTCACTACAGTTCCCTGTTATGTACCTGGCAGGTTAAGATGACCGAAATTCACCAAGTCAATGATTCCCAGCCCCCGACCAACAGTGATCTGTGTGGAGTTTGCATGTTCTCCCCGTGTTGCGTGGGTTTACTCCGGGATTTCTCCGGTTTCCTCCCACATGCCAAAAACATGCATGTTAGGTTAATTGGCTGTTCTAAATTGTCCCTAGATATTTGTTTCCTATAGGCCCTTAGAATAGAGGGTTAGTATTAATGAAAGCGCTTTGAGTGGTCTTTGTGACTAGAAAAGCGCTATATAAGTGCAGGTTAGTTAGTTAGTTAGTTAGTTTAATCTGTCAGCAGCCTTCAGACAAAATAAACATGTCAACATCTGATTTCAAAATAAGGGAGGATTTTCCTGCTGTCTGGGTGGTGAGGAGATTTCTAAAAAACTATAAATACAGAGAAATATTATAACAGAAATAACTGCATCTTTGGTCATTTAAGTTAATTTATTTCATTAAATACAATTTTATTAATATTTTTTCTTTGTAATCAGAGTTAAATTATTGTTCTGTTCTGACTGCAAAATTATGGTCAAAAATGTAAATTGTTATAAGGAAAAAGTAAAAAAAAAAATTACCACAGTCTCTTTCAAACTTATCTACAAAAACAGTAATTTTATTTTAAAAACAGACAAAAATTAGTCATAAAATAATCCACAAATTTATAATAAAGTTTCAAAAGTACAAGAACAGTCAATTTTACAAGAGGAAATTACACATTTGAGGAACATGGTTTCAACTTTAGTTTTACAGAGAAAAGTAGAAAACTATAAGAAAATTGTTAAAATTTTTGAGGAAAGACCTCAAACCTTCAAGACTGAAGTCATTACTCAAGTTTTTAAGTGGCTGCTCTTTGTACCCTTAACTCAACTAGAAATTTTTGGTTGTCTACTTTTTAATTATTAATTTCACAGCACTGCTTTGACATGAGTAGAATTTCTGGTTACTATACCCACCTGATCACATAATTTAAGTATGCATGAGTACATTACTATTATGAATGTTTCTTTCCCTTCCCTACTCTCTCAATGGAAAAAAGAAACACTAGAATAAAAATACAAAAACTACACATATTTTTGTCATTTATGTAAACCATGACAAAAAAAAAAAAATCCTGCAGAACAAAACATAGCACTTGATCTATTCTAACCTCTTTGTATTCCGCCATAGACAGAGAGAGAAGCTGAATTAGACAGAGCTCAGAGAGGGAAAGAGGAGACAGAAGAGAGGAGCCAAGGAGAGGAAAGTGTTCAGGCAGAGGAAGGAGAGAAGGATAACACCACTAAAAAGTCTAAACACAGGAAGTCTGGGTGGGACCCCAACTGGCCCAATATTCAAGCCTCGGTTGTATAATACTTCAAATGGTAAGTTCCATATGCAACGTTACGGTGTAAAATTTTAAAAAGAAATAAATAGTATAAAATTAACATATTGTGGTATGTTTACCCCCCCCCAGAAAAATATGTTGCCACCATGCCAAGGTCTTTAAGCCAGAGGAAACACTGCATCCGTCCTGGGGCAGATGGCCTCGGGACATTTGTGCTCTGTGGAAATTGGGGGCGCTGTTTTTCTTGCTCAGGGTTTCTGGAAAGGGGGAGGTGTTGCTGTGACCTGCCACCCTCTTTGTATGTTTCCTGGCAACCCACTCCCATGCACACACTTACTTTGCGTATGCTCTCATACACACACACACGCATGCACACACACATATGTCTCTCCTTTAACAGGTGCCGATAGCAGGCTCATGATGAAACCTTTTCATCATGGGTTGTGACAAAATGGGGGCTTGTCTGGGATGTTTGAACCTGGTCAGTCTGTTTCAGCCTTAGAACGATTTGTGACAAAATGGGGCCTTGTCTGTCCATTTGAACCCGGCTGCCAACCCGTGCCAATAGCCCCCACACCATCCCCCAGCACCCAGACACACCCATACTCAGCGCAACAGACACTGGAGGCAAGGCGGAAAAGGGCCCACCCCGGGACACAATGGCAGGATGACCAGGAAGAGCAGGACCCTAACTGCCAACCCCCAGGCCACGAGACAGCCCACCGTAACCCCCGCCACCCAACGAGATCTTCCCCTCCACATACACACCATCCGCCCCTGCATGTCCACCCACAGTTATTTGCACCCATACACACGCCTAATGTCACGTGTATACACACATACCATTACATATGTCCACCTACACCCGCACACAACCTTGCATGTTTGCACACAACACACATACCCACACATTCACACACACACATGCACACACCCATATCCACACTCACACATATACACGTGAACCCACACATACCCATACTCACGTACACCTGCACATACGCATGCGTACACACACTCACGTGCACGCACGCACCCACCCACACACACATGCCCGTAGGCCCAGGAGGACAGGGGGGAGACCACTGGCGCACACCCGACCCCGGCCCAGAGGGGGGACGGGCCCCCCAGCACCAGGGGCCCAAGGCCAGATCCAGCCCCACCCAGGAGATGAGGCCGACCAGCCCGGGGCCACGGCCCACCCTCCCAGCCCATCCTGCAGCCCTCCCCCAGGCCAGAGGCTCAGCCACCCCTGGACAGGTGCCCCCAAAATCAGCTCTAGTGGGTCACAGAAACCCCTCGCAGTCAAGGCGCAGCCACCCACCAGACGCACCAAGGAGAGCGAGCCGCTGCCCGCCACCCCTCAGGTTATAGATTCAATAAGCGGGGACCAGAGAGAATTGAATTCAGCCAATTGGTTTTTAGAGTAGGCAGACATTCTCTCCAGACTAATATAATCTAGAATAGAACAGAACAGAATTGGCTTTATTGTGATTGTACAGTTGTACAGCACAACGAAACTGTGGGTGTTCCACCAGGCTACTGCACAATAAAGTAAGAGAGAAGAATTTGAATAAAACAGTTACAGAACACACGATTAGCCATACGAGTGAAATAAAATAAAAGTAAAAATAAAAACAGCCCATAGGTATATACACAGGTATGGTAGTGGCTTCATGGGTGGAATTATGTACATATGTGTGCAGAACACTAATTGGAGGTTCTTATAGTGACTTGTACATAAATTATTTCTTGATTTCCACTTCATGAGGATAGTTTTCTTTGTGATGCATAAGGCAATGAGAACCATGTCTGACTCAGAACTCAGAACTCAGAAAAGATTTATTGCCAAGTACATTAACAGATACTGATAACAGATCACTGATAACATACGAGGGATTTGACTTGACACAGAAAATGAACCTGCATTTCCGGTGACACTGCTGCATCTGAAACGTGCCTGCCAACAGGAGGGTACAGGTAGCATAGGAAATAATACAATAGGAAGGAGCAAAAAAATCATTGATTTCAGAACAGTGGTCATATATGATCAATATTATGATTACAAAGAAAAAAAAAGCCCTCAATGCACAATCAGCAGACCAAAAAAGTTCACAGGACACAAAGAGAGCAGTGAGTGAATCATCTTTATCATCAGTTTGTGGATCAGTATGAGTGTAATGTTGAAAGTAGGTGTTGTATCAGTTATGAACAACAAGGACTCTTTGGCAGGAGATGTTTTGTCTGGCTACTGGCATTGTCCTTGGCCATGCAGCTGCCTGTCCGAAGGCCATGAGCTCAATGTTTTGAAAACAAAGACTGCAGATGATCAGGAGGATTTTTGTGAGGGAGTCAGATTAAGTCGAATAGTACTGATCACAGAGAGGAAACTTTATATTCTCTTACAGATTCAGTACTTAATCCTTCATTGCTGGGCGTTGAGTCCATCGTGGATGGACACCTTTACCTCTACATTTTTTTCACTTAAGTCACACAGTATGCAAAGTGTGGGGGAGGTTGGATATGATACCCAAGCCATGGCAATAAGTCTTCACAGGTCTTCTGCCAGAACTTTTGGGCCGGTGCACAGGACCACATAGCATGCATGTAACTATCTGGGACATTGCTAGTGCAATGGGAACAAATATGTGTGTGACTCAGGCCCATTTTGAACATCTTTAGTCCTGTGTAATGAGTTCTATGTAGAACTTTGTACTGTATGAGTTGTAAATTAGAATTTTTAGTCATCTTAAAGGTGTTTAAGCATATCTGTGTGCAGAGGCTTTCATCTTTATTATTTGATAGGTCTGTCTCCCATTTTAATTTTGGAAGAGACACTGACTCATCCAGTTTTGATAATAGTCCGTGTATTTTTGATATCAGTTTAGGAGAACGAAGATTTAGGAACTCTGTCACCTTAACTGGTACCTCTAAAACTATCTGGTCGAAATCTTGCTTTTATTATGGATTTAAGCTGTTGGTATTCAAGAATCGTTTTATCACTGATGTCATACTCTTACACCAGTTCCTGGAATTGGATAAAGTTTCCACCTCAAATATGATGTTCTAAGTTTTTTATTTCTTTCTCATACCGTAGTGGAAAGTTTAACATCCTCTTTTGTTGTAGGATATCAGGATTATTCTAAATGGGCGTGAGTTTACAAGGGACAAGTGAAGACCCTGTTATTTGTAAAAATTTCCACCAGGCTGTCAGAGAGGAGCTAATGTTAATGCTTTTAAAACAGTCATGGTGTTTGATACAGGGGCTCATGAAAGGTAAATCAGAGATATTAAGCAAACCACAGACAGCCCATTCAGCATCTAACCATGGGTTTCCTAGCTGGGTTGATTTTGTCCAGTTAGAAACAAACTGCAGTCTATTGACTAAGAAGTAATTTAAAAAAACTGGTAACTCTAAGCCTCCATACTCTTTTGCTTTTTGAAGAGTTTTTAAACTCATCAAAATTTACTTATATTTGAGTCTAGAGACTCAGGCAGTCTAGGGACAGTGCCTTTGGTATGGCAAACTGGGGTGGTGGTTCTTCTTTTCAAGAAAGGGGATCGGAGGGTGTGCTCCAACTTCAAAGGGATCACAGTCCTCAGCCTCACTGGGAATGTCTATGCCAAGGTACTGGAGAGAGTCCAGCCGTTGGTCGAATCACGGATCCAGGAAGAGCAATGTGGTTTTCATCCTGGCCGTGGCACATCGGACCAACTCTTTACCCTTTCGAGAATCCTTGAGGGTTCGTGCGAGTTTGCTCAACCAGTTTACATGTGTTTTGTGGACTTGGAGAAGGCATTCAAAAAAACTTGTGTTTTTTGTGGGGGGGTGCTTCGGAAGTATGGGGTATCGGGCTTGTTGTTACAAGCTGTCTGGTCTCTAGACGACCATTGTGAGAGTTATTCTCAGTGAGAGTTGGACTCCGCCTGGCTGCCCTTTGTCACTGATCCTGTTCATAATTTTTATGGACAAGATTTCTAGGCGCAGCCAGGAAATGGAGGGTGTCATGCTTGGTGACCACAGGATCTCATCTCTGTTGTTTGCAGATGATGTTGTCCTATTAGCTTCATCCAGCAATGACCGACAGGTCTTACTTGGATGGTTTGTTTCTGAGTGTGAAGTGGCTGAGATGAGAATCAGCATCTCCAACTCCAAGTCCATGATCCTCAGCCAGAAAAAGGTGGGTTGTCCTCTCTGGGTTGGGGACAGGCTCCTGCCCCAAGTGGAGGAGTTTAAAGTATCTCAGGGTCTTATTCATGAGTGAGGGGAGGATGGAGCGAGAGATTGACATATGGATCGAAGCAGCATCTGCAGTGTTGCGGATGTTGTACTGGTCCATTGTGGTGAAGAGGGAACTAAGCTTTAAAGCAAAGCTGTTGATTTACCGGTCAATCTACATTCCTTCCCTCACCTATGGTCACGAGCTTTGTGTAATGACCGCAAGAATGAGATCACGGATACAAGTGGATGAAATGAGCTTTCTTCGTAGGATTACTGGACTCACCCTTAGAGATAGGGTGAGGAGCTCAGTCATTCAGGAGAGGCTCAGAGTAGAACCGCTGCTTCTCCACATTGAAAGGAGCCAGCTGAGGTGGTTTGGGCATCTGATTAGGACGCCTCCCTCTTGAGGTGTTTCAGGCACATCCCACTGGAAGGAGACCCTGGGGCAGACCCAGGAATCTCTGGAGAGACTATATCTCCCAGTTGGTCTGGAAACGCCTTGGTATTCTCTCTGAAGAGCTGGAGCAGGTGGCTGGGGAGAAGGAAGGCTGGGTTTCTCTGCTTGAACTGTTGCCTCCGCAACCCGGACCTCAGGAAAAGCAGTAGAAGATGGATGGATGGATTGATGGATGAGTCTAGAGACTTAAACCAGGCTGTAGATGGTTTGGTAGTAATCATTAAAAATAGATAATTGATTAGAGGAAGGACCATCATTTTAATGGTTGCGACTCTTCCCATTAGTGATATAGGTAATGTCCTCCAATGCGTAAGGTCATCTTACGTCAAATAGGTTCATTTTGTCTTCTTTTAATTATTTATCTTTTGTTCATATGAAAGACAAAAAATAAAATAGAAATATGTCTTTACCTTCTTTACATGTTTCAACTGCACTGCAGCCTTCGTCAGAAGGCTTCTGACGAAGGCTGCAGTGCAGTTGAAACATGTACGAAGGCTGCAGTGCAGTTGAAACATGTAAAGAAGGTAAAGACATCTTTCTACCGTAAGGTCATCTTGTATTGTTTTTAGAAGGGGAGTGGGATTTAGTCGCAGTAACTCTGAGAGCCTGGGGAAAATACTTATTCCTCAATATTTAATATTACATGATTGTATTGGAATAGTGGATATATTTGAAAAATTACAATTTATAGGTAAGATTATTGATTTACCCCAGTTCATAGAGTAATCTGATAGTGATGAAAATTTATCAATGAGCACCACTGTCTGAAGAAAAGATCTTTGTGAGTTCTCGAGGAAGATTAATGTCATGGTCTGAGCGTTGACTCTGTCTGCGCTCGGGTTGTCCGGTAGTTCCCCGTTCTCTTCTCAGGTGTACCATATGGCCTCCGGGCTTTTATTGTGACAGCCTTCTCCTAGGGTCACCGGTGACGAGCCTGTTCCGATCGTCACCTTGGAGGTTCTGGGTTTGTGTCTGGAAGTCATCCCTGGTGCTGCGCCGGCCCAGTCGGAGTCCATCGTGGGTGTTGTTCCGGCCCAGTCGGGGTCCGTCGTGGGTGCAGCATTGACTCAATTGGGGTCCGTCCAACGGAAGCACAGCGCCAGTCCATGTGGGGTTCGGAGAAGGAGCTGCAGATCCTCCGCCGATCAACGCCGGACTGGTCCCTCATCCTTTCCCAGTTCTTTTTTCCCTTCCATCGGGGGCCGCTGGGATTCTCAGTTATCGGTTCGGTCCTCCCTCGCTATCCCTGTCTATAGGGAGGCCGTCTCCAAGTTCTCCCCTGCGGTCCTGGTGGCTGGATGACGTGGGTCGCCACCTGGGAGATTGCTTTGCCCGTTTGGCGTTCTGGGTCGGCCACACGACAAACTGGACTTTTCGTTCGGCGACCTGGTCCGGCCGCCAGAGGTACTGTTTCTCCGGGACTGGGACTGGGGTAGGCCGCCCGAACTAATCCTTTTTTCCCTGCCAGTGTTCTGGACGCTGGACACAGGAAGACCCCCCAAACTATTTGTTTTGGTGTTTTTGTGCTCTGCCTGTCGTCATCCCTGTGTTTTTTTTCCTTGCTCCTCTGAATTATTAGGGAGGCTCTTGTGTTTTTGTTATTTGGACTTATTGAACTGGGTATTTTGCCGCTCTTTAGCGTGTGTTTTTTTTTTCTCTCCTCTGTAGGCTGAGAGTTGTTTCTTTGTTGCCTATGCCCGTTATTTGGACTTTATTGAACTGTGTATATCGCCGCCCTGTAGCGTGTGTTTTTTTTCTTCCTTCTCTCGTGTGTTGTTATTTATATGACTGCGAACTGTATTTATCGCTGTTCTGTAGCATGAGTTGTTTTTTTTTTTCTTCCTGGTATTATGGGGTACGCTGCATTTTTGTGCCTCTATTTGAGTTTCCTGTTTTCTCTGGGGATTGTGAAGATGGGTTTTTTTTGCCTGTGACTCTGTTAGACTGATTATGGTGTTCTGTTTGTAGCCATTTTGAGGTTTTTTTTTTTTTCCGTGACTTCTCCTCATGGGTTTTCTTTGGGTGCAATGTATGTGCCTGTATTTTTTTGGCTTCTGTATTTCTTACCATGTTCTGGTTGTTGGAGTGTGTTTTTTTTTTTTCTATCGATTTATGAGGTTGGTTCTTGCCCTCCTGGCCTTTCCCCCTCCTCCCTCCCTAGGGCGGTCCTGTTGAACTTCTGGGTGGGGGGGGGGGGGCTTCGATGTTACATGGCGCCTGGAATTCACCTCGTGAACGGGGGCTACTGTCATGGTCCGAGCGCTGACTCTTTCCGTGCTCGGGTTGTCCGGTAGTTCCCCCTTCTCTTCTCAGGTGTGCCATATGGCCTCCGAGCTTTTACTGTGACAGCGTCTTGGTGGGGCTTAGGCTGTCAGAGCCGAGCTCCGCAGGAACGGCTGGAATTCAATCAGCTGATGACGTTCTCATCAGCTAATTAATCTGTTAGCCCTATTTAAGGGAGCAGCTCGGGTTACTCCGGGCTGCGACCTCGTCAATCATTTGTCAAACTCTCGTCAAACACTCATCTCGCTCACAGTAAGTGTATTTCCTGAGACTCTGTATCCTGTGTCTGAGTCATAGCCTTAGTTGTGTTTCTGCCCCTTGTGGCTCATTATTTTGTCATTTGTCTCTTGTTAATAAATTATGCAAACTCATCGGCTGGCATTCGGCGTCCCATTGATGGCTCGTGAGGGCCATCGTTGACAATTAATACCAGATGCCCAAACCACCTCAACTAGCTCCTTTCAATGTGGAGGTGCAGCAGTTCTACTCTGAGCCTCTCCCGGATGACTGAGCTGCTCACCCTATCTCTAAGGGTGAGTCCAGAAATCCTATGGGGAAAGCTTGTTTCAGCCGCTTGTAGCTGCAATCTCATTCTTTTGGTCATTACCCAAAGCTCATGAACATAGATGAGTGGAGGAATGTAGATTGACCAGTAAATCGACAGATTTGCGTTAGAGCTCAGCTCCCTCTTCACCACAATACACTGGTACAATGTCTGCATCACTGCAGATGCTGCTTCGATCCATCTGTCAATCTCTCATTCCATTCTCTCCTCACTCGTGAATAAGTCCCCGAGTTACTTAAACTCCTCCACTTAGGGATGGAGCTTGTCCCCAACCCAGAGAGGACAACCCACCTTTTCCGGCTGAGAACCATGGACTCGGACTTGGAGGTGCTAATTCTCATCCCAGCCGCTTCACACTCAGCGGCAAACCATCCCAGCAAGAGCTGTAGGTCATTGCTGGATGAAGCCAACAGGACAACATCATCTGCAAACAACAGAGATGAGATCCTGTGGTCACCAAGCATGACACCCTCTGTTCCCTGGCTGCGCCTAGAAATCCTGTCCATAAAAATTATGAATAGAATTGGTGACAAAGGGCAGCCTTGGCAGAGTCCAACTCTCACTGGGAATGAGTCCAACCGAGTGTTGGCAATACAAACCAAACTCTCACAATGGTCATCTAGAGACTGGATAGCTTGTAATAACAAACCCGATACCCCATACTCCCGAAGCACCCCCCACAAAAAACCACGAAGGACGCGGTCGAATGCCTTCTCTAAGTCTGCAAACCACATGTAAACTGGTTGGGCAAACTCCCATGAGCCCTTGAGGATTCTCGAGAGGGTAAAGAGTTGGTCCAATGTGCCACGGCCAGGACAAAAACCACATTGCTCCTCCTGAATCCGAGGTTTGACCAACGGTCAGAGTCTTCTCTCCAGTACCTTGGCATAGACCTTCCCAGGGAGGCTGAGGAGTGTGATCCCTCTAAAGTTGGAACACACCCTCTGGTCCCCCTTCTTGAAGAGAGGAACCACCATCCGGGTTTGCCATGCCGAAGGCACTGTCCCCGACCTCCACACAATGTTGCAGAGGTGTGTCAATCATGACAGCTCTACAACTTCCAGGGCCTTGAAGTACTCAGGGCGAATCTCGTCCACCCCCGGGGTCCCGCCACTGAAGAGTTTTTTAACCACTTCGGTGACTTCAGCCCCTGTGATGGGCAAGTCATCCCCCTCATCCACAAGGCCTGCTTCCTCTGTGAAAGAACTTGTGAATGTTGATCTAAAATTAATTTGCAAAGCTCTCACCAGAAGACTAGAACGGATAACTCCACTTATTATACACCCAGATCAAACAGGTTTCATCAAGGGTAGGCACTATAATAATACACACAGGCTATTTAATTTATTAGACTACTGTAAGATTAATAACTTAGAAACCACAATTTTATCTCTGGATGCAGAGAAAGTGTTTGACCATGTTAACTGGAAAAAGTGTTGCATAAGTTTGGGTTTGGTTCATCTTTTATAAACTGGATTTAAAAACTATATTGCTGTCCAACTGCATCTGTCAGAACAAATTATCAAACTTCTCGAAGCTTCAATCTTCAGAGAGGAACCAGGCATGGTTGTCCACTCTCTCCTTCACTTTTTACCATCTTTATTGAATCATTAGCAGCAGCCATATGGCAAAATGTTGATATTAAAGCTATCTGAACTGGAGAAAAAGAACACAAGATAAGTCTTTATGCTGTTGATGTATTAATTTTCCTTGAGAACTCACCAAGATCTCTTTTCAGGCAGTGGCTTGCATTGATAAATTTTCATCACTATCAGATTACTCTGTTAACTGGGGTAAATCAAAAGACTTACCTATAAATTGTAATTTTTCAAATATATCCACTATTCCAGTACAATCAGGTAATATTAAATATTTAGGAATAAGTATTTCCCCCAGGCTCTCAGAGTTACTGCAACTAAATCACACACCCCTTCTAAAAACAATACAAGACAACCTTACGCCTTGGAGGACATCACCTATATTACTAATGGGAAGAGTTGCCCGGGTCATCCGGGAGAGGCTCAGAGTAGAACTGCTGTTCCTCCACATAGAAAGGAGTCAGTTGAGGTGGTATGGGCATCTGATTAGGATGCCTCCTGGACACCTCCCACTTGAGGTGTTTCGGGCACGTCCCACTGGGAGGAGACCCCGGGGCAGACCCAGGACTTGGTGGAGAGACTATGTCTCCCAGCTGGTCTGGGAACGCCTTGGTATCCTCTCTGAAGAGCTGGAGCAGGTGGCTGGGGAGAGGGAAGTCTGGGTTTCTCTGCTTGAACTGCTGCCTCCACGACCCGGACCTCCGGAAAAGCGGTAGAAGATGGATGGATGGATGGATGGATGGATGGATGGATGGATGGATGGGAAGAGTTGCAACTATTAAAATGATGGTTTTTCCTAAAATCAATTATTTATTTTCAGTCATTCCTACGCAACCATCTACAGCCTGGTTTTAGTCTCTAGACTCAAATATAATTAAATTTTTATAGAAGGATGAACCATCATGGATTAGTTTAAAAACTCTTCAAAAAGCAAAAGAGTGTGGAGGGTTAGATTTTACCAATTTAAAAAAAAAAATACTTCTCAGCCAATAGACTGCAGTTTGTTTCTAACTGGATAAAATCAACCTCGCTAGGAAACCCATGGTTAGATGCTGAACAGGCTCTCTGTGTCATGATCTGTCCTCCAGGCAGATGAGCATTTCAGAATCAGAATCAGAATCAGAATCAGCTTTATTGGCCAAGTATGCACAACACATACAAGGAATTTGACTTTGGCTAAAAACTTGCTCTCGTTGTTCAGGTGAAGGATTTAAATAAGGATTCAATGACAACCACAGTATGTACAGTAAATTACAGTCTGTCCACGTTTCTATAAAAGGATGCAAATATATACAGGAATATATGCAGTTATTTACTCGGACTAACCACACTTTGCAGAAATATATGAAAAAATATACAATCACACAGTATTTCAATGTGGACTCAGATTCAGTGATATAATGTGAATGAAGTAAAAAGCAGTGTGAGAGTTATGTGCAATGTAATAATGGATGAAAAGTCATGAGTACAGCAACAGGTAGGACTAGGTGAATGTTAGGAGTTCATCAGAGTGATGGCTTGAGGAAAGAAACTGTTCCTGTGACGGGTGGTTTTGACCTTCAGTGATCTGTAACGACGACCAGAAGATAGAAGTTCAAACAGTTTGTGGCCGGGGTGTGATGGGTCAGCACAGATGTTTCCCGCCCGTTTCCTGGTTATGGACCGATATAAGTTCTCAATGGAGGGTAGGTCGGTACCAATGATCCTCTCCGCAGACTTAATGATCCGCTGCAGTCTGGTCTTGTCCTGTTTAGTGGCAGATCCAAACCAGACAGTGATGGAAAAGCAGAGGACAGATTGGATGATGGCGGTGTAGAAGACAACCAGCAGCTCCTGAGGCAAATCAAACTTCTTGAGCTGACGCAGAAAAAACAACCTCTGCTGGGCCTTTTTCTGGACAGTGTCAATATGGGAGGACCACTTCAGGTTCCGGGAGATTGTGGTACCCAGAAACTTGAAGGAGTCCACAGTGGACACTGTGCTGTTGAGGATGGTGAGTGGGGGGAATGAAGGGGGGTGTCGCCTGAAATCCACAGTCATCTCCACCGTTTTGGCTGGGTTAAGTTCAAGATGGTTCTGGCTGCACCAGAGGATCAGCTGCTCCACCTCCCGCCTGTATGCAGACTCATCATCATCCCGGATCAAACCGATGACTGTGGTGTCGTCCGCAAACTTCAGGAGCTTCACCGAAGGGTCCTCTGAGGTGCAGTCGTTGGAGTAGAGGGAGAAGAGCAGTGGGGAAAGGACACATCCTTGGGGGGCGCCAGTACTAATTTTTTTCGGGAACTGGATGTAAATCTCCCTAGCTTCACCTGTTGCCACCTGTCAGTCAGAAAGCTGGAGATCCACTGGCAGGTGGAGGGGGGCACCTTGAGCTGGAGGAGTTTCTGATGAAGAATGCCTGGGATGATGGTGTTAAACGCTGAGCTGAAGTCGACAAACAGGATCCTGGCGTACGTCCCTGGGAGTCGAGGTGTTGCAGGATGTAATAGTAGTCCCATATTCACTGCATCATCCACTGACCTGTTTGACCGGTAGGCAAACTGCAGTGGGTCCATCAGGGGGCCTGTGATGACCTTCAGGTGGTTCAGCACCAATCTCTCCAAGGATTTCATGACCACAGAGGTCAGGGCAACAGGTCTGATTTGAGTGCAGGACTCATGGCACAGGCAGGGGTGTGATGCCAACAGTAATTTATTAACAAAAAACAAAGGAACAAACAAATAACTGCATGGGGGCAGAAAAACAAAATCACGAGGGCAGAACTTACATGGGGAGATGATAATTTTACAAGGAGAACACTAGGAAACAACAGGAGACAACGATGAGGACGCCAGACAAAGCACATGCAAAAACTCACATAAATAGGGTAACTGGTAATGAACGTAATGTAAGACAGCTGGGACTAGTTAAGGATAACGGGAGCAGTTACAGACAACACGGGCGGGGCTGTACCCACACACAGACGGGGAATGCACAGGAGACAAGACAATGGACATGCAGGACAACAATATTAAACAGTAAAAATAAACAGGGATGACAAAATATAATCAAACACAAAAAGACAACTCTAAGACATAGACAACAGGGGAAGACGTGACATGATAGACCAGGATCAGGGAACATGGGGCGCTTAATAATAATCATAATTGTAAACAGAATAATAATGATAATGTGAAAACACTAAAATGAACATAAAGCATGGGCATGGTCCCCAGCCGTGCCCAGATTGTGACACTCTGTGGGTCACTATATATCTTATATCTTATATATCTGACTTACCTTTCATGAGTTCCTGTATCAAATGCCATAACTGTTTTAAAAGCATTAACATTAGCTCCTCTCTGACAGCCTGGTGGAAATTTTTAAAAATAATGGGGTCTTCACTTGTCCCTGGTAAACTCACGCCCATTTGGAATAATCCTGATGTCCTACAACAAAAGAGGATGTTAAACTTTCCACTATGGTGTGAGAAAGGAATAAAAAACTTAGAACATCTTATTCAAGGTGGAAATTTTATCCAATTCCAGCAACTGGTGTCAGTGTGACATCAGTGATCAAAGAATTTCAAGAATACCAACAGCTTAAATCTATAATCAATCAATCAATCAATCTTTATTTCGGATAGATTAAAAGTACAGATTAAAAGAAACAGAATAATATAACAAAGGGGAAAGAAAATCCAACAAGGTCAAATTAGACAATAACTCCTCTGATTATACAGTTCAACATAAGTTATCCGAAATGGGTGATGGCTGAAGCCACAGCTTATATTGCCCACCCATATTCCATCCAAGAATTCAAAAGAAAAACAAACAAGAGCAATTACAATTCAGAACATAGCTAAGACAAAATGTGACAAAAAAAAAAACAAAACTAAGCAACAACACAACGCAGACTGGATATGACAATCCTTATGTGATTTTATATGTCATCTTGGTATATATGTTTGGAGTATAATAAAAGCAAGATTCAATTTCAATCAAATTTAGAGGTACCAGTTAAGGTGACAGAGTTTCTAAACCTTCAGTCGCCTAAATTGATATCCAAAATACAGGGACTATTATCAAAACTGGATGAGTTAGTATCTCTTCCAAAATTAAAATGGGAGACAGACCTATCAATCAATAAAAATAAAAGCTTCTGGACACAAATAAGTTTAAACACTTTTAAGATGATTAAAATTTCTAATTTACAACTTATACAGTACAAAGTTCTACATAGAACTCTTTACACAGGACAAAGGATGTTCAGAATGGGCCTGAGTCACACAAATATCTGTTCCCATTGCATCAGCAATGTCCCATCCATCCATCCATCCATCTTCTGCCGCTTAATCCTTTCGGGTCGCGGGGGGGCTGGAGCCTATCCCAGCATCTTTGGGCGAGAGGCAGGGTACACCCTGGGCAGATCGCCAGTCCATCGCAGGGCATCAGCAATGTCCCGGATAGTTATATGCATGCTATGTGGTCCTGTGCACCGGTCCAAAAGTTCTCGGAGACGATACAGTGGTGTGAAAAAGTGTTTGCCCCCTTCCTGATTTCTCATGTTTTTGTATGTTTGTCACACTTAAATGTTTCAAGATCATCAAACAAATTTAAATATTAGACAAAGATAGCACAAGTAAACACAAAATGCAATTTTTAAATAAAGATGTTTATTATTACGGGTTAAAAAAAAATCCAAACCTACATGGCCCTGTGTGAAAGAGTGACCCCCCCTCCCCCCGTTAAAACATAACTGTGGTTTATAGCATCTTTGGAAAACTGAGTTCAAATTCTCTAGCCACACCAGGCCTGATTACTGCCACACCAGTTCTCAATCAAGAAATCACTTAAATTTGTTAAGTGATTTGTTATCCAAAGCCAAACCTTTCCTGAGCCGTCATGATCTTGAGATAGCCATCCATGCTTTAGTCACGTCTCGACTTGATTACTGCAATGCACTTTATGTTGGCATCTCTCAGTCTTCTCTCGGCCGCCTTCAACTTGTAGCAAAATGCAGCGGCCCGTATTTTGACCAACACACCTAGGTGAGAGCACATTACTCCGATCCTTTTATTCATTTCATTGGCTTCCAGTCCATTTTAGAATTAATTTTAAACTTTTGCTTTTTGTTTTTAAAGCTCTTAATGGGCCTTGCTCTGGTTTATATGTCTGAGACTTTGACTGTCGTGACCAAGGCAGGGCTTTGAGGTCATCCAATCAGCTTTTGCTGGATGTGCCTAGGACAAGGTATAAACATTGGGGTGACCGAGCCTTTTCTGTTGCCCACCCCAGGCTCTGAAATAATCTCCCCCCTGACCTACGTGCTACTCTGACCTGGCCCTTTTTTAATCAGAACTTAAGACATATTTGTTTAGGATGGCTTTTAATACCCAGTAGTGGTGATACTTGTCTTGGCATTTGTTTTTATTTTATTTTTATTTTTAGGTGGTTTTTTTGTTTATGTTATTGTTTTTAATGCTCTGTGTGTTTTTAATGCTGTTTATTTTCTGTAAAGCACTTTGGTCACCTACGGGTTGTTTTAAAGGGCTATATAAATAAAGTACATTACATTAAATAGGACCTGCCTGACAAAGTGAAGTAGACACAGACTCTCATATGTACTACGGCACGTTCGAAAGGTTGTGCTCAGACACAGTCCAAGGCTGGATAATTTTTTCACACATAAGGAGTTGCTCAGAACTCCTTATACAAAGATATAGAGTGATGATAATCAAGTCAGTGGCGGTAATGCACCTGTAAGCTGGTTGCCAACCGCCAATCAAATCTAAAAGAAGAAGAAGAAGAAGTGAAGTACACCAAAAGATCCTCAAAAGCTAGACATCATGCTGCGATCCAAAGATATTCAGGAACAAATGAGAAAGTAATTGAGATCTATCAGTCTTGAAAAGGTTATAAAGCCATTTCTAAAGCTTTGGGACTCCAGCAGCCCACAGTGAGAGCCATTATTCACAAATGGTAAAAACATGGAAGAGTGGTGAACCTTCCCAGGAGTGGCTTGCCGACCAAAATTACCCCAAGAGTGCAGTGATGACTCATCAAAGAGGTCACAAAAGACCCCACAACAACATCCAAAGAACTGCAAGCCTCACTTGCCTCAGTTAAGGTCAGTGTTCATGACTCCACCATAAGAAAGAGACTGGGCAAAAATGGCCTGCATGGCAGAGTTCCAAGACAAAAACCACTGCTGAGCAAAAAGAACATAAAGGCTCATCTCAGTTTTGTCCGAAAACATCTTGATGATCCCCAAGACTTTTGGGAAAATACTCTGTGGACTTACGAGACAAAAGTTGAACTTTTTGGAAGGTGTGTCCTTTTACATTCGACGTAAAAGTAACACAGCATTTAAGAAAAGGATCATACCAAGACTAAAATATGGTGGTGGTAGTGTGATGGTGTGGGGCTGTTTTGCTACTTCAGGACCTGGAAGACTTGCTGTGGTAAATGGAACCATGAATTGTGCTGTGTACCAAAAAATCCTGAAGGAGAATGTCTGGCCATCTGTCCATGACCTCAAGCTTAAGCTCACTTGAGTTCTGCAGCAGGACAATGATCCAAAACACACCAGCAAGTGCACCTCTGAATGGCTAAAGCAAAGTCCTGACCTGAATCTCATTGAGATGCTGTGGCATGACCTTTAAAAGACGGTTCATGCTCGAAAACCCTCCAATGTGGTTGAATTACAACAATTCTGCAAAGATGAGTGGGCCAAAATTCCTCCACAGCGCAGTAAAAGAATCATTGCCAGTTATCACAAACGCTTGATTGCAGTTGTTGATACTAAGGGTGGCCCAACCAGTTATTAGGTTTAGGGGGCAATCACTTTTTCATATGGGGCCATGTAGGTTTGGACTTTTTCCCCTTAATAATAAATACCTTAATTTAAAAACTGCATTTTGTGTTTGCTTGTCTAAACACTTTGTCTAATATTTAAATTTGTTTGTCTGAAGCATTTAAGTGTGACAAACATACAAAAAAATGAGAAATCAGGAAGGGGGCAAACACTTTTTCACACTACTGTATGTGAAGACTTATCGACATAGCTTGGGTGTCATTTCTCAACCTCTCCCACACTTTGCATATTGGGTGATTTAAGTGAAATAAAATATAGAGGTAAAGTTGTCACACATGATTCTAACTCCTTTATGCATCACCAAGAAAACTCTTCATAAATTAGAAATCAAGAAATAATTTTATATACAACCCACTCTAAGAACCTCCTGTAGATTATATTAGCCTGGAGAGAATATCTGCCTCCTCTAAAAACCAACTGGCAGAATTAAATTATCTCTGGTCCCTGCTTATTGATTCTATAACTTGAGGGGTGGCAGGCAGTGGCTCGCTCCCCTTGGCACCTCTGACGGCTGGCTGCATCCTGACCACAGGGGCTTTTCTGTGACCTACTGGACCCTGTGTCCTGGAGTAGCTGTGCGTCTGGCCTGGGGTGGGGGTGGGGGCTGTGGGGTGTGCCAGTGGGGTGGGCCGTGGCCCCAGGCTGGCCGGCCTTGTCTCCTGGGTGGGGCTGGTTCAACCCTTTGGCCCCTGGTGCTAGGGGGGCCAATCCCCCCCTCTGGGGCCGGGGTCCGGTGCACACTGGCTGTGCGGGCCGGCATGGGTGCATCACAGCAGGGTCATGCCCTTCCTGGGGCCCTGCCCTGTCCCTGGGGGGACAGGCTCTCTCTGGGACCGACCCCACCCAGTCTTACCCCCCACACACACAATTCTGGGTGGATCATACATCTTATTCCTCCCACATTATCCAGACTGACAAAGGCTACCAGCGAGGAAAAGAGGAATCGTCTGAGTATTTTGAATGGAAGAGGGCATTCACTGAAGGTGCATTCAGACCAAACGCGAAACGGGCAAATTTTTTGTGCGGTGTGATTACATTATAACTCAATGTAAACACGTGAATAGACATGGAATTCACGGTCTGAGTGAGATGCAGACAGGCGAAGTTGCCTTTATAGCTTCCTGCAGCAGTGTTTCAACCTACTGTGGAAATCTCCAAAATAATGTCATGCTTGAGGTTTACATTATCCAACAAATAGCTCACCTGAAAAAATTGTCCCTGTCTCCAAAACTTTACAAGATGATGAGTGTTTCCATTGCTAGCTTGCTAGCCTTGTTAGCACGCCCGTGGCAGGAATCCTTGGGTTAATAACTCCAACATCCAGATTTAGCTGAAAAGCTCCCGGTCCTCCTGTTTCCAGGTGAGTGCGTAGTCTCATTTTCAAACTAGTTTACTCTGCAGTGCTGATACTTTTACTCCGGAGATGGCAGAATCTCAAAGCTAGCATATTCCCTTGGACATGAACGTGCCAATGTGCGATTTCACATGCACTCGCCTCTTCTATTCACTTTGTATGGATTTGCGCCACCCGTTCGCGTTTGGTGTGAACGCACCTTTAAGGTTTTCAAGATACAAGATTCAAAGATTTTATTTGTAAGTACTACTGTACATACAGGACATACAGGAGAATTGAAATGGCTTTCTATCTCTCTTCAGTGGTGTCCACAATATAAAAAAAGAAAAAGGAATAAGGTTGGAAAAACAACAGCAGTCTGTGTACAGTAATGCTACCTGTAGTGCAAATGGCGACAAAAGATAGACCCAGACCGTCATAGTGCAAATAATGATAAACGATAAATCATGAGACCCAGGAACCTTATATACAGAAAAGTAGAGCAGTTGTAGTAGAAAGTTCAGTGCGGTAGTGTAGGTGCAGACAGTGACAGATAGGACTACACATGCAGACATCAGTCTAAATATGTCAAAGTTAAATAAACTCCTTCTTTTTCCTGTCTGAATAAATGAAACAATAAACTAATCTTATAGGGCTGTGAGCAGGCTGTTGAATCACCTGTATCCAGCGCTAATGCCAGAGGACAGCGTGCCAAACAAAAAGTTTTTATGAGCACCTCCAACTCATGTTCCATGAAATTCCATTAAACCCATTATTTTTGATCATGGATACAGGAGAATCAAACATACTGGGCTTGTATTTATCTATTTGCATATCTGTTTGCATCTAATTGCATTTTCAAATGGAGGCGTGTCAAGGGAGGAGTCTGGTATTTCCTCATGTGCGTTCAATTTCAAGCAGATCGATATGTACGAAGGAAATGTGCTTGGATTCCTGCGTATAGACAGTTTCATACATCTGGATTTTTTTCCCCCTTGTCCCTCAGGCAGCTAGGCAAGCAGAACAGGGATCTATCACCCTTGTTATGCCAAAACAGATTTACTTTGCCAAGAGGAGCTTATACAGTGCCTAATTTGTGTTGTATGTTGTAAACTCCTTCTGTAATAACTTTTAATACTTTATTTTAATTATTTTACCCATGGAAGACCCGACAGGATGGGGAAGAAGGAAAGGAAGTGTGTAGGGGGAAAGAAAAGGGAGGGGAACAGACAAAAAGACAAACAAACCAACAAGTAAAACAAACAGAAGACAAACTGCTTCTTCCACCGAAGACGTCTCAACACGAGTCTGGTTTCCGCACCTGTTAAAGGAGAGACACTTGTGCGTGTGCATCTGCGTGTGTATATATGAGAGCACGCGCAAATAAGTGTGTGCATGTGTTTTGTTTGTCAGGAAACAAACGCAGCGGGGGGCCGGTTGCAGCAGCTGTCCCCCCGGGAACCCCGAGCAGGCAAGGCATCGCCACCAACCCCCACACGGCACAAACGTCTGAGGTCAGGATTTTTTTTATTGGCTTACGGCGTTTTCTTGATTTAAACATACGTCATTTTTCAGTAGGAAATCCATGCAAGTCTTTGTACATAAGGCCCCAGCTGCCATGCGTGGGTTGATCCTGGAGAGGGTCCTCTTCACGCTAGCCATCTTCCTCTTGATACTGCTCGTCTGGAGGAGGAGTGGTCTTATGTGCTGTTTTGTGCTCCAAAGCGGCGAAGAGTCATTTAGGTTGTCAAGCAATGTGATGTCACTCACACAGGTCTGAGGTGGAGGTGTGCGGGTGCTGGTGGAGGTGTTTTGAGGTGGGGGTGTGCCGTACAGTGTCAGTGAAGAGGATCCCCTCTGTCTACTACTGCTCCGTGGGGCCGCCCTCACCTCAATTTTAATTGCACTGTAGACACTGAGGGCTTGGGGGAATGGGAGCTCTGCTGCCAAATGCCAAATGAGCAGCTCTGCGATCCACATGGTGAGGACCATCGATGGCCTCACTCACACCATCACGGACTACATCGACTTCTGTGTGGACAACACCGTACCCACCAAAACCATACGGTTGTTGCTCGAACAACAAACCCTGGATCAACCCTGAGATAAAAACACTTCTGAGAGAGAAGAAGGTAGGATCTTTCAGGTCAGGGAACAGGGAGATGCTGAAGTCCGTACAGAGGGAGCTGAGGAGGAAGATCAGAGAAGGCAAGGACAGCTTCAGGAAGAAGATGGAGGACAAGCTGCAACAGAGCGACTCGACGGGGTCTGGGGAAACCTTAAAACCATCTCTGGGCTCCAGAATACCTCCCCCCAGGCCACGGGGGGCAGGGAGTGGGGCGAACAATCTGAACCTGTTTTTTTAATAGGTTTGACCAGGCGCCCTCCCCCCGACTGCACAACAACCACTGCCTGCCTCTAAAGTCATTGAGACCTGCTGTCCACACCCCACTCCACCAACACCCCCACTCCAAGCATACAGCCCCCCAACCTGACCCTCACGAAGACCCAGGTGAGGAAGGAGCTGAGGAAGATCAAGGCAAGGAAGGCCGCGGGACCGGATGGCATCAGCGCGAAAACTCCTCAAGTCCTGTGCAGACCAGCTGTGTGGGATTGTGGAGCACATCTCAACCTGAGCCTGAAGCTGGGGAGGGTACCACAGTTGTGGAAAACATCTTGTGTGGTACCTGTACCAAAGACTTCCCACCCCAGAGACCTGAACAGCTACAGACCAGTGGCCCTGACGTCTCACATGATGAAGACCCTGGAAAGACTGCTCCTTGCTCACCTCCGCCCCCTGGTGTGAACAGCGATGGATCCACTCCAGTTCGCCTACCAGCATGGCATTGGGGTGGAGGATGCAGTGATCTTCCTCCTTCACCGTTCTCTGTCCCACCTGGAGAAGCCCGGGAATGCGGTGAGGATCATGTTCTTTGACTTCTCCAGTGCTTTCAACACCATCCAACCGATGATCCTGAAGGACAAGCTGCTGTGTGCAGGGGTGGACCAGCACCTGTCATTATGGGTCCTGCTTACCTCACTAACCGGCCACAGTTTGTGAGAACCCGAGATTGTGTATCCGACACGATCATCGGCAGCACGGGGGCCCCCCAGGGAACGGTTTTGGCTCCCTTCCTGTTCACCCTTTATACTGCGGACTTCTCACACAACACAACACACTGCCATCTACAGAAGTTCTCTGACGACTCTGCGATCATCGGCCTCATCTCCAACGGAGATGAAGCTGAGTACAGAGGACTTATCCAGGACTTTGTGGACTGGTGCCATCAGAACTGCCTCCAGATCAACGTGAGGAAACTAAGGAGCTGGTGGTGGACTGGCCGCAGGCAAGGACAACCCCTCACAGCACCAGTAAACATACAGGGAACAGACATTGAGGTGGTGACATCCTACAAGTACCTTGGTGTTCATCTGAACAATAAACTAGACTGGTCACACAATACCAACGCACTCTACAAGAAGGGACAGCGCAGGCTGTTCCTACTGAGGAGACTCAGGTCTTTTGGTGTACAAGGGGCGCTGCTGAAGACATTCTATGACACAGTGGTGGCATCAGCCATCACTTTTGGAGTGGTCTGCTGGGGGAACGGCATTACAGCAGCTGATAGGAAGAGACTAAACAAACTGATCAAGAAAGGTAGCTCTGTCCTGGGGCAGCGCCTTGACCCAGTGGAGGAGATAGGAGAGAGAAGGATGGTGGCTAAACTGTCATCTCTGCTGGAGTCTGAGTCCCACCCTATGCAGGACATATTGAACGCACTGAGGAGCTCATTTAGCAGCAGACTACATCACCCTAGGTGCGCAACCGAGAGGTTTCGCAGGTCTTTCCTACCTATGGCTGTCAAACTGTATAACCTAAGCAGGGCTGCTCGCAGAGATAGCCAAAAAACGTGACGACCTAATAGTATTGAATGCAAAAGACGCAACAGACTTACACAAATGGTCCCCTCCAGTATACAACTAGGACAATATCAGTCGCTACGGAGGGGTGACAATATGTATGGGTACATAATCATCACTATGTAGGATAACTAAGTAGACAGTTATGCTGTTTATTCCATCTTGCTACAATGCTCCGCACTTTGTATATATATTTATATATTGATGTGTATATATGTATATCCACTGCTCTTATTTTTATCTCCGACTTTCTTAATATTGCTCTGAGTGTTGCTATCCCTGTGCTGTTGCAATCCTGGAATTTCCCCATTGTGGGACTAATAATTATTTCTTATCTTAACTTATCTTATCTTAATAGCAATGGGTAGTGATGTCCCTATCACACTATCCCCCCAATTTTAACTGCACTTTGGTAGTTCACACACCTGCACCCAATGACACCACACAAATAACACTTGCCCATCATGATTCACACATGGGGGGTGGGGGGTGGGGGTCTTCCTCCACCCCTGCTGCCCTCACTCTGCCAGGGGCCTGGGGCCTGGCTGGTGAACTGGGGCCTGTCATGCTGTCGTCATCACAAGGCGCTACCGGTAAAGAATAGGTGCCAGCAAGGGACTGTGAGCAAGAGAGAGCAAGTGAGTAAGTGAGAGTGAGGGAGCATGAGTAGTGATGGTGGTGGTGGGTCAGATTTGTGTGGTACTTTGCATGTCGGGTGGCATCTCTGGGTGCTTGTGGTGGGTCCATTGGTTGTTTACTCCGAGCGGGCACTGGTGGCGGTGGGCTGTTTCTGTGGCCACAACTGCCCTGGGGTTTGTTGGTGGGCATGTTGCTGCCGGTCCGTGCCAGCAGCCTTCCCAGCTGCTGCAGGGCATCGGTGCACGTTCGTGCCCACTGCATCTGCACCATAGCCGCCCCTAGTGTTAAGGGTGAATAAGTGTGAGTGTGGTAAGAGAGAGCATGAGTAAATGTGAGGGAGTCAGAGTATGAATGAGAGTGTATATATAAGTGAGCATGAGTGGAAGGAAGCATGTGTGAGTGCGAGCGACTGTGAGGGTGAGTGGGAATGGAAGTGAGACTGAACAAGTATGGGAGTGGTGAGATTGAATGAGTCTAACTGTGGGAGTGCAAGTGTAAGATTGTGTGAAGCACGAGGGTGAGAGGGAGTGAGCGAGTGCATGTGAGTACGAGTGAGTGCGTTATGAGAGCATGTGGGTGTGAGTGCGTGAGAGTGAGTGTATGTGCTGGATGGGGGTGCTGAATGAGGGGATGGTACCTCCTGGTACCTCCTGGCCATGTGGGCTCCCTTGGATTGAGGGGGCTGGCCCCATGGGGCTCCCCGTGCCTTTCTGCTGCCTTCCCTGGTGTGGGGGCCTGGGGGTTCCGAGGCATGGGTCAGGGGGCGCTGGGGTGGGCACGTCCCATTGTGGGGGGTTGTCTGGGGGGTGCATGCTGGGGGTGCGGGCCAGTTTCCGGTCCAGAAGGGGGTGACATTCTCCTTCTGTGCCTGGGGGCTGGTATTGGCCCAGTGGGGGGACGGGGGCACGCTGACCTCCCTCGGCCGTCTCTCCTGAGGCGGTTGCGTGGCTGTCCTGGGGCTTGCTGACTTTGGGGCATTTGTGCTATGTGGGGGTTGGTGGCACTGTTTTTCATGCTCGGCGTTTCCGGGGGGGGGTGGTTGCTGTGACCTGCTGCCCTCTTTGTACGTTTCCTGGCAAACCATTCACATGCACACACTCACTTTGAGCACGCTCCCATATATGCATATGCACACTCACATATGTTCTTTTACAGGTGCAGATACCAGACTCGTGGATGGACACATTTTCAGAAGACGAAACAGTTTGTTTTCTGTTTGTTTCAGTTCTGTCAGTTTTGTTTGTTTTTTCTGTTTATTCTTTCTCTTTTCTTTCCAACTCCCCACTCCTCCCTATCTCATTCTCCCCTGTTGGGTCTATCATGGGTAAAACAATTTAAATAAAGTATTAAAAGTTATTAAAAGAGGGTCTATAATAATATATAGTACATAGATATGCGCTGTATAAAGCTCCTTTTGGCAAAGTAAATCTGTTTGGCACAAATAAGGGAAGCAGATTTCTGTTCTGCTTGCCTAGCTGCTTGACAGGACAAAGGGAAAAAGTCTATCCAGTAGTTTGGAGCATTCTTGCTAACACACTGTGAGAAGATAAGAGCCTTGATGGAGGTATGCGTTCTCGGATCATCACCAATATGTAATGGGTTTCTCTCTAGGCAAGGACCACCTCGGTGGAAAATTTCATTCAAATCCATCCAGTTGTTTTGGAGTGTCCTTGCTAACACACTGTGAGAAGATAAGAGCCTTGGTGGAAGTATGCATTCTGAGATCATCACCAAAATATTATGGGTTCATCTCTAGCCCAAAGACCACCTCTGGTGAAAATTTCATCCAAATCCATTCTGTACTTTTTGCGTAATCCTGCTTACAGTCACACAGACAGACAAACCATTTCGATTACATAACCTCCTTGGCGGAGGTAACAAATCTTCTCACTGAGTCCAAAGGGCTCCACTGTGTTCAGAGTATGAACCCAGTAGCTTCTCTGCAGAGCAAAGACTTGATGATATCTCCACCTCTAGGGGGAAGCATAATTTTCTCAATTCCCCAAGAATTTAAGTGAAGCTGGGGAACCAAGGTTGGCCTGAACATAATGGCGAGCAATGCATAGTCCATATTTTTAGTGCATATTGCAGTCTTATCGTTGAAATATTCTTACTTTTAAAGCTCTTTTTGTTTTGTCCCACATAGACAGGCCCAATAGACCCCTTTGACAAGTAGATCCCATGTGTACTATTGCAATTTAATAAAAGATTTAATGTCATAATTTTTTCAGTATGAGGTTGTGAAAAAATACTTGGTGTCTGATGAAATGGAACAGCGAACACAATGACCACCGCTGCAAACTTGACAGCTCACTGGTTTTCTTAAAGGCTGGACCCATGTGCTTTCTCCTCTGCAGATCGGGAGGCCTCCATACACACAGGAGAGCGTCACTTCAGTCAGAGGAGAAGCAGCACGACAGCAGTCTCAGTCTGTTCTCCTGGTGGATGAGTGTGAGAGACGTAGACCAGGGGTGTACACCTGCACTGCTCACAACCTGCAAGGAGCCAAATCGGTGTCCACCTCTGTTAAAGTAGTCCTAAAGCCAAACAGAAGCCTTAGTTGGAGTGCCAAAAAAGGTGACGTGGAAGATCATGTGTATTTGATCAATGCTAAACTAAAAGAGCAAGTAAATAAAGTATCATCCTTTCCCTTTTTGACTATAACCCACAGTTTTGTTGTTTTTTTTTTACTTTCTTTATAGAGCTGTTTCTGAGAATTCTGTACACCTTCAAATATAAGTAATAAACCAAAAATAAATAAACTGTTAACATGAGTCATGTTTTCAGTTATACAATTTTGTGTCAATACAACACCTAAAATATAGTGGAACACTATGGTATGCTATGTTGGCGCTGCATGAAAAATGACGAACGGCAGCATTTTGGCAATACTGTGGCAAGAATGAGCCCAGATCCAGAGTGAAGCACTGACCTCACCATTCTATGTGAATGATGAGCACCATGGAAAGAGGCAGACAAAAGCAGATCAAAAGCTGATCACATGATGATGACGGACTGTGAATAAAGATGGACTAAAGTGGTGGGTGACTCCAGTATGACGATCAGCCCCTCCTGTCTACTATGCGCGATATTTTGCCAAAGTAATTGTAGATGTACCAGATGTTTGTGTTGTGTTCTGATTTTAACAGGACAACATGGGACTGGCCAGTACATTGTTGCTCCAAATCCTATACGTACCATTCAGCATTAATGATGCCTTCATAGATGTGCACTACCCATGCCATGGGCACTAACACCCCCCCATACCATCACAGATGCTGGCTTTTGGATTTAACGCTGGTAACAATCTGGATTTTTTTTTTTTTTTTGTTACTTATTTGTACCCGTAGGTAGATTTGGTTTGCAGTCTGGTGACAAGCCACCGGCTGCTGGTCGCTGCGTGCACGAGCGCCCTAAACCTACATGTTTTTGGTGTGCGGGAGGAAACCGGAGAAATCCCGGAGTAAACTCGCGCAACACGGGGAGAACATGCAAACTCCACACAGCTCACTGTTGGTCGGGGGCTGGGATCGAACCCACGATCTCATGATCCCCGCGGTCCCCCGGCCGAGGGTAAAACTGTGCTGCCACAGTGCTAAACCACTGCGCCACCGTGCAGCCCCACCGTGGAGGGTCCTTTTCCTCTTCTTATTTCCTCTTGTTCATGTTTTACAAGTGAAGGTGGGTACGCAGTCACTGAAACCCTCTTTGTCAAGCCACTGGTGTACAGTGCTGTGAAAAAGTATTTACCTCTTCCTGATTTCTTACATTTTTGCATATTTCTTGTCACACTTAAATGTTTCAGATCATCAAATGAATTTTAATATTAGACAAAGATAACCTGAGTAATTACAAAATGAAGTTTTTAAATGATGATTTTATTCGGGGGGGGGGGCTTTCCAAAAGCATTGCTGTCAGGGCGTTGGTTGGACTCACGTCCTCGTCTTGAGTTATTATTGTATGGTTTTCTGTGTTATGAGTTTTGTTTGGTCATTATGTGCATTATGATTGTCTTGGTCTTGTCTCCCCAATCCTCTGTTCATGTTTTATGGCTCCTCTGCCAGTGGTTGTGTGTGTGGCCCCGCCCGTCTTGTCACTTCTGTTCTGCCCTTATGTCAGTTGTTAGTATTGATTAGCATCCTCACCTGTTCTGTTTTTTCATTAGCTCTTGTCCTATTTAACCTTGTGTCTCCCTTTGTTCTGTCTGGTGTCCTACAGTCATTCTGCGTGTACAACATGTACCCCATCTTGTCAATTAATCCTGCTTGCATCCTGCTGTGGTTTTTGCCTGCCAAGCCAATGTTTGCTGTGCCAGTCGACCAGCTTGTTTGTTTTTTGTTCAGCCCTCAAGTATTTTAGTCACCAGCTCAAAATAAAAGTTGAAGTCCTGCGAGTGGGTCCTGTTCTCAATTGTGACAGAAGGACACCAGCAAAATGGACCCAGCAGACAGAAGTTCTAATAAGGATCTCATCAAAGAGGAAGATTGGGCTGTCTCCCTCATTGAGATCCATCACCTCCCGCTCGCCAGGGAAAACCCTCAGCTGCCTGAGGGGCATTGAGGAATTACTTAAACGCTTCCAGTCCCTGCAACAGTATCCCCAGCTCACTGGGCTCCTGCACTCTGCATAATTTGCTTGAGAATGCTCAGGAGCTGGTGGAGCTTTCGTCAGCAGCGGGGAGAGGATCTGGAGGAGGAGAAATTTACAAGAGTTGAAGGGCGCGGCACACATTGGCACCGACGGACACAGCAGCCTGACTGTTCATCTCCATTGGAGATGCTCCAAGCCTCCATGTCCTCCTCCCTTGACATAGCACCGCACCACCATGCAGTGGTGCCTCGTTGGACATCCCATATCATTTCCTGGGATGGATCGTCCGACTCCCCAGCGGCAGCAGAGTGGGAACGATGGCAAGTACCGTCTTATTTTTTTTTACCATCTATTAATAATGGGGCTTGCCTTATTCCTGGGAAGGGGGCTCAGCTACAGCCACCAACCACCACTGCTGAGCTTTGTCCACACACTCTTGCTGTCTGTTCCATCCACCCATCCTCACATGCATCTCCTGTGTCTCCTCTTGGTTTTTTTCGGAGAGTTTGGCCATATTGGGTGGTAACTAGCTGGTCTGGGAAGAGCATACTGCCCCTGAGGATCCAGTGATTTGCCGGATCGGGACAGTGGCATTGGCACCCCTGTGTGGGGTAACGGGGAGGAACAGGAGGAATGCATCACTGCTGGGTTGGAACCACCTAGCGTCAGATGACCCAGCTGCCCCAGTTCCTAATACCAGCTTTTCCTCTCTCCCCAGCTCCAGCCCCAACTCTGCAGCCACATCTCGGATGGGGGAAGTGCATCCCCGGTACATGGAGACCTGTGCAGACGACAGAGTATCCCCAGGTTTTGGCATTGCAGGACCCAGTGTGGTCCTTCACGACTGCGAAAGCAATCGGGTTGACTATCCAATGGGACAGAGGTGCTGCTTAGAGATAGGCCTGCCCATTTTGGACTCCCCATAGAACACAAAAAGCTTGTCTGAAGAGCGGACAGACCTTGTATGGTCAACATAAACCATAACAGACCTTACCAGCTGATAGGATAATTTCATGTTTCTTTATTCATTTTCTTTATATTAGTCTATATAATTTCAACTCTGTATTAGTCTTTTTTTTGTCTGTAGTTGGTGTGTATAATGAGCCAATGTTTGATTCTCTGTGATTTTCCAGTCTCAGAGCCTAGAATGTCTTTGTAAGAGAATCTCTGTTTTCACTGTGAGATAGGCTAAGCAAAGGCCGTAAATAATGACATAGGTAGCGACCCAGGTTTTATTGCTCTTGTCATACCAACCTGCCCTGGTCAGGATGTCAGAAATCATCTATAGATTAAAGCAGTTAAACTGGCTCCAGGGAGATGTCTCCTGGAGCTGTCTCGAGCCAATTGATAAACTCAAGGACTGTTTTGCTTAGGTTATAAGAGCTCCAGATCTAGAATGTATGCTAGGGAGAACGAGTGAGCAGGCTTTGAGACGGGTGATGCTGTAACTTTTCCCTCCTCTGATGAGAGTGGAATAAATCACTCAGAACTTGGAAACCGCCTATTGATTATTGATTCAGTCTCAATCAATTCAATTTTATTCCATCATTTGGCGCCTGAACAGGGACCCAAATAAGAAATCCAAGGTGTTTTCCGGCGAATCCAGACTGAAGACTGTGCACAGTCTAGAGGTGAACCCAAAATTTTTGGGAGCGACTAAAAATAGATGCAGTATCCCTCTACAAAGCCTTGGAGATGTCAGGAAGCGGCATGTGTTCTGATGGGTCTTCCAGAACTCAACAAGATGGATACCAGGTGTGAGTAATTTATTTCAGTTGTTGGTTGTTGAAGTAAAACATGTTTGTATGATGTGATATGGTTTGGCCCAGACCGCTTTGACACTGCAAAGCCTGGTTAAATTTCTGATTGCACTAAATCGCTGGTTCCCCAGCCACGGTGAGCTTTATTGCAAGATACCAGGGGTGGAAGTAGGTTTTGTTGCTTTGGAAACTTCGTGTCAGCGAGATGAAGGTTTGGATGACGTTGCGCGCAAGGGATTAATTGCAAGATACTGTATAATTATTGTGCAGTGAACTTTTTGATATTTATCAATTTTTTCATGTTTATCAAGGTGAGATTCTGCCTCAATACTGCAGTGAGCTGTTAATTGATAAGTTCAGGGGAGATTTGTTGACTCTCGCCATGGTGAGCCTTATCGCAAGATACCGTTGTGGATTTTTTTTTATCCTGCAGCGGTGAGCTTTTGGCAAGATACCATGGGAGGTCGCGTGACCGCTGAAAAATGCCGGTAGATTTTTATTTTTAAAGTTTTGTTGTAGCGCTGGATAAAAGTTACTGCAGTTGGTCTGTTTTTGTTTCTGTGTCTCGTAAAATCTGCTCCGGTGTGTGAGAGAGATGGGGTTCTCCACGAAGGCGGAAAGAGCAGGTTGCACGGAGCTGTAAAATTGTTGTTTGTCATTTTTTCTAGTATTTGTGGAGCATCAACAAGTTGGTTAATTAATTGTTATCCTCTTGAAAAATGATTAAAATTATGGGTGTTTGAAAATAGTAATTTTTAGCAAGAGGAGTTGACTTGTGTTTTCACGGCAGTGTGGAAAAAATAGAAGGACCTTCACGCTGCAGTGAGAGTGTGTAGTTGCAAGATGTGCGCGTTCTCCACTAAAGTTGCCAGTTTTGGAGATTAATTGAAGTAATATTCACGCTGCTTTGTGTGTGGGTATAAATCTGAAGCTTTTCATTGAGTGTGTATGTTTTATCTAGCTGTGACCTTGTGTAGATAACAGAGAGGAGCATTTGTGTGTGGGCCCTGGGTGTCTGTGTATGTGTGTGTGAGTGTGGTTGGAAAAAATAAAAAGAGGCTGTGTAGCTACTGATCTGTGTGAGAACTGTGAAAGAAAAAACAACATGGGTTGTTGTTATAGCAAACATAGCATAAGAGAGCCACAAAATATTCAAACAGAAAAAAAATAGATTGCTTTGCTGTAAGGGTTGCAGAGCACAGCAAGATGAGAATGAAATTTTTGTATTATCAGGAGATGGTAAATTTATGAACAGAAAAGACAGAAATAGCACACGGTTTCTAGCAAAATAGAGAAAGAAATTTAATTTCAATGGCAAACTTAGAGTTAATGACTGCTAGGGTTTAGTCTCTGCTGTTAGATTAGCGGCAGATGGAAGCAGATGCAAGGAGTTAAAATATGGACTCAGTGAAGCTGAAAAATGTCTTCAAGTTGCAGGGCAGCGTTAGGCTGATTTAGATAAGGTGACGGAAAACAGACAGAACCAGACTTCAAAGGACTCGGATGTTTATAATAAAAAGGATTTGACTAATGCACATTCTTTCTCAAAATTCCGAGTTGAGGAAGAATCAACAGGCCAGGGCTGGCGCCTGGTCCCTCCTCTTGGTCTCAGCCTTGAAGCGGGGGTGCCCCCCACGGCTCCGACAGCGGATTCTCCTCCTCTCCCTCCCTCTCCTGCTGCACCTCCTCCACTTCCTCACAACCCAGATGTAAAGCCCAAGGTTAGAAAAGACTGGCTCCAGGATGCAGCCACCTCGGATTGCAAAGCAGATAAGTGATTATGCACCCTCACGCTAAGTCACTTCAAGCACACACCTGTCTTCATCTATTGTTAAGCACATTAAGGAAGAAAACTGTGAGTTATTACAACAGTTCCCTATGATTGAATTATCTAACCCTGCTTATGTAGGTCCAGCTGAAGGGGAGAGTCAAGCAAGTGCGGTTCAACACCAACCTATAGTGCTGGTCTACAGACCTTGGACTGATGCAGATTTTACTGAAGCAGTTAAAGAAATTCCACATCCTAAGGATAAACCTACACAATTTTTTGAAGGGATGGCAAACCTCCTTCAAAGTTTCAAAATAAATGGCCAGGAGACAGAGACGGCCTACAGGAAGGTCCTGAAAGGTGATTGGTGTACAGTTTCAGGTGATTGGAATCCAAGAGCTAATAATGATCAACCCTTAGCACCAACTGATGCAACATTGGCTCAGCGGGTGAGAGAATTAAATGATCGCATTGGAAACAAATGGAGATTAAAACATGATTGGACAGTCATTCAGAATACCACTCAGAATAAGACAGAAGGTGTTGAAGTGTACAGATGCAGATTACAGGATGTTTTTGACAATCATTCTGGTTTGGAAAACCCTACCGCAGACACATGTTCAGAGCCCTATTGGCAACATTTGAAAAGTGTATTTCTGCAGAACATGCATGATTTTTTTATCTATCTATCTATCTATCTATCTATCTATCTATCAACAAAGCCAAGCTGCAATTGTGGAAGACAGAGGTTAAATACCTAGGTCACATTTTGTCAGCAGAAGGAAGACATGCTGATCCTGTTCGCAAAGAGGCTATTTTGGCAGCACCCAAACCAATTACAAAGAGAGACATGATGTCATTTTTGGGGACATTAAACTATTGTCGCTCCTGGATTGCAAATTATTCATTTGAAGTGCAACCATTGTCTGACCTTATCTACAAAAAACCAATGGCACAGGTGGACAAAATTGAGTGGACACGTGAGGCAGAGGAAGCATTTGTCAGGATGAAAAAGCTTTTGGTCAGCACTGCAGTTTTGGCACTCCCTGACTATAAGAAGCCATTTATTCAAATGGCTGATTGTAGGCAGGGACACATGACGTCAGTGCTCCTTCAGCCGTTGGGTGCTAAAATGCGTCCAGTGGCATATTACTCAACAAGGCTAGACGCTGTTGCAAGAGCCCTGCCTCCATGTGTGCAGGCCGTAAAAGCTGCATCCATGGCAGTTCAGGCATCTGCAGGAATTGTTCTTTTTCATCCTTTGACCCTAAAGGTCACACATGCAGTGTCAGTTATTTTGTCTCAGAGCAAAATATCAGTTCTCTCACCATCTAGACACCTTGCATGCATGACAGTGTTACTGTCACAGCCACATTTAACCATTGAGCGTTGCACAGTACAAAATCCAGCAAGTTTTTTTATCGATTTCCACTGAGGGTGAACCTCATGACTGTTTGATGGAAATTGAAAATGAAACACTACCACATCCTGATTTACAGGACACCCCTTTGGATGATTCAGATCTCACACTGTTTGTAGATGGATCATCAAAATGTGACTGTGATGGATCAGATCTGTCTGGCTATGCAGTTGTCACTCATGACACTGTTTTAAAAGCCCAAAAACTTCCATCGCTTTTTTCAGCACAAGCAACAGAGATGATTGCTCTGGCTGAAGCATGGAAATTGGCCCAAAATAAAAAACTTACAGTTTACACTGACAGCCAATATGCATTTTCCACTATTCACCGCTTTGTACAGCAGTGGAAAAACAGAGGCATGATTACATCAACAGGGGAGCCTATTCAGCATAAACACCTCATTTTGGAGTTGCTTGAAAGTGTCAAACTTCCATCACAGCTAGCTATATGCAAATGTGCTGCTCATACAAATGGCAATGATCCAGTTTCTCAAGGTAATCACTTTGCGGATCAAACTGCAAAAGCAGTTGCACAAGGCTTGCAACCTGAGCAAAGCACATCTGATTCCATTTTGACACTGACAGAAGAGTTGTCACATGACATTCTCAATGATGTAGGAATATGTGATTAATAATTATGATCAGGTATAAAAAGTATTTCATTTGTATTAATGTATCAAGACCTGAGATGAACTTTGTGTCCATACACACAGAAAAAGTTAATAAACACTCATAGGGGGCACCAGCTCCTTTTAAGGGAGCACTTTAATCTTTAATTTCACTTTATACCTGTTTAGTCACTCAACAAATTAATTAATAATCAGTCTCAAAATTTTAGTGAATTTGATACTGGCGCTTTGAAACCAGACTCAGAATGAAATAAATTGAATAAATTGAATAAATAAAAACAACTTCTCTCATTTTCACATATTTATTAAATGAAATGATGATTAAAGGACATTGAAATGAGTTTCATTAAACATTATTAAACTTGTAAATGATAGAGTAACAATGTGAACATTTGCAGAACCAGGGTGAAAATGTAAGCTGAATTTAGATCAGTTTGAAGTTAGCAGATTATGGAAAACTGAACGCCAATTTATGGGGAAAATTTAACTAATTATATGGAAAATTCTGGATTACTCTTCAAGAAAATGAAAACAGAATTTTAAGGAAAACAAGAGTTTTGTTAAGTGCTCTTTAATTTTGCATCTGCTCAGATACTGAATTATTCTCAAATCTCAGACATTTTATTCAGCAGATGAGTAAAGAATGCCGCTCACGTGATCCAGATTAGTGAAGATCCTTCTGCGTCGTCATCTCCTCGAAGTTTTCAATGTAGAAAAAAGTGCCAAAAACCGGAATATTTGGCCTGCAAATATTCCGTGATACAGCCACTTTTTCAGTCGGTTGTCACAAGATAAGGTTCTGGATTTTTTTTATCCCAAGGGCTGAAGTCCAGCCAAAGCGTCTCCTTTTTTTTTTCATGGCATGCTGATTTCTTCAGCTGTGCGTCGTAGATCACTTCTCACGAGGGAATTCAAGAAAAATTACCAAATCTAATCCAATAGCAAAATTAAAAGATTTCTGCGACTTAATGAAGGTGAAATTAGCTTCTAGTGTGTAGTTGGCCAATGAAATTAAAAATAAAGTCAAGATTAAAATGGTGAGTTTAAAGAAAGTTTAACAGGAAAAAGTTATAAAAAATAAACGTCTAGAAATGGAGTTTGACTCTAAATTTAGGATTTGAGCTCAGGAAAGAAAAAGATTAGTTCCTAGACATTTAAAGAAAAATAAGAAAGCACGTGGGAGAAATGTCCTTTGTTCTTCCGTGGTGAAGAGATCACAAGTCTTTGTTCTCCCGATAATGCTCTGAAGTGCTGTGTTCTTCTGTGTAGTGACAAGGAGCAGGAGAAGTGGAAGAAGGAAAAGAGGAAGAAGTGAGGGGTCTGCCTCCTTTTATAACTTCAGTCGAGTTTTCACGGGCTTCCAGGGGTTGACAAAAGCTCAGCCAATAGTTTTCCTTTGTGGGAGGGCTTAAAGAACTTTAGTCCAACAAACAAACAGGCTTTTGTCTGTAACAGCCAGTAACCTTGAGAGAGCCGTTGTCAAGCAGGGATTGGCCACAATCAGTCACATAATTTGAGAGACGTTTTGGCAAATCTTAATACACACATCTTAACACTGAATATTCATCTATACACTTAGGTATAAAATCTAACCTATTTCAGTGACCCATGCAACTTTATAACTAGTCCTTCTAAATTAACATGCAAGAATAAACATCCATTTAAATATTTTAACATGCACATATTTAAAATCAAGGATTAATATATTTCAAACCCATTATTGATTGTCCACATCAAACATCAAGAGTCCATTTGCTTTTCCTTGGTATCCTGAAAAAGAGAATGTTGAAAATTGAGTCTTGTAACAAAGATGTGATTAAAAAGTTCACTGGTTAAGTCCAGCACGTCCCAGAGTTGCCAGTAGAGGGCAGTGTTGAGCTGTGGGTATTTTGTAGTGACCATATGGCATTCCACAAATGTCTGTCTTTTGTCCACATTTATTGGGCCCTAAAAGGTTCAGGAGGAATTCCTGAGACTGGTTTAATAAAGGAATGTTAGTTCAGCTGTGGTGCTGGGATGAAAGAGCAGTTCTTGACTGTCCTTTTCCTGGGTGAAACAATGTCTTTAAACTGAAGAATAATTTTATTGATGAGCCAAAATGAGATGATGCTACAGCTCCCCCCTTTGGTATCAGCAGTGAGTTTTGGTCAGCGTTGATAGCAATCCTAGGCATCAAATTCCAATTTGGCGATTCTTGATCCAAATGCTGAACTAAAAGTTCTGATGGCCATAAGTCTTAAGCTTGTAAACAGTATCTATTCCAAAGTGTCGATCCTTAAATTTGGTTTTCTGAAAAACTTCTAGAAATTTTCAAAAATAATTTGGGTATGACCAAATATAAACATTGTATAATTGTCTAGGATATACTAGAATCCTGTATATGTCTGTAAAGACTTAAAAATTCTGGGTACAAAAGTGTGAACTAGAAGTATGTGGGTTTTGACATACTTAAGATAAATGTTTTGGGTTTGCCATAAAATATCTATTCAAAATTTCAAAAGCAGTTTAAATGTGCATAAAAATCTAAAATAGAGTGCAAAGAATATATATTTGTACATGCACATGCATGTACTCAAAAATCTTAGGAGTCCAGATCAAAAGCAAAATTACAAAAATTCTTGCTCATATTTGAGGTAGAGGTTTAGGCTAGAGAGGTGGTTCCTCTCTTCAAAAAAGGGGACCGGAGGGTGTGCTCCAACTTTAGAGGGATCACACTCCTCAGCCTCCCTGGGAAGGTCTATGCCAAGGTACTGGAGAGGAGAGTCCGGCCGTTGGTCGAACCTCGGATTCAGGAGGAGCAATGTGGTTTTTGTCCTGGCCGTGGAACATCGGACCAGCTCTTTACCCTCTCGAGAATTCTTGAGGGTTCATGGGAGTTTACCCAACCAGTTTACATGTGTTTTGTGGACTTGGAGAAGGCATTTGACCGCGTCCCTCGTGGATTTTTGTGAGGGGTGCTTCGGGAGTATGGGGTATCAGGCTTGTTGTTACGAGCTATTCGGTCTCTGTACGACCGTTGTGAGAGTTTGGTTCGTATTGCCAACACTCGGTCGGAGTCATTCCCAGTGAGAGTTGGACTCCGCCAGGGCTGCCCTTTGTCACCGATCCTGTTCATAATTTTTATGGACAGGATTTCTAGGCGCAGCCAGGGAACGGAGGGTGTCATGCTTGGTGACCACAGGATCTCATCTCTGTTGTTTGCAGATGATGTTGTCCTGTTGGCTTCAACCAGCAATGACCTACAGCTCTTGCTGGGACGGTTTGCTGCTGAGTGTGAAACGGCTGGGATGAGAATCAGCACCTCCAAGTCCGAGTCCATGGTCCTCAGCCGGAAAAAGGTGGATTGTCCTCTCCGGGTTGGGGACAGGCTCCTGCCCCAAGTGGAGGAGTTTAAGTATTTTGGGGTCTTGTTCACGAGTGAGGGGAAAATGGAGCGAGAGATCGACAGACGGATTGGAGCAGCATCTGCAGTGATGTGGACGTTGTACCGGTCTGTTGTGGTGAAGAGGGAGCTTAGTTCTAAGGCAAAGCTGTCGATTTACCAGTCAATCTACATTCCTACTCTCACCTATGGTCACGAGCTTTGGGTCTTGACCGAAAGAACGAGGTCGCGGATACAAGCGGCTGAAATGAGCTTTCTCCGTAGGATTGCTGGACTCACCCTCAGAGATAGGGTGAGGAGCTCAGTCATCCGGGAGAGGCTCAGAGTAGAACCGCTGCTCCTCCACATTGAAAGGAGTCAGTTGAGGTGGTATGGGCATCTGATTAGGATGCCTCCTGGACGCCTCCCACTTGAGGTGTTTCAGGCACGTCCCACTGGGAGGAGACCCCGGGGCAGACTCAGGACTCGGTGGAGAGACTATGTCTCCCAGCTGGTCTGGGAACGCCTCGGTATCCCCTCTGAAGACCTGGAGCAGGTGGCTGGGGAGAGGGAAGTCTGGGCTTCTCTGCTTGAACTGCTGCCTCTGCGACCCGGACCTCCGGAAAAGCGGTAGAAGATGGATGAATGGATGGATGGATGGATGGATGGTTTAGGCTAATCAATATTGAGGTAACTCAAGGAGGTTCAAATTGAATTGGTTTAGCTGGACTAAACCACGGCTCCACAGATCTCCAAATCATAGGGTGTTTGAGGGTTTTGTTCAAAAAAACTGTGTGGACATGGGATGTCATCATTATTCTTTGAATGGCAACGAGAAGTAAATTTGGATTGACTGCAAAAAGGATAAGATAATGTGATAGTATGTTCACTGCTAAAGTGTTAACTGAAAAGTTAATATTTTTAGCTACTTCTGGGAGTAACATAGACATTGGCAGTATGTGAGCATAATCAACCTTTAACACAAAGAGCAAAGAGTTCAAGACCTTGTTGAGTTTGACTGAAGCTTCGGAGCAAGCGTTCAAAACCAACACAGTGTCTTGTAAGATTTTGGTAACAGTTTGTGGTTCGACGACCTGGTGTTTCAGTTTAGCAGTGTTGACCGAGTTAACAGTGGATGTGCTAAGGTTAACCAGTGGCTCTAATGATGAGGCTGTTATTGAGAATCCTCCTGAGGATTGTTGACTTTTTGTCTTGACTCAGCCCAGTTCTGACTGGGTAACAGTGGTGTGATTGCTAGGCAGATGGCTAAACTGAAAAACAGGAGGGCCATCATCCTGGCAAACAGAAAAGTGAGTGATTTTGTATCTTAATCTTCTTGTTGATCTTTATTTAAGATAAGATAAGATAAGCCTTTATTAGTCCCACAACGGGGAAATTCCAGGATTGCAACAGCACAGGGATAGCAACACTCAGAGCAACAATCAGAAGGCAAGAAAAAAAAAAAAAAAAAAAAAAAAAAACAAGCAAGCAAGAGCAGCTAATATACATATGTACATATTACTATAAAATATATATATACACACACACACACACACACAGACACACAGATACCTGATTTGGTACAGATACCTGATATTTAGATACCTGATTGGCAAATGAAAATTATTCTCAGAGGTGGAACAATTTCTTTTAGAGATTGAACGATAAACCTTAGCTTGTTTTTCACCTTTAGTGGAAATTTTGATGTTGTTAGCTTAAACTAATGGGGTTGAATGTTTTGTGTGTACTATTTGATAATAGTAAGTTGATTGAAATTTATTAGATTTTACCGAGGCCTTTGAAATTAGTTTAAGGGATAATTTGGTTTTAATTTACCCTTTTCTTTTTGGAAGTTTTGATGCAGTTAACTAATTGTTTGGAGAAATTTGACTGAGTGTACCTGAGGCTAGTAGTTAGCTACAGTTATTCCTTGGACGTAGGCTTGATTTTAATCTTATTTATAGACTTACTTTGACAGTGTTGTACCCTACAAGTCCCATGGGGTTTTGATAAAGTTTACTCTGATTTTGGTGAGCCCATTTGAAAATGGGGTCTTGGATTTGGCACTTGAGTGGCCAAAGTATGTTGTTGACAATGTGTGGATTCATCCACTAGAGCAGGAATTTAGCAGTGATTTTCCTTTCCTGTAAATTGATTTCTGGTGTTTGCGGTACAAATGTGGGGTGGAAGATCTTGTCCCACCCTTTGCAGTTTGTCATGCAAGAGTCTTTGGTTGTTGTACACTTTGTGTTGTTTGGTGAATCGGTCCAAATATTTTTGAAATACAGCCTTGGGAGCGTTGTACGTCGTTTTGACGCCTTTGTGTTCGGCAGCTGGAATGTTATGGGCGTTGGCAGCCATCACCCCCCTCTGGTTTTGAGGAACTTCGAGCGGTGGTGATGATGGTTCGTCAGAAGCAAGAATAAGATTGCCATTATGTAGCTGCAGAGAAAGCTGTGTAGCAGGTAATGGTGTCAATTTTGGTATGTCAAAGGTTTTAGACACATGGAGCATGTGTATAGTTTTATCCGACTGGTGATTGATGGTTTTATGGATCATTTGGTCACAAGTGTGACCAAATGATCACCATACCAAGTTACTTGAGTAAATGTGCGCCTAGTGTTTGCAAAAGTTAGGTCCATCGTCGCAAAAACTTGAGGTTTCGTAGGGTCTAGAGAGCCGGTTGGTGTGGCTCTTGTGACCACGCTGGCCTCAGGGGCGGGTGTGTGGGCTTCAAAAGATGACATCAACGTTGAGTCAAAGGTTCCAAGGGGGCCGTTTGGAGTTTTCTGCTCGGCCATTGAGTTTCCAAGGTCATTTGCTCCTTTGGCTTGACCTTGTATTTGAAGGTGACTTTTGACTTCTTGGGGACAGTACTCACCTTGATCTTTGCAGTCGCTTTCAATCGGTTGCAGTTGTTCCAACAGTGCTAGTTGTGTGAGACTTGGGGTATCCAAAGTGTTCAGAACAAAGCACTGTGATTCAGTAGTCCTTGTTGGGTCAAATGGGTGAGGGTGTTGAGTTTGAGCCCATAGTTTGAGGTTCTTGAAATCAATCAGTGGCTCAAAATGGTTCAGTAGGTCTTTGCCAGCAAGCAATGGAATGGTGTCAAGCCTGGACACATAGACACCGGATTTGTCAACATCATGGGTCCAATGGAGATTTTTAGTAGTGATACGCCCAACAGGGTTGTTTTAGTGAGCGCATATGGTCGCACGGCTAATGAACAGGGTTCCAGTTTTAAATATTTGTGAGCGCGGTTAGCGGCTACACGTAGTTTGTCAAAAAGGTTGTGTGACATGAGAGTGATGTCAGCAGCGGTGTCTAAAACAGCGTCCTGATACATCATGTCTTCAAGGGTCAATGGAAGATAGAATTTCCGTGCCACCCCCCTCTCGTTTAAATCGCATAGAAATTGTGGAACCAGTGGTTCGAAATGTTGTTAGAGGAGTGGTCTGTGACCTGTGGTTGGGCTGTCATAACAGCACTGGACTGTGTTGAGTCCTTTGGCTCTTCCTCACTTGCAAAAGGGATTTTCTTCTTGTGTTTTCTTCGTTTGGAATGTTTGTTTTGAGTCGTTATAGCTGATATAGTTATATAGTTAGCAGTTTTATTTTTGGTTGTTGCTTTGAATCTCTGCTAGGAGGTGTTTGACAATTTCAATATCATCTCTACTGAGAGTAGGAGTTTCTTCTTTCTTCCAAGGTTTGTGATAGACCTCTACTTCTGAGCTTCTGTGATGAGATGGAGACCATTTGTCTTGGTATCGGTATCTGTCATCATGGTAATCCATATTGTGTTCTCGTGACTTATCCTGTGGATATGGTCTATGACGGTAGTCAGGTTTCAACTCAGATGACTTATTGAGTTTGACCTTGGTTTAGCTGTAACTTCAAGGTGATGACTCACAGTGGGATGGAGGTTTTGGATGAAGAGGGTCTTGAAATTGTGGTCTTGTTCCATCCCTGATGTATTTTGAGATCCGGAATATGCAAGTAGGAGTCGCTGATAGTAGGCCTGTGTTGGCTCTGAGTGTCCTTGCTTCACGGCTAGGGCTGCAGTTAGCCCTGCCTGTAGGCAGTCGTTGGAGAACTCCTTTTTGATGGCTTCGCAGAGCAGCATGTAGTCTGCTTATATGTTTGCTGGCTGTCTGTCTATAAATTTTGATACTGACCTGTTAGATGTTAGTTTAATCAAATAGATGTGATTGTCAACCGTAGCATTAGGATACTTACGCAGGTAGTAATCAATGTCCTGTAAATAGACTTGGCATCAGGTGAACCCGTAGGTCCTGGATCAGATTTCATGACATTTTGCGCAATCTTGTCAAGGTCGCGGTCTGAAGGGGTATACACATGCTGTCCACGCGGTCGTCCATACTCGAAACGGGTATCGGGGGAGGGAGCGCGGCAGATGGCCCAGTGTTCATGCGCTTCCTTTTAGGAGCAGTTGACATTCCTTGTAGTCATTCTTCACATTTTCAAGTTGACCTTCAACTCTTCTGAGTTCCTTCTTTGTGTCTTGAAGGGCATCTTCAAATTCATTGTTGTCTTGGTGAAGCAAGTCATTATCATGCATCAACCATTTATTTCCTGACTCTGCACAGTCCAAATCTTGTAATGCTTCATCAAGTTGATCTTGAGATCCCACACACAGTCGCGCGCGTGACCAACAGGCTGTGCATGAAAAACTGTGCACGTGTAGATCAGCCGAGCGACACCATCTTAAGTCCACTTAAAGCAAGTTCCCTGTAGCCGCCATTTTAGAGTAGAGACCTTGGACTCTCCGAGTGACATCACTGGGTTTCCTCTTCTGGGAGGGCAGACGAAAACTGCCTCTATCTTGTGGTCAAACATAGGGACTGCATCTTTTATTTAAACTTTAATCTTTAAAGCCAATTTATAACCAAATTAAGTCTTCAAAGTAACTTCAGAGCAACCCATTTTATTCGGAATAAACTAAATTTAACATCAATTTAAAGTTTCTATGCAAAAAAGAAGCTAAAAAGAAACTTGTTGGCTGCTGAAAGTTTTTATCAGTGGTGAACTCCACCCACCTTGCACTCGGTGATCACGCATTTATACCATTACTAATAATATTAACATTCATTTGAATAACACTCATGAAAATAAACATTCCTAATGCATGTTCCTAATACATGCACTCCACATTTAAATCAAGGATTAATGAATTACTGCAAACCCTGGTGGGTGATCAAAAGGATGATTTTCAGTGTCCTCAGGTCCTGGGGAGAAGATAGCTTGAAAAGTTTAGTCAGATTACACAATGAAACATTCCGTAGATGTCCACTAGGAGGTACTGTTGAGCTGTAGGTAATTTCTTTAGGTCTCTGGGATCTGTAAACTGGGAAGGAATGAGGCCATATAAAAGTTTATGACTTTTTAAAGAGCAGTTTCCTGTAGGGCGGATGCTTATCAACATGAACTGTCCACATTGGGAATTTGGATTTCACGTGTTTTATGGTCCACTTAAGCCTTTAAAAGCAAATTCTGATCCTTACCATCTCTGAAAGAGGGGAGCTGTTTACATTGGGGTCCTGGGAAAGGCACTCTTCTTGACCAGACCTTGAGAGAGTTGCTTTAAAATTAAGAAAAGTGAAATTTCTGTAAAATGAAGAAAAGTGATCTGGACTGGCTTGAGGAGATGTTGATGCTACATATTCACTGGACTATTCTAAAGTGGCCTTCTATGAGCCCTGATCTAAATCCTATTGAACATCTGTGGAAGGAGCTGAAACATGGCGTCTGGAGAAGGCACCCTTCAAACCTGAGACAACTGGAGCAGTTTGCTGATGAGGAGTGGGCCAGAATACCTGCTGAGAGGTGCAGAAGCCTCATTGACAGTTACAGAAATGGTTTGATTGCAGTGATTGCCTCAAAAAGTTGTGCAACAAAATATTAAGTTAAGGGTACCATCATTTTTGTCCAGGCCTGTTTCATGAGTTTGTTTTTTAAAATAATTCTGTTGAACCACAATTCAAAAGCATTGTCTGATTTTCATTGGTTAATTTTCATAGAATTTTTATTTATTACTACTTTGGTCAGATTCAAGTTATTTCTGTGACCATTGTGGGTTTTTCTTTCATTAACACAGGGGTACCAACAATTTTGTCCACGTGTGGAACTTTTAAAAACAACGGTGGAGCGCTTGTCTGTGTCTGTGTCACGAGGGGGAGGGAGGAATTTGGCCCACTCCCTGATCTCTGCTCTGTCTGTGTGTGTGTGCTGATCGCGGGGGGGGGGGAGAACCCTACCCCACTGGGCTCAGTCACTCGTTTGTTGTTTAGTGCATGCTTAAGAAGCGTGATTACATGCTGAATAATTAAAAAGGCCTAGAGTGACAGAAACGCAAAGAAAACCGTTCTGTTTACTCATCAGTTTAACCTCCTGGCGAATTATCCCGGGGGGACAAATTAAACCGACCAAGTTCTGTATTACCCAAATATTCGGTGACGTCAGGTTAGGTTGGACGCAGCCTGATCAAGTCACTGATTAAACTTTTTGGGAGTAGCGCGATACTATACCCAGAATTAAAGGGGTAAGATTATTTTTGCATGAATGAAGGAACGTTGGTGATTAAAACTCTCCAGTTTTGAAAAAGCAAGGCGTGGTTTTATCGATAGACTCGCGCCCGCATCCGTGATCACCGAATATTAGCCGAGTCACTTAATTTAGTTAGATTTTATATTGAGTACATAATTTCATAAGAACTGAATGAGTATCAAACCCCGTAAGCTATCATTCCTGATAAACCACTCCCTAGTCTACCTTTCACGGGATAATTCCCTTTTCATTTGATTGGCTGTTCCCAAACAAAAAGATGTTTCCTCATTGGACAAAGCCCATTCAAACCCCTCTTTATGAAAGCTGGTTGGCCTGTCTTGCGACCGGCCCCGGTTTTATGATCCAAGAGCGTGCTTCAGTTAAATGCGCGAGAACCGCCCTGCTGATCAGAAGCAGAATAGAAGATCATAAGATTAGAAGAACAGAAGAATAAAAGAATAGATGTTAGAAGATTAAAAGACAGAATAAGAGCAAAAGAAGAATAGAGATCTAGATCGAAAAGAAAAGTTTTTGTTTTCACTTCTTCAAAGTTCCTTGCAGTTTTCTTTGTCTACTGCACATTCACCAACCATAATGCTCCACACTGTGTCTATATATATATACTGTATATATTTATAGTAATATGTACATATGTTTAAGATAAGATAAGATAAGCCTTTATTAGTCCCACAACGGGGAAATTCCAGGATTGCAACAGCACAGGGATAGCAACACTCAGAGCAACAATCAGAAGGCAAGAAAAAAAAACAAGCAAGCAAGAGCAGCTAATATACATATGTACATATTACTATAAGATATACTATATACACACACACACACACAGACACACAGTGCAGAGCATTGTAGCTAGATGGAATAAATATGTAGTAGTAGTAGTAGATTAGTTTATTTGACAGGGACAGTGCAATAAACATAGACAATTAATCAAAGACAATCAATCTGATGTGTTGCACATAGAGTGTATAGCTATTAGCTAATTTGCAACTCTTGTCCCTGGATGGGCTTTAGAAAAAAGAATCAAGATAAAAAATATACACAATAACCACATACATCAATGCAGAAAAATTATAAATACACAATTATAAATATTATAAATATTATAAATACACAAATATAACAGCCTGACTCACATTTAACATAAATATTATAAATACACAAATATAACAGCCTGACTCACATTTAACACATATAACATAACTCACATTTGCCTATTTCAGGCCTCCCTCCCTCCGTCACTCACTATAAACAAACACATTTATTCCTTCCCTTCATTCACTCTCACTTTGCAGACAAATAATTCATACATGAGTACATTCTTGTTTATTTTTCAGCCAGTTTTTAACATTTTTAGTGAATGTTTTAAAGTCCGTTATTATTTTAATTTCATTTGGCATTGTGTTCCAGATGTGACTGCCCTTTATAGAGAAAGCTGTTTGTCCAAATGTGGTTCTGCGGTGGAATATTTTACAGTTATTGTTAACAGAACTCCTGGTGGCTCTGCTGCTGTCCTGTCTTTGGACGAAACCAGCAAGTGGCTCGGGTGCTGATTTATGGAAACATTTGAACGTTAATTTCAGAAGACAGAGGTCAATGAAACTCTCAAAACTCAATAGGTTGTATTTTTTTAAAACATTACAGTGATGCCACCTAATGGGCTTTTTGTCCAAGATTTTTAGGGTTTGATTATATAATGATTTGATTATATAATGCTAATGAAAATACAATGCTCTGCACTGTGTGTCTATGTGTGTGTGTGTATATATATATATTTTATAGTAATATGTACATATGTATATTAGCTGCTCTTGCTTGCTTGTTTTTTTTCTTGCCTTCTGATTGTTGCTCTGTGTGTTGCTATCCCTGTGCTGTTGCAATCCTGGAATTTCCCCGTTGTGGGACTAATAAAGGCTTATCTTATCTTATCTTATCTTATAATGAACCTATATGTCTTATTGTGGAAGGGGCTGCTTGAGCCCAGACTGTCAAACAGTATGATATATGAGAAAAAAACATAGAATGCATATACAGTGCAGCTGCTTCGTAAGGTATGTAATATCTAATTAATTTAAAGCAGTTCAGATTTTTTTTTACTGTTTTTGAAATTTTCTTTATATGAAGATTAAATTTGAGTTGAGGATCTAGTACAATGCCAAGGTATTTGAATTCTGTAGCTAAACTGATGTCATGATCATGTATATTAACTTTAAAATGTTGCAGGTTACATTTTTTGATTGAAAAGCACATTGAGACTGTTTTCTGAAGGTTCAGCAATAGATGGTTCTTGAGGAGCCACTCTTGGACATCAACCATACTTGTAGACAGTACATCTGCAGCCTGTGCTGGAGTCTTGGCAGCTGTGTAAATAACTGCATCATCTGCATAAAGTTGGCATGTTGCAGCTGAGCAGTGTAACGGCAAGTCATTAATAAAAATGCTGAAAAGTAAAGGACCAAGAATGGACCCTTGTGGGATACCCATGCGGTTGTTTAAAAATGAGGATTTATCCTGGTGAACTTTTACACACTGTTGTCTATTCTGGAGATAAGATGCAAACCATTCTAATGTATTTGGGGAGAAGTTAAAAGATACCATTTTGGATAAAAGCAAACTGTGGTTTACAGTATCGAAAGCCTTTTTGAGATCTAGAAAAACAGCTCCTACCACATTACCCCTGTCCAAGGACTGTTTGACGTTTTCAATAAGGCAACAATTTGCTGTTTCTGTTGAGTATCCTGGTCTAAAACCAAATTGATGTGGATGAAGAAGTTGACTGTCTTGTAAGTAGTCTATCAGCTGTGTAGCTACAACTTTTTCAAGAACCTTAGATAGGACTGGTAAGATAGAGATTGGGCGGTAATTGCATATATCGTCTTTACTGCCTGATTTATGAACTGGTATGACGACAGCTTTTTTCCAGCCAGATGGAAATGTACTAGACCTAATGGAGACATTAATGAGATGAGTCAGTGGTTTGATTAATATTTTGCTGTGCATTTTGAGAAAGGAGGTGCTCATATTGTAGATATCACTAGTTTTTGAGTTTGACAGTGTTTTAACAATACCAGCAATTAACTTCTCATTTACCTCATCGATGTGAAAAGTATCTGTTGGGAGTATGGAATTTGTGTTGTTGAGCACATTTGGCAGCACAAAAATTTTTGTTAAGTCTTCCACAGAGCCCACAAAGTGTGAATTAAATTCATTTGCCAAAGTAGCCTTGTCACTGACGGTCTTGCCATTGATTCTAAGTTCCTTTACCCCCTTCTGATCGTTTTTTTTATTAGTTAAGTTATTTAAATGCCTCCATAGGGAACTGTTGTTACCCTTTGCATGATCTATCAGTTTATTGTAATAAGATATTTTTGATTTTCGCAGCTCATGTACCACTTTATTTCTTAAACTTTTGTACACAAGGTGATCATTTTGTAGTTTGGAGGTTAGTGATGTTTTCAGTGCATAGTCTCGCCTCTTCATAAGTTTTCTTATTTCATTATTTAACCATGGTAGGCTAATCTTCTGTTGTCTACTTTTAATTTGCTTTGAAAATTTTTCTATAGACTTTGTGATTGTTGCAGTTATAAAATTACAACAATCATCTACTTCACATGTTGCCATGAGCTGCTCCCAATTTTGATTCTCTAAGTAATGTTCAAACTCCTCATTTTTTGATTTGGGGATAATAAAATTTGATTTGTCAATATCGACTCCCCCAAAATACTGTAGTCGCTTTTTAGTAAGTTTCCTGACAGCAAGAACCATGTTATGATCTGAGAGACCAGTTACAAGATTATAGGTTCTGGTTATTCGTTCTGGTTTATTAGTAAATACCATGTCAATAAGTGTTCTGGATTGTTTGGTTATCCTGGTGGGTCCTTTGATGATTTGCTGGTAATTAAATTTAGTCATGAGGCTTTTCAGTTTTTGTTTGTCTTTTTTATCAGACCAGTTGATATTAAAGTCACCATGAATTATTGTTTCTCTGTTCTTCTCAAGTTGTTTAACCAGATCACTTAATTCATTATAAAAGGAAGAGTTGTGTGACGGTGGGTTGTACACTACTGTAATGTTGAAATTCATTACCGGAGAGAGACATACATTAACAGCTAAACATTCAAGTGAAGTATTCAAATCAACCAGTTGACATTTATATTTCTCTTTGATGTAAATTAAAACACCTCCTCCCCTCCCTACCTGCCTGTCTTTTCTAAAACACTGGTAGCCCACAATATCGATCATATTAGTGTCTATGTTACTGTGTAGCCAGCTTTCTGAGAGACAAAGGTAGTCCAGATTTGAGTCCAACAGCAACACCGAAATCTCATCTCTTTTGGGGATTATGCTCCCCAAAATATATAAACACCCACAGTACGGAGCATTACGGAGCATTGCAGCTAGGTGGAATAAATATGCAAGTATATAAACACACACAGTGCAGAGCAATGTAGCTAGATGGAATAATATGTAGATATATAAAAACACAGTGCGGAGCATTGTAGCTAGATGGAATAAATATATAGATATATAAATATAAACACACCCAGTGCTGAGCATTGTAGCTAGATGGAATAAATATGTAAATATATAAACACATACAGTGCAGAGCATTGTTGCTAGATGGGATGAAACAGCATAACCGACTACTTAGTTATCCTACATGGTATGATTATGTGCCCATACATATTCTCACCCTCCATAGCGACCGGTATGTTCCTAGTTGTATGCCGGAGAGGACCATTGTGTAAGTCTATTGCATCTTTTGCATTCAAAAAACTATTAGTTTGTTACGTCTTTTTGCTATCTCTGCGAGCAGCCCTGCTTAGGTTGTACAGTCTGACAGCCGTTGGTAGGAAGGACCTACAAAACCTCTCGGTTGTGCACCTGGGATGATGTAGTCTGCTGCTAAATGAGCTCCTCAGTGCATCCAGTATGTCCTGCATAGGGTGGAACTCGGACTCCAGCAGAGATGACAGTTTAGCCACCGTCCTTCTCTCTCCTATCTCCTCCATCGGATCAAGGCGCTGCCCCAGGACAGAGCTAGCTTTCTTAATCAGTTTGTTCAGTCTCTTCCTATCGGCTGCAGTAATGCCACTGCCCCAGTTTACTAGCTGTTCTTGTTTTTTCTTGCCTTCTGATTGTTGCTCTGAGTGTTGCTATCCCTGTGCTGTTGCAATCCTGGAATTTCCCCATTGTGGGACTAATAAAGGCTTATCTTATCTTATCTTATCTTAAATTGATCTGTGAATTATTTGAAACCTTTTTGTGTGTGAAGTTTGTCAAATCCTGCGTTAGTTTTCTCGTTTTTCGGCTTAACTGAGCAGAACCCATCCTTTTGTTACGAGCTCGCCTTAAAGAAAGTCAAACTCTCAAAATACTTTTTTTCCTCTTCACCTCAGAAGCCATTCTTATCCTAGTTGAATGTTTTTCTTAGATTTTCTGACTTTTCATGCAGTTAAAGTGGACTTTTAATTTTCCTGTTTTAAAGTGAACAGAGATTGTGTTTTTGGACTTTTTTTTAGCCTCGTCCACACCTGGCTGAGACGTCCTCCTTCAGTTTTTGGTCTGTTCCGCGGCCAGAGACATCATAAATTCAGACTGGTTGCCAAAAGGACTCTCCACGCCTGCTCCACGACAGCTGTTACTGCTGCTGCCTGCTGTCCATCTGTGAGCCCCCGGCCTAGTCTACACTTCTTACAGTTAGTTGTGAACATCAAGAAGCCTCGCAGCAGTTGCTTCTCCCTCAGTCTCAACCTTAAAACCCATCCGGCACCAACCTGCTGAACATGTGGACCTACAGCTGTTCTTAAGTGAGACTCCCATTTTCCTATCTGCTGGGTTTAAAGGTGATGTCCTAATATTTCAATTACAATTGGACATAACCAGTATTTCTTGGTACAATTAGTCTCTCAGCTGTAGGACAAAGCTATAAACTGAAGAAAGATTCTTATTCATTTTTAAGTAACCATCTTTCATTTTTGTAGATTAATTCAGAAGTTCATTTTTAGATAATCAGCTTATGAATTTTTCCCCATAAAATTGCGTTCTGTTTTGTTAGACATTTCAGCCTTCCATTACCGTTGAAACATAAAATCTAGTTTCTCCTTGGTTCCACAAAGGTTTAACTCTAGATTTTATGTTCAGGAATCCACTAACAGTTGATGTGATATTAGACACCTGTTTATCATTTGAATCTGTTTATCCATCATTTGAATGTCATATTATGTAACCTGAATGAGTTTAATGAAAGGGTAAATGAGAGAAGTTGAAGCATTTTCCTTACACATATATGTCTCCTAGATCACGGCAGGAAAAGAACTCCCTTAAAGTTTGAGACTGATCCATTAAGTAATTGAAGGTATGGAAATACAAGAAGGTACGGAAATACAAGTCGTTCTTTTAGAACTGGTGCCCCTTTTTACGAGTGCTTTCCTATTTTATTTAGTGAGTGTAGAGGTGACGGTTTAACTCTGTCCCCTCGCACACCCACTATTAAATAAAATAAATAATTCATGTACCTTATAACACTTTATTTTATTAAATATCACTACATTTCGCTCTTAGCCATTCTTGGGTATTTTTAGCTGTGTGTTTTGGGTCATTATCCTGTTGCAAGGCCCATGACCTGTGACTGAGACCAAACTGTCTGACACTGGGCAGCACATTTCTCTCTAGAATACCTTGATAGTCTTGAGATTTCATTGGACCCTGCACAGATTCAAGACACCCTGTGCCAGATGCAGCAAAGCAGCCCCAGAACATAACAGAACCTCCTCCATGTTTTGCAATAGGGACAGTGTTCTTTTCTTGGTATGCTTCATTTTTGCGTCTGTGAACATAGAGCTGATGTGCCTTGCCAAAAAGTTCCAGTTTTGTCTCTGTCCATAGGGCATTCTCCCAGAAGCTTTGTGGCTTGTCAACATGCAGTTTGACAAATTGCAGTCTGGCTTTTTTATGATTTGTTTTCAACAGTGGTGTCCTCCTTGGTCATCTCCCATGAAGTCTACTTTGGCTCAAACAATGACGGATGGTGCGATCTGACACTGATCAAATCAAATCAAATCAAATCAAATCAAATCAACCTTTATTGTCATATTGCTGTACATACAACTGTAGTTCAGGCAAGATGAAATTGCATTTCTCTCGGCATCCATATAAGTAAAAGAACAGGATTTAAGACATACTTACAAATATCTTCACCCCCCCCCTCCCACCCCACCACATCCATTCACACATCCCTGAGACATACTTGAAAAAATAGCTAACTATAATATACTGTACAAATAGTGTACATAATGTCCGTAGGTGCAGTAGTGTATATTAGAGATTCCGGATCAGCTGTTCAGCATCCTAACAGCTTGTGGAAGGAAGCTGTTGATCAGTCTGGTGGTTCTGCCTCTGATGCTTCGGAATCGTTTGCCAGATGGCAGAAGTTCAAAGTGTTTATGCAGAGGGTGAGAACGGTCCTTGGCAATGTTCAGTGCCCTGCTCCTACAACGGTTCTGAAAAAGTTCTTGGACAGAGGGGAGAGAGACTCCAATTACCCTCTCAGCTCCCTTAACTATCCTCTGCAGGGCTTTTTTGTCTGACATACTGCAGCTGGAGTACCATGTAGCAATGCAGTACGTCAGAACACTCTCCACCACACCTCTGTGGAAGGTCTAGAGGATGCAGATGGGGACAGAGGCCTGTTTGAGTTTCCTCAAGAAGTGCAGTCTTTGCTGGGCCCGCTTCCTGATCCCCAAGGAATTCTTGCTCCAGGTCAGGTCCTGCGAGATCTGCACTCCGAGGAACTTGATGTTCTCCACTGTCTCCACTAAACGGCCGCCAATGCTGAGGGGGACGTGTTCAGGCTGTGACCGCCGGAAGTTGATAATCATCTCCTTCGTTTTGTCCACATTGAGCACCAGATTGTTCTGGAGGCACCTGGAGGCACCAGCCCTCCAGGTCTCTCACTTCTTCCCTGTACATTGATTCCTCATCCCTCTGAATAAGTCCCACCACCGTGGTGTCGTCTGCAAACTTAATAATCTGGTTCCCCTCATGTCTGGATACACAGTCATGTGTTAGAAGTGTAAACCAGAGTGGTGGCTCAGTTGGTAGAGCATCCGCCCCCACATCCGGGAGGCAGGGGTTCAAATCCCGGCCGGGTCATGCCGAAGACCATATAAACGTGGAACTTCCTGCCGTCCAGCTTGGTGCTCAGCAATAATGGAATGGAGGAGGGAAATCTGTGGCGGCGCCTTGCATGGCAGCGGCCCTCTGATTCTGCACTGGGGTGTGTGTGATTGACACTGTAGATAGGTAAAGCACAATCTCGTTCTACTGTACATGACTGGTTGTACGGTTGAATAACAATAAGGGTGATTTAATTTAAACAACAGTGAACTGAGTACGCAGCCTTGAGGGGATCCGGTGCTCAGCGTGACAGAGTTGGAGATGTTGTTTCCAACCCAGACAGACTGAGGTCTCTCAGTCAGGAAATCCAGGATCCAGAGACATGTGGCAGTGTTCAGACCAAGAAGGAATAATTTCTCCATCAGTCTCTGGGGAATAATGGTGTTGAATGCTGAACTGAAATCAATGAACAGGAGTCTGGCGTAGGTGTCTTTCTGATCCAGGTGGGCGATGACAGAGTGCAGGGTGGTGACTATAGCATTCTCTATGGAGCGGTTTGAACGATATGCAAACTGGAGCGGGTCATGTGATGCAGGGAGGCAGGCTGTAATGTGTGGTTTGACAAGCCGTTCAAAACACTTCATCACAATTGGTATCAGTGAAACAGGACAATAGTCATTCAGACAGGACACAACTGGTTTCTTTGCCACCGGTACTATGATGTACCTTGACCTTGGAGTTCACCATCAATGTGTTTAGAGGTTGTTCTGGGCTCTTTTGTTACCATTCATATTATCCATCTCCTCCTGCAGCCACGTCCAGGGAGGTTGGCTACAGTTCCGTGGATCTTAAATTTCTGAATAATATGTGCAACTGTAGTCACAGGAACATCAAGCTGCTTGGAGATGGTCTTATAGCCTTTACGTTTAACTTGCTTGTCTATAATTTTCTTTCTAATCTGCTGAGACAACTCTCTCCTTTGCTTCCTCTGGTCCATGTTTAGTGTGCTACACACCATGCCACCAAACGGCACAGTGACTACTTGGCACCGTTTAAATAGGCCGACTGACTGATTACAAGTTTGTAGACACCTGTGATGTTAATTAGAGGACACATCTTGGTTGAACATGTCCCTATGGGACCACATGTCCCATAGGGACATGTGGTCCCATAGGGACATGTGGTCCCATAGGGACATCCCATATGGGACGACATGTCCCTATGGGACCACATGTCCCTATGGTCTTTTCTAGGGGTACCATCATTTTTGTCCAGGCCTGTTTCATGAGTTTATTGCTTAAAGTAATTCTGTTGAACCACAATTCAAAAGCATTGTCTGATTTTCATTGGGTAATTTTCAAAGAATTTTTTATTTATTACCACTTTTGTCAGATTCAAGTTATTTCTGTGACCATTGTGGGTTTTTCTTTCATTAACAGAGGGGTACCAACAGTTTTGTCCACAGCTGTATAAGTTTGACCAAACCACACACAGCTTATGCCTTAATATTTCATACTGAGTATGTTCAAAGTTGAACCAGCGTCACATGGCGGCACCATTAAAATGTAGGAATATGTGATTAATAATTATGATCAGGTTTAAAAAGTATTTCATTTGTATTAATGTATCAGGACCTGAGATGAACTCTGGGTCCATACACACAGAAAAAGTTAATAAACACTCGTAGGGGGCACCAGCTCCTTTTTAGGGAACACTTTAATCTTTAATTTCACTTTATACCTGTTTAATCACTCAATAAATTAATTAATAATCAGTCTCAAAATTTTAGTGAATTCGATACTGGGGCTTTGAAACCAGACTCAGAATGAAATAAATTCCCGACAGCTTCTCTCATTTTCACATCTTTGAAATGATGAAATGATGATTAAAGGACATTGAAATGAGGTTCATTAAACATTATTAAACTTGTAAATGATAGAGTAACAATGTGAACATTTGCAGAACCAGGGTGAAAATGTAAGCTGAATTTAGATCAGTTTGAAGTTAGCAGATTATGGAAAACTGAACGTTAATTTATGGGGAAAATTAAATTAATTATATGGAAAATTCTGGATTACTCTTAAGAAAATGTAAATGGAATTTTAAGGAAAAGAAGAGTTTTGTTAAGTGCTCTTTAATTTTGCATCTGATCAGATACTGAAATATTCTCAAATCTCAGACGTTTTATTCAGCAGATGAGTAAAGAATGCCGCTCACGTGATCCAGATTAGTGAAGATCCTTCTGCGTCGTCATCTCCTCAAAGTTTTCAATGTAGAAAAAAGTGCCAAAAACCAGAATATTTGGCCTGTAAATATTCCGTGATATGGCCACTTTTTTAGTCGGTTGTCACAAGATGAGGTTCTGGATTTTTTTTATCCCAAGGGCTGAAGTCCAGTCAAAGCATCTCCTTTTTTTTTTGTGGTGTGCTGATTTCTTCAGCTGCACGTTGTGGATCACTTCTCACGAGGGAATTCGAGAAAAATTACCAAATCTGATCCAATAGCAAAATTAAAAGATTTCTGCAACTTAGTGGAAGTGAAATTAGCTTCTAGTGTGTAGTTGGTCAATGAAATTAAAAATAAAGTTAAGATTAAAAATGGTGAGTTTAAAGAAAATTTAACAGGAAAAAGTTACAAAAATAAACGTCTAGAAATGGTGTTTGACTCTAAATTTAGGATTTGAGCTCAAGAAAGAAAAAGATTAGTTCCTAGACGTTTAAAGAAAAATAAGAAAACATGGGAGAAATGTCCTTTGTTCTTCTGTGGTGAAGAGATCACAAGTCTTCGTTCTCCCAAAAATGCTCTGAAGTGCTGTGTTCTTCTGTGTAGTGACGAGGAGCAGGAGAAGTGGAAGAAGGAAAAGAGGAAGAAGTGAGGGGTCTGCCTCCTTTTATAACTTCAGTCAAGTTTTCGCGGGCCTCCAGGTGTTGACAAAAGCTTAGCCAGTAGTTTTCCTTCGTGGGCGGGCTTAAAGAACTTTAGTCCAACAAACAAACAGGCTTTTGTCTGTAACAGCCAATAACCTTGAGAGAGCCGTTGTCAAGCAGGGATTGGCCACAATCGGTCACGTGATTTGAGAGATGTTTTGGCAAATCTTAATACACACATCTTAACACTGAATATTCATCTATACACTTAGGTATAAAATCTAATCTATTTCAGTGACTCATGCAACTTTATAACTAGTGCTTCTAAATTAACATGCAAGAATAAACATTCATTTAAACATTTTAACATGCACATATTTAAAACCAAGGATTAATATATTTCAAACCCATTATTGATTGTCCACATCAAACATCAAGAGTCCATTTGCTTTTCCATGGTATCCTGAAAAACAGAATGTTGAAAATAGAGTCTTGTAACAAAGATGTGATTAAAAAGTTCACTGGTTAAGTCCAGCATGTCTCAGAGTTGCCAGTAGAGGGCAATGTTGAGCTGTGGATATTTTTGTAGTGACCATATGGCATTCCACAAAGGTCTGTCTTTTGTCCATGTTTATTGGGCCCTAAAAGGTTCAGGAGGAATTCCTGAGACTGGTTTAACAAAGGAATGTTAGTTCAGCTGTGGTATTGGGATGAAAGAGCAGTTCTTGACTGCCCTTTTCCTGGGTGAAACAATGTCTTTAAACTGAAGAATAATTTTATTGATGAGCCAAAGTGAGATGATGCTACAATGAAGCTTAAAAAGCAGCACCACAGGCTGAAATTTACAAGTGGATAAAAAAGGGAGCTATTTTTGATGACACTTCAAAGCTCTACAAATGTCACAAAAACAAGCCCATTCTACCACGCAAACTGTTTCACCAGGTCTCTACCTTGCTGCATGGCGTCTCGCATGTAGCGGTGGGGGTGGGGGGGGGTATCTACATTGAATAAAACTTTTACTGCCTATGGGATTAACCAGTTTGCCACACAGTTTTGTAAAAAAAATTCTGATTTGTGCGAAAAACAATGCACAGGGAAATTTTAGACCTGAAAGAGGCACTTTTCCAGCCTCCATTTATCCATTTCAGAACATTTGCATGGACTTTATTGAGCTAAATAAATGTGAAGGCAAAAAATATTGTCTGGTCATTTGTGATATGTTTTCTAAATGGACAGAAGCTTTTCCCTACACACATCCAAATGCAATCACAGTGGCGAAGAAATTGCTGGCCGAAATTGTACCTAGATTTGGAATACCTGAGAAAATTTACTCAGATTATGGTACACATTTTGTAAATGAAGTTATATCACTCTTAGGCACAGCACTGAACATTAGTTTGAAAAATCATTCAGCTTATCATCCACAATCTGCAGGATTGGTGGAATGCACAAACAGAACTATTAAAGAAAGACACAGAAAAACAATCGCAGAAACAGGACAAAATTGGATATATTGCCTCCCATTAGTCTTGTTCTACATGAGGATAATCCCAGCCAAAGGGGGGTTATCTCCATTTGAAATCATGTATGGCAAACCATACTTTTTTTTTTTTTTTTTTTTTTTTTTTACTTGCTCCCACCTTTAAGACAATTCAACTCAAGTGATGAGGAGGTATGTTTAGCTGATTACATGAGAAGGATGTTGACTTACAGAGATGTTATTGCTGCTAGTCTCCCCAGGAGGGTTCACGAGGAAGCTGCACCAATCTTGGCCAAGCCAGGGGACCTCGTTCTTATCAAAGTCATCAAAAAGAAGAATTGGACTGATTCACCCTGGCAAGGACCACATAAAGTTGTTTTGTCAATGCCAACAGCTGTGAAAGTTGAAGGATGGGACTCTTGGGTGCATTTAACACACTGCAAACTTTACTCCACTCAGAACTTACAGCTAGGGACTGCTGAATAAATACTTCCAACTTTATTTCATTAAAGACTTTCAGCAAGTGACTCTTTAATTGTTTCCCTATACAAGTGTCGACTGACGACGTCCCATGTGGGGCGCCCATTACCGGCTTGGGATAGTGAAGCAAGCGTTTGACCATCATGGAGAGACAAGAAGTGGAAGGAAGATGCTCAATCATTAAATGCTGTGGTTGTTGTTGTTTCCTTTGCATCATCATCCTAGGGGTGAAATTTTTGCTCTGGTTTCTTTTAGCTACTCCACAACCCATACATCTTAGTGCTAGGGATCCTGCACACGTCCAGCATGATTGTCTGGAGCTACAAGAGCATCAGGATCATGAATATGCTGCCAATGCATGGTGGAGGTATGCTAGCTATACAGCTAGGTCAGCTAATCGCTCTAATTGTTATGTTTGTTTCTTGGTGCCACTGTCAACTGGACAGACTGCCGTTACGGCTGGGATAATGAAACCATCAAAGGCTCTCTGTTTCTTACAAAAGGCTATGGAGAGGGACTACACAAGAGAGATTATTCTGAATTGCTCTTGTAAAACCTTTCATCACTCCACTAATCAGAAATCCTATGGCACCCCTTACTCTGTAAGGTTAGTTTCATCAGGGAACTTCTCTTTCTGTCTGAGGGGAAGTGGTAACAACCCTCTGGGCGGCCTACCCCTTTCTTGTTGTGCAACGGTGTACAGTGTATACTGTGCCTGTGATGCTGGCACCCTGACCAATTATGTGGGCAGGCGGTGCCCACAAGTTAACCATTGTCATGACAGGCCTGTCTCCATGCTGGAGCTCTGCAGTGCTGCTATCTGCAAACTCCATATGTATGGCACATATATGGTGACAGGTGGTTGGTGACTTTGTGGTCATAGGGCGTATTCCCATCTGCCTATGAATTGGGCAGGAGTTTGTGCCCCTGTCCTTGTGACTGATCACACCCTCATTATGTCAGCGGGTCAGGCGGGCAGGGTGAAGAGAGACCTATCACAGGATGCCACTTTCGTACCACATGACTCTATCTGGGGTACAGACGTACCGCAACAGTTTAAACTACACATCACAGGACAAAAGGTTCTTCAGTCGCTGTTCCCTTGGGTGGGAGTGGCAAAGAACACTTTGTGGGTTGAGACTCTTAATTATAGATTACAGTCTTTTGTGATCTTTTCCTTGGCTGCCTGGAAAGGTGAAAGGGAAGAGATGACTGCTATAAGATTTGTTGAGACTAAAATACCTTAAACCCCAGTTCTTTGATACGATGGCCAAATAATCAGGCTGAGAGAAGAAGTATACTTTTGTCACGGTGGCCCTCATGAGCCACCATAAGACGCCAGCAGTCACCAGTGAGTTGCAGTGATGTTTATTGACAGGTGCAAGGACAGAGGGTAACACACATGACAGTGCAGGTAGGACAATCATGGGATAACACACGACGAATGGTTAACGTCTGAGCCGGGGAGCACCCAATGCGCCAGACGAAATAACAAAGGAGGTTAAGTCTCACAGACGCACCTTATAATGACGAGGCGGTTAACAGGAACGTTAACAGGGATAACCACAAGGAAACGGAGAGAAACAGAGACTGCTGCATCGGGGAGCATTCAGCACCTGCTTTTAACCCTGGTCACTAATGACCCCGATGCAGCGCAGCTGTTGACACTGACAGCAGCACAGCTGTTGGCTCTGACAGCAGGGAGCTTCCCTGGGCGCTGTCACAATAAGAGCCCGGGGAGCTAGAAGGAATCCTCTGCTGTCAAAGCCAGGGAAAAGATGATATAAGACCCAAGTGCGGACGGAACCGACACTCGGGCTATGACAGTATCTCCCCCTCTAGGCCGAGCCCCTGAGCGGCCCAAGTAATACCCAAGCCCCCCCCCCCCCCGCTAGGGTGGGCGGATGGGGCGCTGGCAGGAGGGAGAGAGACATAAAAAAGATGAGACAATAACAGGGGACCAACAAGGCTATAGAGACCGGTAGATGGGAGGAGAAAAAAAAACCATACTCCCTTAAATGAGGATAGCATGAACAGAACCACACAGGCAATACATATATGGATAAACCACAAATTGACATTAGATGGAGGGAAAGAACTACCAAATACAGCTACGAACAAGGAGTGAGCCACAAAAATCAGAAATCACCCCCCCCCCCCCCCCCCCCGCACACCCCAACAGTTTCACAGACATCATGAGAAACCCCGGGAAGAGTGCAGTTCTGACCCTGAGGGATGGAAAGCAGTCCGCTCTCATCCTCCGCCCACGGCGTAGCTGCGGAACCGGAACCAGGCTCTCCAGAACCACAGGCCCTCTCCTCATCCAGCGACGTTGGCCTGGCATCGAGGACCGCTCAGCGGAGGGAGACACAGAGGATGCGGGATGAATAATTAAAGCCACAGCAGGTGGTGGGAGCTCGGGGAACTGCGAACCCCGAACTCCACCCCCAGGAGTCTGACAAGGCAAATCACAATCATGAGGATAAGGATAAACTTGGACTTGCCTGTCTCCTGGAGGCTGGATGGTGCCTGCTGTGGCGGACGTTGCTCCTCCTTTTCCACGCTGGACAGTGACAGAGGGCCCCCTGGGAGGACACCGGGGAGCGGCTCGAGAAGGTTCCGGGATGGGGCTTGCCGAAACGGAGCTCCCGAGACACACAGCAGCCGGGGTAGGCGACGAGGAGGAGGGGGCGACAGCCGAGGTTAGCCGGGCATGGAGCGCTGACGGGACAGCAGAAGAAGAAGGCCCAGGGGGAGATGAGGCTGCGGGGATTCCCCTCTGACGAGGCGCAGGAGTGACAGCTGTGTGGGGGGTTGAGCCCTTGCGGCGACACGGAACTGGATCCAGACAGGATTCTAGCCGAGGTTGACAGCCGGTGTGACGACGGTTCCTTGCAGGGGGCGAGGCGAAGGTGAGATCCGGGAATCGCTGTTCCTGTGCAGAAACAGAGGCGAGCAAGTCGGCAAACTCAGGAAACTCACGCAACTCTGGATTCCTCTCCACCAGTCTAACCGCAGCCACCACATGCTTCATAATTGATGATGGATGCACAGCGGAGCGAGCAGCAGCCACTCGGTCCCAGATCTTAATTGCTGTCAGCTGCAGCTCCTCTGGGGGAATCCCGAGTGACGACATGCTTGGTGGGGAAAGACCTCCAGATGGTATGAACTCCCGGGCCGGAACGGAGGCAGGAGCGGGATCCCAAAGCAAGGGGCAACGTCTCCTCCTCTTCGGCTTCCTGCCGGGATTTCCCTCCAGCCCACGGAGTATCTCGCGCTGTGCAGCGATGTCATCTTTCCTCACGCTTACCTCTGGATGATTCGCGAAGCGGGGAAGATGATTCAGAATGTCCTTGGCTAGGTCCAGGTACAGGGGCACGTTGCTGTTGAAGTTGAGGAGGGAGGCGGTGATTAGGATTTCGTCCACGTGCTCGAGGGCGTCTGCGAGGACATCGTCCTGCCTCCGAGTGCGGGACCTCCACGACAGCATGCTTCAACACGGCACCCAGACAGGTAGGAACAAACAGTCCAATACTGCAAACTCACGGTGAATGGCGTCTCAGTGCGACGCCCCTCTCCGGGCATTCTGGCAGCAGTCTACTGTCACGGTGGCCCTCACGAGCCACCATAAGACGCCAGCAGTCACCAGTGAGTTGCAGTGATGTTTATTGACAGGTGCAGGGACAGAGGGTAACACACATGACAGTGCAGGTAGGACAATCATGGGATAACACACGACGAATGGTTAACATCTGAGCCGGGGAGCACCCGATGTGCCAGACGAAATAACAAAGGAGGTTAAGTCTCACAGACGTACCTTATAATGATGAGGCGGTTAACAGGAAGGTTAACAGGGATAACCACAAGGAAACGGAGAGAAACAGAGACTGCTGCATCGGGGAGCATTCAGCACCTGCTTTTAACCCTGGTCACAAATGACCCCAATGCAGTGCAGCTGTTGGCTCTGACAGCAGGGAGCTTCCCCAGGCGCTGCCACAATAAGAGCCCGGGGAGCTAGAAGGAATCCTCTGCTGTCAAAGCCAGGGAAAAGATGATATAAGACCCAAGTGCGGACGGAACCGACACTCGGGCTATGACAACTTTCTCTTATTTACTGAAAGTGAGATATGGATACAAGCAGCGCCGGGACACCACTCTTTAGGCAATTCCCCGATAGTGTGTGCCACTCAAAAAGTGGGCCCTATAGTTTTTATAAAACTTCCCACACCCTCCATACAAGGGGGTGGTTTCCTCATTGTATCAGTAACAATGATTTCCGCTTATGTGGCAGCTCAGCTGTGTGCAGAGCTGATTCTAACTGATTTCAGCAAATGAATTATAGGGTGTAAACTAAACTCTGCAGTGCAGCGTGTGAAGCAAGCAGATAAAGAAGTGTAAGAAAGACAGAGCAATCATGTCATTTTACCGACAATACCCCCTGTTGAGGTGTCCTATTAGGGCACCTCCTTATCTATCTATCTATCTGTCTATAACCTAAATTTACGTTTTTGCATCTCCCCCTGTGTGTAGTGCTTCTAAAATTCTATATGTGCATGATGTCCTCCTTCCGGCATTCGCATAAACCTGCCCCCCTCAGGTTGCCATTTCTGCAGAGGACATCGCGTGTGGTGCAGACATCATGAGTTAATATAGCTAACAATCCTATATGTGTAAAATATATTCAAAACTAAACTATCCTCATCCTCATCTATGCATATATATGAATATATGTGACGATGCATATATGCACACACACACACACACACACACACACACACACACACACACACTACCGTTCAAAAGTTTGGGGTCACTTAGAAATTTCCTTATTTTTGAAAGAAAAGCACTTTTTTTCAATGAAGATAACTTTAAACTAATCAGAAATACACTCTATACATTGCTAATGTGGTAAAATGTCTGGTTTTTGGTGCAATATCTACATAGGTGTATAGAGGCCCATTTCCAGCAACTATCACTCCAGTGTTCTAATGGTACAATGTGTTTGCTCATTGCGTCAGAAGGCTAACGGATGATTAGAAAACCCTTGTGCAATCATGTTAGGTCTGCAATGCTGTAATTGCTGCAAATGGAGGATTCTTTGACGAAAGCAAAGTTTGAAGGAAAAAATTATTATTTCAAATACAAATCATTATTTCTAACCTTGTCAATGTCTTGACTATATTTTCTATTCATTTTACAACTCATGGTGGTAAATAAGTGTGACTTTTCAAGGAAAACACAAAATAATTGTCTAGGTGACCCCAAACTTTTGAACGTTAGTGTATATATACGTATATATATATATATATACTCTACCGTTCAAAAGTTTGGGGTCACTTAGAAATTTCCTTATTTTTGAAAGAAAAGCACTGTTTTTTTCAATGAAGATAACTTTAAACTAATCAGAAATACACTCTAATATCTAATATACGTTGTTAATGTGGTAAATGACTATTCTAGCTGCACATGTCTGGTTTTTGGTGCAATATCTACATAGGTGTATAGAGGCCCATTTCCAGCAACTATCACGCCAGTGTTCTAATGGTACAATGTGTTTGCTCATTGTGTCAGAAGGCTAATGAATGATTAGAAAACCCTTGTGCAATCATGTTAGCACAGCTGAAAACAGTTTAGCTGGTTAGAGAAGCTATAAAACTGACCTTCCTTTGAGCAGGTTGAGTATCTGGAAAAAAATATTATTTCAAATACAAATCATTATTTCTAACCTTGTCAATGTCTTGACTATATTTTCTATTCATTTTACAACTCATGGTGGTAAATAAGTGTGACTTTTCATGGAAAACACACAATAATTGTCTGGGTGACCCCAAACTTTTGAACGGTAGTGTATACTGTATATATATACGTATATATATATGAATACATTCATATACTACATGCATCTATTCTTTCATTAATCATTTATCACAAAGGAAACCTGTAGGGCACAAGCACAGCAAAGCAAAATTTAACACCATGTGAATGTGCATTGTAGACCCTGTTGCAGACCCTAAACTATCTCATCGGCGTCTTCTAGGTTCCCTTCCAAGTTCAGTCGTGGCACAACCTCATCATCATCCTGGCAATAGGTGGGCAGGTGGGTCCTCTTGATATGGAGGCGGGTCCTTGGAAGAGACGGCCACTAAAATAGATCTTTCTTTTATTTTTTATTTTTATTCTTTTAATTTTTATTCTTTAATCATGGGAATACAACAACATCCGCAAAAACAAAGATCAATAAACTAGTAATTATACTTATAAGGGCTCCTTGAATTATTTTTCCCCATTTGCCAAATATATTATCAAACCAACTACCTACATGGTTAACAATGCCAGATTAAGCTTTATTGAGTCTTTAGCTCTTATATTTCCATTTTTCTAAAATTTAAAAATTGATTGATTAATTATGCAAAAGGTTTTTCTTTTTCTTTTTTCTAAACATTAATTGTGTATATAATAATCAACCAGATCTTGCAGTTTCAACAACATCAAATGTGTAAACAATAAATTAGTATGTTCAAGATACCCGACTTTGTGTATAGCATGGACAGCCCTTTTTTTTTTTTTTTTTTTTTTTTTTGTTACTTATTTGTACCCGTAGGTAGATTTGGTTTGCAGTCTGGTGACAAGCCACCGGCTGCTGGTCGCTGCGTGCGTGAGCGCCCTAAACCTACATGTTTTTGGTATGCGGGAGGAAACCGGAGAAATCCCGGAGTAAACCCACGCAACACGGGGAGAACATGCAAACTCCACACAGCTCACTGTTGGTCGGGGGCTGGGATCGAACCCACGATCTCATGATCCCCGTGATCCCCCGGCCGAGGGTAAAACCGTGCTGCCACAGTGCTAAACCACTGCGCCACCGTGCAGCCTTTTTGTAATGTTAGCAATGAATTAAGTGTACTTTTATAATTGTTACCCCAGGCCTCTATACAATAGGTCAAGTATGGAAGTATCAATGAGCAATACAAGATATAAAGTGATTTGTCTTAATTTTATTTATAATTGCAATGTTTTTTGCAACTTTGTTTTGTATTTATCTGATGTGTGATTTCCAACTACTTTTATCATCCAATATTACCTTGTAATAGAAATTCACTAATTACGCATTTATCTATTGAAATCACATATTTTATAAGTGTGTGTGTGTGTGTGTGTGTGTGTGTGTGTGTGTGTGTTACAACATATGACTGTAACTTTTACTCATATATGAACTGTTTTAAGATAAGATAAGATAAGATAAGCCTTTATTAGTCCCACAGCGGGGAAATTCCAGGATTGCAACAGCACAGGGATAGCAACACTCAGAGCAACAATCAGAAGGCAAGAAAAAAAACAAGCAAGCAAGAGCAGCTAATAAACATATGTACGTATTACTATAAATATATATATATACACACACACACAGACACACAGTGCAGAGCATTGTAGCTGGATGGAATAAATATATGAATATATGAACACACAGTGCAGAGCATTGTAGCTAGATGGAATAAATATGTAAATATATAAACACCCACAGTACGGAGCATTGCAGCTAGGTGGAATAAATATGCAAGTATATAAACACACACAGTGCGGAGCAATGTAGCTAGATGGAATAATATGTAGATATATAAATATATAAACACCCACAGTACGGAGCATTGTAGCTAGATGGAATAAATATGCAAATATATAAACACACACAGTGCAGAGCATTGTTGCTAGATGGAATGAAACAGCATAACCGTCTACTTAGTTATCCTACATGGTATGATTATGTGCCCATACATATTCTCACCCTCCATAGCGACCGGTATGTTCCTAGTTGTATGCCGGAGAGGACCATTGTGTAAGTCTATTGCATCTTTTGCATTCAAAAAACTATTAGTTTGTTACGTCTTTTTGCTATCTCTGCGAGCAGCCCTGCTTAGGTTGTACAGTCTGACAGCCGTTGGTAGGAAGGACCTACGAAACCTCTCGGTTGTGCACCTGGGATGATGTAGTCTGCTGCTAAATGAGCTCCTCAGTGCATTCAGTATGTCCTGCATAGGGTGGAACTCGGACTCCAGCAGAGATGACAGTTTAGCCACCGTCCTTCTCTCTCCTATCTCCTCCATCGGATCAAGGCGCTGCCCCAGGACAGAGCTAGCTTTCTTAATCAGTTTGTTCAGTCTCTTCCTATCGGCTGCAGTAATGCCACTGCCCCAGCAGACCACTCCAAAAGTGATGGCTGATGCCACCACCGTGTCATAGAATGACTTCAGCAGCGCCCCTTGTACACCAAAAGACCTGAGTCTCCTCAGCAGGAACAGCCTGCGCTGTCCCTTCTTGTAGAGTGCATCAGTATTGTGTGACCAGTCTAGTTTATTGTTCAGATGAATACCCAGGTACTTATAGGATGTCACCATCTCGATGTCTGTTCCCTGTATATTTACTGGTACTGTGAGGGGCTGCCCATGCCTGCGGCAGTCCACCACCAGCTCCTTAGTTTTCCTCGCGTTGATCTGGAGGCAGATCAACTTTAATATGCTATATTAAGAAGCTGTTTGATATGTCTGTTGTATTTTGTGTTCCAAGATAAAGTTTTATGTCACAGTGACCAACTAAAGGGTTTCATGCTGTCCCCCCCCCTTTTTCTCCTCTCCTGAGAGTAAACTGCTTGATGGCCTTGAAGCCCTGTACAGTTATGCAGCTGTTGCCTTATCATACCCTTTTCTTTTTTTTATACTTCATATTTCACTTATTGCAATAATCGTAAATAGGGTCTTAAATTGATTTAAAACTCATTAATACCATCAAAGTTTACATAGAGACTCCTACTATTAATATATATTATTGTCAATGTCTGATCTAAATTCATAATTCCATTTAATTGTTGATCATAATAAGCACACTTATTGTTAATATGATTAAAATAGTTATTGTCTGGATCAATATCTCCTAAAATGTCTTGTGGTTGCTGTTCAGTATTGACAAAGGTTTCAGCTTTAATTTGCCCTAATACACTTCCATTATTAAATGAGGAAAAGGAAAAAGAAGAAGAAGAAACACAAAGGAAAAAAGCATACAGAAATCTCCACTCATAATCTTACTGCACTATTATTCGTACGTCAGAACTAAGGTTTAAATTTATCTAATTCCTCCATTTCTCTAATCATTACCTTACATTTCTTTGTCCATGTTGACTGTATTTTCCCCTGTTTTCTGAGAGCCCTTTTAAATTTCAAAATTTTTATGAAGTGTATATTTATGTTATCCTATGTCTTTTCTGATTAGAATTTTAGCATTACAAATGTAATAAATCACTGACTTCTGCCAATGTCTGAGTTCCTGGAGGCACTGTGCATTTGATACAGTGGGAGTTGTGCCAGTACCCACTTAATTTTTTGTAAAACCATTTTAATAAATGTAATAATCTGTATTATCTTTGTAGTAGATTCTAAATCAAGTCCCACAGTAAACATAAATTCAGCACAAGTTGAACTTTCCTAAGACATTTGGAACTTTTCTCATAGATTTGCTTGGTTTTCTTCCTTATCAGTTTACCTTGTTCCTTATAGACATGATACTTCCTTTACAATAATCTACAGATATTTCCTTAAATATCTGGAAATATATTGATGTAACTTTTAGCTTCTCCTATTGAATGTTGTGATTTCATTACCAAGCAGTTTCATTTGTATTTTTCTCTTCCTTATTGATCATCTATTGGTAATTTTTATGTATTATCTATTTTCTGAGGATTGCTAATTATTTTTACTAATTAATTTCTTTGATACCCTCTGTTTGATGCATGGAGACACACGTGCAGCAAAGTTACAGGGTATTTGCTTGATTCTTTTACTGAAAGGAAGTGTGTTACCACCTTTAATTTAGATGAAAATTTGTGGGTAGTATAGCTCCTTCAAAATGAGATTTCAATAATCATGGCTTCTTTTGTGACGTCTCTTGAACTAATTTACAAATTCCATTTAAGAAAAACAAAACAGCTATCTGTGCATATTTGATATGCTTTAGCATTGATAAGGTCAGTTTGTCCAGTTGAACACAGATAGGTTGAATTTGTGTAAATTAATAAAGATTGCGTCACACTCTTTCAGTCAATGGAAAGGTGGGCATATTGCTTAATTAGAATTTGGCTTAATTTTGTACAAGGAATGCCTCATTTTATACGTTCCTTGGTAAATTATGGGGTGGAATGTAGTCCTGAGGCCCAGCTTGGCCACGGCTGAGCATCAAGAAAACACATTCCTTATTACTGTCACATTTCTGAAATATGATGTTGTCACACCATTATGTGGTGAGTAACATCAAATGTATCCTGCAGTGCAAAATCATGTAAACATTACATTTGTAAAGTCAGTCATTTAAATCATTATGCTTTATGTCATTTACAATGTCATGCAAAGTCATACTTAGCTTCAAAAAATGCTTATCAATTTAGGGGTCCTTTCTCCTGGGTCAGTCAATGTCAATGTCAATGTCGCCCCTTCCAGTCAATGAATGTCAATTATTGTTTTTATTATTTTATTACATATCACATATGTCACCAAAGATTTATTAAATTAAAAGGTAATGATGATGTTATAATTCCTTGTTAATTTGGCAAATTTAATTCCTGGTGAAAGCTAAAAAAAAAATTTTTTTTGAATGGTTTTCCCTTTCCTCTTGAAAAACAAAGAATAAGGAATAGCCAAAAAAAAAAAAAAACTTTAAATCACACCTAAAGCTGGGGCCTGTGCATTTTTTCTTTGAAGGCTGAGTCTGTCCAGCCTTCAAAGTCTAGTCTATCCAAGATGGCGCCCACAGCGGTCGACATGGTGCTTCGCTGCGCTCTTTGTTTGTTTTTGTTTGTCAATTGTGTGTCTGCTTGCACTTATACCCGTGAAGAACTTTTAAATATCAGGACTTTGACCCCCACGGACCTCCTCCCAGTTTTTCTAGCCCCTGCCGCCGATCTGGTTTATTGTTTGGCTCGGAAAGTGAGACGGCGGAAGAGAGGAAGACGAGCGGGCGCTCTCGTACGACTTCGCAGGAGAGGCTCGCGAACGGCGCTGCCTGGCATATTTCTGTCCAATACCAACTCTCTCTCTAACAAGGTGGATGAACTGAGACTGCTGATGCGTTTTAAGGACCTCGCCTCCTCAGCTGTCCTCTGCTTTACTGAGACCTGGCTCCGGGAAAATATACCGGACAGCGCGCTGCGCCTCGACGGCTTCCAGCTCTTCCGTGCTGATCGTGACACAGAGCTTTCCGGCAAGACCACAGGAGGCGGTGTCTGCTTCTACATCAACTGTAGCTGGTGCTCTGATGTAACGGTAATTTCCAAACACTGTTCTCCTGCCTTGGAATTTCTTGTTATCAACTGCAAGCCTTTTTATTCCCCACGGGAGTTTGCTTCTTTTATACTGATCGCTGTGTACGCCCCTCCCGACGCGGACACGCGCGAAGCTCAGCGCGTGCTCGCGGATCACATTCAACACACAGAGCGGAGTTTTCCAGACTCGCTGATTATTGTGGCTGGCGACTTTAATCAGTGCAATCTGAGCCACGATCTCCCCCGCTACAAACAGTTTATTAAATGCCCCACCAGAGGATTAAACACACTGGATCACTGTTACACCACAGTGAAAGACGCATATCACGCTGTCCCTCGAGCTGCGCTGGGATTATCTGATCACGTGATGGTTCACCTCATTCCCACATACAGACAGAGATTGAAGCTCACTAAACCTGTTGTGAGCACTACGAAGATACGGACCAGTGATGCTGAGGAGAAGCTGGAAACGTGCATGGAAATATCTGACTGGGGCATGCTTAAAGGAGCCACGCATGATCTGGATGAGTACACGGACACTGTGAACTCATATATCCACTTTTGTGAAGAGAACATTCTTCCATCACGCACCAGGGTGAGTTACTCTAATGACAAACCCTGGTTCACAGCTAAGCTCAGACAGATCAGGAAGGAGAAGGAAGCAGCGCTGAAAAGTGGAGACAGGGACTGCTACAGGGAGGTTAAATACCGGTTTAACAGAGAGCTGAGAGGGCTAAATCTGTGTACTCAGAGAGACTCCAGCAGCAGTTCACTGCTAATGATTCGGCTTCCGTGTGGAGAGGACTGAGGCAGATCACCAACTATCGGCCTCAGGCTCCTAAAGGTCAGGATGACAAAGCCCTTTGTCAGAGACTGTCCCAACACTATGCCCGTTTTGACACCTCGTCATCTGTGTCCAACTCCCCCCCTCCCTCCAGCTCCACAGCCTCCACATTCCCTACTTCATTTAAGGCACCCCCCCACCTCCCCCCCTCCCCTTATCATCAGTGAGCAGGATGTGCTCAAACAGTTCTCCAGACTGAACCCGCGCAAGGCCCCCGGCCCAGACGGCGTGTCTCCCTCCACCCTGAGACTCTGTGCGAAACAGCTGGCTCCTGTATTCACAGACATTTTTAACACCTCCCTTAAGTTATGCCACGTGCCGTCCTGCCTCAAATCCTCCACCATCATCCCTGTCCCCAAGAAGCCACGGATCACTGGACTTAATGACTACAGACCTGTAGCGCTCACCTCTGTAGTCATGAAGTCCTTTGAGCGCCTGGTCCTGTCCCACCTCAAGTCCATCACCACCCCTCTCCTGGACCCGCTGCAGTTTGCCTACCGAGCCAACAGGTCTGTAGACGATGCAGTCAACCTGGCCCTCCACTCCATCCTGCAGCACCTGGACTCCCCGGGAACCTACGCCAGGATCCTGTTTGTGGACTTCAGCTCCGCATTCAACACCATCCGCCCCGCTCTGCTCCGGGACAAGCTGTCCCTGCTCAACGTGCCTGACTCCCTCTGCAGGTGGATCATCGACTTCCTGACGGACCGGAGGCAGCATGTGCGGCTGGGAAAGACTGTCTCAGACTATACTAGCATCAGCACCGGATCACCCCAGGGCTGTGTACTTTCCCCCCTACTCTTCTCCCTTTACACCAACTCCTGCACCTCCAGCCACCAGTCTGTCAAGTTGATCAAGTTTGCGGACGACACCACCCTCATCGGGCTCATCTCCAACGGCGACGAGTCCGCCTACAGGAGAGAGGTGGCCCAGCTGGCGTCCTGGTGCAGCAATAACAACCTGCAGCTGAACGCTCTGAAGACAGTGGAGATGATTGTAGACTTCAGGAAAGTCACTACTCCTCTGCCCCCCCTCACCCTCTCAGGCTCTCCCATCACCACTGCTGATTCCTTCCGCTTCCTAGGCACTACCATCACCAGGGACCTCAAATGGGAGCTGACCATCAGCTCACTCATCAAAAAAGCCCAGCAGAGGATGTTCTTCCTGCGGCAGCTGAGGAAGCTCAAGCTACCCACCAAGATGTTAGTGCAGTTCTACACAGCCATCATCGAGTCCATCCTCACCACCTCCATAACCGTGTGGTACGCAGGAGCCACTGCCAGGGACAGACTAAGGCTGCAGCGCGTCGTGCGCACTGCTGAGAAGGTGATCGGCTGCAAGCTCCCATCTCTCCAGGATCTGTACATCTCCAGGACCCGGAGGCGTGCTGGCCGGATCATAGCCGATCCCTCACACCCTGGTCATGTACTGTTTGCCCCCCTCCCCTCTGGTAGAAGACTTCGGTCCATCCAGACTAAAACCTCCCGTCACATGAACAGCTTCTTCCCCTCTGCCATTAGACTGCTGAACACTAAGTGACTCTCGTGCACCATGTACAGCAGCTCAACCAGACTCATGTCAATCATCACTGTTTTCTTCCTGCATTACCGACTGCACTATATAGTTCTCCACAGTATCTGCTGCTGGCTAATATATATTTTAACTGTTGACCAGTATCACTTAATCTTATCCTACACTTTATTACATGTATAGTTTATTTCTCTTATCTTATCATGTTTAATGTTGCAGCATTGTACCGAGACAAATTCCTAGTTTGTGTACTACATGAACAATGGCAATAAACCTGATTCTGATTCTGATTCTGATTCTGATTCTGATTCTGATTCTGTCTATTCTTATCTAGGTCAGACTGACACAACTCACTAATCACTCTGTTTACCATTGAAATTAAATTCTCTTTCTCCATTTTATCAGAATTCTTGTGCTATTTCTATCTTTTCTGTTCATAAATTTACCATCTCCCAATAATAAAAACTTCATGATCATCTTGCTATGCTCTCCAGGAGGGAAAAAGCCACAACATGGACTGTCCCAGATCCTGCTCTCGTGCATTCCCCTTTTTTTATTTACATGGTCAGGCCTCTGTTTGATAATCCGTAGTCTCTGGCAAATCATATGCACAAACACATTAATTATCAATCTCTTTTGAACCTCTATGCTTTAAATCATGTAATATAGGGTAGACATAAAGCCTTCAGTGATTAGGCATTATTAAGTGACATCATGATATTGTTATAATCAATTAATTTCATCATTGTCATACTGGTAACATTGATTAAGATGTAAACATTTATACTTAACTTGGTGTTCTTATGTGCCTGTAGTCACGTCATCACGTCCTGTGTCCTTTTTTTTTCCTGTAAAGTGCACTGTTATGCTTCAGTCAAAGAAAAAGGTCAGTAATACATCAAAAATTGCTTTAAAAAATATGTAAATAATTTATCACATACGCAACATTAGTTAAAAACCCACAAAGTTAGATTGAAAGAATAAAACCCTAAAACTTTGCAAAAATACCCATATCGAGATTACTTCTCTTTTCATTCCCCTGTCACAGATCAGCACCCACACAGCCTGTTTTTTTTTTTTCATTCTCCTTTTTTTTCTAAAACAACCACACACACACAAACACAGAACTGCTTCTCTCTCTCCTATCTCCACAAGGTCAAAGCAGCAACCTTCCAGAAAGACAAAACAACCCAAACTGCAACTGCTTCTATCTAACTCTCACAAAAATAAAATAACTGTTTCTCATTGTCCATTTTATCGTTATCCAGTTCTGTTGCCATTTAATCCAACCGTCTTTAAATGTTATAGCTTAATATCAATATCTTATAGCATAGAATGAAATTATTATTATGATTTTATTTATTTCCACTTCCTCACGACAATATTGCCTCACACATCACTGTGTTTTTTACTATAACTAGTTTAATTATATTATTATATATCACCGATGAACCAATCATCCCGATCGGGTTACTTAAAACTTACTGTGAAATAAATGCAAATAAACGCTTACCTATCTAATGCGGTAAGACCAACTATATTTTAGAGATGCGCCCGTTCCAATTTCTCTAGGAGTTAAAACCTTTTGGTCTGAGCTAATACGCTAGGGGTGCCAACAACTCTTTCTGAAATCAAGCAATGATTTCAAGGGGTTTAAACCTTTTGGCAAGGCTATTGCACTCACTGAGTAACACTTTTATGGCAACCCTACAACAGTCACCTCGGGGTTTAAACCTTTTACTCAGATATGTAATCTTGTTCGGGGTAACTTTGCCTTTCCAGTGGAAACCTCCTAAATAATGTCCACTGCAGAGTTAAACCATTTACCCAAGCTATCCCCAACTCAGCTTTTAGGGCAAGCCGTAACGCGTCTCGCTTAGCCCACGGGGTCAAAACCGTTTGGAGATTTACTCATTAAACTCAATACTTATACTTCTCAAAATACCATATCATAACCTCAAATCAAGACCATATCTCAGTTTCATTCCACAAATAAAATCACACGTGCATGAATATTTAATCTCTACAGAAAGGGCTGTCCCCAAAGGGACAGGCAGAAATTTATTGAAAAAGGTTTTCTGCTCACCAATTACCATGTTGCGGCCGCCAGTCTGTAGAGAAAAAATCCTCACACTGTTTACAAAACCAAAACTAAAATTTAGCCTCGTAACCGGGCGAAAACACCAAATTGTTGAGTCTAAAATACCTTAAACCCCAGTTCTTTGATACGACGGCCAAATAACCAGGCTGAGAGAAGAAGTATACTTTCTCTTATTTACTAAAAGTGAGATATGGATACAAGCAGCGCTGGGACACCACTCTTTAGGCAATTCCCCAAGAGTGTGTGCCACTCAAAAAGTGGGCCCTATAGTTTTTATAAAACTCCCCCCACCCTCCATATAAGGGGGTGGTTTCCTTATTGTATCAGTAACAATGATTTCCGCTTATGTGGCAGCTTAGCTGTGTGCAGAGCTGATTCTGATTTCAGCAAATGAATTATAGGGTGTAAACTAAACTCTACAGTGTAGCGTGTGAAGCAAGCAGATAAAGAAGTGTAAGAAAGAGAGCAATCATGTCATTTTTCCGACAGACTTATGGCGACATAGAATAGAATGGTACTTGATCAGTTGACTGCCGCCCATGGGGGTGTGTGTGCTATTGTGGGTCAGTACTGTTGCACCTTTATACCTGCGCATGATGCAGATGAACATGTCATTGCTTCAGCCATACGCAATCTTACTGCTCTGCAGGCTGCTGGAGCTAAGGATAATGTTAATGATGTACAGCCCTGGATAAACTGGTTGTTTTCCTCATGGAGGAATCTTGTCATAAACTTGGTGGTGATTTTTGTAGTGATACTTTTGATTTTTTTCATGTGTCATTCCTCGCATCCGTGATATGATGATGAGACTTATTCATGTGAACCTAGTGATGTATCATGAGGCCACCACTGGAGATGATGGGGAAACAACACCAGCCTAAGGCTTTTATAAGTACAGAGTAAAAGTATGACTGACATGCAGAAAACCGAAAGGAGATGTATGTTCATGATATGAATTTGAAATGTACTAAGTTGCCAAAGTGACCAAACATGTTTTGAAGTTCTGAGATGTTGTTTTATCCTTGTTTGAGATTTTTCACTTCATTCTGTTTTAATATATTGCATTTAAAATCATCATGTTGTTAATCACTATTTAGCCACTATACAGTTTTACTGTAGTGATTGCTTGTTTACATTTTTTGCATTAAGGTACTAATACACATAGGTTAGGATGCTAACACACACACACACACACACACACACACACACATATATATATATATATATATATATATATATATATATATATATATATATATATATACAGTACCGTTCAAAAGTTTGGGGTCACCCAGACAATTATTTTGTGTTTTCCATGAAAAGTCACACTTATTTACCACCATGAGTTGTAAAATGAATAGAAAATATAGTCAAGACATTGACAAGGTTAGAAATAATGATTTGTATTTGAAATAATATTTTTTTCCAGATACTCAACCTGCTCAAAGGAAGGTCAGTTTTATAGCTTCTCTACCCAGCTAAACTGTTTTCTGCTGTGCTAACATGATTGCACAAGGGTTTTCTAATCATCCATTAGCCTTCTGACGCAATGAGCAAGCATATTGTACCATTCAAACACTGGAGTGATAGTTGCTGGAAATGGGCCTCTATACACCTTAGTAGATATTGCACCAAAAACCAGACATTTGCAGCTAGAATAGTCACTTACCACATTAGCAATGTATATTAGATATTAGAGTGTATTTCTGATTAGTTTAAAGTTATCTTCATTGAAAAAACAGTGCTTTTCTTTCAAAAATAAGGAAATTTCTAAGTGACCCCAAACTTTTGAATGGTAGTGTATATATATATATCTTTAACACATACATGCATATACATATAATCGTTTTTGATCATTTTTGTTGCTCTTCATTAAGGTATTATTAGGTTTACATTTACATATATATACTAACTTCTTTCACTAAATCACTGCTAATCTGCTAACACATAGAACGACAACTACATACACTATTCATCTCATTTTACAGTTAATCACCACTACTGGTTTTATTTTTCTCTCTTATGAGTTGATTAAATGATTGATTTCTTTTCTGGAACAAAGGGTATTATCTTCTCATGCTCCCCAGGAAATGAAACATTCCAGCAGTGCTTGGGAGTGGAAGCGGGGCTGATGGCAGACTTTCCTCATTAAAAAGCGAGTTAGGATCTTTTGCAATAAAATGCTTTAGCATAAAATGCAACAGAACTTAGCGAGCTGCCCAGAGAGGTTTTAGAAGCCATAGTGTTTCATCTCTGATGCTTTTTAAGCATCAAAGGGGGAAATGATAGGATAATTTCACGTTTCTTTATATCATTCTATATAATTTTAACTCTGTATAATTATTTTTTATATTATGTCTGTATTTGGTGCATATAATGAGCCAGTGTTTGATTCTCTGTGATTTTCCACATCTCAGAGCCTAGAATGTCTTTGTAAGAGCATGTCTGTTTTTCACTGTGAGATTAGGCTAAGCAAAGGCTGTAAATAATGACGTAGGGAATGACCCAGGTTTTATTGCTCTTGTCATACCAACCTGCCCTGGTCAGGATGTCAGAAATCATCTATAGATTAAAGCAATTAAGCTGGCTCCAGGGAGATGTCTCCTGGAGCTATCTCCGGCCTATTGATAAACTCAAGGACTGTTTTGCTTAGGTTATAAGAACCCCAGATCTGGAATGTATGTTAGGGAGAACAAGTGAGCAGGCTTTGAGACGGTTGATGCTGTAACTTTTCCCTCCTCTGATGAGAGTGGAATAAATCACTCAGAACTTGGAAACCGCCTATTGATTATTGATTCAGTCTCAATCAATTCAATTTTATTCCATCACCGGCACAAACTATGGAGCCTCTCAGCCTCTGAAGAAGTGTGTGGGGAAGGGTAAAAGGCTTGAAGCATGAGATGGTGGGAAACAAGCCCACTAGTCAGCACTTTAGGTTAAAAAGCTGGGTTGGGCTGCAGGTGGGCCAACCAATCACCATCAAACCTAAGACATGCTGCGTCCACAGAGAGCACATTCAGTTCACTGACCCTCTTGGCTGAGACAGTTGCCAAGGGAAAAGCCGTCTTCCCAGAGATCAGACAAAAGTCAGCAATGGAGAGTGGCTCAAAAGGGGGCAAGCATAGAGCCCTGAGAACTGTCTGGAGATCCCAAGTGGGCAGCAAAGGATGCCAAGATGGGCGGCTCCATCTCACGCCTCTCAAAAATTGCTTAGCCAAGGGATGTGCCCCAAGTGACAAGCCATCACATTTTCATGGACAGTTGACACTGCTGCTATGTAACCCCTGATAGCTGACTCCACCCAACCTTGGGCAAAGAGGTACTGGAGGAAAAAACAAGATGACAGAGATGTGGCATGTCAAGGGATTCTCACCCTTGGTCCAACACCAGTTCAAAAACACTCTCCACTTCACACTGTATTGCAGCTGGGTAGATGGAGCCCATGAAGCCTGCACAGTGTATATAACCTCCTTCTCTAAGCCAAATTTACACAGTTGCTTCCATTCAAGGGCCATACATTAATCAGAATCAGAATCAGAATCAGAATCAGCTTTATTGGCCAAGTATGCACAACACATACAAGGAATTTGACTTTGGCTAAAAACTTGCTCTCGTTGTTCAGGTGAAGGATTTAAATAAGGATTCAATGACAACCAGAGTATGTACAGTAAATTACAGTCTGTCCACGTTTCTATAAAAGGATGCAAATATATACAGGAATATATGCAGTTATTTACTCGGACTAACCACACTTTGCAGAAATATATGAAAAAATATACAATCACACAGTATTTCAATGTGGACTCAGATTCAGTGATATAATGTGAATGAAGTAAAAAGCAGTGTGAGAGTTATGTGCAATGTAATAATGGATGAAAAGTCATGAGTACAGCAACAGGTAGGACTAGGTGAATGTTAGGAGTTCATCAGAGTGATGGCTTGAGGAAAGAAACTGTTCCTGTGACGGGTGGTTTTGACCTTCAGTGATCTGTAACGACGACCAGAAGATAGAAGTTCAAACAGTTTGTGGCCGGGGTGTGATGGGTCAGCACAGATGTTTCCCGCCCGTTTCCTGGTTATGGACCGATATAAGTTCTCAATGGGGGGTAGGTCGGTACCAATGATCCTCTCCGCAGACTCAATGATCCGCTGCAGTCTGGTCTTGTCCTGTTTAGTGGCAGATCCAAACCAGACAGTGATGGAAAAGCAGAGGACAGATTGGATGATGGCGGTGTAGAAGACAACCAGCAGCTCCTGAGGCAAATCAAACTTCTTGAGCTGACGCAGAAAAAACAACCTCTGCTGGGCCTTTTTCCGGACAGTGTCAATATGGGAGGACCACTTCAGGTTCCGGGAGATTGTGGTACCCAGAAACTTGAAGGAGTCCACAGTGGACACTGTGCTGTTGAGGATGGTGAGTGGGGGGAATGAAGGGGGGTGTCGCCTGAAATCCACAGTCATCTCCACCGTTTTGGCTGGGTTAAGTTCAAGATGGTTCTGGCTGCACCAGAGGATCAGCTGCTCCACCTCCCGCCTGTATGCAGACTCATCATCATCCCGGATCAAACCGATGACTGTGGTGTCGTCCGCAAACTTCAGGAGCTTCACCGAAGGGTCCTCTGAGGTGCAGTCGTTGGAGTAGAGGGAGAAGAGCAGTGGGGAAAGGACACATCCTTGGGGGGCGCCAGTACTAATTTTTCGGGAGCTGGATGTAAATCTCCCTAGCTTCACCTGTTGCCACCTGTCAGTCAGAAAGCTGGAGATCCACTGGCAGGTGGAGGGGGGCACCTTGAGCTGGAGGAGTTTCTGATGAAGAATGCCTGGGATGATGGTGTTGAACGCTGAGCTGAAGTCGACAAACAGGATCCTGGCGTACGTCCCTGGGGAGTCGAGGTGTTGCAGGATGTAATGTAGTCCCATATTCACTGCATCATCCACTGACCTGTTTGACCGGTAGGCAAACTGCAGTGGGTCCATCAGGGGGTCTGTGATGACCTTCAGGTGGTTCAGCACCAATCTCTCCAAGGATTTCATGACCACAGAGGTCAGGGCAACAGGTCTGTAGTCGTTTAATCCTGTAATAGAGGGTTTCTTGGGAACTGGAATGATGATGGAGCGTTTGAAGCAGGAAGGCACTTCACGCAGCTCCAGTGATCTGTTAAAGATCCGGGTGAAGATGGGGGCCAACTCATTGGAGCAGACTCTCAGGCAGGACGGAGACACACCATCAGGTCCTGCAGCCTTCTTGATCTTTTGTCTCTGAAAGACCCGGCGCACCTCCTCTTCACAGATCATTAGTGCTGGTGGGAGGTCAGAGTGGAGGAGGGATGGAGTTCCTGGGGCTGCAGATAATCCTTTTGTGTGGGTGGGAGGTGAGAACTGTAGGTTCTTTTCAAACCTGCAGTAAAAGCTGTTTAGGTCATTAGCCAGCTGGAGGTTTTCCGCAGGGTGGGGGGATGGTCTCCTGTAGTTGGTGATATTCCGTAGGCCTCTCCAGACAGAAGCAGAGTTGTTAGCTGAGAAGTTTTTTTGTAACTTCACACTGTAGCTCCTCTTAGCAAGCCTGGTCTCCTTCGTCAGCATGTTTCTGGCCCGCTTGTACAGAGTCCAGTCACCAGTCCTGTAGGCCTCCTCCTTGGTCTGACGTAGCTGCTTCAGTTTAGGAATGAACCAGGGTTTATTGTTGTTGTATATGCAGAAGGTCTTGGTCTGCACACACATGTCCTCGCAGAAACAGGTGTATGATGTCACAGTGTCAGTGAGTTCATTTAAGTTAATGGCTGCAGCTTCAAAAACACTCCAATCTGTGCAGTCAAAGCAGGCTTGTAACTTCAGCTTTGATTCCTCAGTCCATTTCTTCACAGTCCTTACAACAGGCTTGGAAGTTTTTAGTTTCTGTCTGTATGTTGGAATAAGATGGAGCAGGCAGTGGTCAGAAAAACCCAGAGCTGCACGGGGGACAGCATGATAGGCATTTCTTAAAACTGTGTAACAGTGGTCAAGTGTATTTGTGTCCCTGGTGGGACATTTAATATGCTGTCTGTATTTAGGAAGCTCATTTGTGAGATTAGCTCTATTGAAATCACCCAGAATGATAAGCAGAGAGTCTGGATGTTTTTCCTCCACCTCTGCTATCTGGTCAGCGAGGAGCTGCAGTGCCTCCGTTGTACAAGCAGCAGGCGAGATATAAATTCCGACCAGAATAAACGAGGAGAACTCTCGCGGTGAATAAAAGGGTTTACAGTTTATGAACAGTGACTCTAGGTTAGGGCTACAAAACTTCTTCAACACTGTGACATCAGTACACCAACCTTCGTTTATGTAGAAGCAGATTCCACCACCCTTAGTCTTTCCAGAAAATTCTCGGCTGCGATCAGCGCGAAACAGTTGAAATCCGTCCAGACGGACCGCGCTGTCCGGGATGTGTTCACTCAGCCAGGACTCCGTGAAACAAAGGGCGCCAGATCTGCTAAAATCCCGGTTTAAGCCTCAGGAGCTGGGGATTCGGATGCCAACTCCTGCCCTGTGCCTGTGAGAGCATATCCCATCTGATTGGGAGAGGCCAAGGATGGCCCTCCAATATCTTGTGAATCTCCACCATCCATTGTCTTTGTGGCCAAGTCGGGGATATCAAAATGACTTAGACAGTAGTCTCACCTTCACAGGGAAAGCTGGCAGAAGAGGCTGTAGTGGCAATACAAACAGTTTCACTGGAGGCCAGGCAACACTCAGAGCATCTGTGCCTAGTGGACCTGGCAGGCATGATCTCACAAGAGCAGAGAGCGCACCCTTGCATGGAGAGAGGGAGACCTCAGTTTGTCCTGCTGGTTGATGTACGACACCGCAGCTGTGCTGTTCGTCCGTACCAGAATTTTTCTGCCTTGAATGACTGAAGAAAAAGCCCCAGAGCCAAACACATCGCTTCCATCTTGGGATGGTTTATATGCCAAGACTGCTGTGCCGGACCCCAGTGTCCCCGAACAAACCTGCCCTCCCAGACTGCACCCCAGCCTGCTTGGGAGGCGTTGGTTGTAATGGTCACCCTGCAGCCCTCTTGGTCCAGGGGAACACCATCTCAGACTGCTGATCAGTGTCTCTACCACCTGAGGACCATGAGGCTCATTTCGGAAAGAACAAGCTTCCTCCTCTTGTCTCTAGGCAAAACCACCTTTTGAAGCGCAAACCACCATTGAAGGGGACAAGTGTGTAAAAGACCCAGTGGCACCACCTGGGCAGATGTGGCAAAGAAACCTAAGATCCTCCGGCACTGCTGCACTGATACAGTTGAAATGCAGCCCTCGATGCATTCCTGATAGTACGCATTCTCTTTGGCGTTTGGGATGCCTTCATAGCAACTGAATCCAGGGTGACCCCCAAGTACTCAACAACCTTGATTGGAACCAGGCAGCTTCCTCTGCATTTAAGTGCAACCTGAGTACAGCCAGGTGAGCCACTATGGTCTCCATGTGGCTCCTCGCCATGGCCTCTGATGGATCACAACTCAGCCAATCATCTAGGTAACTGAAAACTTGAATATCCTTCTGCCGCAGTGGAGCGAGTGCAGTGCCCATGCACTTTGTGAACGTCCGAGATGACAGGGACAGACTGAAAGGTAGGACGTTGTATTTGAAGGACTTGCCCGAAAAGGAAAACCTGAGGAAATTCCTGTGGGCCAGGTTTACGGGAATATGAAAATAGGCATTGCGAAGGTCCACTGTTGTGAAGCAGTTGCCTGGCCTTTTGGCCTGAAATAATGTCCCCAGCCTCAGCACCGGAGAGGGAGCATCTTGAGATACCTGTTCAACCATCTCAGGTTTAGAACCAGGCTGAGACCCCCGATTTGCTTAGTTAGTTAGTTAGTTAGTTAATTCCCTCCCACAGCATGTGGGACACCATATGGTGTATAGGGGTGGCACCTATCTCCGTGTCTCTGACTCTAGGCCACACAGCTACTGTAAGCAGGGAAAGCTACAGTGGAGGGTCAGTCCTCTAGTAGCTCTGTGTGTTACGCCCCAGTTCGCTTGGAGACAAGAAAATAGGCAGGGTAAAAGCCTTGCCTCTCTTCTCCTGGAGACAGAGACCGTATTGCGTTCTTTCCCAACAGGGCAGAGATCTCGCTGCCCAGAACCGCAGAAAGAGAGTCCTCCTTTACTTTTGTTTCCAAAACCTCTTGAAGTTGGGGGTGGGGGGGGTGAGATCTGAATTTAGGCGGTATCCAAATTCCAGTGTATTGATCACCCATGGGCATGAGGTGTACTGACGCCAACTCACGAGGTGTGCTGCAGAGAAGGTTGACGTCAGGGGAAGCACACCGTCAGGGACGCTGGTGGGGCTTAGCAGGACCACAACGCGGACGTGAGTGCTGTTGAACTTGCACCTGCTGCCGAGAGGCCCTCTGCCTTGGGTGACCCGAACTCCGAGAAGAACTTGGCTCTGTGAAATGAAGCCTTTGTGGATTCTCGTGCCCCTCAAGAGGTCTCCGGACATTTGATCTGGATGGTCCCGGCCGATGAAAGGACTGTGTGTGCAGTCTCACCTTATGCACCTCGTCTAACACCACCTCTGCTACAAGCCCAAGACTTCAACAGATGCTACTGCAGCCTCCAAAACAGCAGCCTTGTCTGTATCTGCCAATCCAGACTGGCTCAGCCACACATGCCACCGAACCATGGTCAGCTAGGCCAAGGAATTCCCAAGTGCTGTAGCCTGAGAGCTAGCTCCTTGAATTGCAGTGTCCACAACCCTTACCAACTCTGGTAGAAGATCAACTCTACTTTTGACTCTAGGGCCCTTATCAGACCTTCTAAGTACACTAAAATCCTGGAATTTGTCTTGAGCAGAGCGTCGAGCACTGTGTCAACATGCCCACAGTCACGTGACCATAGCAAACGAGGCCTCGTTGTCACATCACGTGATTGGAGACCTGGCGGGAAATTTGAGAGGGCTGGGCATTTCATATGTCAATAGTGAAAGATTTAAAAGGGGTCTGATTCATCACTCAAACTGGGGTTTTTTTTAAGAGGAGGAGATTTGTTATCATCATTGCATTCGCTAACTGAATAGAAGTCAGGGACAGTATTACACAAGTTAGAATTAGGTTTAGGTTTAGTAACATTAATCAACACATTACATTTACTAAATATTACACATAGATACATTAGTGATGGTGAAACTGAGGCCTTTTAAAACAATGAACAACTGAGACAACTGCTTCATGATCGACGCAGTTATGAAACATTTAATAAAGAGTGCCATATGCTGACTGAGTGTCAGAACTGTATCTGAGTAGAAAACCTGAAAAAATCTCAATACTTTTTTTTTGAAGGTTTGCCCATTCGAGGTCTATTCAAAATTAGATGGCAGGAACAAACAATACAAAGCAAACCAAAAAAAACTTATTCCAATAAAACCCTCTCAAATTTCCCGCACGCTCTCAAGTCACGTGATGGGACCAACATAACAAGGCCTTGCTTGCTACGGTCATGTGACTGTGGGCGTGCTGAAACAGTGCTCGATGCACTTCTCATGACACTTCCGCTTTGTATTGTGCGAATCAGTGTCGAGTGGGCGTTGTTAAGATAAGATAAGATAAGATAAGATAAGCCTTTATTAGTCCCACAATGGGGAAATTCCAGGATTGCAACAGCACAGGGATAGCAACACTCAGAGCAACGATCAGAAGGCAAGAGAAAAAACAAGAGCAGCAAGTATACATATGTACATATAAATATAAATATATAGACACACGGTGCGGAGCATTGTAGCTAGATGGGATAGATATATAAATATATAAACACAGTGCAGAGCATTGTAGCTGGATGGAATAAATATATAAGTATATAAACACACAGTGAGGAGTATTGTAGCTAGATGGAATGAATATGTGAATATATAAACACACACAGTGCGGAGCATTGTAGCTAGATGGAATAATATGTAGATATATAAACACACACAGTGCGGAGCATTGCAGCTAGATGGAATAAATATGTAAATATATAAACACACACAGTGTGGAGCATTGTTGCTAGATGGAGTAAATAAATAAATATATATATAAACACACACAGTGCGGAGCATTGTAGCTAGATGGAATGAAACAGCACAACCATCTACTTAGTTATCCTACTTTTTTTTTTTTTAACTTATTTTGTACCCGTAGGTAGATTTGTTTTGCAGTCTGGTGACAAGCCACCAGCTGCCGGTCGCTGCGTGCGCAAGCGCCCCTTAACTCCCTAACCTGCATGTTTTTGACATGTGGGAGGAAACCGGAGAAATCCCGGAGTAAACCCACGCAACACGGGGAGAACATGCAAACTCCACACAGATCACTGTTGGCTGGGGGCAGGGATCGAACCCACGATCTCCGCGATCCCCCGGCTGAGGGTAAAACTGTGCTGCCACAGTGCTAACCACTGCACCACCATGCAGCCATGCATGGTATGGATGGTATGGTATCATACATGGTATGATTATGTACCCATACGTATTCTCACCCTCCATACCGACCGGTATTTTCCTAGTTGTATACCGGAGGGGACCATTGTGTAAGTCTATTGCGTCTTTTGCATTCAAAACTATTAGGTTGTCACGTCTTTTTGCTATCTCTGCAAGCAGCCCTGCTTAGGTTGTACAGTCTGACAGCCATAGGTAGGAAGGACCTGCGAAACCTCTCGGTTGTGCACCTAGGATGATGTAGTCTGCTGCTAAATGAGCTCCTCAGTGCATTTAGTATGTCCTGCATAGGGTGGAACTTGGACTCCAGCAGAGATGACAGTTTAGCCACCATCCTTCTCTCTCCTATCTCCTCCACTGGGTCAAGGCGCTGCCCCAGGACAGAGCTAGCTTTCTTGATCAGTTTGTTCAGTCTCTTCCTATCAGCTGCTGTAATGCCACTGCCCCAGCAGACCACTCCAAAAGTGATGGCTGATGCCACCACCGTGTCATAGAATGTCTTCAGCAGCGCCCCTTGTACACCAAAAGACCTGAGTCTCCTCAGTAGGAACAGCCTGTGCTGTCCCTTCTTGTAGAGTGCGTTGGTATTGTGTGACCAGTCTAGTTTATTGTTCAGATGAACACCCGGGTACTTGTAGGATGTCACCATCTCGATGTCTGTTCCCTGTATATTTACTGGTGCTGTGAGGGGTTGTCCTTGCCTGCGGCAGTCCACCACCAGCTCCTTAGTTTTCCTCGCATTGATCTGGAGGCAGTTCCGATGGCACCAGTCCACGAAGTCCTGGATAAGCCCTCTGTACTCAGCTTCATCTCCGTTGGAGATGAGGCCAACGATTGCAGAGTCGTCAGAGAACTTCTGTAGATGGCAGTGTGTTGTGTTGTATGAGAAGTCCGCAGTATAAAGGGTGAACAGGAAGGGAGCCAAAACCGTTCCCTGGGGGGCCCCCGTGCTACCGATGATCATGTTGGACACACAGTCCCGGGTTCTCACAAACTGAGGCTGGTTTGTGAGGTAGTCCAGGATCTATGATGACAGGTGCTGGTCCACCCCTGCGCACAGCAGCTTGTCCTTCAGGATCATCGGTTGGATGGTGTTGAAAGCACTGGAGAAGTCAAAGAACATGATCCTCACCGCATTCCCGGGCTTCTCCAGGTGGGACAGAGAACGGTGAAGGAGGAAGATCACCGCATCCTCCTCCCCAATGCCATGCTGGTAGGCGAACTGGAGTGGATCCATCGCTGGTCCCACCAGGGGGCGGAGGTGAGCAAGGAGCAGTCTCTCCAGGGTCTTCATCATGTGGGACGTCAAGGCCACTGGTCTGTAGCTGTTCAGATCTTTGGGGTGGGAAGTCTTTGGTATAGGTACCACACAAGATGTTTTCCACAACTGTGGTACCCTCCCCAGCTTCAGGCTCAGATTGAAGACATACTCCACAATCCCACACAGCTGATCTGCACAGGACTTGAGGAGCTTTGCGCTGATGCTGTCCGGTCCCGATGCCTTCCTTGCCTTGATCTTCCTCAGCTCCGTCCTCACCTGGGTCTTAGTGAGGGTCAGGTTGGGGGGCTGTGTGTTGGGAGTGAGGGGGTGTTGGTGGAGTGGGGAGTGGGCAGCAAGACTTGATGTCTTCAGAGGCAGCAGTGGTTGTTGTGCAGTCAGGGGGGAGGGCGGTTGGTCAGACTTATTGAAAACCAGATTCAGATTGTTCGCCGACTCCCTGCCCCCCGTGGCCTGGGGGGAGGTATTCTGGGGCCCAGAGATGGTTTTAAGGTTTCTCCAGACCCCGCTGATGTCGCTCTGTTGCAGCTTGTCCTCCATCTTCTTCCTGAAGCTGTCCTTGCCTTCTCTGATCTTTCTCCTCAGCTCCCTCTGTACGGACTTCAGCATCTCCCTGTTCCCCGACCTGAAGATCCTCTTCTTCTCTCTCAGAAGTGTTTTTATCTCAGGGTTGATCCAGGGTTTGTTGTTTGAGCAACACCGTATGGTCTTGGTGGGTACGGTGTTGTCCACACAGAAGCTGATGTAGTCCGTGATGGTGTGAGTGAGGCCATCGATGTCCTCACCATGTGGATCGCAGAGCTGCTCCCAGGCAGTGGTTTCAAAACAGCAGTTGAGCGTAACATTACTATTCCTACGAACTGGGACACCCCTTCATGGCTGCACATGGCCAAAGTGGCCGTAGAGTGTAGCTGTCTTACCGGCCACTGCTGAAATTCACCAGCCATTGGCCAGTGTTAATATCAAGCCCTGCATACTATCTATCTACCTACAGTCATGAGAAAAAACTATAACACCCTGTATAAGCCTGTGTGTGTTTTTTTAATATATTTGGACATATGGATATTTAATATCAATGTTAAAAATACGGAGATTCATTTATTACAACTAAACAATTAAAAAAGAATTAAAGATTTTTTTTCAAATTTTCTGTAAAATGTCATTCTAAACAAATAGTAAGGAATAAATTAGGATGCCCCCCCATCTTTTTTTAGGACACTCCCACATTCATTCCCACTTACAATGGCTAAAATAAATGTTAAAAAATGCAAATAAAGGTCTCACCCTTGATGCTATTTCAAAGCTCCTGGAAGAGCACGGCAGCTCACTATCCGTTGAGTTTCAAGCTGCATTCAGCTCTATGGAGGCAAAATTTGACCAAGTGCAGGTAACTGTGGAAGACCATGGTCAGTGTCTGGGTTTTCTCGGACTTGCGGTTGATGACCTGAGTCAGCACGTTGGGGAGCTGGAGAACCTCTGTTCTAATTTTCGACAAAGCAATGCTAAGCTAAGCTTTGCCGGTGTGTTTCTGTGTGAAATCTTTGGCAGGGACATACTCCCAACTCCCCCAGAGCTTGACAGAGCCCACTGCTCGCTAGCAGCTAAACCGAAACCGTGCCAGCGGCCACAGCCTGTCATTATCCATTTACATCGCTACCAGATCAAAGATTTGCTCATCAGGTAAGCTTGCCGGAGAGGAAACCTCAACAACTGCAATCAACAGATTCGGGTGGTGGATGATTACTGCCCCGAGGTATAGTATACTTTATTGATCCCCAGAGGGGAAATTGAGGGCATCCACCTGGATGGATGAAGCAGCCACGGTACGGCGCTATCCCTTAACCATTCACACACACATTCACACCTAGGGCCACTTTAGAGTCTCCAATTAACCTGCATGTTTTTGGTCTGTGGGAGGAAACCGGAGAATTAACCCAAAGAGCCGAATACAGGGAGGTGATGGGCAAACTTTACTAAAAGGGATTCTGACCTTTGCTCCTCTTTCCAGCAAGGCTTTGCATCATCCTCACCAGTGGGGAAAAGAAGTGGTTGCGCTCAATGGCGGACACTTGGAAATTCATTGAGGCTCATCCACTCTCGCCTTGCGCATCGTAAAGGCTGTCTTCTCCATCCTGACGGAGTAAACTGTCTTTATGTTTCTGCCATCTATGGGAAGCCTTGTGGAGCAGTAACGAGTGTTTAGTTTCAGAGAGTATCTCCACTCCTCACTATTATATAGACTTTGCCGCTTTCTTTGGGACATTTCTTAAAAATGTAGCTTAATTTCAATATAAGAGAGACTTATAGCATTGTTGTTATTTCAATGTTTACACCACTTGTGTTAGGGTTTTGGACAATATTTAGTCCTTTTTCTTTTTTATTCAGAGTGTTAAATGTTTTTCTGTTTTTTCTTTATCCATTCTTATTATGAGTTAGAATGCGGAAGAGAAACCTTGATAGGGAGATAGTTTTCTGGGTAAGAGTTTGCTGTCATGTTTGTGGACTGCTGTTTGGTTTTTTTTTTTGGGGGGGGGGGTGGGTGGTTAAATTTGATTTCTTTTTTTTGTTTGTTTTTGGTTCTAACAATTCTTACTCATTCCTTAGTAATAGCCTGGTGTTATTTTTGTAGAATGTGGCAACCTGCTCAATCTTCTTTTCTGTAATCATCTTTTCTTGAGTAATTCATTGAATATTCTCAGCTGGAATGTCAAGGGCCTCAATCATCCCATTAAGCAAAGGAAAGTTTTGCGCATATTAGACAGGAAAATGCTTCAATTGTCTTTCTACAAGAAACACACATCCAGGCTTCTGAGAGCTCCAGACTTATGACGAGATGGGCAGGGCAGCACTTTCATTCATCATTTGAGGCCAAGGCCAGGGGGGTCTCTATTCTTATCAGTCCCATTATAGCATTTACACCCCACAATATTATGTCAGATAAATACAGTCACTTTGTTATTGTCTCTGGAAAGCTGCTTAATACTAATGTTGTATTGGCTAACTTGTATGGCCCAAATACAGACGACCCAAACTTTTTTCAGCATTTTTTCTTTCAACTACCCGATCTGAGTGTCACGAACCGAGCCCATGTTATCCTGTAGGCTTGGTTCTGACCGTTCTGTGGCTCAGGTACTGGGTTTATTATGTGTTATCTTTTGAGTTCTTGTTGTTTTTATGTCTGTGTTTGTTTTCTTTTCCATGCCTGTAGCCACCGCTCTGGCCAGCGGTTGTTGGGCAGCAGTTTTGACCCACTTTCAGGTGGGAGCTGTCTAACATTCACCAGTCCGACCACGCCCCCTCTCTCTTTGACAGTCAGCTGTTCACCCCGGTAATTATCTTTCCCGCTCCTCGCCCAGGTGTGTCCAATTTGTCACGCCAGCAGTGTTTGTATTTAGGCGGCTCCTTGCCAGTCAAACACTGCTGGACCATTGTGCTTAGTCATACGGACGTTAATCACTGTATGGATGCACTGTCTTGTGAGGGAGTCAGAAACTACTCTGTCGCCATTCCCCTCAGGGTAGTTACTGTGTGTGGGCTCGTGGATATTCTGTCATGTTCGCCCCTTTAGGGCATCAATGAAGCGCCAGACACCAACAATGAGTTTGTGTATATTTATTGAAGAAGGGTAACAAAATAACAAGCCACGTGGGGCAAAATACAAATAACTATACATGCGACCCCGGAGGGTGAAATAAGGAGAGGTATAAAAAGTCACAAGCACTTACACAAAGAGCGAGGAGCGAGGGTGAAACCTAACGCTGTAGAGTAGCACTTAGGAATGAATGAAGCGAGGGCAAAACCTACGCTGAAGAAAGACTGGAACCGGGGATAGGGATCACAGCCTGGAACGACAACGACAAGGTCACAGCGAGGAGTGAGCCTCAGCTGCTCCCTTAAATACTAAAACACAAAAGCTAAGGGCCAAACACGTGAAGAGGAAACATAATCACAGAATCAAGATCAGCTGTACCAGGGCCGGCTCAACTTGACAGCCGGAAGTCCGGCTGCAGCACTGTCACAGTAAAAGCCCCCGCGGTACAAATAATACAGAACTAGAAATGCGGAGGAAAAGGGAAAATACTGAGTGACTAAGGCACGGATCAGCTCCATGCTTGGATCATCACAGTGTCTCCCGTTTAAGGGACACATTCCAGGCGTCCCGCTGTGCCACCCAGCAGAGAAAAAAGAAAAAGGGACACCCCCCCCAAACAGAAAGCCAACCTCAGGTGGGTGGAGGGGGAATCCAGGTTTGGAGGGAGAGAAACTAGCAGGAAAATATACAAAAATACCTAACAGCAGGATACAAGAAAATAGAACCCCACACAGATCAAATGAAAACATCCACGATTCTGAAACAAAAATAGCGTGACCAATACTACCATGACAAGTTCAAAATAAAGAAGTGGTGAAGAACCGACCACAAATACAAAGAGAAACCTTCACACAGAAATGTCCAAATACAAATAAATCACAGTCTGAGGATACACACACAAAAAACCCCAGGTATGCTGCAACAACAAAAACATGTATGTACACTTTCGCTCAGACCTTAATGCAACGCACTACCGTGGGGGAAACCGGCGGGTAAGACAAAAAGTAGTTCTGGTGGCCTGCCGGCGTCCATACTCCGACCCAAGGAGAACCGCTCAGCCGGCCTACCGAAGTCCCCCAACCGGCAAAACAGCCCTTCAGGCGGCCGACCCAGGTTGCGGAACCGGTGAGACAGTCCTTCAGGCAGCCGACCCACGTCCTTGGACCACCAGGGCCGGGGGGGTGAGCTCAGAGGCAGCTTCCCAACCGAGAGGCTCAACAACAAAGGGAAGCCGGACCGGATGAGAGGGACCCCAGCGGCATCCGGTGGTGGAAAATAGAGGGAGAAAAGGGAACTAGCCCGGTGCCTAGCAGTGGAGGATCTGCAGCTCTCTCACCGTCCTCGAACCGGGCCAGCGAGCACCCACGGTGGACCCCGACAGGGCCAGTGCAGAACCCACGGTGGACCCTGACTGGGCCAACGTTACACCTGGGATGACCTCCAGAAGCGAACCTGGAGCCTTGGCAACATCGGGTGGAGCTAACTCCTCTCCATAGACCCTGGAAGACGGCTCAGAAAAGCAAGAAAAATAGGGGTCAGGGTCAGGGTCACTGGCAGCAGCAGAGCCTGGCGAGATGAGCTCGGATGCAGCGGCCGGCTGCTGCCGGCTCTCCTCCCCCAGAGACAGGCAAGATAGCTCTAATACAGAAAACAGGAAGACAAAATAGAGCACCTGGCTGATCTCGAGCTCTACCGCTGTCCAGGACTCCGACGATCCAGGCTTGGCGATCAGAAGGTTGATTCCAGGCTCCCACTCGGCTGCCGCAGCCTCTGCAGCCGGCATGATGGTCACAACAGTCCGCGGACCCCCTGGCACTGAAACCCATGCCGCTGGCTCACTCGACGTGGTGGCAGGAGATCTGTTGCCTGCAGGGGCTGAATGCTACTCCGCGGAGATCCGGGGATGCTTACTTGTTGGCGCAGGCTCCAAACGGCAATCAGCCCTCCTCTTCTGCCCACGGTGTAGCTGTGGGGCTGGAGCCAGGTTCTCCAGAGCCACAGGTTCCTCGTCCGTCTGGCAGTCTAATCCTGGGACTGGGAACGCTCAAGGAGAATAGGAGGAGACACAGGGATAGCAGGATCAATTTTAATGGCTGCAGCAGGTGGTGAAAGTTCAGAGGACTGTGAAACCTGAGCTCCACCCCCAGGAATCAGACAAGATATTTCACCAAAATGAGAATTAGAATGAAAAAACACTTGCCTGCTTTCCCGGGGAACGATGGTGACTGCTGCAGTGGGCTCAATTCTCTCCCTCTCTGTGACTGTGGAGGATGTGGACCCCTCTGGCGGATGAAGAGGAGCTGCTCCTACAGGCACGGTCACGGGCGGGGCCAGGGGGAAAATAGCTGGGCTCTCAGCAGCGAAGGATGATGTCATGGAGGAGGGGATAACAGCTGCAAAGACCTGGGAACGGGAGGCTGGCAAAACAGCCAGCGAGGGAAACCCAAGGGCTGCAGCTGCTGATTTTCCTCTCTGCCGTGGCATAGAACATGTTGCTGGCTGGGAGACAAGGAAGCAGGAGCCTGGCGAGGAGTTGCTTGAATCGGGCCACAGGAGTGTCTTCCCGGCGGCGCCGAACTAGGCTTCCTGGAGGGTTCCTTGTCCCACTCCCGGTTCCTCTGGAGAAGCACCGATCCCTCAACCATCCTCTCCCTGCCCTTGACATGATCAGCAAGGCAAGGATGGCGTTTAGCCGCCATCGCGAGGCCCGGGTACCATACAGCGTCTTCGGGGGAGCGTTGGCGAGCGCTGCATAGGAGGTCCCAAAGGGATGCCATAACCTCCTTCTGAAGAAAAAAACCCATAGGCATCCGGTAAAAGAAAAAACAGAGCCGAAGAAAACTCACTGTGGCTGGGACCTCGTTTGGCTGTGACATACTGTCATGTTCGCCCCTTTCAGGGCATTAATGAGGCACCAGATGCCGACAGTGAGTTTGTGTATTGAAGAAGGGTAACAAAATAACAAGCCACATGGGGCAAAATACAAATAACTATTCATGTGACCCCGGAGGGTGAAATAAGGAGAGGTATAAAAAGTCGCAGGCACTTATACAAAATGCGAGGGCAAAATCTAACGCTGTAGAGTAGCACTTACGAATGAATGAAGAGAGAGTGAAACCTAGGCTGAAGAAAGACTGGAACCAGGGATAGGGATCCCAGCCTGGAACGACGATGACGAGGTCACAGCGAGGAGTGAGCCTCAGCTGCTCCCTTAAATACTAAAACACAAAAGCTAAGGGCCAGACAGGTGAAGAGAAAACAGTCACAGAATCAAGATCAGCTGTGACAGGGTTGGCTCAACTTGACAGCAGGAAGTCCGGCTGCGGCACTGTCACAGTAAACACCCCCGCGGTACAAATAATACAGAACTAGAAACGTGGAGGAAAAGGGAAAATAATGAGTGACTCAGGCGTGGATGAGCGCTGCGCTCAGATCATCATATATTCTTCGACTACTCGGACTGTTCCTGCTCTGTGAATACAAACTGTCAGTGTTTCCCCTTGCAGTTGTACTGCTACGCTTTGGCTCTTGCCCAGTTCCTTTCTCCCAAGCCAGTCAAGCGTTCTGGAGGACTCTGAGTTTACCCGAGCTATTTACATATTGTATTCTGTCTGTTTTTGTGGCCACAGTGCACAATGGTCTGCCCGCTGCACGCTTTGTGTGTGAGCCCTTTTATGCACAACTGTTGCATTTTTGTCAGTCTTTGTTTTTGAACTGTTTACCTTTTTGTGTCAATAAATGTATGTGTGGTGCAACCTGCGCTTAAATCCATTCTTCCTTCCCCTCCTCCGTGCGCTGCCTAATAGCGCACGAGGAGGCTTATGACACTGAGCTCACACTCACTCATATTCAGGGGGGATTTTAACTGCTGGCTAGATCATGTACTAGATCGTTCCTCTTCCAAACCAGCTCCTCTGAGTAATTCTGCCTCACTTGTTCATTCTTTCTCTACTGAATTGGTTATCATAGATATATGGCGGCAACTCCATCCAAATCTGAGAGAGTATTCATTTTTTTCACATGTACATCATTCATTTTCACGGTTAGACCATTTCTTTATTGATAGCCAGCTAGCTGCATTTATCACCTCATGTGAGTATCAGAGTATTGTGATTTTGGTTCACACTGCTCTGATACTCACTTTATCTATGCCTGATTCACCAAAGGTGGATCGAACCTGGCGACTCAGTGTTACCTTGCATTCAAATCCAAATTCTTTGGAATTCATTAAAGAACAGATATCCTTATTCTGGCAGACAAACGCCACACCAGATGTTTCTAGTCTTTTAATCTAGGACACCATGAAGGCCTATATCCGGGGCCAAATTATCTCTTATACAGCCAATATGAAAAGGAAAAACTGTAAGGAAAGATTAGAGTTATCAAAAAAGATTAAAGAATTAGATCGCCAATATGCCCACACAAAAAATTCTGAAACATATCAAAGACATGTAAAACTTCAAACCCAATTTGACCTCCTATCAACTCATGTTGTAAAGTGACAACTTTTAAGAAGCAAGGCAAATTTTTATGTACATTGAGACAAGACTGGAAAGTGGTTGGCCAACCAGTTACGAATGTCTAAGGCAAAACAGTTTATTGGTGGAATCAATTCAGACACAGGAACCACTTCAGACCCAGGGAAAATAAATACCTCTTTCAGCAATTATTTTTCATCACTGTACATGTTGGAATTTTCCAACAACAATTCTACAATGGAACCCTAGACGAGTTAGATTTTTCCACTCTTTCTGAGATCGTAAAAAAATGAGTTAGACATCCCAATATCCCAGGCAGAAATTGTTGCTGCCATTTCATCTCTACAATCCAGGAAGTCACCTGGTCCAGATGATTTTCCGGTGGAATTTTTCAAGTCCTTTTCCACTCTGCTAATACCTAATTTACATACTGTTTTATTGGAGTCACTCAGTAAAGGTAAACTTCGTCCTTCACAGTACGAAGCATCCATTACTCTTATTCCTATTATTAGATAAGGATCTATTAGAATGTTCATCTTGCAGGCCAATTTCCTTATTAAATGTTGATTTTAAAATTTTTACTAAAATTCTAGCCCACAGATTGGAAAAGCACCTACCTTCAATAATTTGTAAAGACCAAACAGGTTTCATAAAAAATCACTATTCCTTTTTTTAATATACGCCATTTACTAAACATTATTTATACTTCCCCAAATACTGCACCAGAATGTATTCTTTCCCTCGTTGCGTAAAAAGCCTTTGACCGTGTCGAGTGGCCCTATTTGTTTAAATCTTTAGAGAAATTTGGCTTTGGCTCCAATTTTAGGTCATGGATAAAATTACTTTATCTTTGTCCTACCGCTTGTTGCAAGCGGTATTGTTGCAAGACCAACCTACAGTCAATATGCACACTACAAAAAAGAGCTATAAGGATAATAAATAATGTAGGATATAGAGACCATACCAATTCGTTGTTTTTAAAGTCCCATGTCATAAAGTTCATCGATTTAGTTAAATTTAAGACAGCACAAGTAATGTACAGGGCAATTAATAATCAACTCCCAACTAATATACAAAAAATATTTAAAAAAAGAGACAATGATCATAATTTGAGAGGAGACTTAAACTTTACAAAACCCAAGATACGAACAACCAAGAAAAGTCTGTGCATATCTGTCTGTGGGGTGGATTTGTGGAACAGTCTGGAGCCGGAACTGAAACTATGTACAAACAGAAATCAATTCAAAAAGAGGTATAAGCACCATTTGTTGAAAGGATATATGTTGGAAGGGTAGTATTTATATGTACGATTCACTATGCTCACTCTGGGACATTATGGGACACTATGGAATGGTGGGTGGGACAACACTGTTTATATCTGTGTTGTTTGAGGCGGGTTTTGATGTATGGACATCAATGTATGTTAGGATGGATGGGTGTTAATGTTGATATGTAAAAAATAGAGTAAATTGTTTACTTGGGGTCTTAATGACATGCTTCTGGACCCAAGAGACAGACACAGACACGGGCAGATACAAAATAGTTATTCTTTATTGTCAAGTGTGAGTGAGTGTAGTGCAAGTGTGAGTGCAGATATCGTAGCCTGGTCACCAGCGCTGAGCGATACAGAAGACGACCTGGCAACCCTAGAACACACAAGCAGAAACCGTTAAGGCTGTTCAGCACAAAAGGACAAGTGCAGGTGTGCAGCTTACTTGAGGTTGTCTCTGACTGTATCTGGCTGTTCCCCGATGTCTGCGAGCTGTGGTGATTCTGGTGCTTGGAGCTGTGACGGTGATAACTCCACTTCCCGTGGTGGAGTTTGTGGCGAGAGCAATGACTGCACTGACAGCTGTGACACTGACTGTTCCCGTAGCCGTGACAGTGATAATGTCCGTAACTGTGATGACAATGACTCCTGTGACTGAGGGAGTGACAGTACCTGCAGCTGCAGTGGAGAGAATTCCTGAATCAGTGAAGGCCAGGAGGAGCTCTGGAAGGGAAAGGGTAATTCTCCGTCCGTTGGAGATACCGGTCCGCCGCCTGGGAGGTCCACCTGTGCACAGGAGTAAAGATTAGGCGTAGAAAAGCAAATAGTCTTCTTACGTGGAAGATCTTGTCGTGGCGTTCTTGGCTTGGCTGTGGAACGAAGCTCTGGCTCATACTCAGTCGAGGTAGACAGACAACTCCGTGCCGAGCTGTCCATGACGCTGGCTTTTAAGAGCCGCTGATTAACACCTGTTAGTCTGTGCGCGGCTGGAGCTGATGAGCTGGATGACGGCCCAGCAGCTGCCATGACACTTAAAGGTGGTAATTTGTGTATAATTTACATGGGTGTATTTATGGAAAAGAGGAGATGGAATTAATAAGTGTTCACTTCTTCCTTCTCCCTTTTGAACACTGTACACTGTTACTTTATTGCATTTGTCATTTGTTTTGTTTTTGTTATACTTTTTTGTTTGAAATAAAGTATCTATCTATCTATCTATCTATCTATCTATCTATCTATCTATCTATCTATCTTGTGTTCTCACCAATCAACAAAAATCCAAACCCATTTTTTTACAGAGAGGTACGCGCCAAGGCTGTCCTCTAAGTCCCCTGCTGTTCGACATAGTTATTGAACCACTTGCGATATCACTCCGTAATAGCCCCTCAATTTCCTGTATCCATAGGTATCACATCGAACATAAGCTGGCACTATACGCCAATGATTTATTACTTTTCATCTCAAACCCTTCTTCCACACTTCCTTCCATATTATCCCTACTTTCAGATTTTGGTTATTTTTCAGGTTATAAATTAAATTTGCACAAAAGTGAACTATTTCCTATAAATAATAAAGCTCTTGAGTTGGATCTTTCTTCTTTTCCCTTCAGGTTAGTAAAAGAACAATTTACTTATCTTGAAGTCAATGTTTCAAGAAATCATGAATTAATGTTAAAAGAAAACCTTTTCAAACTTTTAAATCAGGTTAAGCAGAGCTTGTCAAATTGGTCACCCTTATCCATTACCTTAGCTGGGCGAGTTAACTCTGTAAAACTGAATCTTCTCCATAAATTCCTTTACCTCTTTCAGTCCATTCCAGTTTTTATCCCAAAGCCTTTTTTTGATTCTTTAGATTCAATACTTAGTTCTTACATTTGGAAAGGTAAACACCCTCGGGTTTCTAGAACACACCTACAGAAGTCTAAGCTAAACGGTGGGCTAGCACTACCCAATTTCCGTCTGTACTATTGGGCGGCTAATATCCACCCTTTGTTACACTCGGCAAATGGTAACCAGACCAGCTCTGCATCATGGTTGGCTATGGAAGTCAGCTTAGCTCAAAATACCCCTCTTGGAGCTTTTTTGGGTGCCTCATATCCTGTCTCCACATCTCTGCCCATAACTAACCCAGTAGTCCGACAATCTCTCAGAGTGTAGGCTCAATTCAGGAAACACTTTAAACTGTGTGATTTTTCCTTTCAGAGCCCTATTTTTTCTAACTACCTTTTTCCTCCATTTATAGATCATGCCTTTAAGGACTGGCAGGCTATGGACATCAAATATGTTAAGGATTTATTCATCAATGGAAATTTTGCTTCTTTTGATCAACTTTCTAATAATGTTGGACTCCCAAGAACTCATTTTTCAGATATTTACAAATTAGGCATTTTCTTCAAAGTCAGTTACCCGTTTTCCCACAATTTCCTCAGAGCTCCTTAACCTGTTGCACTCTGGGATACCGCGGGCGGTCACGTCTCTGCGTCCTAGTGCGTCTCAGTGCGCACTGAAAAAAAAAAAAGCTGCATTTCCGTTCTTCCAGTACAGACACAGCCACGAACAGAAAGCCAAAGGAGTGTTTTGATTGGTTTAGATTTGATTGACCTCTCATTCGACTAATAAGAGCCTTGAATTGGGTTTCTGAAACCTTGAAGAACCAATGACTGAAAACCTAGCAAGAAGGACCTACCTACCAACGACCGCGAATACAACGAGCCAATTGAAGCAGAGAAGTTCGACGATTGAAACGCATGCATCCCGTGCGTAAAATCTGTTTGGTCTAAGCAGATGGGTGGCACACATTGAGACCTGTGTGTAACGGTAGCATTCGCCACTCTCAGCCGTTAGCCTGTCTTTTTTTATTACTACTGTTCTTATTTGTTTTGAAAAATCATTCGCAAAAACTGCCATCATGGAAGCGGAGATGGTTTGATCGGGTTGTGTGACCAGTACCACGAGTCCGTAACAAGCGGACCAGCTTCATGTTCGTCTGACAATGAGGAACAGATGTTCGCCAACGACACTGCTGTTGTGGACAGGTAAGTGTTATAAGCTAAATTATTCTTTATCATTGAAAATAGTAATAAAAATGACTTTTGACCGATCGCTAATTACAACGGTGGGTCATGGCCACTTGGCGGACCGTTTTTTGTGCGCCGAGCTCCTCTGTAGCGGGGGGATGGGGGTTGTTATCCTCTACATTGCAGATATTTTAGTATAACTTTTAGTGCACTGTAGGTTATTTTTTCTTGTAAAAAAAAAGCCACACATTTTTTTATGTGGCATGCTTCTTTGTGTGTGGGGGGCTTGTTTGTTCATTCATTCATTCATGAATGAATAAACACACACACACACACCCACACACACACACACAGCCCTGAGTGTCACCTTTCATTAGAGCCCAAGATGAAGCTTCTACATTGAATCATTCAAAAGTTATAGACATTTTTCCAAACTGTGCCATTTGGCACAATTTGGCACAGTTCAAAAACGCCTGGGAACATCCTGAGAAAAAAGCTGTGTAATATATTCATTTTTTGTGGTATTGTTACAAAATTTGGACCTCAGCTGGATAACACTTGGTTCTACATTTCTGTTGCATTTTCCGGCCCGTATCTGACAGCTGTGTGTTATTTGCAAGCATTTGTATCTAAAAAAAACACCCAGGCGAACTTTATTTTCTTCAGATTCAGTATGTTTAGATGACTGTTACTCAGTGGCAGGAGCACTTAGAGAGATTATGACTGTTTTGCCAAAAAATTCAAAGTGTTTTCTTTTAAATGAGACCAACCCCATGAAGATGCTGCAAAGGGTTGAAGAACAGCTTTTGATTTACTTAGGGTACATTATTTTTTGGCGTTTTTAGGGAAATTGACTAGAGTGCAAGGGGTTAATAGAAGACATCCTAATCCTTCAGCCATCTATCAGAGGTCTCATTTCAAAAGTCTGATTCACTCATTCTGGGCCTGCCCCAGTCTTATAACATTTTGGCAGGAGGTTTTTCAATCTCTTTCTATGGTTTCTGGTATGACAATCACTCCTGACCCTGTTTTAGCTCTGTTTGGTTGTTTCTCGGGGAATCTTAATGTTCCCTCTAAAGTGCGTCGTATGCTGTCCTTTGCCTTTCTCCTGGCCAGACGGGTTATCTTACTAAGATGGAAGGGTGCTGCCCTGTCGACTCACACTCAGTGGTTGTCAGATGCCATGTCCTGTTTGAGTTTGGAAAAGATCCGGTATTCTGCTAAGGAACCAAGGGATGAAATTTAACAGTGTTTGGGGACCCTTTTTAAGACACTTCCTTGATCCCTACTGGTCTCCTATGTTTGTTTGCACCCATTTTTTTGGTTAAAACTTTTTCTCTCATCTGTTTATACATATTGATTAATACAGAGAAGACCTGACTTCCAGCTTTATTAACTTTATATCTTTTGCCTCTTTAAGGATTTATCATTAGTCCCATCTTATACATATGCTGGTTTCTGCCAGGTATATTCTGAATAATATGTCACCCCCCCCCTTTTTTTTGGATGCAGTACACAATGTTTAGAGAATCGTTTTAATCTGTTTGTTATTATGTATGTTTATTTTGTTTACTGAAAAATTCAATAAAAAGATTGTTGATTAAAAAATGCAAATAAAAACAAAAACAAGGTTAGACATAGATTAGTGAGCATTTCTTAATAAAGAACTGAATATTTAATGGGGTGTCCTCATTTTTTTCAAATGACTATCTATCTACAGTGCATACGGAAAGTCTTCACAGCACTTCACTTTTTCCACATTTTGTTATGTTGCAGCCTTACTCCAAAAAGGATATAATTCATTTTTTCCCTCAAAATTCTACACACAATACCCCATAATGACAATGTGAAAAAAGTTTTTTTTTTTTAGATTTTTGCAAATTTATTAAAAATAAAAAACTAAGAAATCACATGTACAAAAGTATTCACAGCCTTTGCCATGAAGCTCAAAATTGAGCTCAGGTGCATCCTGTTTCCACTGATCATCCTTGAAATGTTTGTACAGCTTCATTGAAGTCCACCTGTGGTAAATTCAGTTGATTGGACATGATGTGGAAAGGCACACACCTGTCTATAGAAGGTCCCACAGTTGACAGTGCATGTCAGAGAACAAACCAAGCGTGAAGTCAAAGGAATTGTTTGTAGACCTCTGAGACAGGATTGTCTCGAGGCACAAATCTGGGGAAGGTTACAGAAACATTTCTGCTGTTTTGAAGGTCCCAATGAGCACAGTGGCCTCCATCATCCGTAATTGGAAGAAGTTGGGAATCACCGGGACTCTTCCTAGAGCTGGCTGGCCATCTAGACTGAGCGATCGGGGGAGAACGGCCTTAGTCAGGGAGGTGACCAAGAACCCAATAGTCACTCTGTCAGAGCTTCAGCGTTCCTCTGTGAAGAGAGGAGAACTTTCCAGAAGGACAACCGTCTCTGCAGCAATCCACCAATCAGGCCTGTATGGTAGAGTGGCCAGATAGAAGCCACTTCTTAGTAAAAGGCACATGGCAGCCCACCTGGAGTTTGTCAAAAGGCAGCTGAAGGACTCTCAGACCATGAGAAACAAAATTCTCTGGTCTGATGAGACAAAGATTGTTGGCAGCAATGTGGGGATGTTTTTCAGTGGCAGAAACTGGGAGACTAGTCAGGATAGAGGGAAAACTGAATGCAGCAATGTACAGAGACATCCTGGATGAAAACCTGTTCCAGAACACTCTTGACCTCAGACTGGGGTGACGGTTCATCTTTCAGCAGGACAACAACCCTAAGCACACAGCCAAGATATCAAAGGAGCAACTTCAGGACAACTCTGTGAATGTCCTTGAGTGGCCCAGCCAGAGCCCTGACTTGAATCCAATTGAACATCTCTGGAGAGATCTGAAAATGTCTGTGCACCGACGCTTCCCATCCAACCTGATGGAGCTTGAGAGGTGCTGCAAAGAGGAATAGGCGAAACTGCCCAAAGATAGGTGTGCCAAGCTTGTGGCATCATATTCAAAAAGACTTGAGGATGTAATTGCTGCCAAAGGTGCATCAACAAAGTACTGAGCAAAGGCTGTGAATACTTATAGTATGTACATGTGATTTCTTGGTGTGTTTTTTTAATTTTTAATAAATTTGCAAAAAATTTTAACAAAAAACTTTTTTTCACATTGTCATTATAGGGTATTGTGTGTAGAATTTTGATGAAAAAATAAATGTAATCCCTTTTGGAATAAGGCTGTAACCTAACAAAATGTGGAAAAAATGAAGCACTGTGAATACTTTCAGGATGCACTCTATCAATCTATCTATCTATACATATGTACAGACGTGGACAAAATTGTTGGTACCCCTCTGTTAATGAAAGAAAAACCCACAATGGTCACAGAAATAACTTGAATCTGACAAAAGTGGTAATAAATAAAAATTCTATGAAAATTAACCAATGAAAATCAGACAATGCTTTTGAATTGTGGTTCAACAGAATTATTTTAAAAAACAAACTCATGAAACAGGCCTGGACAAAAATGGTGGTACCCTTAACTTAATATTTTGTTGCACAACCTTTTGAGGCAATCACTGCAATCAAACCATTTCTGTAACTGTCAATGAGACTTCTGCACCTCTCAGCAGGTATTTTGGCCCACTCCTCATGAGCAAACTGCTCCAGTTGTCTCAGGTTTGAAGGGTGCCTTCTCCAGACGGCATGTTTCAGCTCCTTCCACAGATGTTCAATAGGATTTAGATCAGGGCTCATAGAAGGCCACTTTAGAATAGTCCAGTGTTTTGCTCTTAGCCATTCTTGGGTGTTTTTAGCTGTGTGTTTTGGGTCATTATCCTGTTGCAAGACCCATGACCTGCAACTGAGACCAAGCTGTCTGACACTGGACAGCACATTTATCTCTAGAATACCTTGATAGTCTTGAGATTTCATTGGACCCTGCACAGATTCAAGACACCCTGTGCCAGATGCAGCAAAGCAGCCCCAGAACATAACAGAACCTCCTCCATGTTTCACAGTAGGGACAGTGTTCTTTTCTTGGTATGCTTCATTTTTGCGTCTGTGAACATAGAGCTGATGTGCCTTGCCAAAAAGTTCCAGTTTTGTCTCGTCTGTCCATAGGACATTCTCCCAGAGGCTTTGTGGCTTGTCAACATGCAGTTTGGCAAATTGCAGTCTGGCTTTTTTATGATTTGTTTTCAACAGTGGTGGCTTCCTTGGTCGTCTCCCATGAAGTCCACTTTGGCTCAAACAACGACGGATGGTGCGATCTGACACTGATGTACCTTGACCTTGGAGTTCACCATGAATGTGTTTAGAGGTTGTTCTGGGCTCTTTTGTTACCATTCGTATTATCCGTCTTCTCCTGCAGCCACGTCCAGGGAGGTTGGCTACAGTCCCGTGAATCTTAAATTTCTGAATAATATGTGCAACTGTAGTCACAGGAACATCAAGCTGCTTGGAGATGGTCTTATAGCCTTTACCTTTAACATGCTTGTCTATAATTTTCTTTCTAATCTCCTGAGACAACTCTCTCCTTTGCTTCCTCTGGTCCATGTTTAGTGTGGTACACACCATGTCACCAAACAGCACAGTGGTTACTTGTCACCCTTTAAATAGGCCGACTGACTGATTACAAGTTTGTAGACACCTGTGATGTTAATTAGAGGACACATCTTGGTTGAACATGTCCCTATGGTTATGTAACGGATGCCAACTAGTACTGTTCGGCGTAGAACGTTAGTAAACCTCCCTCCCAAAGCCTCATACAGTATCGGTAGCGCTGAGCTATCGGTCGGACCTTTAGCTCAGCGCGATCGTGCTGTGTCTCTCATGCTCGAACTGTGTTAGTTGACTGAGAGGTCGCGGGTTCGTGTCCCGTGTGGGGCGAACTGCGCAGGATGATCTCTGTCACAATGGTGCCGTGAACCCGGGATGGGAGTGAGGTTTAAGGGGGAGAGTGTAACGGATGCCAACTAGTACTGTTCGGCGTAGAACGTTAGTAAACCTCCCTCCCAAAGCCTCATACAGTATCGGTAGCGCTGAGCTATCGGTCGGACCTTTAGCTCAGCGCGATCGTGCTGTGTCTCTCATGCTCGAACTGTGTTAGTTGACTGAGAGGTCGCGGGTTCGTGTCCCGTGTGGGGCGAACTGCGCAGGATGATCACTGTCACAGTTACATTATTTTCAGTCTTTTCTAGGGGTACCATCATTTTTATCCAGGCCTGTTTCATGAGTTTGTTTTTTAAAGTAATTCTGTTGAACCACAATTCAAAAGCATTGTCTGATTTTCATTGGTTAATTTTCATAGAATTTTTATTTATTACCACTTTTGTCAGATTCAAGTTATTTCTGTGACCATTGTGGGTTTTTCTTTCATTAACAGAGGAGTACCAACAGTTTTGTCCACGGCTGTATAATGTGGGATTGTTTTGTATTTTCAAGAGACATGGTCCGATCTTGAGTTGTTTTGTGTGAATGTGATAGGTTTGTTCTAATGCAATATGTTATTCCCCATGTTCTTAGCATGTTTTAGGTTCTAAATTTGGGAGGTTTTCAATGGTCTACGTGGCTTTCCATTTTCTAAGGGGGGAGGGAATGTTGTGTGTGAGTATGTATGTGAATGAGAGGCAGTGCCCACCCCCAAGGGTGGCGTGAGGTTGGCACGGCCCACTTGTATATAAACCAAGTTCATGTAATAAAGTTAGACTTGTTAGCTGCATGAAGACTCGGCTCCGACTCCCTTATTTCAAGATGTAACAGACACACCATCATAATGTACTGCACAATAGGCCATCATAGAGGGCCCGTAAAAATAAACCCTCTGCATCCATAGGAATGTTGCAAATTTACAAGAAAACTCATGAGAAAAAAAGTGGTTTTATTAGAAAAAAGTTGCAACTTTATCAGAAGAAGTTTCAGATTTATGATAAAGAAGTATATTTGCATTTTGGCCCATCATTGGTCATTTAAATGCGTTTTATTTGGTTATGTGACATAATTTAGACAGGTTTATGGTGATTTGGGGATTCTGTCTTTTTTATAGGTTGCATGGGTACATGTCCCCCTTCATTTACACCTATTATGTAGGTAGAAGTCGCTTGTTTCGGGCTTGTTTTATGCATGGAGTCGCTTGTTTGTTGCATTTTATAGTCTGGCAGCACCGTAGACTTTATAAAGCAGAGAACCACTCTGCAGACAACCATCACCATGTTGTAGGAGGTAACAGTGGTCGGTAGATGGCGCCACAGCTCCCTCCTCCTCACAGCTCAAACCTGTGCGAGGGAAAAGCTCCCGGACTTCCTCAGTCCTGGTCCACGCTGCTGTCACCGCTGGCAGCGGAATCGCGTCTCGCATCTAAACTCCCGGAATAACTCTGGCCCAGCAGCAGACACCTGTGTGCCGGTGTGGACGGCCATCGAGCTGCGCGGCTGCTGCTCCGGGGGACCTGCCTGCAGAATGTGGTGAGCCAGACTTTTCTAATGGTCGCAGCGGTGTTGCTGGAGCGTGTCAGGGCACGGTGTCAGGGCTGGAGCTGGGTCCAGGGGCACGGCCATGCCTGCGGGCCCCCGACCCCCACCATTAAGGTTTCACCTAGCTTTTTACTTGCAATTTTATGGGAAAAAACATTCCAAACTGACCAGAAAACAGCAGCAGATGCATGACAAACAACCTAAACTGCAAGGAAAAAAAGACACATTTATGAGTAAAATGTGTTTTTTTTTTTTTTTTAAAAAAAAGGATAAAAAGTCACAAATGTAATAAGAAAATAAGAAAAAAGTTGCAAAGTTATAAGGGGAAAAAAAATTCAGGGAAAAGTAATAATTTTTACCAGGAAAAAAGTTACAAATGTATGAAAAAATTAGAAAGTTTAAAAAAAAATTACAATAAAAAATAAAAACGTTCTGACAAATGTACAATTCTCAAAGTTGCAGAAAAAATTAAAGGAAAAATCATAATTTTACATGAAAAAAGTTACCATTGTATGAAAAAAATCTGAAAATTTGCAAGCAAAAACCTGCAAATTTAAAGTAAAAAAAAAAATAAAGAAAAATCTGAAAAATGTACAAGAAAAAAGTTACAAACCTGAAAAAAATCACAACTTTACCAAAAGAAAGTTAGAAATGTTTGGGAAAAGTAATCAGTAACTTTTATAAAAGAGGGCAGATATTTGTGTGAAAAGTCATAATGTACAAGGAGAAAAGGCACAAATTAACAGAGAAAATTTTACGGGAAAAAAAATCATAGTTTTACCAGAAAAGTTACAAATGTATGAAAAATGTTGAAAAGTTATAATGAAAAGGGTCACAAATTAATAAAGAAAATTATCCAGTTTTGTAAGAAAAAAAGGTACAAATTCATGAAAAAATTACAAGTTTGCAGGAAAAAAGTTCAAAATTTACAAGAAATTTGCAAAGTTAATGAAAAAATTGCTAATTTGCATGAAAAGGTTCTTAAATTTAGAAGAAAAAATAGCAAAGTTTACAGAAAAAAGCTGAGTGAAGCTTAATTTTGGTCAGCTGTTTTACTGCAGTCTTCAGATCTGGCTGCTTCCATGGAGGACGTTGGTAGCAAAGTCCTCCATGATGGTCCTGTGTGCTGTCATACTGGACATGAGGACGACAGCAGGTTCAAGGCTTTAGTCACACTATAAACCATGGAAAAAAAAGGCTTTAGCGTTGTTTAGATTGAGATTAAAACCTTCAAACCAAAACACTGTGAGGCTGTGCAGGCTGGTGGAGCAGTGCGTGTGTGTGTGCGTGTGTGTGTGCGTGTGTGTGTGTGTGTGTGTGCGTGTCACCGTCGCTGTGCAGCCATGATGATCTTCTGTGTTGGCCTGGAAAAGTTCAGGCTGAAGCTCTCCATGCTGTCTTTTACGGACGGGAGTTTGGGGACAAAAGCTGTTTCTCTGTGAGGGTGTATGTGTTTATGTGAGGGTGGGGGTGGTGGGGGTGGTGGTGGACACAGTCTCCATCTTGGGGACTGCCGGGCTGTTGTCGTGGAGACCAGAGGCCACCAGTGACCTCTGACCTGAGGACTGACAGAAGACTCCTTTGAGTGCGCTGACGTAAGCGAGGACTGACTGGTCACCTCTGCAGTCACGTGACCAGCTCAGCCAGGGATCGCTGTAATGTGGGGCAGGCTGCTGTGCTACATGGATGTCACTCGGAGCTCCGCTGAGGACAAATGAGAGACTTTGACACCAACACACTTAACAGGCAACTTAAAGGTCCCATTTACTGCCTTTGTGGATTAATTTTGACATCATCAAAAACAGTTTCTGTCTTGGTAGTGAGATCTAGGGAGCCACTCTGGGATCTCTCCCAGAAAACGCTGTGTTTCAGGTGTCCTCAGTGTTATTCATGAGCCCCTAGTCTGACTGGGTAAACGCGCGATGCTTGCCGATGTCATAAAGCTGCAGTGGATATAAAAAGTCAACCCCCCCCCCCCCCTCAGTCAAATGCCAGGTTTTTGTGATGTAAAAAAATGAGACCATTGAGAGAGACCAATCATTTTAAAACTTTTTCCACCATTCATGTGACCTATAACCTGTACAACCCAATCGAAAACAAACTGAAATCTTTTACAGGGAAAAATAAAAAATAAAAAACTTACAATAACGTGGTTGCATAAATATGCACACCCTTAAACTAATACTTTGTTGCAGCACCTTTGGCTTTTATTACAGCACTCAGTCTTTTTGGGTAGGAGTCTATCAGCGTGGCACATCTTGATGTGGCAATATTTGCCCACTCTTCTTTGCAAAAATGCTTCAAATCTGTCAGATTGCGAGGGCATCTCCTGTGCACAGCCCTCTTCAGGTCACCCCACAGAAGTTCGATCGGATTCAGGTAGGGCTGTCACGATGGAGGAATTTCCCCTGCAGTGATGGTGGACATCTCAACAGCACGATATGCGGTATTATTGCAAATGTTTTTAGGACCCTGTGGTCTCGTAATTTAGACAGGGTCCATAACTTATGTGGCAAATGATGGAAGCTATGTTGAGAATCGCTGCAGCTCCACTCTCAACTTATGTGCGTGTGTGACAGTTGTGGAGAGCTCAGGTCTTCCTACAATCATGAACTGCTGATTCTGTAAAAAAAAAAACCTCGATCAATTTCATGAAGCAGTGGCGGTAACTCCAGCATTTCAACGACAGGGTGTGTGGACTGGTTGGAGACAGCTGTGACATTCAGCTTATTTAGGACAGACTCTGTGCAGGATCCTGTGTGGTTCTTGTCTCCATGTCTCTCCATAGTGATTTTTAGACAATGCCGCTGTCTGAAAAATCATGTTCACTCAGCAAACAAGCAGCTCTCAGAGCTTAATCGTCAGGATCATAAACACTCAGCTCAGAAGGAGCCCATCCAGCCATTATCTATCTATAAATGCAAAAAGTCTCTCGTCTGTGTGTGTCTATCTGTGTGTCTGTTCCACGCATGTCTCTTGAACCGTTCGTCAGACTGACCTAAGATTTTAAAAGTGCTTTGTTGAGGTTACGAGGGTGTGCATGCCTAAATATGGAGTCGCTCAGTCAAAATATGTAATTTTTATCAATAAAAGTTTAGCCACCGCTCTGTGTCTCTTCATGCCCTGGCTTCAAGAAGTGTGTGCGGGGTTTTGGATTGACTCCATGCTGATTGGATAATACGCAGCATCACAGCCATGCTGATTGGATAATACATGGCACCACAACCTGTCAGTCACCACAGTGTTCCCTGGACAAAACAAGGAAGTGGAAAAACAACAAATTTGACTAGAAAAAGATAATACTGAAGATTTAATGCTTAAAAAAAATTATACCATAAAGTTGCTGTGATTGCATAGGTCATAAGGATAATTCGCCATATGTGGAGAATGAAGTGTGCAGCAGACTGGGCAGAGTGTCAGCGGGACCGGGTCTGACAAATCAACACAGAACATGCCAGGAGAAGTAGCAGCAGATACGACCTGACTCAAAGGCATGTTAACTGATGGCGATTTAAAAAAAGTTATTTTCAATAAAGTGGAAAAAAAGATAATGCATGGAGTGTGCTTTTGCTGTGAGGCTGATTTATCACGGAAAACAGCTGAGCTCTGTGATTCCAGCAATCAGCTGATTGGATCCACCTCCTCCGGTGTTCTGACATTTTGGCATATCTATCAGAACAGCACTGGAGAGTTGATGGTACAGACTGCAAAGGTTAAAAAAAACATGGGGGGAAAGCCCTACAACCTTTGCTCCACGAATGCGAGACGTATCAACCATACGCTGGATACAATGGAAAATTTTCAGAATGGGGCACATATTTTTTCCAGTTTATAAAATTTTTCACCAGGTCTGAGGTGTGTACAAAAAAAAATAATTGTGTTTTGGTTAACGTTTAGAGGAACAAAAATGCCATTGTTTAGGTGGCATAATAATAATATAATAACCAGTCCCTCCAGGATTTTGTCGGATGTTTTATGATTGTTGTGGGCCAAAAAGCCTGAATTTACGGGAACTTTTTTAAAAAGTTGTGATAAAAGTTGAAATGTTTTTAGAGTGTTTTTTGCACTACAAGTTGTGGGAAGAATTCCAAATTTTAAAGCAGATGCTTTTTTTTTCCAGTTTACTGCAGTGATATTCTATATAACAATACAAGAAAAGCTCAGGATTGTCAAAAATTTGTCATTTGCATTTGTCCGTCCACACTGGAGATTCAGTTTTAAAGCTCACTGACCAGATGTAGTGATGATTTTACCTCTAAAGATGTATAAATGTTCAAACACTGGCTGTAGTGTAGTGTATGCTCCTCCCGCGCGCTCCCGCGGCGGCGTGCTTTTGGACAGGCGCATGTTTTTCAACACAAACCCAGCACTTCGTATATGCAGTCGGGACGGAGACGTAGCGAGGCGTCCAGGGCAGGCTGGGGGAGACGGAGGAAGGGACGGTGTTGAAAACCTCACTGATGAGTGTTTTTTTTTAAATCACACACTCTGCTGATGTATTCCGTTACTCACTGTAAACTATAAACTCACTACTCACTGTAAACGCGGTGAATGTGGTGCAGCGATGCATTTGATTGGTTAGACTGACCAATTCAGCACCAGTTAGAGACAAATTTGATTGGTGAAATTGGTGGAAGTTGATGAGGATTGGCCAAAATTGCGGGAAAGTTGCGGTGATTGGACAAAGTTGCAAGGTCGCGCAATAGTTGTGCTGATTGGCTGATTTTGTGTGAATTGGTGCGATCGCAACATTGCGAAATCCTGGAGGGACTGAATAATAATAATCTTCTCATATCAATAAAAAACAAACCGCTTACAATAGAGCTGTGGTGCTCACATTATTGTTGCCAGTCACACCCTCAAGGTTCAGGTCATTATCTGGCCTCAGTATTGCCCCAGCAAGACGATATAAGCACTGCCTCAATCTTAGCATTAAAGTTTTAAAAAACATTTTAATAACAAAATATTGCTAAAATATAAAACGATGCACTACAATGACTCTCAAATATTGGTAAATGTGTCCTGTTATAGTACTTCATGAGTTTATTGACGATACACAGAAGAAATTTAATATTTCACTGAACTCTATCACTGAACAGTGATAGAAACGAAAATAATTATGATGATTGAACAACTCCCATTCCCCAAAGTGCAAAATACACTATTATCTTGAATAATAGAAACTTAAAAATATAAACTTAATAAAAGATCACACTAATAACTGATCTGACAAACAAATAAACAAGGGATCTGAAACAGTCACTAATATTGGATGTCCCATTCATTTTCAATAATTCTGTAATTAATATTCACACAATCAAATAAATCTTAGCGTTCAGTCCCTTTTATATTTGTCAAAGTCTAACATGTCATTGCCTACATATAGGCCACACCTCTTTACTTTCAAACACAGCCTACATTTGGGTCTGGAAAGCCTGATTGGGATCCCTGTTTCAGACAGGAATACTTGTGTTGTAGTGCACTAATTTTATTAAATTTAGGATATTTTCTCACCTCGCCCCCCCACCCCCCATCTGCCACAAGCAATCTGATCTCACCAAAAGTAGTACAAATAACATGCTTTATGCCCTGCAAACATACTGCTGGCAATAAAAATACACTTAACATTTAACAATTTATTTAATGTTCAATAGGGGTACATAAGTGAACAAGATTTAGCTACACACACAAAAAAAGTGAACACTGTGGTTGTTGCAGTTGCTCGTTATCCTCTGCGGTAGGCTTGTCTATAGCGTGGTACTATATAATTGCGGTTATCGCGAAAGCCCTAGATTCAGGTCTGGACCCTGGCTGGGCCATTCCAAAACCTTAATCTTCTTCTGGTGAAGCCATTCTTTTGTTGATCTGGATGTGTGCTTTGGGTCATTGTCGTGCTGAAAGATGAAGTTCCTCATCTTTAGCTTTCTAGCAGAAGCCTGAAGGTTTTGTGCCAACACTGACTGGTATTTGGAACTGTTCATAATTCCCTTCACCTTGACTAAGGCCCCAGTTCCAACTGAAGAAAAATAGCCCCAAGCCACAAAGCATGGTGGTACCACCACCATGCTTCACTGTAGGTATGGTGTTCTTTTGGTGATGAGCAGTGTTGTGTTTGTGCCAAATATACCTTTAGGAATTACGGCCAAAAAGTTCAACTTTGGTTTCATTGGACCATAACACATTTTCCCACATGCATTAGGGAGATTTCAAATGTGTTTTTGCAAAATGTAGCTGGGCTTGGATGTTTTTCTTCGTAAGATGAGGCTTCCGTCTTTCCACCCTAGACAGGAGATTGTTGTCACATGAACTAAACAGTCAGTACTTGCCAGAAATTCCTGCAGCAACTTCAGTGTTGATGTCAGCCTCTTGGCAGCCTCCCTGACCAGTTTTCTTCTCATCTTTTCGTCAATTTTGGAGGGACGTCCAGTTCTTGGTAATGTCACTGTTGTGCCATATTTTCTCCACTTGATGATGACTTCACTGTGTTCCATGCTAGATTTAATGCCTTGGAAATTCTTTTGTACCCTTCTCCTGACCGATACCTTTGAACAATGAGATCCCATTGATGCTTTGGAAGCTCTCTGTGGACTATGGCTTGTGTTGTAAGATGTGACTACAAAAATGTCTGGAAAAAACTACTAGAACAGCTGAGCTTTATTTGGGGTTAATCAGAGGCACTTTGAATGGTGGCAGGTGTGTGCTGCCTCCCATTTAACATAAGTTTGAATGTGATTTGTTAATTCTGAACACAGCCACGTCCTCAGTTATAAGAGGGTGTGCATATTTATGCTACCAGGTTATTGTAAGTTTTTTATTTTTTATTTTTCCCCTTAAAAGATTTCAGTTTGTTTTTCAATTGGGTTGTACGGGTTATAGGTCACATTAATGGTGGAAAAAGTTGTGAAATGATTTATCTTGGTCTCATTTTTTTACATCACAAAAACCTGGCATTTGAACAGGGGTGTGTAGACTTTTTATATCCACTGTACATGTATTGGTTGTCCTTGGCAACATGTAAACAGTAGCAGCGCTTTAGCTTGCTGTGCTAAAAGCAACGTGAGCACAGGACTGCTCATGGCTGAGTTTCCTGACAGCTGCACAATTCTCGAAAGTTTAGAAGAATAAATGGAAAAACCCAATTCCAACCCTCTCAGTACAAGTTGGTTGAAAAGATAGGTTTGCCAACCATCTAAAAAATGTTTGGTTGAAAAGTGAAAGATGAAAAGCTGTCTTTTTAAGGTTGTTGAAAAGGCGTCTTCATATAGGCATTTTTGTATGGTCTAAATTTGGTTGAAAAATGAAGATGAAAAGCCGCTTTTTTAAAGGGGTCATTGACTGAAAAATGGTGTGTTTGTAGGTTTTAACTGTCTCAAATGTGTCAGCTCGTCACATAATTAGCCAAAAAAAAAAAAATTACAGTCAATGATCTGAAAAAAGCACACTGCCTTTATCTCATTTTTCTCTCAGAGAAACTCCCCAAAATGTTTTTTGACTCTTCCTGGTAATACTTTTATGCCAGGTGTTCAAAAAGCCCACCCAATGCCATTCTTGAGACCGACCCACTGCTCTATTATTGGCCTGCCTAGCTGTCTGTCATGTAGATGGAGGGGTGTTAAAGGTAGCCAATTAGCCCCCGAGCTAATACCAGGAAGCTCGAACCAAGTGCAGCTTATATTATTTTCTTCAGATCTTAGTCACCCTAATAACCATCCTGTTACCACCTGGTTCACTGGTCCACAGTCCACAATATACCCTGCACCGCTACGGCCCAGCGGCCTTGCTGTGACACCACAGCTGGTGCCATCACGCCGGTCGAAGAAACCGCCTATGGCGTGACCCAAGGTTGCACACCCAGAGCTCCCCCACCCTCCTCTGAGGCTCCACGCAACTCCGCTCCACCCCCACAGGCATCGTTAGGGGTTCGTGACGGCACATTCCCCAGCTGGCCGTGAGAGAGGAGCGGAGTGCTGTGAAGCGAGACACTGCACTTTGAGATCCAGCAGCTTGGCTCAGGTTGCGGCGATCGCGATCTGTTGTGGCATTCCAGCGAGACCGCTGGGAGGTGGGCCGGAACGACGCAACACACACAATCGACTGTGGATCAGTGAACCAGCACTGCTCATTCAAGCTACAAGGAGGCTAGAAGCTACTCAGCTAATGGCTAACTGACGTAAGAGGGAGGGAGAGTTGAACAGCTGAAGGATGTTCCTTAAAGTGACAGGCTTTAAATCAGAGCGTTTCAAGAAAGCCAGGAAAAGTAAAAAAAAAAAATGTTTCAGTATTTAAAAAATTCAAAAAAGTTGAATAAAATATGTCATAAACACTTCATTAAGACGTGTGAGCTGTTAAAATGTGGAAAAAGTGCAGTTAATGCCCCCTTTAAGGTTGTTAAAAATAAATAAATCTCATGTAGTCACCACCTCACTGATCCTTTACAAGTTGTGTGTGGTGAGGCACCTACACCAGCAGAGTATCCTGGACAGACCACCAGTCCACCACAGCACCTGGTATTCCCATGCAGTCTCCCATCCCAGTACTAATCAAGCAGAGCCTGCTTAGCTTTCAAGAGCAGACAAGACCAGGGGCCTCACGTATAAACAGTACGCACACACAAAAACACAGTGTACGCTGATTTTCACGCACATAGTGGGATGTATAGAAACAGATGTGACATGAGTTTCCACCTGCCGTGAGAAGTTGCGGGCTCTCCACAAAATTCTGTTTGACTCCATCAGGTGGGTCTGTTAAACTACAAAACAGCTGAAACTCACAGAATGTGTTAAAATAACATTTCTACTTCAGTTAAAATGATTTGACTACAAATTAGTGGTTGAAAAACATGATTATTTTTATTATAAGACGCCATCTCTGTTGTCATTCAATCCATACAGCCAATCATGTACAGTAGAACAAAATTGCGTTTCTCCTATCTACAATGTTAATCACTTGTAAAATCAGAGAGGTCGCTGCCGTGCAAGGCACCGCCACAAACAACTTCTCCTTCCCCCTATTACACTGAGCACCAAGCTAGATGGCAGGAAGCACCATTTTTTTTTTAAATGGCCTTTGGTATGAACCAGCCCGGACTTGAAAACCAAGCTGGGCTCTGGGGGGGGGGGGGGGGGGGGGGGGCTCTATCAACTAAGCCACCACTCCAGTTAGATGATTACAAGATTTGTCTCCACAACTTGGCTTACTGAGCGCAGTGAAACCCCAGTGAATCATAACTAACTTCCCTCAGATATAACCCGCGTCATTCATGGTCCAAAATCAGCACCACTGGAAACTGGATCCTGTCTCTGTAAATGTGACATAAAGATAAAAAAAAATATTGGACACTATACAGTTGACTGACGAGGGGAAGTGCACAGATCCATCTCTCCTGGGAGGAATTCTGTTGGGCAAAATGCACTGTAACGAGCCCCGGCACGATACGTGCCGAGGCAACAAAAAGCCTTGACTGCAGACTACTCGGAGGCAGCTAGATTGTGGATCCCTGCAGGTGAACCCTGGTAGCTGCAGCGGTGACATTTGCAGCTGGATCAGAGTAAAGAGATGCTTCCATAGCCTAAAATATCTCTGGAGATTACAACCTGGAAATAAAAAGCTTCCGCATGGCTGTCGTGCATAGTTTGGATTCGGACAGATTTGGTTTGTAACTCTAAATTCAGCTGTAAGACTGGAGTGGTATTCAGTGGTGTTTATTTACTTATTTTACTCAGTAACATCACATCTGTCTACGCTGATTTTTTTTTTTTCCATGTGTTACCCACCCCCGTCTATAGACTTTAATTTTAATGCCATTTTATTTGATTTCAGTCTGAACCAGCTGCATTAAGTGAGGTGTGGGCACAAGTTGTTGCTTCAGCCTACACCCTTTCTGTCCAAAATCTGTTGTCTTTGTCTCTTTCCTTTTCTTTTTGTCTTATTATGATCTGTCAAATAAAAAAAATGAATGAACTGTCATTGTAACACGGTCCACTCGGTAAACTAAGGTTTATTGTTGATTCCGGAGGGTCAGAACAAAACAAAATATTTTTCTGATGTCCACCTCCGTTATCAACACCTCAGCGTCACACTCCGTTAAGTTATTATTTTTTATGTTGTGCTTTCCTGTAGGATTGATGATCACTGTTTGACAGAAGAGTGACAGAAGGAGTGTTTTTCTTCATTTACAGTCATTAGTGGGAGGAACCAGGCAGAGTAACTAACTAACTAACTAACTAACTAACCTGCACTTATATAGCGCTTTTCTAGTCACAAAGACCACTCAAAGCGCTTTCATTAATACTAACCCTCTATTCTAAGGGCCTATAGGAAACAGATATCTAGGGACAATTTAGAACAGCCAATTAACCTAACATGCATGTTTTTGGCATGTGGGAGGAAACCGGAGAAATCCCGGAGTAAACCCACGCAACACGGGGAGAACATGCAAACTCCACACAGATCACTGTTGGTCGGGGGCTGGGATCGAACCCACGATCCCCACAATCCCCCGGCCAAGGGTAAACTGTGCTGCCGCAGTGCTAACCACTGCGCCACCGTGCAGCCCAGACTGTGCACATGCACTGGTTTTCACGTGAGGTGGGATGCATAAAGAAAAGGGGCGGAGAATCGGGCATGTGCACAGTTTTATAAATCTGAAAATTTTTGTGCACACATCCTTTCCAAATTTTGTGAGTACACCACCTTTCAGTATGAAATCCTTTATACATGAGGCCCCAGGAATGTCTGAGGACACTTGGAGCCCAAGGTACAGACATCAATAAAAAGACACAACATAGAGAGAAATTTGTAGAATGTACTTCAGTATATGTACAGTATATTCAAATAGTGCTTTTTAAAGTGTACAGCACAATAGCACTAGTCAGTCCCTCCAGGATTTCGCAATGTTGTGATAGCGTCAATTCACGCGAAATCAGCCAATCAGCGTGACTACTGCGCAACCTTGCAACTTTGTCCAAACACCGTAACTTTCCCGCAATTTTGGCCAGTCCTCGTCAACTTCTGCTAATTTCAACAATCAACTTTGTCTTTGAGTGGCATACATATGCTCTAACCAATCAAATGCATCGCTGCACCACATTCACTTCCGTGTTTACAGTGAGTATTAATGGAACACTTCAGCAAAAACAGAGTGTGTGATTTAAAAAAAGCAACACTCGCCCACAAGGTTTCCAACACCATCCCTTCCTCCGTCTCCCCCAGCCTGCCGGTGGACGTCTTGCCATGTCTCTATCCTGACCACGTGTACAAAGTGCTGGATTTGTGCTGAAAAATGTCCGCCTGCCCCAAAAGCACCCCATTGCGGTAGAGTGCATGAGGACAAACACTATAAAGCCACAAACAAAACCAGCAAATCTAACACTACAGCTAGTGTTTGAACATGTTACACATCTTTAGAGGTAAAATCATTACTACATCTTGTCAATGAGTTTTAAAGCTGTGAATCTCCAGTCTGGACACAGATACCCCCCCCACACACACACACACTGTAAATGAAAGATGTGTGTTTGAAGAGACAAGTGTGTGTGTTAAGACGTGCAGCAGATGGACAAGTAGGAGTTAGGCACGGAAAGAGAGAGAATATTGTCTGTATTTTTTTTTTTTTTCAGAAAAACACAGACTCCAATAGGCAATATAGAACAGAATAAATTATTTATTTTTTTCCTCTCCGCTTGGTACCGAGTGGTTGGGGACTGTAGGGAGTTTTCAAATGAAAGTGCTGCTAATAATTTCCAAATCTCTACTCTTTAACATGCATTCAATGCAATTTAGCTGCTGTAATGGATATTGTGTTAAAGCCTGTATTTGCTTTTACACAAAAGAGTTTTTCTGTATAGCAGAAGTTTCTGCTTAATTTACAAATCACTGTAATAGGAATTTTTTTTGACAATCCTGTGTTTTTCTTGTATTGTTATATAGAATACCACTGCAGTAAACTGGAAATAAAACATCTGCTTTAAAAATCTGTAATTCTTCCCACAGCTTTTAGTGCAAGAAACACTCAAAACATTGCAACTTTTATTGCAACTTTTTGAAAAAGCTCCCACGAATTCAGGCTTTTTGGCCCGCAACAATCATAAAAACATCTCCTGAAATCCTGGAGGGACTGACTAGCACTGGTTTGTGTTCCACATATTATGTAACAAGCATTTTGCCAAATGTCAAACTTTTAAAAAAGCTGTTTAAAACTATGCATGTGTATAAACCCTTTTTAACAGAGTTCCAGTGGTTGTAAAAGTGTATTTGACTTTTGAGAGACAAACCCACACCACCATCGCCAAATGCCAAAAACTATTTTGAGGATAAATTTAGGCCAGAACCTGTGGATTAAACAGCACAATTATTGGACTATTTTTTGCTCAATTTTCAACAACTTTTTTCTGACTTAAAATGGTCTGTGGTAGATGGACTAATAAAGCCCAATTTTCAGTGTCTATTTGTGGGTTAAATTAAGGCTCGGACCAACAGACCTGATTTAGCCCAAAATACAACATCTGAATTATGGCTTGTGCTGGGGGAAGCTGAAGCATTTCAGATTGAAGCCGAATGAGCAAGGAGAGCCCAGTAATATCAACAAGCTGGTTTGTCACCTATATTTCAAACCATTTGCAACAAAAACAAATAAAATGGACTTGGTTGTTATGATTAGATAAGATAAGATAAGCCTTTATTAGTCTCGCAATGGGGAAATTCCAGGATTACAGCAGCAAAGGGATAGCAACACGCAGAGCAATAGTTAATAAGATAATAAGAATTGGTTAGCCAAAGCAGTAAATGAATGAATATACTACATATGTACACAATTATATACACAGTGCAGGAGCATTGCAGCTAGATATTAAAAACAGTATTTCGGTTTGTTAAATTACCCTGCAGAATATGAATATGTATATGTATATGTGTATGTGTATATTTCACATTAATAATCATACCTCAGTAATGATTATTATTGTCCTAGTTGTGTATTGGAGGGGACGATCTCTATTGTGCAAAGTTGTTTTGTTTAGTACACTTAATACGACCTTTATGAGCAGCACTGATTAGGTTATAAAGTCTGACAGCCGTAGGTAGGAAGGACCTGCGGAACCTCCCCGTCGTGAACCTAGGATGAAACAGTCTACCGCTAAATGCACTCCTCAGTGCGTTCAGCGTGTCCTGCATGGGGTGGAACTAGAACTCCAGCAGAGATGACAGCTTAGCCACCATCCTCCTCTCTCCTATCTCCTCCACTGGGAGGAGACCAGGATATATCATTAGTATATCCTGGGCATAAAATGGTCTTCATGACGCCAATGGTGATTGCAACTTGGATATTGAATATCTGAAGTTGAGGATCTGTAAATACTGGTGTTTTTAGCAATGTTTCAAGAACTATTTCTTCCAAAAAGGGTTCACTGGATCTGGGGGTGTGGGAAAAGACTGATACAGTGTAGTATTGTGATACTTTGTGGTGATGATATTGTATCAGTTCAGACAAATCAGAATCACAATACTTAAGTAAAAGTATTAATATTTGTTGCAAATACAACATCAATTTTTTGGGTACACTAATAAAAACAGTTGACTTTTTAGTCTACCAGATTGTCCTAAATGCTCACTGTCTGGTTAGGTCAAGGCAGCAAATGAGTGACTCCAGAGAATAAGCAAGGAGTTGGAGAAGACAGAGATTGGGATGGCAAGTCACAATAATGATATTGCAAATGATATTGCAACAGGAACATGATAATATTGCGTCATGACCCAAGGATCAGGAGGATATGGTATCATGAGGTCTATGGTCATTCCCACCCCTAATTGGATCAAAAGGGGTTTTTTCTAGCATTGCTTTGATGCAAAGAACCATTGAAAGAACTGGTGCTCCACAAAAGAGTTTGTCAGGCAAATGGTTCTGGACAGAACTCCTGGTCTTCACGAAGCCCCCTTATTTTTTTAGAGTGTACATACTTGCTTATCCTGCGTGAGAGAACCTTAAAGTAACACCAAATACTGACTTTAAACAAATTCAGTGTCATCAAGTTACTTCACCATGACCAAATGTTTTCCAAGTACCAATAAAGAGAACACACCCAAGTTAATCATTATCCCAGTGTGGCAGATGAAGATGGATCTTTGCTCGTATGTTGCCTTTCATGTCACTTCCTTTTAACAGTTCCTCATTGTGCATTTTTCAGGGATTATTTTAAGTTACGATATTGCTGGGTGGTAGGCACAAAATCATATTGTGTATAATCTGAAGCACAGATGGTAACAGTGTGTATATATATATATTACAGTATATTCTTTGGTATATAAATTTCAATATACAGCGGAGAAAATAAGTATTGCGCTCGTCAACTTTTTTCTTATTAAACATATTTCTGATGGAGCCATTGACCTGAGATTTTCACCAGATATCAGTAACAACCCAAGTAATCCATACATACAAAGAAATCAAGGCAACTGTGTTCACAAAACAAGTTATATTTAATGAAGTGGAATGACACAGTGAATAAGTATTGAACACACTTGGTGAAATTGATTTAATATTTATTAGAAAAGCCTTTGTTGGTAATAGCAGCTTCCAGACTCCTCCTGTATGGAGAAACTAGGTGCAGGCATTGCTCAGGTGTGATTTTAGCCCATTCTTCCACACAAACCGTCTTAAAATCGTGACATTCCATGGGTGTCTTCTATGAACTCTGATCTTCAGTTCGTTCCATAGATTTCCAATTGGATTCAGGTCCGGTGACTGACTGGGCCATTCTAGCAGCTTTATTTTCCCTCTTAATTTCCCTCTTTAATTTCCCCCCAGTTGAGCGTTTCCTTGGCTGTTTAAATACAGTAGTCTTTAATGGAGAGAGAATTGAACAGACTAGAACCTTGCCTCCAGCACACCATTTAAATATAACCATACATGCTTACATGTCTTATCACAGGAGGCAATATGAACAATGCCTCCTGGTAGGGGTGTAAGGGGGGCAAATTTACTGTGGCCTGTGGGCTCCAGAATGTGATGCTTTGGCCCTTGATACAGCAGAATGTACACAGTGGTTCTATGGTATAATTACTGAGACAGCATATGCACCAAACAATTTAGACAGAAAACACACTTGTTTGGACAGTCAGTTTTAACATTAGCAAGATTTTAGCCTCTTAGAAAAAACTAATTGAGTTTAAGTGTCAACTATATTTAGACCATTTTCATCACTTTACCTGCTGACAGACAACTGACGGCTGCTGCATGGCACCAGACATTAAAAGACCTTTGAAAAAGACGTCACAAAAACCCCACAGGCACAATCTGCTGATTTCTTTGTGAGCTGAATTAAATAAAGGCATTTTGCGATTTACATCCCGATCAGCTCTTGGCTAGATTTCATGAGTCACTCCTTTGCTGCACTGACCCAACCAGATGGAGAGCATCTAGCACCATCTAGTGGACTGAAAAGTTAGTTGTTACCCTTTGGCCTTTAAAGGCTTAAGGGGTATTGTGATCACCCCGCTGGGCGGATTGGCGGCAGCGTCGGTGGCGGTGGTGTCATCACCTACCTTGTGAATGTGATGACTAGAGAAAGAAATAACGTGGGCTTTTCAAATTGATACCATTCGTGTATCTATGAAAAATCTCAGACGATTTTGAAGTTGGGTGACCACTGACCTTTGAGTGAAGGTCAAAGGTCAGTTTTACCAAAATCTTGTGAACATGATAACTAAAGAAAGAAATGACGTGAGCTTTTCAAATTGATATCACAGCTGTAGCTGAAAAATCTTGGACTAGTTCCAATTTGGGTGACCTCTGACCTCAGAGGTCAGTTTTCCCAAATTGTGTAATGCCATAACTACACAAACGAATGATGTAGCCTTCTCAAATTGATATCATCATGTCTAAGACAAGTCTTGGATGGCTTAGACCAGGGCTCAGCAACCTGTGGCTCCGGAGTCACATGCGGCTCTCAGCACCCATGCTGTGGCTCCCTGCAATTATATCTCAAAACAAATGGAAATTAATGGTCATTTTAATTATTTTATTTTTCAAATTATTGTTCATTGGATACATTTTTCAACTGAAGTGCCTAGTTTTATGAGTGTAATATTATTTATGATGTTTTCAACTAAATGTGTCACGTCCAGATTTAATTATCTTTAAATATGGAAAGGAAAGCAAAGGAGAGTTGGTTACCCAGCCACAGGGGGAGGCTCAAAACCAGGGTACACCTTGTGCTGGTCCCAAGTCCAGGTAAATGTGGATCAGGAAGGGCATTCGGCGTGACCCCGAACAGGGAGTAGCCAAAAGAAGAAAAAAAGATACTAGTGTCCTCTGAATCAATGCAGCATCACCGCCACAAAGTATCACGATCCTATGATGCGTTGCCCTAGTATACATGTGAGCCATGGATGGATCATATCAGGGTAAAACTTGACAGGGAAATAATTAAACCTTGATGGGGTTTTTCCAAACCATGTCACATTATTCTGTTCTGTTCTATTCCCACCTCTGGAAACTGTGTCAACATGTGGAAAAAAGTGATTGCTATAACATCTGAATGCACAGAAACTTCAGGCAGATTTATATCCATTTTCACATTCAGATCATACTAAGTAATCACTAGAAAAATGTTGAGGAAGTCTGCAGTGTTCTGTTTTGTAACCCATGCAAACTGTGTTATGTACACCAGTTTAGGTGTGAGTCAGCATGAGTGGTTTTGGCATATTCGGGAGTCGCTTGGTGGCCCACTCACTCCTGTCAGTCAGAATCTCTTCTAATAATGACAGATTTGGTATGAAATTATGCAGTATACAGCACGTCCACTGTTTCCTGCCTGTGTTAACTGACCCGTCACCTGACTGCTAAACAATGGTCTGATCTTCATGGGACAGAGGGACCCACTGGCCCTCAGTCCTGAGGGAGCGTAGGACAACCCCAAACTGTGGTCTTTGTCTTCAAACGTGACGCACTCAGAATCTTCTACGGCCTTTTTTTCCCACTTTTCCGGAGGTCCGGGTCGTGGAGGCAGCAGTTCAAGCAGAGAAGCCCAGACTTCCCTCTCCCCAGCCACCTGCTCCAGATCTTCAGAGAGGATACCAAGGCGTTCCCAGAGCAGCTGGGAGACATATAGTCTCTCCACATAGTCCTGGGTCTGCCCCGGGGTCTCCTCCCAGTGGGACGTGCCTAAAGGAAAAGGCTCTGCTGCTAATGCTAGCATCACTGCATTCAGGGACGTAACAGTTGTGTGCTTACCTCAGCTCAGCTTTATGGTTTCCTTGAGTCTTTATTGATCAGGCTTATCTCCCTATGAGGATTGCTTGTGCTGTCTTGCCTTTTATAGTTTTCCTGTGGGCCTCCCTTTATGCAGTTTCTAGAGTTGTGGCATCGCAGAACGAAAGGCCACGTGTGAAAGCCGTCCTCTGTGAGTAGGCTTTGTGCTGTATTTATATCTGTGTTTACACGCTTGCTCACATCCTCTGCTTTTAAATCTAATCAATATGGCACATTTAAAGGTCACAGGCAGCCAACATTATGGGCTGTATCTCACTTAGGTCATTCCTGTCAAGTACCTTGAGGATAAAAAAAGATTGGAAGGTGAACTGGTTTTAACTTAGGACATGGGTCTGCAACATGTGGCTCCAGAGTCGCAGGTAGCTCTTTTGGCTATATCCAGTGTGTCCCATTATCTTTAAAAAAAAGATGAAAAAGACCATCAATTTTAATAGAAAAACCTCATAAATGTTCTCTTTTTTTGAAGAAACTAGTGCATACCTGTGTATGCTCGTAGAAACCAAGTATAAGCAAGTATTTCTGCATGCCTGTAGAAAGTTACTGTTACCGTGGCAACAGTAACCATGGTGAAACCTGCCTTTGATCTTTGACATCACCACTTGTTCAATGACGTCTGCCTTTGATCTTTGATGATGTGTCTGCCTGGCAACAGTAACCATGCCTTTGATCTATGACATCACAGTAACCATGCCTAACTACTCCCTGAGCTAACTCCATAGCTCCCCTAAGGACGTTCATTAAAGATTTCCCCTCCTAAACTTCCGCATATCTGGGGAGGCTGAAATTCGGGGATGCACACCCTTGTAACTTCAGCACAGCACCTATCAAATCTGAGGCCAGTCTGACGAACGGTTTGGGAGATATGCGCAGAACAGACATTTATTTAGCGAATGCAAAGTCCTCAAGCCAAGCAGTTGCCTCCTGGTTTGCTGTATGGAGGGTGTGTAATCCTTCCAGTCTTTGGAGCGGGCAAGCCTCTATGATGTGTTCCATTGTTTGCTCCTCTCCACATGCGCACAGTGGGCTAGGGCTACTGCCCCACCTGTGAAGGCTGGCCAAGCAGGGGCCATGTCCAGTCCTGAAGCGATTGAGTGTAGACCACTGTCTACACTGGTGTGTAGACAGTGTGTGTGTGTGTCTGACCACAGACAGACAGACACACACACAGACAGAGATTTCTTGCTTTATAATGACTAGTGCATGCCCGTAGACCCAAATATTCCTGTCTGAAACAGGTTTCCCAATCAGGCTTTCCAGGCCCAAATGTAGGCTGTGTTTGAAAGTAAAGAGGTGTATGTCACAGGTTAGACTTTGACAAATATAAAAGGGACTAAATGGCACAAAGATTTATTTGACTGTGAATATTAATTACAGAATACCTAGTTATTGAAAATGAATGGGACATCCAATATTAGCGACTGTTCCAGATCCCTTATTTATTTGTTTGTCAGATCACTTATTTGTCTGATCTTTTGTAACTTATATTCATAATAGTGTATCTTCACTTTGTGAAACGGGGGTTGTTCAGTCATCATTATAAATATTTTAGTTCAGTGAAATATTGAATTTCTTCTGTGTATCGTCAATAAACTCATGCAGTACTATAACAGGAGATGTTTATAAATATTTGAGACCCATTGTAGTGCATCAGTTTATATTTCAGTAATATTTTGTTATTCAAAGGTTTTTAATGCTAAGATTGAGGCGGTGCTTATATCGTGGCGCTGGGGCGATACTGAGGCCAGATAATGATGTGAGCCTTGAGGGCGTGACTGACAGAGACTGAGCGCCACGGCTCTATTGCAAGCATTTGTTTTTTATTGATGAGAGAAGATTATTTATCATTGTTATTCCGCCTAAACAATCGCATTTTTGACCCTCTAAACGTTATCCAAAACGCATTTTTTTCCACACACACCTCAGACTCGGTGAAAAATTTTATAAATTGGAAAACATATGTGCCCCATGCTGAAAATTTTTCCAGCCTATGGTTGTCGTGGAGCAAAGGTTGTCGGCCTTCCCCCCATGTTTGTATTTTTTACCTTTGGTAAAAAAAAAAAAAAAAGGTGGATCCAATCAGCTGATCACTGGAACCACAGAGATCAGCTGTTTTCCAGGATAAATCAGCCTCAGGCCAAAAGCACACTCCACTTTATTGAAAATAACTTTTTTTATCGCCATCAGTTAGCGTGCCTTTGAGCCAGGCCCTGTAAGCTGTGCTTGAAAGTGGAATACAGAGGTGTGTAGCCTATATGTAGGCAATCATGTTAGACTCTGACAAACATGAAAGGGACTGAAGTGAGATTTATTTGATTGTGTGAATATTAATTACAGAATAATTGAAAATGAATGGGGCATCCAATATTAGCCACTGCTTAAGAACCGCTTCTTTATTTTTTTGTCAGATCACTTATTTGTGTGATCTTTTGACTTATTCAGCGTTTTTGTGTCCAGTTTGGTGACGGTCGTTGTTTAGTCAAACCGTGCATGTGGCCGCAGATGATCTGGGCATTCTGCTCCACAATTATTAATTTTTAATAATTAACTTTTAATAATTGTGTGACCACACTGAGAGCAGTGCCACCGGCGATGGTGAGTCGTGATCCTGCATACCTCTGACGGGGCAGGCTGGGCGTTGCTCCCCGCAGAGGACCGTGGTCCGCCCGGTTAGGCTGCTGCTTCTCCCACCATGTTCTGTGTTAATACACCAATATTCTTTGTCAGACCCGGCCCCCACTAACGCTCCGCCCAGTCTGCTCACGCACCTCATGTCCTCCACATAGGCCGAATTATCCTTTAGAGCTACGCAATCACGGCAACGTTATAGTATAATTTTTTTAAGCATTAAATCTTCAGTATTATCTTTTTCTAGTCAGTTTTGTCATTTTTCACTTCCTTGTTTTGTCCAGGGAACACTGGGGTGACTGACAGGTCAGGATTTGTCCAATCAGCATGGCTGTGATGCGGCATATTATCCAGTGAGCATGGAGTCAATCACCCCACTCCCACTTCTTGAAGCCAGGACACAGAGAGCAGTCACAGAGCAGTGGCTAAACTTTGATTGATAAAAATTACATATTTTGACTGAGCAACACCACATTCGGGGACGCACACCCTCGTAACCTCAGGAAACCATGTTTAAAATCTGAGGCCAGTCTGACAAACGGTTCAAGAGATATGCATGGAACAGACAGACAAACACACACACAGACAGAGACTTCATGAATTTATAGATAGATGTGCCAAGTCAAGTCAAATTTAGTTATCAGCACATTTAAAAACAACATAAGTTAGCCAAAGTGATTCCCATTCTAAAACTACAACACTTGAAAAAGGATTAAAAGAACAAAAATAAAAAAGATTAGAAAAGGAAAGAACATAAGGTCTGTCAAGTCTCAAACTAGTTTAACCCCTTAACATTCCAGTGTCCCGCCTGCCTGTTTTAATTTCTGCTGCCACACAGTGAAGTCATGCCTTACATCACTTGAAAGGTTAGAATTTCATCTATTTGACTATTAAAACTAATTTGAGATACAGTGTTTCCTCTGGTTTAAAGACCTTGGCACGATGGCAACATATTTATCGGGGGGGCGGGGGGGGGGCAGAAAACACATATGTATGAATGTGTTAATTTTATACTATTTGTTTCTTTTTTTTAAATTTTGCAAAGTAACTTTATGTATAATAATGCATCGGATTTATATAACGCTTTATCATAGACACTCAAAGATGCTTTTTACAGATACATTATTCATTCACTCCAGACAGACAATGGTAGTGGTAAGCTACTACTGTAGCCACAGCTGCCCTGGGGCAGGCTGATGGACACGTGGCTGCTAATCCAGGCCAACAGCCTCTTCGGTCACCACCGAACATTTTTACCTAGTATTATGGACACTGGAGGCAAGGTGGGTAAAGTGTCTTGCCCAGGGACACAATGGCAGGATATCTGAGGAGAGCGGGATTCAAACCACCAACCATCCGGTTATTGGACGACTCGCTCTACCTCCTGAGCCACTGCCGTGCATATGGAACTTACAATTTGAAGTATTGTACAACCAAGGCTTGAATGTTGGAATACTGGGCCAGTTGGGGTCCCACCCAGACGTCCTGTGTTTGGACTTTTTACTGGTGTCGTCCTTCTCTCCTCCCTTTGCTCTCACCCCTCCTGGACCCTCTGCCTGAACACTTTCCTCTCCTTGGCTCCTCTCTTCTGTCTCATCTTTCCCTCTCTGAGCTCTGTCTAATTCAGCTTCTCCCTCTGTCTATGGTGGGATACAAACAGGTTAGAAAATATCAAGTGTCATGTAAATTAAAGGAGACAACCAAAAATTTCTAGTTAAGGGTACAAAGAGCAGCCACTTAAAACTTGAGTAATGACTTCAGTCTTGAAGGTTTGAGGTTTTTCTCTCAGATTTATAACAATTTTCTTATAGTTTTCTACTTTTCTCTGTAAATTTATCTAAATGTGAAACCATTTTCCTCAAATTTGTAATTTCTGCTTGTAAAATTGACTTTTCTCATACATTTGAAACTTTATTATAAATTTGTGGATTATTTTATGGCTTATTTTTATCTGTTTTTTTTAATAAAATTACTGTTTTTTAAATAAATTTGAAACAGAGTGTGGTATTTTTTTTTTTTACTTTTTCCTTATAACAATTTATATTTTTGACCATAACTTTACAGTCAAAACAGAACAATAATTTAACTCTCATTACAAAGAAAAAAATATGAATAAAATTGTATTTAATGATTTAAATTAACTTAAATGACCAAGGATGCCGTTATTTCTGTTATAATATTTCTATATATTTATAGTTTTTTTTATAAATCTCCTCACCGCCAAGAAAAACCTCCTTATTTTGAAATCCAAATGCTAGCACGTTCAGTTTGTCTGAAGGCTGCTGACGGATTAAAGTCACTGACTTTGTGAATTTTGGTCATCTTAACCTGCCAGGTACATAATTGGGAACATAACTTAATATTGTAGTAGCTGGTGAAATACATCCTCAGCAACTGTATTTGAATTCTAACCACATCTCTTAGCTAAGCGACTCTTCTGTTATTGCTGACGTTTCCAGCAGGTTAAAACCATGATAAATGCCTCCAGTGCTTACATACCTCTTCTGATTTTTTTTTCCCTGCATTTAAAGTACTTTAATAAACTCATGTCTCTGTCGGACAGTCAAGCCTTATTATGCTGCATTAGTCCGCCTTAGTCTGCGAATGCTATGGATGAGCCTGGCACGCACGTGGCACTGTATATGCTCACTTTTTTCATCTACCCAGGCCAAGCGGTTGACGCATGCACACAGGTTCAGGTTCCTTTATTTGTACCCTTAGGTAGATTTGTTTTACAGTCAGGTGACATCCAAATTTACAAACCACAATTACATTCAACATGAACACAAACACAGGCACACATGAAGCTGACTATAAACATGATAAAAGTACTCAAGGCTCCACCAGTCAGGACATAGGACAAAGAGATAAGAGAAAAAAACAAAGAGATAAGAGAGAAGGGTCATATTAAAAAATTAAAAACTAGTCAAAGAGGAAAAAAACTCAAAAGTCTAAAACCCAATCAAAGATTTAGAACCCAAATAAAAAACCTACAAAAATAAGTAAATATAAAATAAAAATTAATAAATAATAAAATTAATAAAAACATCATTTGTAGTTTCACTCCCGCCCGATAGGTAGCACCAAGGTGCTGACGCGCCAGGATTTTCACCAACAAAGAAACGGCAGACTTCTTCACAAAGTTTCTCTTCAAATAGAGTCCATTTCTGCTGTTTGACTTCCCAGTTTTCACTCCTTTTCCACGAAGATGCTGCTGCCGCTAGCGAGACACTGCCTGTTGACTGACTGGAAAGTTCGCATGGGTGGGGCGCTTCTAAACGCCGCACGGATGACGGCCACGCGCGTTGTTCTTGTGCGCGCTTGCGGAAAGTCATTGCTTCATATATTTTTCTTACATTCATATCTCCTTGTTGGTGTGGCGGTAAATTTTCTGGCGAGGCGGCCCGCCACCGAGGAAACCCTGAGATACAGTCATAACACTAGAATTAAACAGAGCAACAAGCGAGCTAGCACAGTATAGCAACATAGCATTTACTCACCAATGAAGCTTTCTTGGAGTCCTATAGTTAATGATAGTCCAACAAATATTGTCCAATTTCATTGCAAAAGGTCCAATAGATCCATTTGAGCAAGATTTATTGTCCCTCTAGGTGATTACAGGGGACAATGCCCATAAAATCACAGTGTGGGGAGCAAGGTGTTAGACTTCTCCACCCAGAGAGTAATGGACCATGAGAGGAGAGGTCGCCGGGGGGTCCAGATGGAACAGCAAAGGTTGGGCACCCCCCGGGGAGAAGAGGAGATGCTGGGCTGCTGGGAGAGGAGTGAAGTGCGGCACCGGTGCAATGTTATGTTAATGTGCCGCACAGGCTTTGTTATGTAGTGGACATGAAGTTGGAGCCCCGGGCCACTATGCAAATAATTAAAGGTATATAAGTGAGATCCACGGTGTCCTGGGAGCTCTTTTGTGATCCTGATCTGTTAGAGAGAAATAAAGTCTGTGTTGATCCAGCTCGTTGCCTCGCCTGATCATTTTCTCTACAACAACATTGTTTGAAACCCAGCCAGCTAACTTCCTGGGTTTTTTTTGTTTACCTGCTATATAACAGCTACATTTCCCATAGCGATAGTGACATAAACAGAAGCCCAAAAGACTCACGTTAGTCTAGATTTGATTGGTACCTCATTTGACCCAGTAGGCCCTTCCTTTGTGTTTTCACAGCCTTCAATATTCAGTGAGTGCCAACTTAGCATGAAGGACCAGCCCCGCGGCTAACATCAACAAGACAAGCCAATTGCAACAGAATATGCTGATTATGGATGTGTCGTGTAGCCTGTTAATTTCTGAACGTAACTGTGGTGTTAGGAAACCACAAGTTTGGTCAGGGTCGGTGCATATAACTGTAGCATATAACTGCAGGGGACAGCCATTTTACAGCCTCTTTCACGGCATTCTCTTAGTTCGGCCTCCCATAACAATACTCTGCACCACCAGTATAGAGTTTGTGTAAGAAAGTTTGTGTTCCAAGCGAACACCACTCTCTGTGAATCCTTCCAGTTTTCCAGACATAACAGATGGCGATGAGGATTAAAATGGGTCTTCCGGAGGAAAATACAGCGTTTTTCCTGAAGACGGACGTGCATCTGGAAGCGTATTTGTGGCCACCACAGCCATTTCTGGAGACAGCCGCCCATCCCGTGGCGCCGCTGGTTCAACACATTTAAAGATTATGTCGACACAGCTGGCCTGAGTGACGCTGATGACAAGAAGCTGAAGAGGGTACTGGTTCTCAGTCTAGGCGAAGAATGACAGCGCATGCTCCGTACTCTGGGTCAAGCGGACTCATTCAGCAAATGCGTGACTGATGGAGAAATATTACAACGGTACGACCAACGTTACAGCCTGAAGAATCATCTTCTACCGCCGCAAACGGCATGTGGGTGAGTCAACTCAACGTTTTGTCTTGGAGCTCCGAGTCTTAGCGAGCACACGTGCCTTCCGGCCCTTAGGAGATGAGTTAATCCGTGTCAAGCTAGCCGAAGAGCACAGCACAGAGAGAGAGCAGCAACCGGACTTGCCTCAGTTCCTCACCCAGCATAAGCCTCAGGGAGCTGCTGCAGAGCTGCAGGAGAGGGAGCCTGCATCTATTGGGAACCCCAGGACACAACAACCTGGCGCAGGTCCTACCAATGGTGACAACAACATATTGTCACGACCAGACTTCCCAGGAGTGGGGGAGAACAAACCAGACTCACCTCGAATCCTTGGCCGGCATGAGCTTCAGGCAGCCGCCGTGGAGCCACAGGAGAGGGAGTTCATGAAGAAAAGGGATCCTGGTGACCGAGGACAGCCTGGCGTGCGTTCTGTCACCGACAACAGTGACACATCACCGCGATCTTAACCAGCATCAGGTGAGGGAGAGAAGAAGCCAGACTGCTTCCGAATCCACGCCCAGCACCAGCTTCCAGGAGCCGCCGCTGAGCTGCAGGATGAAGAGTCCATGATACAACAGGATGCAGCAGACCCACCACAACCTAGTGGACACCCTGCAGCAGACATGAGAGCCACACCATCACAACCACAACGGTGAATGCAGCCAAGCAGAGCATCACTCGCAGTGATGGAGTGGGTTCTGGTCCGCAGAACTGAGCGACCGGACCCGCAGTTGGCCATAACATCATCACCACCATGACACCCATGAAAATCGCTGCACAGCTGAGACCAGCTGCCGTCCAGTTGGCTGATGGTTCGAGATGGCAGGCTAGCCGTCTACGAAAGGTAAGAGCAGCTGCCATGGATCAAGACACAGCGTTGGAGCTGACCCAACTGGTGTGGGATCCTGGCTGGGATGTTGTTGACGAGCGTGCCATGGCTCCAGTGGGATGGCGCCCAGGTCTGCTGCAGCCGGCGCCTCCAGGGGCACGTCCAGCACAAGCTTACCTCAGGGCTCTTCCAACTGACCTGCCTTCCTCAACTAAAAAAAGGACTGTTTAGCTAGGGGCGCCACTGCCAGCGAATAGTGGCACAATAAACCACTCAGCTGCGCTGGGCTACGTGGTAGCCTACCCACTGGCCCTAGCTAGTTTGGGAGTTTCACTGTATCAAATTGGGGAGGGTCAATTTGGATATATGTGCTTTCTGTTTTTCCAAGGGGGAGGTGAATGTGGTGTTAGGAAACCACAAGTTTGGTCAGAGTCGGCGTGATGATGCAGCTGCTTGATGATGTCATCACGCTGAGCATATAACTTCAGAGGACGGCCATCTTACAGCCTCTTTCACGGCACTGTCTTAGCTCAGCCTGCCATAACAATACGCCGTACCACCAGCATAGAGCTTGTGTAATAAAGTTTGTATTCCAAGCAAACACCACTGTCTGTGAATCCTTCCAGTTTTCCAGACATAACAGTAGCAGCACCTGATAGTGCTGGGTTCATCACACACGCTCCCTTTAAAGCTCGTTCTTCTCCCATAGGTAATGCTCAATTGCTTCGACAAAGCTGAGTCACTTCTACCAACCTTGTGTGTAATGTTTATACTTTACTTGGACAGAGATGACTGTGCACGGAATGAACGTGTTATAGTGTTGTTTAGTAATTGCTGAGAGGACCTGCAGGAGCTGGGGGTCATTCCTCTCAATGATCATGGTGGTGTCAACTTTTGAAGTTTTGGATATTATAGGCATGTGAACACCAGCGGCGAGTTGCGGTCTGCTTTTGGACGGCTGTATGTAGCTCGTGTCCCAGCAGAGGACAGCAGTGGTAGCTGGTGTGTGCCTTGCCACTTTGATGTGGTGATTGTGTGCTCCGCATGTGAGAAGTGGTTGTTTGGACAGTCCGCAGTCACAGCACCATTTTACTGTAAAATTTTAAACACTAGCTCTTCAATACCATCATTTTCTGGTCAAATTTTCCAGCTTGCAGACTTCTGTGTGCTGTGGGCTTGGAGGAGAGGTGGCACGTCAGTGTCCTGGTGGGCAGGATGTGGGTGGGCCTGATTAGATTCTGGTGTTTGAATAAAGAGGAAAAGGGAAAAGATTTTCACAAGCAACTGTAAGACTATGGCAGGGTTTGTTTTTTTTTGTTGTGGAAAAATGGACGTAAGATACCATTTTAGGCAATGTAGATTTGTTTTTAAGGGGATTTATATTCACTACAGCAGTGGTCCCCAGCCTTTATTGCGCCACGGACCGGTTTAATGTCAGACAGTATTTTCAGGGACCGGCCTTTAAGGTGTGGCGGATAAATACAACAAAAGAACATGATGCGACCGGCATAAAAACTGTGGTATTTTCTAAATATAATAATAAACGTGAATCCACTGTGTACTCGTTTGCAGCTTTATTAGCAGCGTCCTCTTAACATCGCAACAACAACATAACATGAGTAACATCCTCTCTGCCCACAACACTCTCTGGTCACTATGGTAACGTTTAAACGTGCCTTCAAAATGAGATACACCACAAACACAAATATAAAGTACATGAAAAATGCAACTCACCACAACGCTGAATCAGTGGCAGCCCTGAGCTTGTTTCTCTGCAACGAGATGGTGGTCTCGTTGTGGCGAAGTGGCGAAGCAGTTTTGAAGGCTTCATTGCCTCGTTAGAGAGCCGGTTGCTGCATATTATGCAGAGTGGGCTTGGTGTGTGGGAATCTCCTGTCGAGATAAATCCGTATTTTACGTAGGACTCCTGGCATTTTCTGTTAAATGCAGCTTTCTTTTTCTTGGAAGTCATAGCCTTCTCTCACTGGGCCTTTTCCCCTTTGCAAAGAAACTTTCCAAAGACGTTTGTTTTTTACTCATTTTGCTAGCTCATGGTTTAATTTTAGCGGTAACTTATCACGTGACCGAGATGAGCGTCTTGACATGTGTCAAGAGTGAGCCATAGACGGATGTAACGAAGAGAATCCGGTAATTTTTCAAAATAAAACATCATTCAGACTCAGATAATAAATAAAACGGAAGTAATGAAAGTTATTTATTCTTTCTGTGCGGCCCGGTACCAAATGACCCACGGACCGGTACTGGTCCACGGCCCGGGGCTTGGGGACCGCTGCACTACAGTGCATCTTTAAGTTCTCTTTGGTTCACCGAGTAGTGAACAAGCACCTTTGTGAACCTTTGAAAACTGAATGCTGTGGAGGGTTTGTTCTTCTTTTAGCTGCACCCTTCAGGGGTCTCCACAGTGGATCATCTGCCTCCATCTCACCCTATCCCTTCATCTTCCTCTGTAACACCAACCCTCTCCATATCAATCAGGCTCCTTTTTATTTAAAAGATCTGATACTACCGTATTATCCTAACTGAGCACTACGCTCCCAAAATGCAGGATTACTTGTAATACCTAGAATCTCCAAAAGTACAATGGGAGGCAGAGCCTTCAGTTATCAAGCTCCTCTCCTGTGGAACCAGCTGCCAATCTGGATTCGGGAGTCAGACTCGATCTCTGTTTTTAAGAATAGGGCTAAAACCTTCCTTTTCGATATAGTCTACAATTAGGGAGGGATCATGTGTTTCTGAACCCTCCCTTAGTTATGCTGCTAATAGGTTTAGTCAGCCGGGGGACCTCCAGTAATGCACTGGGCTTCACTCCTTTCCTCACTCTCTATGAAATATTTTTTTTGCTGGTCATTAACATCTGTTTGTTCTCTCCCATAGATTGAGTCCCCATCGTGCTGTTTGCTCTCTACATGTCTGTTCTTTTCTTCTTCTCTATCCCCTCACCCCCCAGCCAGTCGCAGCAGATGACTGCCCCTCCCTGAGCCTGGTTCTGCTGGAGGTTTCTTCCTGTTAAAAGGGAGTTTTTCCTCTCCACCGTCGCCAAGTGCTTGCTCACAGGGGATCGCCTGATTGCTGGGGTCTTTCTGCAACTGTGGGGGTTCCCCCTACAGTTGATAGTGCTATGAGATGACTGTTGTTGTGAAATGGCTCTATATAAATAAAGTTGAATTGAATTGAATATCCTTCTTCACTACATCCATGAATCTTCTCTGTGGTCTTCCTCTTTTCCTCCTGCCTGGCAGCTCCATCTTCAACATCCTTTGACCAATATCTCCACTATCCCTCCTCTGCACATGTCCAAACCATCTCAGCCTTGCTTCTCTTACTTTGTCTCCAAACTGCTCAACCTGAGCTGTCCCTCTGATATACTTATTTCTAATCTTGTCCCTCCTAGTCACCCCCAATGAAAATCTTAGCATCTTCAACTCTGCCACCTCCAGCTTCACCTCCTGTGTTTTTGTCAGCGCCACCATCTCCAAACCATACATCATAGCAGGTGTCACCACCGTCTTGTAAATCTTCCCTTTCACTCTTGCTACTACCCTTCTGTTACAAATCACCCCTGACACTCGTCTCCACCCACTCTACCCTGCCTGCACTCTCTTCTTCACCTCTCTTGTGCATTTTTCATTGCTTTGGATGGTTAACCGCAGGTATTTAAACTCATCTACTTTCACTCTTGCTACTTCTTCCATCTTCACCGTTGCACCTGCCTCCCTCTCATTCACACTCATGTATTCTGTCTTGCTTCTACTGACTTTCATACCTCTTCTCTCCAGAACATACCTCCACCTCTCCAAGTTCTCTTCCATCTGCTCTCTACTCACTGCAGATCATATTGTCATCTGCAAGCATCATGGTCCACAGAGACTCTTGCCTGACCTCATCTGTCAGCCTGTCCATCACCATGGCAAACAAGAAGGGGCTCAGAACCGATCCCTGATGTAATCCCACCCCACCTTGAATCCATCCGTCACTCCTACAGGACACTTCACCACCATCCTGCTGTCCTCATACATCTCCTGTACCACCCTCACATACTTCTCTGCCACTCCTGACTTTCTCATACAGTACCACACTTCCTGTCTTGGTACCCTATCATATGCTTTCTCTAGATCCACAAAGATGCAGTGCAACTCCTTCTGACCTTCTCTGTACTTCTCTATCAGCACTCTTAGAGCAAACATTGCATCTGTAGTACTCTTGCTTGGCATGAAACCATACTGCTCCTCACTGATTGTCACCTCTCCTCTTAACCTGGCTTCAACAACTCTTTCCATTATCTTCATAGTGTAGTTGATCAACTTTATGCCTCTGTAGTTACTACAGCTCTGAGCATCACCTTGTTCTTGAAAATTGGGACCAAAACACTTCTTCTCCACTCCTCAGGCATCCTCTCACTCTCCAAGATTGTGTTAAACTGGTTAAAAAGTCCACTGCCATCTCTCTGAAACATTCACCATCTTTCCTTCATCCATCCTCCTCTCTCTCATTTTCTTTATTCATCAGCTCTTCAAGGTACTCCTTCCACCTTCTCAACACACTCTCGTCATTTGTTAGTACATTACCATTTCTGTCCTAAATCAACCTAACCTGCTGTGCATCTTTTCCAGCCCAATCTCTCTGTCTAGCCAATCAATACAAGTTCTTTTCTCCTTCCTTAGTGTCCAGCCTCTTATACAACTCACTATATGCCTTTTCCTTTGCTTTTGCCACCTCTCTCTTTGCCATGTGCCTAGATTCCAAATACTTCTGTCTACTTTCTTCATCTCCCTGACTATCCCACTTTTTCTTTGCTAACCTCTTCCTTTGAATGCTTTCCTGTTCCTCCTCATTCCACCACCAAGTCTCCTTGTCTTCCTTCCTCTCTGCACTGGATACACCACATACCTTTCTACCTGTTTCCCTCAATACTTTTGCTGTACTTTCCTAGTCATCTGGTAATTCTTCCCTACCACCCAGAGACTGTATCAACTCCTTCCTGAACTCTGTGCGACCTTCTTCCTTCTGTAACTTCCCCCACTTAATCTTTGCCTCTGCCTTCTCCCTCTTCCTCTTCTTGCTTTCCAAAGTCATCCTACAGACTACCATCTGATGCTGTCTAGCTACATTCTCCCCTGCCACCACCTTGCAGTCTCCCATCTCTTTCAGATTTCTCCTTCTGCACAAGATGTAGTCCACCTGTGTGCACCTTCCTCCATTCTTGTAAGTCAGCCTATGTTCCTCTCTGTTCTTGACATATGTGTTCACCACAGCCATTTCCATCCTCTTAGCAAAATTGACAACAATGTACATGTACATACATTTGCATTTTTATTTTTTACCCAGACACCAAAGCAACCGAATAAATAATATGAATGTTCATTTTTAAATATTTCCTCACTGTTTATCTCCATCATCACCATCGAGCTTTCCATGCTTTTTGTATTTAAGGGGCAGACACTATTAAATCAATAACTGTCTCCATGTTGTCTCCCTACAGCAAAGTGATCTCCCAAAATGATTTCAAATTACATGTACATGTGCTTGCAATGATTCATGTAGTTCATTAGAGATCAACTAAAAACAAACTACCTCCATTGAACAATTCATGATAAGCTAGTTGAAAAAAAAAAAAAAATTCTAGCCATGTCATTTTGGCCCGTGGAATAAAAATGCAAATGTATTGTGACATAAGCAGGGTTCACACAAAGAAAATGGAGCAGATAGTTGTGAGCAACGGGGTTTATTTTTCACCCACTCTGAGCACAGGCAGGAGGGGAGGTCATTCTCCCAGACCTCCGTTTAAATCACGGTTACACACACATAACGTTTCCAACTGGCAAAGCATGCTGGGAAATTCCTGCCCCCCTTAACATGGCCCCAACGTTACACTGCCCCCCCCCCCCGGACTGGTTTCTGTCCCCAGAAAAATTAAAGTCCAATTTAAAAGTCCAATACAAACTCATCCAGGTGTCGGGGCGGTCTTCGGCGCCGGCAGCCAACACGTACAGGCCCCCTAGTGTCCATCTGGGTCTCGGTCGGGGTATCGGGCCGGGATGGAAGCTCCGGTTCGTCCACCAGCGGTGCAGATGGCCGATACGGGGCGAGACGGTCACGATGAAGGACCACAACCCGGTCCCTTTTTCTAAGCCTCACCCTGTACACCACATCTGACAGTCTCTCCAGGACCACGCATGGTCCTGACCACTGGCTCGCCAGCTTCGGTGATCGTCCTCTCTTCCTCTCAGGGCAGAAAACCCAGACTCGATCTCCCGGTGCAAAGTCCCTCCCCTGGCAGTGGGAGTCATATGCTCGCTTCTGCCGACCCCCTGCCGCTGCCAGGGCCTCTCGAGCCAGCTCGTGCACCGTGTGGAGATGTTCTTTCAAACAAAAAAAATAATCCAATCCGGGTTTTCCCTCCACCTCCGGCTCAGGGGGGCAACCGAATACCAAATCCACCGGTGTGCGCAGCTCGCATCCAAACATGAGCGCCGCAGGGGTGCACCGGGTAGATTCCTGAGCTGCTGTCCGGTACGCCCACAAAACAAAAGGCAGGTGCAGGTCCCAGTCTCACTGTCGCTGGTCCACTAGGATAGCGAGCTGGGTGGTGAGGGTCCGGTTGAATCGTTCGACCAGGCCGTCGCTCTGTGGATGCAGTGGGGTGGTCCGGGTCTTCCGGATGCCTAGCCGTTTGCAGACCTCTCCGAAGACCTCCGCCTCGAAGTTCCGACCCTGATCGCTGTGAAGCTCCTCCGGTGCGCCGAACCGACAGAACATTTCATCCACCAGCTTTGATGCCGTCGTAGCGGCGCTTTGATCGGGGACCGCATACACCTCTGGCCACTTAGTGAAATAATCCATCGCGACCAGCACGTAGCGGTTCCCCCGGTCCGTGGTCGGGAAAGGGCCCAGGATGTCCACTCCCACTCGCTCCATCGGTGCTCCCACCCGGTACTGCTGCAGGGGAGCGTGGGATCGCTGAGTTGGTCCCTTCTGAGCTGTGCACATGTCGCAGCGATGAACGTGGAGCTCCACGTCCTGATGACAACCGGGCCAGTAGAACCGGGCCCGAAGGCGCTGCAGCGTCTTTGTCACTCCGAAGTGGCCCGCTCCTACCGCCCCATGAACCAGCTGGAGTACTTTGGGCCGGAGTCGACGAGGAACCAGCAGCTGCCAGACGTGCCGTTGCCCAGCTGGAGTCTGCCACTGCCTATACACCACGCCCTCGTGGCAGCGGAGGTTGGCCCACTGGGAGTGCAGGGCCTTAGTCTCTGGGTCCAGTGGTGACTCAACCTCCCAGGCAGGCCGCTGTCCTGCGTCCAGCCACTGCCGAACCCGAGAAATGACCGGGTCTCTGTCCTGCTCGCTCTGCAGCTGCTGCGTGCCAAGAACCTCTGTGACGTCATCGCCGGGGAGAACTGCCTGATCATCTGAGGAGGGGCTGTGCATCGCTGCGTTATTCCTGCTCGCAGCGGCTCGGAGAGCGGCAGCCCGTGGGGCGATTTGGTCCCGATCTTCAGCCCGTTGGCAGTGCCGACACTCCTCTGTCGCACAGGGGTGCCGAGACAGCGCGTCAGCGTTGGCATGGAGGCGGCCTGCCCGATGCACAATCTGGAAATTATAATCCTGCAGTGCCTCCAGCCACCTCGCCAACTGTCCATCCGGCTCTTTGAAGTTTAACAACCAGGTCAGGGAAGCGTGGTCCGTCCTGAGCTGGAACCTCCCCCCGTACACATACGGGCGGAAATGACGCAGTCCTTGAATGACAGCCAGCAGCTCTCTGCGAGTCACACAGTAATTTCTCTCGGCTCTGCTGAGAGTGCGGCTGAAAAAAGCGACTGCCTGCTCTCCATGTTCTCCCTCCTGGGATAGCACCGCCCCGATGCCCTGGTTGCTGGCGTCCGTGTCCACGATGAAAGGGCGGTTCGGGTCGGGATATTGCAGGACGGGGGCTCTGATGAGCGCTGCGCGAAGCTGGCAGAAAGCAGCAGCACAGCTGTCACTCCACTGGAACGTGCGTCCTTTCTGCGTCAGCTGATGCAGCGGGCTGGCGATGGTGGTGAAGTCTTTCACAAACCTCCTATAATAGGAGGCCAGTCCAAGAAAACTCCTCAGTTCTCCGACGTTCCGCGGCACTGGCCAGTCTCTCACTGTTGCCACTTTTTCCGGGTCGGTGGCGACCCCCGCTGCGCTGACGACGTGGCCCAAAAAGGTGGTCTCCCGCCGAAACAGGTGGCATTTCTTAGGGTGTAACCGTAGCCCCGCCTGCTGGATGGCTCCCAGCACCTCTCGGAGATTTGACAGGGCGCTGTCAAAATCAGCTGCATGCACCAGCAGGTCATCCAGGTAAACAACGCAGCGACTCTGGGGCACGTGAGCCAGCACTCGCTCCATCAAGCGCTCAAAGGTGGCCGGAGCGTTGCAGAGTCCAAACGGCATCCCTTTAAACTGGTACAGTCCCTGCCCGATGGAGAAGGCTGTTTTTTGGCGGGCCTCAGGTGACAGCTCTACCTGCCAATAGCCGCTGCGTAGATCCAGCGAGCTGAACCAGCTGGAGCCGGTGATGTGGTCCAGTGCGTCATCGATGCGGGGCAGGGGGTAGGAATCTTTCCTGGTGGCGTCGTTCAGGCGTCGGTAATCCACACAGAACCGCCACGACCCGTCCTTCTTCTTGACCAGCACCACCGGCGCCGCCCAGGGGCTGCTGGAGGGCTCAATAACATCTGCCTCCAGCATTTCTCGCACTTTTTGTTCCGCCGCTGCCCGCCTTGAAAAGGGCAGCCGGCGTGGGTGGAGTCGAATCGGCCTGGCCTCACCGGTGTCGATCTCGTGCTGCACCAACCCGGTCCGGCCGCATTCCTCATCCTTCGCGGCGAAAACACCCATAAAACAGTCCAATAGCTCCCGCAGCTGGCGTCTCTGTTCCGGGTCCAGCCCGCTGCAGCTCCGCTGAAATAATTCCTCCACCGCCTGCTGCGTCTCTGCTGACACGTTGACCCCTCCTCTTGCTGTCCTTGTGTGCGTTTGTGCTCCCTCTGTCCGCGCTGGTGACGTCATCGTGTCCAGTCCTTGCGGTGGCCTGCCTGGTCCGGTCTGTCTTGGCGATCCCTCGATCGCGCAGGCCCCCGTGTTCCTTCTCTGGGTTCTGCTGTGGAGCGTGATGGTCCGGTTTCCCAGCTGGAGGGAAGGTCCCGCGGTGTCGATCTTGGCGTTCCAGGCTGTGAGCAGGTCTAGTCCAATAATACAGGGGTCTTGGATGTCAGCCAGCCAGAACGGGTGTCTTATGTTCTGACCGGCCACCCCCACCACCAAAACTCTCCGCCCCCCCAGTCTGGCGCGCTCACCGGTAGCCATGGTGACGCAGCGCTTGGTGGGTTCCCACCCCCGTGGGGCCGTCTTGTTCGTGCCCGGCAGCACACCGGGTCGAACCAGGGAGATTGTAGAGCTGGTGTCAATCAGGGCCCGGATCGACGTCTTCCCCAAGCTGCACTGTAGATACATCCCTGGAGAGTGTCCAATTCGGCCCACGCGTGGTGCCGGCTCCTCAGGGGAAACATCTGCGGGAGGCGGCCTGTCCCCGTTCATGCCACCTCGCTCTAGTTTAACGCCGGCGAGGGGCGTTCTTCTCCAGGGACGCGCCGCCGTGGTCTGCCGTAATTCCTCCTCTTCCTCCTCGCTCTCCATCGTGGCCTGGAAGGTTCTCTGTCTGTGCGTTGGCGCTTCAACTGTGTGATTCATCAGCGGCTCCACCCGCTCTGCTTCTGCCACTGCAGTCTCCCAGTCGCTCGCGGCGTGGATCCGTACGTGGCTCTGGAGCTGGGCCGGGCGGAGACCTTGGATGAAACTCCGGAGGGCGAGCTTCTCTACCGCCTCCGGTGCGAAATCCGGGTAGCTGCACCGGGTTAGCAGCCGTATGTCTGCAGTATAGGTTCCTAGGCTTTCCTGGTTGCACGCCAGGCTTTTCCTGGCGTGCTCAGCGTCCGCCGTTCTCCCAAATCGTCTCTGGAGCACCCCTTGTAGCGCTGGCCAGCTGTAGCGCTCCTCAGGCAGGAGATCAGAGAGCGTGCAGAGAGCTCTCCCTTCCAAGGCCAGCGCGACTTGCACGGCAGTTTCCTCTGGTGACCAGCTGTTCAGCGCAGCGGCCAGCTCGACCTGGGTCAGGTAGTCATCCAAAGTGGCCTCGCCGTTGAAGCAGGGAATCTTGGCCTGCTGCCTAACAGATGGGATGGCCGCCTCCCGATCGATCGTCACTCTCGATTGCCGTGGGATCGCCAGCCCGTTCTGTCCTGAAAAGGGCGGAATGCGGGGCTGGTTTGCTCTGCTCTGCCCGCTCTGTCTTGAAAAAGACAGAAGGCGGGGTGTGCTGGCCCTGTCAGGTTCGCTGCCGCTTCGTTCGTCCCGGCTCCCGGGGGTGGTGTCTCGGTCCCATCGTCCATCATCAGCTGAGCAATGAACTGCTCCAGCTGCTGGATCTCCATTCTGATCCTGGCTTCCATCTGCTCCATCCCACTCCTGACACCAGTGTGACGTAAGCAGGGTTCACACAAAGAAAATGGAGCAGATGGCTGTGATCAACCGGATTTAGTTTTCACACACACTGAGCACAGGCAGGAGGGGAGGTCATTCTCCCAGACCTCTGTTTACATCACGGTTACACACACATAACGTTTCCAACTGGCAAAGCATGCTGGGAAATTCCTGCCCCCCTTAACATGGCCCCAACGTTACAGTATGTACATGTACAAGGAAAATACACAATATGTAAAATATAATTTGGTCCAAATTTAGGACCTTCCAGGCACTACAATTACAGTTGCAAACTGAAAAGGAGAGATTGAAGTGTCAGACAATGCAGCCGTTAAAACTAAGAAAGATGTCATGAAGACAAAAACTAGTGCCCACTGTTTTGTTCAGGTTGAAACTTTTTCCAGGTGTATCTTGCAGAAACCTATAAAACTAGAACCTTAATCCACCTCACTGCTGTCATGGGAGCAGCTTTCTCATTTTTCACGGAATCGAGGTGGAAAAAGCATTTTATTTGCCCGTCACTATCTGCCTTGCTGGTTTCCGCAGCAGGGGACGCCATGTTTACTTGCTGCTTGGAGAGGAAAGCTGATCAGTGATTGGTCCAGACGGATCACGTGGCGATCATCTTCGCATTGAAAAAATTGTAAATGTTAAATTTTTTCTCGAGTTAGATTTCGTTTTTGTGCATATTTTTCGAGTTGAACTATGTGAATTGTTCTTCAATATATTTTTTACAACATTACTGTGTGAAGATCATTTAGACCGGTTTTACTGGAACGGAACTGAAAGATAGATTTTTCATCCGAGTGACTATTGTGACGTAAGCAGGGGTTCACACAAAGACAATGGAGCAGATGGCTGTGATCAACCTGATTTATTTTTCACACCCCGACCCCCACTTGCCACTTAGTACACAGAGCAGGGGAGGTCATTCTCACAGACCCCTGTTTGAATCATGGTTACACACACATGGTACATCTTGCCCTAATCCTGCTAAACACTGCTGGGTCATTATAATGCAGTTATAATGACACAGCAGTATAACTCAGAAATAACACATTTAACACACACAGTAACGTTTCAAACTGGCAAAGCATGCTGGGAAATCCCTGGCTCCCTTAAAATGGCCCCGACGTTACACTGCCCCCCCCTGGACTGGTTTCTGTCCCCAGAAAATTCAAAGTCCACTTTCAGAAATCCAACGCGAGTCAGCCCGGTGCCAGGGCGGCATGCACGGGCCATCTGAGTCTCGGTCAGAGTATCTGGTTGGGGTAGGGTTCCGGTTTGGCCACCAGCGGGCGGATGGACACATCTTACAGCCTCTGTAGGACCACGCACAGTCCCTTCCCTGGCAGCGGGAGTCCCAGGCCCGCTCCGGCCGACTCCCACCGCTGCCAGATCTCCCAGGCGGCCGCTGACCCGCGTCCATGCGTCCAGCCCTTGCCGCGCCTGGAAAGTGGCCGCATCTTCGTCCTGCTCGCTCCGCTGCGTCGCTCCTGCGCCGAGGGCCTCCGTGACGTCACCGAAAGGAAAAGCATCGGGTAGCGGTAGGACACGCACAGTTCCTCCTCTGGCAGCGGGAGTCCCATGACTCCTACTGCTGCCAGGACCTCCCAGTCGGCCGCTGGCCTGCGTCCAAGCGTCCAGCCCCTGCCGATCCCGAGAAAAGACCGGATCTGTCCTGCTCGCTCCACTGCTGCTGCGCTCCAAAGGCCTCTGTGACATCATCTGCCGGGGGAAACATCTGCAGGAGGCGGCTTTTTCCCCGTCCATGCCACCTCGCTCTAATTTAGCGTCGGCGAGGGGCCAGTTTGTCGTGCGCTGTGTGCGGGGCAGTACCATGCCATGTACCCTGGCTCTGTGCAGCGGAAGCCGTCCTTCCTCGCGTCGCCACGGCTGTTTCCTTCGTGCACGCGCTGCTGTGATCTGCCGTAGCTCCTCCTCCACTCACTCTCAGCACGGTGGTTTCCTCTGATGATCAGCGCGGCAGCCAACTCGACCTGGGCCAGGCGGTCATCCAACAGGTTCTCGCCGTTGTAGCGGGGAATCTTGGCCCGCTGCTGGATGGATGAGACTGTCATCTCCCGGTCGATTGCCGCTCCTAATCGCTCTGGAATCGCCAGCCCGTCCTGCCCTGAAAAGGGCGGGAAACGGGGCTGGTTTGCTCTGCTCCGTCCTTCGCGGCGAAGCTCTCCAGGGGCCGGCGTCTCAGCTCTACACTCCGTTCCCGGCTGAGCGATGAATCGCTCCGGCCGCTGTACCTCCGCCTGGATCTTCATCTTGCTCCATATCCCACTCCTGACACCAGTGTGACGTACTGCTCGACATGGCGACGTCCCACCGGGAGATTCGAACTCACGCCTCCCCGCTCCGGAGTCCCGCACTCTACCTGTGTCGCCAATAGGGTCAACCCACTTGGCAAGCCAAGCAGGGTGCTCATATTGAGTTCGCTACACTACTCCCCTCTGGTTCTCGACATCGTCCCGATGTCAGCGCCCCATTACTGCTTTGGACAGGAGATCCCACTTCTGACACCAGTGTAACGTGCTGCTCGACATGGCGACGTCCCACTGGGAGATTCGAACTCACGCCTCCCGCTCCGGAGTCCCGCACCCTACCTGTGTCGCCAATAGGGTCAACCCACTTGGCAAGCCAAGTAGGGTGCTCATATTGAGTTCGCTACACTACTCCCCTCTGGTTCTCGACATCGTCCCGATGTCAGCGCCCCATTACTGCTTTGGACAGGAGATCCCACTTCTGACACCAGTGTAACGTGCTGCTCGACATGGCGACGTCCCACCGGGAGATTCGAACTCACGCCTCCCGCTCCGGAGTCCCGCACCCTACCTGTGTCGCCAATAGGGTCAACCCACTTGGCAGCCAACTCGACCTGGGCCAGGCGGTCATCCAACAGGTTCTCGCCGTTGTAGCGGGGAATCTTGGCCCGCTGCTGGATGGATGAGACTGTCATCTCCCGGTCGATTGCCGCTCCTAATCGCTCTGGAATCGCCAGCCCGTCCTGCCCTGAAAAGGGCGGGAAACGGGGCTGGTTTGCTCTGCTCCGTCCTTCGCGGCGAAGCTCTCCAGGGGCCGGCGTCTCAGCTCTACACTCCGTTCCCGGCTGAGCGATGAATCGCTCCGGCCGCTGTACCTCCGCCTGGATCTTCATCTTGCTCCATATCCCACTCCTGACACCAGTGTGACGTACTGCTCGACATGGCGACGTCCCACCGGGAGATTCGAACTCACGCCTCCCCGCTCCGGAGTCCCGCACTCTACCTGTGTCGCCAATAGGGTCAACCCACTTGGCAAGCCAAGCAGGGTGCTCATATTGAGTTCGCTACACTACTCCCCTCTGGTTCTCGACATCGTCCCGATGTCAGCGCCCCATTACTGCTTTGGACAGGAGATCCCACTTCTGACACCAGTGTAACGTGCTGCTCGACATGGCGACGTCCCACTGGGAGATTCGAACTCACGCCTCCCGCTCCGGAGTCCCGCACCCTACCTGTGTCGCCAATAGGGTCAACCCACTTGGCAAGCCAAGTAGGGTGCTCATATTGAGTTCGCTACACTACTCCCCTCTGGTTCTCGACATCGTCCCGATGTCAGCGCCCCATTACTGCTTTGGACAGGAGATCCCACTTCTGACACCAGTGTAACGTGCTGCTCGACATGGCGACGTCCCACCGGGAGATTCGAACTCACGCCTCCCGCTCCGGAGTCCCGCACCCTACCTGTGTCGCCAATAGGGTCAACCCACTTGGCAGCCAACTCGACCTGGGCCAGGCGGTCATCCAACAGGTTCTCGCCGTTGTAGCGGGGAATCTTGGCCCGCTGCTGGATGGATGAGACTGTCATCTCCCGGTCGATTGCCGCTCCTAATCGCTCTGGAATCGCCAGCCCGTCCTGCCCTGAAAAGGGCGGGAAACGGGGCTGGTTTGCTCTGCTCCGTCCTTCGCGGCGAAGCTCTCCAGGGGCCGGCGTCTCAACTCTACACTCCGTTCCCGGCTGAGCGATGAATCGCTCCGGCCGCTGTACCTCCGCCTGGATCTTCATCTTGCTCCATATCCCACTCCTGACACCAGTGTGACGTACTGCTCGACATGGCGACGTCCCACCGGGAGATTCGAACTCACGCCTCCCCGCTCCGGAGTCCCGCACTCTACCTGTGTCGCCAATAGGGTCAACCCACTTGGCAAGCCAAGCAGGGTGCTCATATTGAGTTCGCTACACTATATATGATCAGAGGTGGGTACAGTAGCCAAAAATTCTACTAATATAAAGGCAGTGCTTTGAAATTAATAATTAAAAGTAGACAACCACAAATTTCTGGTTAAGGGTACAAAGAGCAGCCACTTAAAAACTTGAGTAATGACTTCTGTCTTCAAGGTTTGAGGTTTTTCTCCAAAATGTATAACAATTTTCTTATAGTTTTTTACTTTTCTCGGTAAGTTTATCTAAATTTGAAGCCATTTTCCTCATTTGTAACTTTCTCTTGTAAAATTATGACTTTTCTTGTATATTTGAGACTTTGTTATGAATTTGTGGATTATTTTATAGCTAATTTTGGTCTATTTTATATAAAATTACAATTTTCTTTAATAAATTTGGAACAGATTGTGGTAAAATTTTGACTTTTTCCTTTATATAATTTACACTTTTGACCATAATTTTGCAGAGCCAGAACAGAACAATAACACTGGTCAACACCAAATTTATTGTCTAAGTTTTTTTAGCTGATTTAGGATCATTTTGATGTGCTGAATCCAAAAATCACATTGGTTTTGCACAATCAGGTCAACTTTTTGAACTATGGCCACATGTTGGTTTTTACGTTTTTGTTTACATGTACGGGTACTTTCGCTTTATATGATGCAAAATTCTTTTTTATTTCTTGAAATTTCTTGAACTCTGAAGAGTTTGCATGCGCCAGTTTATGACATGATGTCATAAATTGTCATGATGGCTGATTACTGTTGGATTCTGAAGAGAGACATCCCTGCCGCTGAGCATTCTAGAGGTTTCAATAAACGGAAGTTGAAGCTCGGAATTTTGAACAATGATGACGTAACATTCAATTTATATGTACATACCTTTATCAATGTCTACTATTCAATTTACAGTAATTGAAGTTTGTAACATTTAATCAATAAATTGTGTTAGAAAACTATTTTTTCACTTAAAAATCTATTTTGGATGAGAAATATTAACAAAAATCAACCGATAATGTCACAAAAATGTAATCGATTTAGTCAGAAGATCAGATTTTTTAAAAATCAACTTAGCATAAAAACCTGACCTGATGGAGAGAAACGGATAATTCAGCTCACGTGCCAGGTGCAGCAACAGAGAAACAATCAAACAATAATGCACGTTTGAGAATCTTTATTATATAGCAAAAACTCCACACAGCTACAGAACAGTCACTCGCCAGAGGAAGGAGCCTGTGGAGACTCAGGCAGATTCATTTTGTCTTCTTTTAATTATTTATCTTTAGTTCTTATTAAAGACAAAAATAGAATAGAAAGGAGATGTCTTTACCTTCTTAACATGTTTCGACTGTACACTACAGCCTTCGTCAGAAGAGTCAGCTGATTGCTGTCAGGTGTCATTTTATCAGCTGATTTTCGTAGGCGGGGCCAGCTCAGCAGATCTGTCAGATCCACCGAGCTGGCCCCGCCTTCCGCCGTCAGATGGTCTCTGGAGAATGTGGTCCCAGGTGTGGGAAAGCATAAAGGCCCCCTCATCTCGGTTCATGGTGTCTTTTCCCGGCTTCCTGATCTCTATGGCCTCCTTGATCCAGCGTTTGTGTCTGTTGCTCTCTGATCCAATAATTTTTGCGTTGTCCCAGTCCATGATGTGGTTATTACCTCCGCCAATTAGGTTATGTTTTCATCAGCGTTGGTTTGTCTGTCTGTCTGTCTGTTTGTTTGTTAGCAAGATAACTCAAAAAGTTATGGACAGATTTTCATGAAATTTTCAGAAATGGGGTATCCTACAGATGATTACATTTTGGTGGTGATCCATCACAACACTTGGAAAAAAAACAAAAAAACAAAACAAGCATCACAGTATAGCTAATCTATGCCACTTGCGAATGGCATTTTTTTCATGGTCAAGGAATCTATAAAGTTAGACAAATGTAGGATTAATATTTATGATGTTAAACACTGTATGGGGGAACTGTGGCGCTTGGCAGAGGTCTGCGCTCTCCGAGTGCTTTTCTAGTTTCTTTTGCAGTGATCTGATATTGCTGATTTTAATGTTTCTTAAGATAAGATAAGATAAGATAAGATAAGATAAGATAAGCCTTTATTAGTCCCACAACGGGGAAATTCCAGGATTGCAACAGCACAGGGATAGCAACACTCAGAGCAACAATCAGAAGGCAAGAAAAACAAAACAAGCAAGCAAGAGCAGCTAATATACATATGTACATATTACTATAAAATATATATATACACACACACAGACACACAGTGCAGAGCATTGTAGCTGGATGGAATAAATATATGAATATATAAACACACAGTGCAGAGCATTGTAGCTAGATGGGATGAAACAGCATAACCCTCTACTTAGTTATCCTACATGGTATGATTATGTGCCCATACATATTCTCACCCTCCATAGCGACCGGTATTTTCCTAGTTGTATGCCAGAGGGGACCATTGTGTAAGTCTATTGCATCTTTTGCATTTAAAAACTATTAGTTTGTTACGTCTTTTTGCTATCTCTGCGAGCAGCCCTGCTTAGGTTGTACAGTCTGACAGCCGTTGGTAGGAAGGACCTGCGAAACCTCTCGGTTGTGCACCTGGGATGATGTAGTCTGCTGCTAAATGAGCTCCTCAGTGCATTCAGTACGTCCTGCATAGGGTGGAACTCGGACTCCAGCAGAGATGACAGTTTAGCCACCGTCCTTCTCTCTCCTATCTCCTCCATCGGATCAAGGCGCTGCCCCAGGACAGAGCTAGCTTTCTTAATCAGTTTGTTCAGTCTCTTCCTATCGGCTGCTGTAATGCCACTGCCCCAGCAGACCACTCCAAAAGTGATGGCTGATGCCACCACCGTGTCATAGAATGTCTTCAGCAGCGCCCCTTGTACACCAAAAGACCTGAGTCTCCTCAGCAGGAACAGCCTGCGCTGTCCCTTCTTGTAGAGTGCGTCAGTATTGTGTGACCAGTCTAGTTTATTGTTCAGATGAACACCCAGGTACTTATAGGATGTCACCATCTCGATGTCTGTTCCCTGTATATTTACTGGTGCTGTGAGGGGCTGCCCATGCCTGCGGCAGTCCACCACCAGCTCCTTAGTTTTCCTTGCGTTGATCTGGAGGCAGTTCCGATGGCACCAGTCTACGAAGTCCTGGATAAGCCCTCTGTACTCAGCTTCATCTCCATTGGAGATGAGGCCAACGATCGCAGAGTCATCAGAGAACTTCTGTAGATGGCAGTGTGTTGTGTTGTGTGAGAAGTCCGCAGTATAAAGAGTGAACAGGAAGGGAGCCAGCACCGTTCCCTGGGGGGCCCCCGTGCTACTGATGATCGTGTCGGACACACAGTCCCGGGTTCTCACAAACTGAGGCCGGTTCGTGAGGTAGTCCAGGATCCATGATGACAGGTGCTGGTCCACCCCTGCGCGCAGCAGCTTGTCCTTCAGGATCATCGGTTGGATGGTGTTGAAAGCACTGGAGAAGTCAAAGAACATGATCCTCACCATATTCCCGGGCTTCTCCAGGTGGGACAGAGAACGGTGAAGGAGGAAGATCACCGCATCCTCCACCCCAATGCCATGCTGGTAGGCGAACTGGAGTGGATCCATCGCTGGTTCCACCAGGGGGCGGAGGTGAGCAAGGAGCAGTCTCTCCAGGGTCTTCATCAAGTGGGACGTCAAGGCCACCGGTCTGTAGCTGTTCAGGTCTTTGGGGTGGGAAGTTTTTGGTACAGGTACCACACAAGATGTTTTCCACAGCTGTGGTACCCTCCCCAGTTTCAGGCTCAGGTTGAAGATATACGTCACAATCCCACACAGCTGGTCTGCACAGGACTTGAGGAGCTTTGCGCTGATGCCGTCCGGTCCCGACGCCTTCCTCGCCTTGATCTTCCTCAGCTCCGTCCTCACCTGGGTCCTGGTCAGGGTCAGGATGGGGGGCTGTGTGTTGGGGGTGGGGGGGTGTTGGTGGAGTGGGGAGTGGGCAACAGGACTTGATTTCTTTAGAGGCAGCAGTGGTTGTTGTGCAGTCAGGGGGGAGGGCGGTTGGTCAAACCTATTGAAAAACAGATTCAGGTTGTTCGCCCACTCCCTGCCCCCCGTGGCCTGGGGGGAGGTATTCTGGAGCCCAGAGATGGTTTTGAGGTTTCTCCAGACCCTGCTGATGTCGCTGTGTTGCAACTTGTCCTCCATCTTCTTCCTGAAGCTGTCCTTGCCTTCTCTGATCTTTCTCCTCAGCTCCCTCTGTACGGACTTCAGCATCTCCCTATTCCCCGACCTGAAGATCCTCTTCTTCTCTCTCAGAAGTGTTTTAATCTCAGGGTTGATCCAGGGTTTGTTGTTTGAGCAACACCGTATGGTCTTGGTGGGAACGGATTTGTCCACACAGAAGCTGATGTAGCCCGTGAAGGTGTGAATGAGGCCATCGATGTCCTCACCATATGGATCGCAGATTCTTGTTCTGCCTTTTCTTTTTGTGATCTTGTGAGACCATCTGACGGCGGGAGGCGGGGCCGGCTCGGTGGATCTGACAGATCTGCTGAGCTGGCCCCACCTACGAAAGTCAGCTGATAAATGTCACCTGGCAGCAATCAGCTGACTCTTCCAACGAAGGCTGCAGTGTACAGTCGAAACATGTTAAAAAGGTAAAGACATCTCCTTTCTATTTTTGTCTTCAATAAGAACTAAAGATAAATAATTAAAAGAAGACAAAATGAACCTACTTGAGCTTTTACGTGGAAGTTATGGACAAGATTGCATTAAAGACTTCCGCTGGCTGGAGAAATTGGAGAAAACACGGGCACGCTTCAGAAACCACCTGTGATTTAACCTCCGTTGCAGAGATGAGGATGTTACACCGATAAGCCTCAACATACGAAATCCAATTCCAACCAAAAACGCAGAGAAAATTATCAGTAAAGCACGGAAAGACCTCATCAAAGAACAGTTAAGAATGATGGCAAACACAGTGGACAGAATCAATAACCAGATCAAGGAGGAAATGGACATTTTCAAGAAACACTACCCGACCGACCAGGAAGCGCAGGAGCAGATAGAAGCACAATTAAAACACGCACACGAACAAGAATTCATTATAACGAAAAACCACCAATTAAAAAAACTAAAAAAAACTTACAGAAAGGAAGAAGGACGAAGACAAACACACACGGAAATGAACGCTAAGTGGGTCAAAAACTTGTCAAAACGCACACTCACAGACACGGAGAAAACAGTGCTGAGCAGAGGACTGAACTTCGCCATCACACCAGCCAGAATACCTCATGAAGAATCCATCCTGGCAACAGAACTGGCATGTGAAAAAATCCAGGACCAAGGGGAAAAAGCATCACTCCGGAACGCAGTCGCAGGAATCCTCAAAACGGCCAAATTACCACAAAGCAACGTTACAAAAGAAGAAGAAAAAGCATTAAACTCACTCAAGACAGATAAAACGATCACCATCCTCACAGCAGATAAAGGCAGAACCACAGTAATATTGGACATGGAAGCATATGAAAAACAGATGGAAACCATGTTGGCAGATGAAAGCACATATGAAATCATAAAAACAAACCCCACAGAAGAAAAGAAAAAAATGCTAAAAGCCCTTCTTAAACCCCTATTAGAAAGCAAAAAAAAATCACAGAAGATGCATATGATCACCTGATTCCCACAGCCAGCATCACCCCCCGGATCTATGGAACCCCAAAAATACACAAAAAGGATATCCCACTGCAGCCAATAATAGACAGTATCGGATCAGTCATGTACAACTTATCAAAAGCCCTGGTTGAAATCATCAAACCCCTCCTTGGACTATCAGATTTCCACTGTAAAAACTCAAAAGAGCTGGCACAAGAACTCAAAGATATGAAAATAGAATCAGATGAGATCCTCATTTCACATGACGTCATTTCATTATTCACAAAGACCCCTGTTGACGTCACACTACATATAGTGCAAGAACGCCTCAATAATGACAGTACCTTTAAAAGACGCACCAATCTCACAGTTCACGACATAACCAAGTTATTACAGTTTGTTGCAAAATCCACCTATTTTCAATACAGAGGAAAAATCTAAAGACAAAAAGAAGGATTTGCAATGGGAGACCCACTATCAGCCATCATGAGCAGCTTTTTCATGGAGGATCTGGAAAACAAAGCCATCAACACAGCACCTACACAATGTAAACCCACCCTTTGGAAGAGATACATGGACGACATTCTGGAAAAAATAAGGAAAGGACATACACAAGAACTCACTGACCATCTGAACAGCACGGACAGCACTGGGAACATAAAATTCACACACGAAGAGGAGGAAAATGGCACCATAGCCTTTCTGGACATGAAAATCCACCACAACGAGGACAGCAGCATAAAAATCACAGTCTACAGGAAACCAACCCACACAGATCAATACCTACTATGGACATCAGAACACCCCACAGCACACAAGCTATCAGTTGTCAGGATGTTATATGAACGAGCCACCATCATCACAGACCAAGAAGAAAGACAGGAGGAGGAAACCACATAATACATGCACTTATTCGCTGCCAATATCCAGTATGGGCCATAAACAAAGGGAAACAGCAAGTCAAAAACAAAGAAAATAAACAGGAAATAAGACACAGAACAAAAGCCGAAATCAAAAACAAGGACACCATAACTATACCATACATCCGAGGGATCACGGAACCAATTCAAAGGATCATGAAAAAATACAAAATAAACACAGCAGTAAAACCACACAAAAAATTAAGACAGTTATTAGTACACCCCAAGTACAAAATAGAACAAGACAAAAAATGCAATGTAATATATGAAATATCATGCAGATCATGCAACAAAACCTACATTGGAGAAACTGGAAGATCATTCACCACAAGGAAAAAAGAACACCAGAAGGAATGTGAGAAGGAAACACAAGGACGACTCACAAGATCACAAAAAGAAAAGGCAGAACAAGAAACATTAAAATCAGCAATATCAGATCACTGCAAAAGAAATAATCACATCATGGACTGGGACAAAGCAAAAATTATTGGATCAGAGAGCAACAGACATAAACACTAAATCAAGGAGGCCATAGAGATCAGGAAGCGGGGAAAAGACACCATGAATCGAGATGAGGGGGCCTTTATGCTTTCCCACACCTGGGACCACATTCTCCAGAGACCATCTGACAGCAGAAGGTGGGGCCGGCTTGGTGGATCTGACAGACTGTTGAGCTGGCCCCGCCTATGAAAATCAGCTGATAAATGTCACCTGGCAGCAATCAGCTGACTCTTCTGACGAAGGCTGCAGTGTACAGTTGAAACATGTTAAGAAGGTAAATACATCTCCTTTCTATTCTATTTTTGTCTTTAATAAAAACTAAAGATAAATAAAAAAAAAAGAGCCTGTGGAGAGAAGACGAGAGCTGTAAGAGGAGGAAAGGAGTAAGGGATAATGGGCGAGCCAAATTACCACTTATGTGGGCTCCAAGAGAGCACCGGCAGGACTCCAGCGGGGAATAGACGAACCAGCAGGGTAGGGAATGAGCTGGTGGAACCTGACCAGGTGGAGGTTACTGTTGGTGAGGGATGGTGTGGCAGGAGAGCGCGTGCAGTCCCAGTGACACAACCGCACGATGGCAGCAACCTGAACAAGGGAATAAAGCCCACAGGTTAATAATTTCTTTACCCAGTGTGTGATGACTTGCTGTCGTAGTGGTAGTATACCCAGACGAGCCAGCGTTGAATCACTGAAGGATGCTTCCTTAAGTAAGCTGGCCGATGAGAGGGCGCAGGTGTGTCCTCTCCCTCAGGTGTGATGATGAGCTGGTGAGAGATGAACGGGACGAAGGGGGCGCGCTCTCGCTGCCTGTGACAGGGCCCCCCCTTCTAGGAGCGCCTCCTCGCAGTCCATATGGCTTGTTGGGATGGGCACGGTGATACAACCGGAGCATCTCCTTGTCCAGGATTCGGGACGAGGGAACCCAGGACCATTCCTCCGGACCGTAGCCCTCCTAATCAACCAAATACTGGAGGCCCCGGCCTCGACGGCGAACATCCAAGATCCAGTGGACTGTGTGGGCCTGGTGGCCGTTGATAATCCAGGGAGGAGGAGCCAGCTTCGGGGAGGGGCAGAGAGGACTGACCAAGAGGGGCTTGATGTGAGAGACATGAAAGGTTGGGTTCACCCGCAGGGCTGGTGGAAGTGTGAGTTGCACTGAGGCATTGTCGACAATACTGGAGGTCGGAAAAGGCCCGATGAAGCGAGGAGAGTTTCTTCGCCGTCGTCTTCAGCAGAACCTGACTGGTTGCCAACCAGACCTGCTGCCCTATGGTGTACTTGGGGGCAGGCACACATCACTTAACAGCTGCAGCCCGGTTGTGCTCAACAGAACGGGCAAAGGCGGCGTGCATCGATCTCCAGACCTGCCTGCAGCGGCAAGCGTGAGCCCCCATGGAGGGAACCGCGACCTCCCTCTTGGTCATGGGTAGGAGCAGAGGCGTGTAGCCTAATGATGCTTCAAATGGAGTGAGCCCCGTTGCCGTGGAGATAGCTGAGTTCATAGAATATTCCACCCAGGTCAGGTGCAAGCTCCAAGATGAAGGGTGTTCGGCTGCCACGCATCGCAGGGTGGCTTCCAAGGACTGGTTGGTGTGCTCTGCCTGCCTGTTGCTCTGAGGATGGTTCCCAGAGGAGAGGCTCACCGTCGTCCCCAGGGTGCGGCAGAAGGCCCTCCAAACTTGTGATGTGAACTGCGGGCTCTGGTCAGACACGATGCCAACAGGGATCCCATGGAGTCGGATCACGTGTTCAGTCAGGAGGATGGCCGTCTCCAAGGCTGAAAGGAGTTTGGGAAACACCACCAGGTGGACAGCCTTGGAGAAGCGGTCCACAATGGTCATGACGAAGTCCACAGCGATGTGCGACCATGAGCGACCGGGGATGGGGAGAGGATGGAGAAGCCCAGCCTGGAATGGGGGGGCGGGGGAGAATTGGACTTGCCCCAGACGCAGGTCTGACAGGCCCGCACGTACTCCCACACATCTCGCCGCAGCATGGGCCACCAGAACACCCACCGAACCAGATCCGTCATGCAGGTTATCCCAGGATGTCAGACGAAGCGGCTGGTGTGACCTCACTGGATGACGTCACTGCGGAGGGCAGCGGGGACGTACAGGCGGTTCCGGGGGCACCCTGCTGGTACAGGCTCCTGAGACTGGGCCTGACGGACCTCCGCTCGATATCCCACGTAAGGGCACCGAGGATGCAAGAAGAGGGAAAAATGTGTTGGGGGTGGGAAGGGGGCACTACCTCCTTGGAATCAAACTGGCACGATGGTGTGTCCGGTTTGGTGTTTCGAGAGCCAGGCTGGTAGGTGATGGTGAAATTAAACCGCTGGAAAAATAAAGTCCTGTGAGCCTGCCTGGCATTAAGTCAGCGGGTCGACGGCAAATACTCAGGGTTTTTGTGGTCGGTCCACATGACAATGGGGTGAATAGCCCCCTCTAACCAATGCCTCCATTCCTCCAGTGCCAATTTAGTAGCAAGCAGCTCTGTCCCCTACGTCGTAATTCCTCTCGGCCGGCGTGAGCCGATGGGAGAAATACGCGTACGGATGGAGCTTCTGATCGGAAGATGCGTGCTGTGAGAGGACAGCGCCCACCCCCGAATCAGATGCATCCACCTCAAGGACGAACTGGAGCTGCGTGTCGACCTGAGCCAAGATTGGCATTTCAGTGAACAGGCCCTTTACTTTGTAAAAGGCCTACTCCGCTGCCTCGGTCCATCAAAACGGGACCTTAACAGAGGTCAGCTGTGTTAAGGGCAGTGCTACCCCACTGTAGTTCCTGATGAACCTGGGATAAAAGTTTGCGAACCTGAGGAAGCGTTGAAGCTCCTTGCGGGAGTGGGGTGTCGGCCAATCAAGCACAGCCCTCACCTTGGCCGGGTCGGCAATCAGTCTCCCTTCAGCCACTATGAAGCCCAAGAAGGTGGTAGATGTAGTGGAGAACTCACGCTTCTCGGCCTTAATGTAGAGCTGGTTCTCCAAGAGCCATTGTAAAACTGCTCTGACATGGACCTCATGTTCCTCTGGCGAGCGGGAGAAAATCAAAATGTCATCTAAATAGATGAACATAAATAGATAGAGTATATCGCGGAGGACGTGGTTAATTCACTATTGGAAGACAGTGGGGGTGTTGGTGAGACCAAGTGGCATAACCAAATACTCAAATTGCCCCAGGTGGGTTTTAAACGCTGTCTTCCACTCGTCCCCCTCACAAATGCAAATTAGATGGTACGCGTTGCGTAAGTCTAATTTAGTGAACACCCGTGAGCGCTGAAGGAGCTCGAATGCCGAATTCATCAAGGGCAGATGATATTTGTCCTTAACTGTTATGGCATTGAGCTCCCGGTAGTTGATACACAGGCGCAGCGAGCCATCCTTCTTGCCGATAAAGAGGAACCCGGCCCCAAGCGGAGCCGTAGATGGCCGAATAAGGCCGGCATTCAGTGACTCTTTAATATACTTCTCCATCGCCTCTCTCTCCGGCCCAGAAATGCTGTAGAGCTGGCTGGATGGCAGCTTCGCCCCCAAGATGAGGTCCACAGCACAGTCATAAGAGCGGTGAGGCGGAAGCGACAGCGCTCTCAACTTGCTGAAGACCTCCCCCAAATTGTGATAAGCCCGGGGGACGAGGCTGAGGTCCAACGGCTCGACCGGAGAGGGAGAGACAGGGAGAGAAGGAGCACATTCAGCTGAACTTAAACAATTGGCCAAACAGAATGGGCTCCAGGAGGAGATTGAATTACGTCCCCAGTTCATAATGGTGCTGTGCCTCCGGAGCCACGGATACCCTAGAATCATCGGGGATGATGAATTTGGAAGAATTGGGAACGTGAGTTCCTCCCGATGATTCCTGGACAAGAGGACGGCAACTGGCCTCGTGTATTCGGCGACTACCACAAACTCACGGCTGGATATGGTGGTAATACATTGATTATGGGGCAGTTTAAGAGTGGGAATACCCAGGTCCCGACCGAGCCGGGCCGACACAAAATTGCCCTCTGCCCCTGAGTCAGCTAACGCCAAGACCCTCCTCTCGACCCCCAGCAATTGCACGAGGGCCAGAATAGAGAAATTGCCAGGGGAAGTTAATTTGGTCCCGCCCCCCCAGACCCCCACGGTTACTGATGGGCCGCGTCTTTTTGGCCACTGGGGGCACTCGTCCCGACAGTACTTCGGAGAACCACAGTACATGCATGCGCCAGTCCTCCTCCTTCGCCGAAGCTCATCATTGGTTAATTGAAACTGACAGAGGTCCATCAGCTCGGGAGGAGATACCGGCCCCCCTAGTGTCAGTCCCCACAGCGGGCACCCGCTCGGCAGACGAACAAGAGGAGGCCTGCCGCTCCTTTGCGCACTCACAATAACGGTTGTCCAACCCCACAACCTGATCAATGAGACCATGGAGCATGTCGGGAATGGCATAAACCGCCAGGTCGTTGTGGAGGTGGGCGTTTAACCTGTGGAGGAACACGCTGCGTAATGCAACCTCGTTCCACCCCAAGTCCGCCGCTTCGACCCGAAACTCCACAGAAAACTTGGCCATAAACCGAGCCCCCTGGCAGAGAGTCATCAGGCGGCTCATTATGTTCCCTTGACTCTCGGTGTGGTCGAACGTGCGGCAAAAAGCAGTCACAAATTGGTCAAACGTGTAACTACGGCCCTCTGGGCTGTCTGCTGTGGCCCGAGCCCAACTGAGGGCTCGGTTTCACAGCAGTAGGGTGAAAAACTGGATTTTTGTGGCATCCCCCAGGTACCCCCCCCCCCCCAGACCTGCTCCAAATGTATCCGTACTTGATGGAGGAACTCCTTACACTTTCCCACCTCCCCCGCTTACGGGGCAGGTGTGGGAACGGAGGTGGTACGGTGCACCGGTGGTTGAACAATGGGAGCAGGCTGAGGAGGAGAACCGGAGGAGCCACCCCGGCCAAATGCTGTGTGATGGTGTCCAATTGCCGCATCATCATTTGCAGCTGCTGGCCCATCACGGTAATTTGTTGCTTGGACACCTCTAGGCGATCCAGAGCAGATTGCCCTGCTGTTGCACCTGCTGAGCCAAGGTTAAGGCTGGCTCGTTCTGTCATGACTGATTAGATAATTCAGCCCACGTGCAAGGTGCAGCAACAGAGAGACAATCAAACAATAATACACATTTGAGGATCTTTATTAAATAGCAAAAAACTCTGCACAGCTACAGAACAGTCACTCACCAGAGGAAGGAGCCTATGGAGAGAAGACGAGAGCTGTAAGAGGAGGAAAGGAGTAAGGGATAATGGGCGAGCCAAATTACCACTTATGTGGGCTCCAAGAGAGCACCGGCAGGACTCCAGCGGGGAATAGACGAACCAGCAGGGTAGGGAATGGTGAAGCCTGACCAGGTGGAGGTTACTGTTGGTGAGGGATGGTGTGGCAGGAGAGTGAGCGCAGTCCCAGTGACACACCCGCACGATGGCAGCAATCTGAACAAGGGAATAAAGCCCACAGGTTAATAATTTCTTTACCCAGTGTGTGATGACTTGCTGTCGTAGTGGCAGTATACCCAGACAAGCCAGCGTTGAATCACTGAAGGATGCTTCCTTAAGTACGCTGGCCGATGAGAGGGCGCAGATGTGTCCTCTCCCTCAGGTGTGATGATGAGCTGGTGAGAGATGAACGGGACGGAGGGGGCGCCCTCTCACTGCCCATGACATTTCTGTTATAATATTTCTATATATTTATAGTTTTTAGAAATCTCACCACCCAGACAGCAGGAAAAATCTCCCTTATTTTGAAATCCTAATGTTGGCACGTTTAGTTTGTCTGAAGACTGCTGATGGATGCGCACGCAGCGACCGGCAGCAGGTGAAAAAAGTTTGACGTCTGTGTCTCTGTTTTTATGCACCTTAATGTGTTTTAACGTAATTCTCTGTGCCGTTTTTGTCCTTAAATGTTTGTGGACTATATAACGAAGAGCTCCCTGGTTCCATCAGTATGGATTTCCTTCTTGTTTTGTCATTTCTTTCTTACTGGCTCTTTGTTTTGGAGGTAAGCGCGATCGCGGTCACGCCGAGAAGAACGCAGTATTCCAGAGAAATGTTACTGCATTTAAACATGGATAATGCAGCATCTGTGTTTGAGTCTGTGCCGCAACTGCTGGACTTTATTTTAAGAGATTTTCATGCACACAGCAATGAAAAGAGAGACAAGAGGAGGAAACGCGGAAAGCGTGGAGGCGTAAGATTAAATCTGAGGAGGCATCAGCTTAACCGCATTCCTCTTCCTTCCATTATTATGGGGAACGTACAATCCCTGAGAAATAAAGTGGATGAAATTCAAGGAAATGTACAATATCAGAAGGATTTCAAGAACTGCTGTGTCATGGCTTACACGGAGACGTGGCTGACAGCGCATGACCGGGACCCGGACCTGTGTATTGACGGCTTTGGAGCCCCACTTCGCTCGGATTGGCAGGAAGAGGTAACGGGGAAACGTCAGGGGGGCAGCGTATGTTTATATATTAATAAACAGTACTGTACATCTGTCACGGTCAGAGAGCGCATCTGTACACCAGATGTGGAGCTGCTGTCTGTATCTCTACGCCCCTTTTATCTGCTCTGCGAGTTCCCCCAACTTTTCATAACGACTGTGTACATTCACCCGAGGGCGGATGCTGACTCCGCCTCCAGCACCGTCTTTGATGTGGTACAGCAGTTGCAGTCGATTTCCCCAGAGGCTCCAAATTTTATACTTGGGGATTTAACCATGTGTCTCTAAAGAAGACACTTAAAAACTTTTATCAGTATGTCTCCTGACCAACCAGGTGAGAAAAGACATTGGACCTGTGCTATGGATCCATAGAGAGGGCCTATAAATCTATTCCCCTTCTTCCTTTAGGATCCTCAGATCACAACTGTGTACATTTGCTGCCCACATATAAAACTGCTCTCAGAAGAGACAAGGCGAAGACCAGAGACATAAATGTGTGGATAGAGGATTCAGTGCACTGCCTCCAGGAATGCTTTAACTGTACGGACTGGGAGGTGTTCACACTGTCCTGCGGAGAAGATTTGGACTCTTTAGTGGACGTGACATGCTCACACATGGCTTTCTGCAGAGACATGATCGTTCCACGTAAACATGTCAAAATATATCCCAACAACAAACCATGGGTTACAAAATCAGTTAAATCCTGCTTAAAGAGGAAAGCACTCGCCTTTAAACAGAGGTCTGTTTCTGAGCTACAGGTTGCCACAAAAGAGCTGAAGTCTGAAATTTTAAGAGCAAAACAGAATTATAAATCAGAGTTGGAAAGCAAGATGGCAACAAAGAAACTTGGTTCAGCCTGGGCCAGTATGAAAACTATTGCAGGCCTTCAGAGAACAGAGCACAGTAAATCGTGTGTTTTTAGATGGTTTTAATTCAGACACAGAGCTGGCTAATGCTCTTAATTGTTTTTATGGTTGTTTTGACTCCTTTGATTTTAGCGCAGAAACCCAAGATTTGAAACAGAAACTCAAAGACAATCAGCACTTTAATATTGAGGTGTAGGATGTTAAAAGGGAGTTCTGTGCTGTAAAAGTGAACAATAGTCAGGGCCCTGATAATATATGTGGGCGCTTGGTAAAGTCCTGTGCACATGAACTGAGTCCTGTGTTTTACTACATTTTCAGTAAGTCCTTACAGACACAACATGTGCCTAAGATCTGGAAAGATGCCGTGGTTGTCCCCGTTCCAAAATCCAGCTGTCCTAAAACGGTAACTGATTTCAGACCAGTTGCTTTGACTTCAATTTTAATGAAAATTTTTGAAAAATTGGTCAAATTTGAGGTCCTAAAGCAGACTGAGCATGCATAGGATCCTTTGCAGTTTGCCTATAGGCCTCACAGAGGAGTGGAGGATGCCACTGTCACTCTGTTTAACATGCTTTTTAAACATCTGGATTTTAATGGGACACACGCCAGGCTTTTATTTGTGGACTTTTCTTCCGCCTTTAATACAATCCAACCTCATATTTTAGTTGAAAGGCTCCTGCAACCATTTGATTTGAGCAATAATCTGGTGGGTTGGATTCTGGATTTCTTAACCAACAGGACGCAGAGAGTAAGGGTCAATGGTACATTGTCTGACCAAAAGTGCTCTTCTACTGGCTCTCCTCAGGGGTGTGTGTTGTCACCACTACTCTTCATCCTGTACACAAACATGTGTTAGAGCAGACATGACAACAGACACATTATAAAGTATGCTGATGATTCAGTTGTTGTCAGTCTCCTCCAGGATGGTGAGAGTGGCCACGGCCCAGTAGTTGATGATTTTGTTCACTGGTGTGAGGATTCCTTCCTGCAGCTGAATACGACAAAAACTAAAGACATGATTATTGACTTTAGGAGGAAAACTCCTAGGCACAAAGTCACTGTACTAAAAGGCCAGACCACTGAATGTGTACAATCCTACAAATATCTTGGGACGGTTATTGATAGTAATTTAAACTTTGAAGAGAACTGTCAAAGGGTGTGCAAAAAGGGTCAGCAACATTTGCATTGTTTAAGGAACAATGCACGCTTCCAAACTGACCGAACCATAATGACAATGTTTTATCGGGCTTTTATTGAATCTGTTTTATCCTTTTCTTTAGTGTCATGGTTTGGTCAGATAAAACTGAAACAGAGGAAATCCTTGGATCAGGTAGTTAGATGGTCCAGTCGTTTGCTTGGTGAGTCACAGCTGAGCCTGACATCCCTGTACACCAGACAGGTAGAGAGGATGGCTACCTACATTTTAAATGATGACTCCCACCCTTTGCACTGCAACTTTCAGCTTCTTCCCTCCAGACGGAGGTTTGCTGTCCCAAAAAGTAAAACTCAGCGCTACAAAAGCAGCTTTGTTCCTGCTGCTGTTAAAGAATTGAACAAGATGTAGCAATATATTGCACATAATTTAGTTACCTATTTATTAATTTTATTTTATATTTACTTATTTTTGTAGGGTTTTTATTTGGGTTCTAAATCTTTTATTAGGTTTTAGACTTTTGAGTTTTTAACTTCTTTGACTAGTCCTTAACTTTTTAATATGACCCTTTTCTCTTATCTCTTTGTTTTTTCTCTTATCTCTTTGTCCTATGTCCTGATTGGTGGAGCCTTGAGTATTTTTATCATGTTTATAGTCAGCTTCATGTGTGCCTGTGTTTGTGTTCGTGTTGAATGTAATTGTGGTTTGTAAATATGGATGTCACCTGACATGGATATGGATGTCACGCAAAACAAATCTACCTACGGGTACAAATAAAGTAACCTGAACCTGATGGAATAAAGTCCTTGACTTCCTGAATTTCGGTCATCTTAACTTGCCAGGCCCATATGTAATAATGAACATAAATTAGTTAATATTGTAGTGGCTGGTGAAGTAAATCCTCAGCGATTCAGTCACTCTTGCCTTTCCCTGCATATGAAGCTTAACCACACCTGTTTGCTAAGTGACTCTTCATTATTTTTTTATGGTGGTTTTAACAAGCAGGTTAAAACCACCATAAATACCTCAACTGCTTACATACATGTACCTCTTCTGCTTTTTTTTTGTTTAAAATATTTTAATAAGCTCATGGTTGCCTTGGACAGCAACACTAGAGAGACACTCTGCCTGCCTACTGATGGTCACGCGGGCAGCGGCGCTTCCGAGTCCAAACTCTGACGCGCAGATGAGTGTCACGCGCGTTGTTCATGTGCGTGCTTGCGGCGCGTCATTCCATAATTTGTTTTTCTTAAATTTTTTATTTCCTCTTAGCGTGGTGGCATAACTTAAAGGGTGTCGGTGCGCCACGCAGAAATGTTACTAGAGGAAACTCTGCATCTGCTGCTCCATGAGATATTATTTTTATCCTCCATTTGAACGGTTTCCTCAAAAAGAGGAAACTAGACCATGTTCAAATGCAAGGTTTAGCTAAAGGAACAATGACTTAAAAAGCAAGCATGTACAAAGTAAACCTTGGGGCATTTTCACACCTGAAAGTGCACACTACCATACTTCACTTAAGCACCCTTAAAGAACTATCACTCAAGACCACTTGACAATACAATACAAAATTACTAGTCTTGTGGTGCCTTGGAAGCAAAATACAAAGAAATGAGGGCGTGTCCCAAGTTCTTTGCACACTATTTTACAGTACATATATATACAGTACATCCCACCTTTGACATTCCTGTGGTCTCCTTCAGCTTTCTTGGAGCTGAAGCTATGGTCACAGATACCCTTACGAATGACTGCGAACAGCATACAAACGATTTTTGGACCATTTCATATGGCCTTCTTAAGGTGGACGTAGGAGAATCCAGCATTTGTACACCATTGGGAGGTTTGTACCCAGGTCAATGATCTTGTCCAAGATTTCTACGGACACCCCACGAAAACCCCTCATCGTAGGGCAGCCGTACGAATGCCATAGGAACAACGTTAAGAACTACGCAAGATGTTGGCCATAAGTCACGTTTCGTTACCTTGTATTCATACATGTGTAATGACAATAAAGTTGAATCTCAATCTCAATCTCAATCTCAAGTATGCCTCAAGAACACCTTAAGTTGTTCTTGAGGGCCCTTGCAGCAGTCGTAGGAAATGCTGTACTTATCCCCATTGGTATGGAGATTCATGCAGCATGTGTAAGGTGGTAGTGAGACGCTCATAAGGTGGACATACATTATTTGTGTGACATTTGTGCCGACAAAATGTGCCAAAAAGCCATAAGATCTTCTTACCAACAACTTGAGAATGTCGTGAGTTGCACAAAAATTTTTGTAAGATGGCAGTAAGTATGCAGCAGGAAAATCCCAAGGCACCCTTGCGAAGAACGTAAGAACTCTAGGGCAATCGTATGACAGAAAAGCACCTCATTTCTCAAGAATGCCTCAAGTTGCTCTTGTGAATTGAACAGCAGCCGTAAGAAACTATGCCCCCCTCCATGAATGTCTGCTAACTCCAGAATTCGTAGTAACTGGGAGATTCTTACAAACCCATCATTTGTAAGAATCTTTGTGATTGTAGCTTGACTTCCACTAATATGTAACACTGCAGTGCCCAGAAGTAATGATGGGGAACTGCACATGTTTTAGACTACATTGGCAAGCTCTGATGGAGTTATACTCCCATTTTTTTTTAGTCAATACGCTTCAAAATGGACTCAGCAGGACAAAGGGCACACCATAAAACATAATATTCTTCTGTCTCTGGAATTCCTTTAATCGCTTACCAGTCACAACATGGATCACATCAGGCCTGCGAGGTGGTTTACAGTGTTTCCTCTGGCTTAAAGACCATGGCGCGGTGGCAATATACCGGGTTAACATACCGGAATATGTTAATTTTATACTATTTATTTCTTTTTAAAATTTTACACCATAGCGTTGCATATGGAACTTACCATTTGACATATTGTACAACCGAGGCTTGAATATTGGGCCAGTTGGGGTCCCACCCAGACATCCAGCGTTTAGACTTTTTAGTGGTGTTATCCTTCTCTCCTGCCCCCCTCTACCAGAGGGGAGGGGGGCAAACAGTACGTGACCAGGGTGTGAGGGATCGGCTATGATCCGGCCAGCACGCCTCCGGATCTGTACATCTCCAGGACCCGGAGGCGTGCTGGCCGGATCATAGCCGATCCCTCACACCCTGGTCACGTACTGTTTGCCCCCCTCCCCTCTGGTAGAAGACTTCGGTCCATCCAGACTAAAACCTCCCGTCACATGAACAGCTTCTTCCCCTCTGCCATTAGACTGCTGAACACTAAGTGACTTATTGACTCTCATGCACCATGTACAGCAGCTCAACCAGACTCATGTCAATCATCACTGTTTTCTTCCTGCATTACCGACTGCACTATATAGTTCTCCACAGTATCTGCTGCTGGCTAATATATATTTTAACTGTTGACCAGTATCACTTAATCTTATCCTACACTTTATTACATGTATAGTTTATTTCTCTTATCTTATCATGTTTAATGTTGCAGCATTGTACCGAGACAAATTCCTAGTTTGTGTACTACATGAACAATGGCAATAAACCTGATTCTGATTCTGATTCTGATTCTGATTCCTTCCTCTGCCTGAACACTTTCCTCTCCTTGGCTCCTCTCTTCTGTCTCATCTTTCCCTCTCTGAGCTCTGTCTAATTCAGCTTCTCTCTCTGTCTATGGTGGTATACAAACAGGTTAGAAAATATCAAGTGTCATGTTTTGTCCTGCAGGATTTTTTTGTCATGGTTTACATAAATGACAAAAATATGTGTATTTTTTGCATTTTTATTCTAGCGTTTCTTTTTTCCATTGAGAGAGTAGGGAAGGGAAAGAAACATTCATGATAGTAATGTACTCATGCATACTTAAATTACAGCCGTGGACAAGATTGTTGGTACCCCTCTGTTAATGAAAGAAAAACCCACAATGGTCACAGAAATAACTTGAATCTGACAAAAGTGGTAATAAATAAAAATTCTATGAAAATTAACCAGTGAAAATAAGACAATCCTTTTGAATTGTGGTTCAACAGAATTATTTTAAAAAACAAACTCATGAAACAGGCCTGGACAAAAATGATGGTACCCCTAGAAAAGATGGAAAATAATGTGACCATAGGGACATGTTCAACCAAGATGTGTCCTCTAATTAACATCACAGATGTCTACAAACTTGTAATCAGTCAGTCGACCTATTTAAAGGGTGACAAGTAGTCACTGTGCTGTTTGGTGACATGGTGTGTACCACACTAAACATGGACCAGAGGACGCAAAGGAGAGAGTTGTCTCAGGAGATTAGAAAGAAAATTATAGACAAGCATGTTAAAGGTAAAGGCTATAAGAACATCTCCAAGCAGCAATTGTTCCTGTGACTACAGTTGCACATATTATTCAGAAATTTAAGATCCACAGGACTGTAGCCAACCTCCCTGGATGTGGCCGCAGGAGGAGACAGATAATACGAATGGTAACAAAAGAGCCCAGAACAACCTCTAAACACATTCATGGTGAACTCCAAGGTCAAGGTACATCAGTGTCAGATCGCACTATCGGTCATTGTTTGAACCAAAGTGGACTTCATGGGAGACGACCAAGGAGGACACCACTGTCGAAAACAAATCATAAAAAAGCCAGACTGGAATTTGCCAAACTGCATGTTGACAAGCCACAAAGCTTCTGGGAGAATGTCCTATGGACAGACGAGACAAAACTGGAACTTTTTGGCAAGGCACTTCATCGTTGTGTTCACAGACGCAAAAATGAAGCATACCAAGAAAAGAACACAGTCCCTACTGTGAAACATGGAGGAGGTTCTGTTATGTTCTGGGGCTGCTTTGCTGCGTCTGGCACAGGGTGTCTTGAATCTGTGCAGGGTACAATGAAATCTCAAGACTATCAAGGTATTCTAGAGAGAAATGTGCTGCCCAGTGTCAGACAGCTTGGTCTCTGTCGCAGGTCATGGGTCTTGCAACAGGATAATGACCCAAAACACAGCTAAAAACAACCAAGAATGGCTGAGAGCGAAACATTGGACTGTTCTAAAGTGGCCTTCTATGAGCCCTGATCTAAATCCTATTGAACATCTGTGGAAGGAGCTGAAACATGCCGCCTGGAGAAGGCACCCTTCAAACCTGAGACAACTGGAGCACTTTGCTCATGAGGAGTGGGCCAGAATACCTGCTGAGAGGTGCAGAAGTCTCATTGACAGTTACAGAAATTGTTTGATTGCAGTGATTGCCTCAAAAGGTTGTGCAACAAAATATTAAGTTAAGGGTACCATCATTTTTGTCCAGGCCTGTTTCATGAGTTTGTTTTTTAAAATAATTCTGTTGAACCACAATTCAAAAGCACTGTCTGATTTTCATTGGTTAATTTTCATAGAATTTTTATTTATCACCACTTTTGTCAGATTCAAGTTATTTCTGTGACCATTGTGGGTTTTTCTTTCATTAACAGAGGGGTACCAACAATTTTGTCCACGGCTGTATATACAGTGTGTGTGTGTGTGTGTGTGTGTATGAGATGAGAGATGAGAGATGAGATGAGATTCAACTTTATTGTCATTACACCGGTGTCAATAACCACTGCCCTGCAGTGGGTGGAGGAGGCCAGACCGGACCGAGCGGTGGCGCGCACAGACCCACCCGCAGCTCCTTATTTAGGGCACACAGGGGTGGTGGAGAAGCTCGGCCCCGCCGGGTATATATATATATATATATATATATATACAGTATATATATATATATATATTTTTTTTTTTTTTTTTTAAGAAATCTCCTCCCCACCCAGACTGCAGGAAAAACCTCCCTTATGTGCAGACATAAATGGCCGGTCGTTTAGCAACAGCCGTTGTAGTTATATGGTTTTCTCATCAGGCACCTCTCTAGGCAGCCACTGAAGGACCTCAGTTTAGAGCTAGCATTTTTTTTTCCACAATATTTTATTGAACCTTTTTTTTTTACAAACATAACACAAACAATGAAACACTAACACTAAGGTAATTAAAAAAAAAAAATTAAAAAAAATTTAAACAAATATACTAAAACACACCAACAACCACTAACAAAGACAGGTCTTCAATAATGCTCCTCTGTTTAGTCTAGGCAATCCATTACATAAGTATACATATTATACATTCACCAGTTTGGAATTTACAAGGTCCACACACATCATTCACCTTCTTCTTCAAAAGTTATGTACATAATCAATGAAAGGTCTCCATATATTTTCAATCACAATTTCCTTTGATTTCAGTATGTATGTTATTCTTTCTAGTGGAAGGTTTGTTAACATCTGTCTTAACCACTGAGTCACATCTGGTCTATGAGTCTTTTTCCACAGTAGTGCAATACATTTTTTGGCGTTAAGCAAACTGAGGTCTATGAATGCTCTTTCACTCTTATTAAAGTTATGCTTTTTCTGGATACAGACCCAACAAAAACAATTTAGGATTCAATATGATTTGTTTTGAAATTATTTTTTTCAATTGCTACCCTCACCTCTTCCCAAAACATTATAATTTTTCTACATTCCCATAAACAATGAAATAGGGTTCCTTTACTTTCCATACATTTTGTGCACGTATCTGGTATGTTCTTGTTATATCTATTTAACTCCACCGGTGTAACATACATCCGCATTAACCATTTAAAATGTATCAATTTAAGACGTACATTTATTGATTTGGCTTGAGCTTCTGTACAAGCCAATTCCCATTGTTCCTCTGAAATTTCAGTTTGCAGGTCTTCTTTCCAATAATTCAATCTTTTCTGTGAGTTTTCACTTGAGGATAATGTCAATGAGTTATAAAACTCTGAAATAATACCCTTTCTCTTACTATCTTTCGTCAAAATTTTTTCCAAGGATGAATAAGTAGGTCGGATGAGAGCATTGTTTTGATTTGATCGAATAAAGTTCCTAAGCTGAAGATATTTAAAAAAATGTGTTCTGTTAAGATTAAATTTGATCCTCAGTTCTTCAAAAGACATTATGTTATCTGAACCTGACAAATATAAGTCTTGAATCTTGAATCCCTTTTAAATTCCATACTTTAAATACAGCATCCGCTCTCCCTGGTTTAAAATATTGATTACCCCATATTGGGCTAAATTGTGACAATAAGTGTGGTTCTTTTAAATATTTTTTGGTTTCACACCAAATTTTGATCATATGCTTTACAAATGGATTTTTAACTTGTTTCTGTAATTTTTTAGCCGAGTCTGAGTATATGAATAAGGGAAGAGGTAAAGGTAAATTGTATGATTCCATTTCAGTCCAGTGAGGGAGATCATTTGATGAAAAATAATAGGTCATAGACCTCAGTTGTGCTGACCAGTAATACAACATAAAGTTTGGACATTTCAGACCTCCACGATCAAATGGTAAATATAATAAGGACAGACGTAATCTAGCCTTCCTATTGTTCCATATAAATTCCACTAACTTTTTTTTAATTCTTAAGAATAGATCTGAAGGCGGTGGTAAAGGAATGTATTGAAATAAATAAAGTATCTTGGGTAAGATATTACTTTTAAGTATATTGATTCTCCCGATCATCGACATTGGTAGTGACATCCATCTTTGAAGTAACTCATTAATGTCTGTCATTAAGGCTTCATAGTTGGCACTGGCGACTGATTCTAGCTTAGGCACAATTTGAATTCCTAAATATTCAAACTGATTTACAACTTTGAATTGATTTACCTCAGGAGCTGGGTTATTTCTCTGGGTCTCATTTAGCATTAATATTGAAGATTTAGTTTTATTTATTTTATATCCTGATATTTCCCCATAGTTCTTTATTAAACTTAACAAGGTCGGAGTTGATTTTTTAAGATTCGACATAAACAAAATTATGTCATCGGCATACAGGGAGATTTTATGTTCTGTTGGTCCAACTTTAATTCCATATATTTGTGAATGTAAACGTATCGCTATCGCTAAAGGTTCAATTGCCATAGTAAACAGTAAAGGTGAAAGTGGACAGCCTTGTCGACATCCTCTATTGATTTTTATTGATTTTGAGATATTGCTGTTTGTTAGGATTTCTGCTGTAGCATTATTGTATATTATCTGAACCCATTTTATGAAATTATTTCCAAGCCCAAACCTTTGTAGGACTTCAAAAAGAAAGGGCCATTCGACCCTATCAAAAGCCTTTTCTGCGTCCAGTGATAGGAGAGCTGTATCCGGTGCTTCTTTATTAGAATAAATAATATTAAATAGTCTTCTTACATTCTGGAAGCCTTGTCTTCCCTTTATAAAGCCATTCTGATCTCGGTTAATTATATTTAGTAATATTTCTTGTAGTCATCTTGCTAAAATTTTACAGATTATCTTAAGATCAGCATTTAATAGGCTTATTGGTCTCATATTTTCACATTTATTAGAGGGTTTACCTGGTTTTGGCAACAGTATAATTACGGCATTATTCATGTATGATGGTAAATTACTATTTTGATATGCTTCTAAAACCATTTCCAAAAATGGTTTTATTAATTTATTCATAAATTTTTTATAGAGGTCAACTGGAAGACCATCTGGTCCTGCACTTTTTCCTGATTTCATATCAGTGGCTAGCCCAACTTCTTCTTGACTAATTTTAGACTCCAGTATCTCCCTGTTTTCATTTGGAATACACGGTATAGATAATCCGTCCAAAAGCCCATTTAGTTTTGTTAAATCAATTTCATTTTTTGTATCATATAGTTTTTCATAATAATCTCTAAAGGCACTGTTAATTTCTAAAGGATCTACAACCGCCTGTCCATTACTTATAATACTGGTAATTGGTGTTTTAAATTCTAATTGTTTAATCTGCCATGCCAATAATTTCCCTGATTTTTCACCTTGTTCATAAAAAGATTGCTTCAATCTTAGAAGACTCGAGGCAGCTCTATTCACTGATTTTTTGTCATATTCAGCTCTCAAAATCAGTAATTCGTTCTCCAACCTTGGATCACTTCCTGCATACACTTTTTCTTGAAGAATTTTTATTTTATGTTCCAATTGGACTCTCTCCTCTCGAGTCTTCTTAGATTTTGAACCTGTATAACTAATAATATGTCCCCTAATAAAAGCTTTGAAAGCCTCCCACTTTACACATGCTGATGTTTGTATAGTATTGATATCAAAGAACTCATCTATCTGTTTTTCTATGTACTTAACAAATTCCTCATCCTGAAGCCATTTATGCTGAAATTGCCGCCTACTTGGTTCCTTTGTCAATTTCTTATCTACATATATGAGACAGCAGGGTGCATGATCAGAGATCACAATACTATGATAAAAGCAGTTTTGAATCTTGGACCTTAATTCTGTGGAGATCAAAAAATAGTCAATACGTGAGAATGTCTTGTAGGTATTAGAATAACAAGAGTAGGCTTTAACTTGTGGTTTCATTTCTCTCCATATATCCAGCAATCTCAATTCTTTCATAAAATGCTTAATGATCATCCTGCATCCATTGTGCGTACAGTCCAGTCCTGTTGATCTATCTATACCGGGATTCAATGTACAATTAAAATCCCCTGCTATTATATGTTGCCCTGTAAGTGATGATAAAATAAGAAATAAATTAGCAAAGAACTTTTGATCATCTATATTGGGACCATATAAGTTCACCAGATTTATATTTTCTAATAACAAAGATCCTTGAATGATTAGATATCTTCCAAATTTGTCTCCAATTACATTTTTCACTTGAAATGGGACTGATTTATGTATGAGAGTCACAACTCCCCTGGCTCGGGATGAAAATGATGAGGTGAAAACACTTCCTTGCCATCTTCTCCTAATTCTTTTTACATCCTCCTCTATTAGATGAGTTTCTTGTAAAAACACAATTTTTGAACCCATGTCTTTTATTTTATTCATAACTTGTTTAAGTTTTTTTAAATTTTGTAGACCTCTGCAATTCCATGAAGTTAAATTAAGATTAACGCTTTGGTCTATGATCAATAGGGAGTTTGGGATTACCTCGCAGTGTGAACATGCTCATACAGAGAAGCAAAAACATGAGTGGTTGAACATTCATCCTACAAACTACACACAGACAAATTCCCCCTTCCCACATTCGTGGTAATCCCCCCCAAAATCAAAAAAAAAATTCCGTCTCCCACTATAGCCATCGACCGCTCCACACCCATGAGGATCAGCCAAAGCCACTCCTTCTTCATCCTCCCAATCACCCTAACTCTACTGCTTTTAATGACGTAACATTAACTCTCTTCTGTAGTTTTCCAACTTAACTCCAAAATTTTATAGCAACTTTGTACATCATAGGTTTTTTTTAAAAATATATAATACAATCTATATTTTGTAAACTTGCTATATGCTTCAGATCAGTCAGATGCCTGTGCAGATGCTTAAATATTCTACCTTATATTTTGTTCATGCTTAGCTCCCACCGGTCTCTACTTGGATCTGCTTGATGAGCTCCTGCGCCTCCTCAGGGGTCTTGAAGGTGTGGGTTCTGCCCTTATATGTGACCAGCAGTCTTGCAGGATGAATCACTCCATGACGAATCCCAAGGTTGCATAGCTCTTTACGGACAGGGTCAAACTGTTTACTTAATTGTTAGATTCCTGTGGCCAAATCTGGGTAGAACCTCACCTGTTGATCCTGGTATTTAATTTCTCCTTTGGCTCGCGCCGCGTTGGAGATCGTCATCCTGTCTCTGTAGCTGAGGAACTTCATAATCAGTGTCCTCGGTGATGCCTTGTTATCTCTCGGTGGACCAATTCGGTGGGCGCTTTCTAAAATGACTGATGATTGCAGCTCCGCGTTGTTCAGCGCTTCTGGAATCCACTTTTCCAAAAAGGAAAGAGCTAGCATTTTTAGCTGTTGCTTTGTTAGTGCCACTGGTGAATAAAAACGGCAAGCCTGCTCATGTGAGAAAAGAGAGAAATTGCCAGTCTCATAACTTAATATTGTAGTGGCTGGTGAAATACATCCTCAGCAATTCATCAGTCCCCCGCCTTTCCCTTCATATGAAGCTGCATATGAATTCTAACCACATCTCTTAGCTTAGCGACTCTTCTGTTATTGCTCCCTTTTCCAGCAGGTTAAAACCATGATAAACGCCAGTGCTTACATACCTCTTATGATTTTTTCCACGTTTATAGTACTTTAATAAACTCATGTTTCTGTCAGACAGTCACACTTAGTGAGACACTGTTTGCTGACTGACTGGAAAACTCGTGTGAACGGAGTGCTTCTAAACTCCGCGCGGATGACGGCCACGCGTGTTGTTCATTTGTGCACTTGCAGAAAGTCATTGCTTCATATGTTTTTATTAATAAAATCATATTGACTTGGCGTGGCGGTACGATTTCTGGAGAGGTGGGCCGCCACGGAGAAATGTTGCCAGAGGAAACCCTGGGTTTATTAGTTGAGATTCTTGTGTGTCCTCCCACTGGTCAGAAGTCCAGATATTTCACTCACAGAGAGGCTCTTTTTTTCTGGGTTAAGGAGCAGAGAACAATGGTCCCCTCTCTTCTTGCTTCTCAGATTCAAGCGTCTTCAAGTTTGTGTTATGTAACCTGATATTGTGCAGAACCCGTCCACTAAGTAAGGAAGGAAGACTTGGACTATTGTCCAGACAGTCCACTCAAACACAACCCCCACATGCCCTTGGTTTCTGACTATTTCCTCGTTCCTGATATTCCTGTTATTTCCCTGCTCTCGTTCTTCCTTTTGTGCCCAAGTCTAATCCTTTATCATTGTCTTCTTACATGCAAATTGTTAGTGTTTGTTCGGCCAGGTTGGCTCTGTTATTCAGGGTCCTGATTGAAAGGCTGAGAGCAGGTTCACATGCGGGGCTTTTTGTTTCTGAAACTGGAGGAACAAGTTCAACTACTCCAGCCCCTAAGAAAACTCTGGGATGAGAAAAAAGATCAGTGGAGGGTGAAAAGGGAAAAGTCCGGAGCTTTTTTATAGAGGACTTGAAACTGGCGCGAGAAGACACTGACTCTTTCTGTATATAAGCCATTGCCACGTTATGTCTTAATACTGCCTTAGATCAGTGCAAAGTCTATTACTGCGGCCTGCAGGTCACTGGTTTCTGGTAGTTCCCTCCTCAAAGATGCACCTCCCAGTTGTCATCAGAGAAACAGGAGTCATGTGGTGAGGTCATCAGTACTGTGAGCATGACACAGAGAGAGCGAGATCATAGGACCAGGAACAGCGTGGACAGACACACAGGTAAACAAATTTTCCTAGCAAACTCCTGACAGATTCAGTGAAAACTCTCCTTTGAACCTTCTCTAATCTAATCTTTTCACACTTCTGCTACTGAAGCATTTGATGAAATATGCTGTATGTTGTTTTTCTATTCCTACATGTGTATATATTTTTGATTTTGCACATCGTAGTGTAAAATATGCAGGTGAAAGTCTGACTTATTTGCATGTCGGTAGGCTCAACATGCTCAGAGCACATTCTGGTTCAAGGCTGCATCATCACAGGGCTGCAGGGGGAGCAGACGGGGTTGTTAATTACCCAGGAAGAATTCAGCTTTTTAAAATAAACCTTTGTCCTTCCAGGCAAACGATGTAATGTGAAGCAGCCATTTCCACTACAGAAGTGGAAGTACACGGGATCCTGAAAAAGTATTGGGAATAATTTTGGATGAACAAATTTGTTACCTCTGCCAAAGAGGTAGTCTTTTTGCTGGTGTCTGGTACTCATCCATCCCTCCCTTCATCCGTCCCTCTGTCCACACACCGTCTGTCCTACGAGATAGGGCCTGGGCGGAGGTACGCACTCTCAGATCATCTCCAAAATCTATGGTTCAACTCGTAGCCCAAGGGTGAAAATTTCATCCAGTCCAGCCAGAGGTTTCTGCATAATCTTGCTAACAGACAGACAGATGGCGCCAGTAAAAACATGACTTTCTGGGCAGAGCTAATAAATTTATTTATCAAAAATTACAGCCTTAAAAATTAAATCCTTTACTCTGCCTTTCAAAGGTCTTAAAAACTCTGCAGATATGATAAACATCAGTCATTTCTCATGAATTTACATTTGTGACTTTTTTCTCAGAAATTTTTGAGTAATTTTTCAATAAATTTGAGGATTTTATCATGTACATTTGCAACTTTTTTTTCATTGGAAATTTATGATTTTTTTTCTCAGAAATGTGCAATTTTGGAGGGAGGGGGGTTCTTTTTATTTTGTTCCCGTTTGTGACTTTGGCATTTTTTCTTAGGATTTATTTTTGGACATTTTAGCCTTCCTTACTTCCACCAGGGAGGTCATGTAATGGGGCAGTCTGATTTTTAGCAGAATTATGCAGAAACTTCTGGATGAAATGCTCACCAGAGGTGGCCCTTGGGTTAGAGATGACCCCATTAGATTTTGGAAGGGATCCATGAGTGTAGATGTCTGCCACGTCCCTATCTCACAAAGTACGGCTGGATTGAGGGATGGATGGACAGAGCCTCGGCAGAGGTATGCTCTCTCTGAGTGCCCCCTAGTTTGTCTGTTTGTGTGCAGGATTAAAAACTGCTGTATCTCACATCTAGACCCAGATCACTTTCAAAGTCTGATGGGTTTATCCACAGCCCTAGGACCACCTCTGGAGAAGGTTCAATCAAAATCCATCCAGCAGTTTTTGCATAAACCTGCACACAGATTAACAGCCCTCTTGGCAGAGGTATGTGCTCTCTGAGTGCCCTCTAGTTTTTCTCATAGTTTTGTGACTTTTTTTGCCATGTTTTTCTCAGAATTTGTTTTTCTTGTAAGTTTGGGACTTTTCTCCCAGGAATTTCCAGCTTTTTTTCCTCTCAAAAGTGTCATTGAATGAATGAATGAATGAATCTTTATTTCGGATAGTACAGGTTAAAAGGAACTGAATAGTGTAGCAAAAGGGGGAAATAAAATCCAACAAGGTCAAATTAGCCAATAACTCCTCTGATTATACAGTTCAACATAAATTATCCGAAATGGGTGATGGCTGAAGTCGCAGCTTATATTGCCCACCCATATTCCATCCAAGAATTCAAAAGAAAAACAAAACAAGAGTGATTACAATTCGGAACAAAGCTAAGACAAAATGTGACAAAAGAAAAAAAGAAAAAAACAAAAACAAAAACCAAAAAAACTAGGCAACAGCACAACACAGGCTGGATATGTCAATCCTTATGTGAGTTTACATGTCGTCTTGTAAATATGTTTGGAGTATTTCTTCCTTTAGTTTTTGTTTAAATTGTCCAAGCGTTGTACATGATTTTAATTCAGGTCCAAAATCATTCCATAATCTGACTCCTTGCACTGAAACACAGTGTTGCTTGGTGGTTGTTCTCACTGAAGGTTTTTGAAATATACATGTTCCTCTGAAATGATATTGTTTCTCCCTTATTTGGAACAACTTTTGGATATTTGCAGGCAGTGATTCACTTTAAATTAAAGTACTTCACTTTAAACATTATTATTGCAGTTTTAAAGTCAACCAGATCTTTCAACTTGAGAGCTTTTAGTTTAAGAAAAAGTGGGTTTGTTGGTTCCCTGTAAGCAGCTTTGTTTATTATTCTAATAGCTCTCTTTTGAAGCATAAAGACTGGATATATGTTTGTTTTATATGTATTTCCCCATACTTCATTACAATATGTCATGTATGGGAGTATTAATGAATGATACAAGGTATATAGTGTGGGTTGATTCAGCAAATATTTCACTCTGTGTAATATTGCAATTGATTTGGATATTTTACCTTTAATATAATTAATATGTGACTTCCAACACAGCTTATTATCAATTATTACTCCAAGGAATTTAGTTTCGGATACCCTTTCAATCTCTACACCATTTACACTGAGTTTAGATACTGAGTTGTTGTGATGGTTGTTAAAGACTATAAATTTTGTCTTACTTAAATTGAGCGTTAATTTGTTTGAATCAAACCACAGTTTAAGCTTTCCTAATTCCTTTCCGAGTGTATCCAGAAGTTGTTCCACATTGTTTCCACTGCATAATAGATTAGTGTCATCGGCAAACAATATTAAGTCCATTTTTTCTGAAACTTTACATATGTCATTTATATACATATTGAATAATAATGGCCCCAAAACTGAACCCTGTGGGACTCCACAAGTAACCTTCAGTAACTGTGAGTTTTTGTTACCAACACATACATACTGATATCTATTCTTTAAGTAACTACTTAACCAGGACAGTGCTACCCCTCTAATACCACAATTTTGTAGTTTCTTTAATAATATTAAAGAAATATTATTTAAATAATATTAATGTTTCTTACACAATGGTCCCCTCCGGCATACAACTAGGAACATACCGGTCGCTATGGAGGGTGAGAATATGTATGGGCACATAATCATACCATGTAGGATAACTAAGTAGACGGTTATGCTGTTTCATCCCATCTAGCAACAATGCTCTGCACTGTGTGTGTTTATATATTTACATATTTATTCCATGTAGCTACAATGCTCAGCACTGGGTGTGTTTATATTTATATATCTATATATTTATTCCATCTAGCTACAATGCTCCGCACTGTGTTTTTATATATCTAGATATTATTCCATCTAGCTACATTGCTCCGCACTGTGTGTGTTTATATACTTGCATATTTATTCCACCTAGCTGCAATGCTCCGTACTGTGGGTGTTTATATATTTACATATTTATTCCATCTAGCTACAATGCTCTGCACTGTGTGTCTGTGTGTGTGTGTGTATATATACAGTATATTTTATAGTAATATGTACATATGTATATTAGCTGCTCTTGCTTGCTTGTTTTTTCTTGCCTTCTGATTGTTGCTCTGAGTGTTGCTATCCCTGTGCTGTTGCAATCCTGGAATTTCCCCGTTGTAGGACTAATAAAGGCTTATCTTATCTTATCTTATCTTAATAAATTATGATCCACTGTATCAAATGCTTTTTTAAGATCCAGGAATACTCCAACTGAATACTCTTTATTTTCAATGGCAGTTGATATTTTTTCTATAAATTCCATTAGAGCAAATGCAGTTGTCCTCTTGTGTCTGAACCCATATTGCTGCTCACACAATAAATTATTCTTCAGTATGAAGTTGTCAATTCTCTCATAGAATATTTTTTTCAAGTATCTTGGAAAATTGCGGTAATAGTGAAATTTGTTTGTTTGTAACTTTTTTCTTAGAAAGTTGTGGGTTTTCTTGTAAATGTGTAGTTTTCCTACTAAGTCGCAGTGACTTTTGGTTGTGGTGCTAGATTCTAGTTTTAAGTATTTTACGTGAAAAATTAAATAATCAGGTGTCACCACTGATCCTGGCAAAGGTCAAATTTGAGGAGGAGCAGGACTGATGACCAAAAGTTTCAGTTTGGTTAAATTAACTGGATAAGGCTAATAGTGATGTGGTCACAGACTTTGTGTAGACTTAAGATATTAAATATGATTAAATGGCCTTAATATGGTGTTAAAATGTTTTAAATTTGTCTTATCTGTAGCTGCAGATACAGATATACTGTATATGTATAAGGATTAAGTATTTTCATCTCTAAATATGGAGCTTTATTACCAATATAAATGAATACAGTATTTGTTTAATGGAGCGTTTGCATTGGCATTCCCCCGGTCAGCTCTCTTTGCTTTACATTCACTGCGCACTTGACTGATCTCTGGTGTGATGGTCCATTTGTGTCTCTGGAATTCTCCCTGAGGCCTGTCCGTCCTACACTAACGAGAGCTCCCCAGACTGACTTCCGTGCTGTTACCAGTTTACATCACACAGCACTCAGCGAAACTCTCACTTCAACACGTCCGTCTTGTTTCCTGCTGATCTGTTGCCACTGTAAACTTCTCCAGTGCAGTTGTGGCTTGGTTTTGGCTGAACAAGCAATGCTTCAGTGTGTGCTGCTGCTCGCCGCTGACAGACAGCCGGTGCTTTATTTACAGGGAAAGTCCAGCAGGAGGGAGAAGTGCTGATGCTCTGACTGGGCATCAGCATCAGTGTTTCCCGCACCACATCCACGCTGCTCACTTCTGCTGAGGTTGGGCTGCAGATAAGATCAAAGGAAGTGTGAGCAGCTGAGTTTTTGCATCTCAGCAGTTTATTAGGCTTCAACTGGAGAGCATTATGAGCACGGCCATGTGCACGGTGCATGAGCCTATCCATAGCTGAAGCCCGGTTAATTTTATGCTGCCAGTCTGTTTGTGTTAAAGCCAACATTATCATGAAAACTTTGCTTTTCTAGCATTGTTAGCTCTGTGTAGACTGCTGTTTTCTATTTTCTTTACAGTCTACTCACGCCACAAGATGTTCCTGTTCCTCTGTGACTCATTAATCCACACTTGATTAAATATCTTCCATCATTTTGACTTATTTTGTTATATTTTAGCCAGGTTAGATCAAATGTTAGCAGTGACATGTGGAGACTTTCATTTCGGGTGAGGCTATGATTGTCATGGCCGCCAATCACGGCACCTGTGTGCGCACCTGCTGGTTATTTCCTGTGGCCTATTTATTCCCATCAGGACCAGTGCTGGGTGCAGAGTCGTCTGATTCCTTCTGTGAATCACACCACAACCTGCCTCTGTGCTTCCCTGCACTGAATTCTCCAGCCTCCGGCTTCCAAGCCCAGCAGAACGACATCCGGGTCGGTTTCGCCCGGACCAACACCAAGTAAGCTCTATAGCTTCAAAACCTGTCCATTTCCCCTGTGCACAGGTGGAGCCCGCAACGGCGGACCTCCTTCTCCCTCCAGGCGGCGGACTTATTCCTCTTTCCTCGGCTTTATTATTGCTCCACAGGAGATCATCCCGGACCCAGTAAAGGTGAAGGCGGAAACTTCTACCGCCGGTTCATTAAGGACTACAGCCGCATCGCCCTCCCCCTCACCAACTTGACCTCAACCAAGGTTCCCTTTCGCTGGACGGAAGAAGCGGATGCCACGTTCTCAGAGTTGAAGGTTAGATTTTCATCTTCGCTGATCCTGACGCAGGTGGATCCCACCCTTCAGTGCCTGGTGGAGGTGGACGCCTCGGACTTTGGGGTGGGTGCTGTGCTGTCCCAGCGTTCTCCAGCAGACGGTAAGATCTGCCCCTGCGCCTACTTCTCTCGCCGCCTGTCCCCAGCTGAACGAAATTACGACATCGGGGATAGGGAGCTGTTGGCAGTGAAACTGGCCCTGGAGGAGTGGAGGCATTGGTTGGAAGGAACGTCACAGCCATTCATTGTCTGGACCCGCTGGTCGCTGTTTTTTGGACGGTTCGACTTTACCATCACCTACCGCCCTGGGTCAAAGAACACCAAGCCCGACACCCTGTCCCGTCAGTTAACCCCGGAGACAGCAGAGAAGGCCAAGCACCCCATCCTCCCTCCAGCATGTGTCGTGGGGTATCCGGGATAAGGTTATAATGGCACAGTCTGACGAAGGTGACCCAGGGGGGGTCCAGCGGGCAAATTATTTGTTCCCACAGCAGTCCGAGGGGAGGTCATCCAGGGGGATCATACCTCCAAATTCACCTGCCACTCTGGTAGGGCGCACACGGTGGCGCTCCTACAAAGGTCGTTTTGGTGGCCATCCCTCCAGAAGGACGTGGGGGAATGCATCCGCACCTGTCCGGAGTGTGCTACTGGGAAGGCATCTTCATTGCCGCCGGCCGGGCTACTCCACCCCCTTCCTATCCCGGGTAGACCATGGTCCCACATGGCGCTGGATTTTGTCACAGGCCTCCCCACGTCCAATAACTTCACCACCATCCTCACGCTGGTGGACAGATTTTCTAAGGCGGCTCATTTCATTCCTCTGCGGGGGTTACCGTCTGCCAAGGAGACAGCTGACCTGCTGGTTCAGCATGTTATTCGGCTGCATGGCATCCCTCAGGATATAGTGTCGGACCGAGGGCCCCAGTTTATCTCCAAAGTCTGGAAAGCTTTCTGCACCGCCTTAGGGGCTACGGCGAGCTTGTCCTCCAGCTATCACCCGGAATCCAACGGGCAATGTGAACGAGCCAACCAGGAGGTGGAAGCAGCGCTGCGGTGTGTCACTGCCGCCAATCCATCATCATGGAGCACACACCTCCCCGGGTAGGTTGGAACGCACACCGAGAGGCGTGCCGTAGGGGGGGGAGTACTGTCATGGCCGCCAATCACGGCACCTGTGTGCACACCTGCCGGTTATTTCCTGTGGCCTATTTATTCCCATCAGGACCAGTGCTGGGCGCGGAGTCGTCTGATTCCTTCTGTGAATCACGCCACAACCTGCCTCTGTGCTTCCCTGCACTGAATTCTCCTGCCTCCGGCTTCCAAGCCCAGCAGAACGACGTCCGGGTCAGTTTTGCCCAGCCCAACACCAAGTAAGCTCTATAGCTTCTAAACCTGCCAATTTCCCCTGTGCACAGGTGGAGCCCGCAACGATGGACCTCCTTCTCCCTCCAGGCGGCAGACTTATTCCTCCTCCAGCTAACCTGCCCGCAGACACTGTCTCCCTGGCTGCAGCTTCAGCGCGACCTGAAGATCCATCTACATCTGTTGACAGTAAGCCCAGTAACATCAGACGTGCTGCATAGGTCTACTGTTGCTAACGGCCCTTGTCTCTGTTTCAGGGTTGCCAGTCTGTACGGTGCTCTGCCGGCCCAGCTGGAATATACAGATTGCACTACACTACATTACACCTTATAACCGCACTCACGCATCCACTCACTCACGTTAACAAAATAAAGTACGTTAATTGTGTTAATCCTGAGTCGTGTCTGTCTGTGGGTCACCTGAGCCATGTCAATGATGCTTTCAAGTAGTGATGGGAAGGCAGGCTCCGGAGCTCCAAGGGTGCTCCGAGCTTATCCAGCAAATATTTGGCCAAGCGCATTTTGAGGTGTGCATCGTGACATATGTGTTGACGTCGGACCATGTGACTGGGTCAGGAAGCCATTCATGATTTTGCACGCAACATGAAATAAAGTGAGCAACGATAGCCAATGGAAATCCCCGTCCCTCACGTTTTGTGCTGTCAGTTTGACTGTGTGAGGGATTTGTCACTGCCAATGTTCAGATGGAGGCAGCAGCAAAAAGACGGACTTCTCCCGTTTGGGAACATTTTGAGCACATTTCTCCCATTAATGTATTTTCCACAAATAGTGACTATTTAATGCAGCTGAGGTGATGGCTTAGTGGTGATGCATCTGCTCTATGAGTGGGAGGCCTGGGTTTGAATCCCAGCTGTGTCATTCTTCTCATTTTATTTTAATTTTTTTTTTTTTTTGCAAGGTGAAGTGTCTGTTGTGTTTCAAAGAGCTTGGATACAACAATAACACATCATTATGCACTATTGTGCCCTGCGTGACAATAAGGACAGAGATGAATGTACTGAGAGAGACAGTATGACTGTTGAAAAGTTATTATTTCTTAGAAAAACAATGGATAAGCAGCACAAGCACATTCACTGTAGTCACCTCAGTTTTATTTTTTTTGCCTTATGATCATTGATATTTTTTAAAAGACACCGCATTTATTGAAATGAAAAAATACACATTAAACCAATAATACCTTAAAAGCTCTCAAGTTGAAAGATCTGGTTGACTTTAAAACTGCAGTAATAATGTTTAAAGTGAAGAATCTATCACTGCCCGCAAATATCCAAAAGTTGTTCCAAATAAGGGAGAAACAATATCATTTCAGAGGAGCATGTATATTTCAAAAACCTTCAGTGAGAACTACCACCAAGCAACACTGTGTTTCAGTGCAAGGAGTCAGATTATGGAATGATTTTGGACCTGAATTAAAATCATGTACAACGCTTGGACAATTTAAACAAAAACTAAAGGAAGAAATACTCCAAACATATATACAAGATGACATGTAAAATCACATAAGGATTGTCATATCCAGCCTGTGTTGTGTTGTAGCTTAGTTTTTTTGTCACATTTTGTCTTAGCTTTGTTCTGAATTGTAATCACTCTCGTTTTGTTTCTCTTTTGAATTCTTGGATGGAATATGGGTGGGCAAGATAAGCTGCAGCTTCAGCCATCACCCATTTCGGATAACTTATGTTGAACTGTATAATCAGAGGAGTTAATATCTAATTTGACCTTGTTGGATTTTCTTCCCCCTTTGTTATATTATTCTGTTTCTTTTAATCTGTACTTTTATCTATCCGAAATAAAGATTCATTCATTCATGCATTCATTCAATACCCTTGTAAAAATCAGCATGTTGTATATGTTTTGTCCACTAGATGGCCTGGTAGAGAAAATGAAGTCCCACATGAGGCCTCGTCTATAGGAGCCATTTTTTTGATGAAAGGCTTCAAGTCCTCCAGAAAGCCTCTTCTGGCCATCATTACTTTCAGGGTCAGATTTACAAATCGGATTTTATGAAGAATTTTAAGTGTAAGGTGTTTTATTGAATTACCTCTTAATGGAATACAGAGAAAGGCAGTAATAAAAGTCCATGTTTTCATTCTATAACTCTCCTTGAGTATATACAACATGCAGAAACCCTTGGTTACACGAGTATAATCCGGGCTTAACATTAACAGCTGCCCACCCACCACTCGTGGCTAGATTTCGACTGTGGTGGGTAAGACAGCCACTCACACTAGCCACTTTGGCAGATTGTAGTTTTCTCAAGCGACATCTAAATAATAAACCTATTGCAAAGTGAGACTACAAAACTACAACCCCCATGAACACTATCTAAACACACAGTGTATTCTCATTGGTCCACTCACTGTCGCTACCTACACCTGTACACAGGAGACGACACGGACGGACTCTGCCTCCGCAGGTCAGTTCATTTTATTTCCAGTCTGGAGAAACAGCGATGACCAGACAGCAGCCGCTCTCAGCGATCAGATCACGGGGACAACTGCCCCTGATCTGCTGTTGTCCCAGCGGTGAGAATAACCTGTGCTCTCCCCCCACATTAGCTCCTATCTCTGTGGTTAAATGTGATTATTTTTAGAACAAGAAGCTCTAAAAGCGTTGTGGCTGTAAAGGGTAAATTAAGCTTCTTCTGAGATGAACTTTTATCTGTGATTATCTAGGATATCTGTGATTTGCAGCCATTTCATGGAAGTAAAACCTCTAATTATGTATTTTTAATGTGCTGGTCCAGAGGTGTCAAACATGTGGCCCGTGGGCCAAAAACAGTCCGCCAGCGGGTCCAAGTTTTTCTCTGAATTTGCAGCTTTCTTTCTAGTAAATTTCTGACTTTTTCTACTGATTAAAATTATTCATGTAAATTTGAGACATTTTTCACCTTTAGATGAGACTTTTTTCCTCATCAGTTTTCTTTTCCCTCTTTTTTTCTAGTGAAAACAGGTCGTGTCCATTTAGATTAAATCCATCAGCAATGACTACTGACGCCATGCAGCCCTGAAGGGGTGTCCGAATTCATAGGGGTCATTTTTAAACCCTACCCCTTGGCCTTTGATATCAAGGATGAAGGGGGTGGGTAGGCATAGGGGAAGAAGTACAAATGAGAATTGGGATGGACCCTAAATCTACCTGTACTTCACTCTCATATGGCTGTCTCATTGGGGCAATGGTACTGCGCAGCCTCTGGCTGTGAGTTTCAGCCTCACCTGCCTCCCCTGACTGCACGTCACTGACTGTTACTGGAGATAGCACAGAGCTAGCAGTTTACTCACTTAAGCTTGTTTCTGAGCCCCAGGGACCAGTTTTAGGTTACTTAGCTTAGGCTACATTTCACATCAGACCTAACTAGCTAACATTTGCATGGACTGCTCTGGCATCGACTATGGATCTCAGCAGTGATGAAAGAGGGAGGGTGAGATGAACTAGGGCTCATTATAGGACTGGGTGGTTAACCAAAAAAGAACTGAAACCGATGTTCTTGACATACTGTACATCACCAACATAATCTTGCTCATGTCAGTTTTTTTTTTGTTCGTTCCCTGTTCCTGTTTATGAGAGCTTTCATGTACTGCCCCTTTAAAACGTCTCCTGTGTGTGTGGTCATGTGACCCCACAACCCGGAAGCAGTGTACTCATATTACACCAACGCTGCTCGGAAGCAGGAAAACAGCGAAAAAATTGAAGTGGTTTGCACCGAAAAAAAATGCGACATCTGTCCTCATAGTGTGTGATGACTGACTCTTTATTTCATCTGAAGATGCTGAGGAAAAAATCAGCGAAGTGTGCAGAAACTAACATTAAAATGTGCCGAAGCTAAATCTCTGTTAGTGGCACAGATAGCTGTTAAAGACTATTTTAAAGCAATGGATGACAAATGGATGAAAAAATGGACAAGCTGAGGATGGATTTGCCAAACTGGTCAGAGAACCATAATCCCTATATGGTGATCATGGCTGTGTAAAGGACTCCCCAACATAGCTAACAAGCTAGCTAGCTACCGACGCAAGTCATGTGACCCACAGAACCTTAAGAGTTATGTGTATAAACACTGACTGCTGCACTGGACAGCATCTAATTTGGTTACATGTGTGTGAAATGGCAATAGTTCTGTTCTTTATTGTATTATGCTCATTTACTACCAAGTCAGTGCAGTGATGCATCCATTGATACGGCACTCTTGTGTAATACTGCTTAATCTCGAGCCTCACCAGTGAACTATCAGGGAGAAGAAGAAATGAGAAAAAAAGCCTGAAGCTGATGTGAAAAGTTCAGTTAACCACAATGTTGATTTCCGGTCAAATCGCCCAGCTCTTCCTCATTAACATTTAAAGAAAAACATTTTGTTGGGAAAAGGGTGTTTAATCTTGGTGGAAAATGGTGTATATTATGGTAGTAGTACAGTAGTGGTCCATTATACCCTGACACGTTCTGACCAAAGTGTGTCACGGACATTTCATTAGCACCTCTGGGAACTGTGTGAGCATGTGGAAAAGGGGCATAATATGTCCCCTTTAAGTGTGTCATTCAGCAGTGAGGGCCGTGTGGGGATGGACACGTGCACATCCACTGCAGCTGTTAAGTAGAGTGGGTTCAGGTGTGGGTTGATTTCCATCATTGTTATCACAGAACAGTGACTCCTACGTTCAGGAAAGAAAGAGGCCACAGAGAAAGAAGATTGTCTGCTCAACCCCTGAGAACCAGCTGGAGTTAGCAGCACATTACCCCCACCCTCTGATTATGCTCCTGAATGATCAGCCATTAAGTCATTTTGTTCCCTGTTCACAGAGCAGACTTGTGGTTTTGGATCTCCGCTCTGAGCGGTATGAGGCAGAGAGGGCGCCGTCCACGACCTCCTTATCTGTGCTCCACGTGTTGTGTGATGGCACATTAATAATTACCCAGCAGGAAACGGGAGGAATGTGTTTCTTCTCACCACTCTGGCTGAACTTCTGTGATGAAGATAGCAGCCGTTGGCAAGCATTGCACTCTGGGACTGGGAAATAAAAGTAACATGGCATTCCGTGTGCTTTCTCACAGATTCCATTGACGTTAGGTAAGGAAAAGTTTTGGCGTGTCACTCCTCTTCTAGTTGTCAGATTCCTCTTTGATGTCACCGCCGCAGTGTTTTTAAAATAAGGAAGCATTTGGTTTTGCAGCACTGGAAGCGTGCCAGACTCTAGTCGACACTTTGCATGTTAATACAGGAACCCTGGCAGAACGATCATTCAGCCTAGGTTAAAGGAGGAAATTTATAACCTCATGCTAAAATGATCTGTCCAGGGTGGACCCTGCCTCTCGCCCAAAGAAGCTGGGGTAGGCTCCAGCCCCCCCGCGACCCGAAAAGGATTAAGTGGAAGAAGATGAATGAATGAATGTTTAAACGCTTTTGTATCTATGGAAATAAAGAGCTACGGCTCCAGTTTACAACAGATTTCAGCCAATCCATACACCAAAGAGCATGCATGTCTGACAGAGAAATACAGATGTGGAGCTTTCTGTCTTCCTCTGATCAGACTTTAAGCCTGCTGTGCTTGTAGTCAGGATCAGGTTAAAAATGGGCTCCTAACGGTATCTGTAAAAGTGCTTTTTCACACAATAGACGCAGCCTTATATAGAAAAATATCCTCAAAATTAAAACCAAGGAGGACGTCTACTGTTGTTGAATGATGAACCAATCACGGTGGAGCTGCACGTGTTTCAGATCCAGTTTTGTGCTGCACAAATGAGACGTGGCTGCAGCCCAGCGTCTCATCATATCACTGTTTTTTCTTACTTGTAATGTTTTTGTAAAAGTTCTGACTGAAGACTCCTGATTAAATATTCAAACCAGCTGTCGATAAGTCAGATTTTTTATTGCCTGCATTTATATAAGTTATTTGTTTAATTCAACTTCATTTGTATAGCGCCTAATCACAGCAAACGTAATCTCAATGCGCTATTTATTTATGACTCCCTGATTCTTTCAGCTTTAAGAAAATGGATATAAATATTTATTGCAGATGGAATCTGGTGTTTACAGTAATAATCCAAAGTCCCTGGTAAAACTTCTACTTGTCATCCATTAGTTCCGACAGCAGTTTTCACACCGTCGGTGGATCCGTGTGCACGCGGGGTTGCTTCTGTGAGGTGTCATACGCTCGCAGATGTTTCTCTCCGGGTCTGAATGAAAACGCTGTCGTGTGCACCGGGCCTCAGTTAGCCATTTTGATTTGGCTGCAGCCGTGATGGGAGAACTGGCGCTCACTGGAATAACAGTGCTGCTCTCTATATTTTTACAGGGAGGTTCCACTGAGAGGCAGCCTCTCTTTTTCAAGGATGCCGCGTTTACGTTCACACAGCTGCACATTCAGACCAGGAAGCTGCCCAGTCCAACCACAGACTGACCTGTGGCCACTGAGCAGCTCCACTGGAGCAGCTGGGGTTCGGGGCCTTGCTCAAGGGCACCACAGTGGGGTTAAGGAGGGTGGGGCAAACACTGCTCTGTTATCTGTCCCACCCAGATCTGATCCTGCTGGTTCAGGGATCGAACCTGCGGCCACCACTACCCACCGACTGGTGGTAGTTTCCTAGCGAGCTCACACATTACAGGGCCACAAGCAAGTTCGCTTAGCATGGAGACTGTGGTTTTTATCATGACTTTATATATTCTCTTACCTAGCTAGACATACAGTACATGTTCCCAGCTGCTTCATTAATCCACTGTTGACATGCTGCGTATCTCACGTCATTCTGGCCCACGCTGCTAGTTTGTGGCCAGGATGGCCTCGTAGATTAAGATCTTAGCAGAGTTCGCTCAGTGGGGCAACCCTGTTTTTATCCCCGCTGGTCGAAGCCCAAAGGGGTCGAAGAAAAATAATAAAGTTAGGGTCACCAAACTTGGCACACAGGTTCACCTTGGGATCCTGACATCAGACTATGTGCTTGGGGTCAAAAGGTCAAAGGTCAAGGTTAACATTCCCTATGCCTTATTACTGTGCAACTAATAAAGTTAGGGTCACCAAACTTGGTACACAGGTTCACCTTGTGACCCTGAAGTGTGACTGTGGTTTTGGAATTGAAAGGTTAAAGTTCAACATCAATATGGCTTATAAAATAAATCTCAACAACAAAGAAAAAGATTTACATTACTTTCCATATATTCTAGTCTCCCCACTAGGTATCTGTATTTCCAGCTGGGTCATTAATCCACACTCAGTTATATATCTTGACTTATTCTGTCTTATTTTGTTATATTTTGGCCACAGTAGCCTTGTGATCTCCCTGATAGCTAGTCTAACTTAATTAATGCTTGACTTCCCTTGAGCAAACGGCGCTAGCCATTCAGGGTTGTTTCTGCATTTATGTGGCATGGGGACTGGTCCTGTCCCACTGACCACGCAAACCACTAGGGGTGTTGGAAAAAAATCGATTCACATAAGAATCTACATTCTCATTTTACACGATCCAGAACCGATTCACAAAAATTAAGAATCAATTTTTATTATTACTATTTTTTTTTTTTTTTTGTGGTGGTGGTGGTGGTGCCAGGGTCCTGTCACATGACACGTATTGCTGGTTCGTGATATGCAATTACATACTGATGCTGCCGACGCAGGAGAACCATGCAGAGTAGCTGACTAAGCTAGCAGCCGGATGAAACAGTCGGAATAAAGAAAAAATGTAGCGGCAAGAAATTCGAGACAGGTCTGTCTGCAGCTCGCAGACTCCAACACCCCTTCAACCAGTTCCGCTCCCTCAGCAAGTTACGCCCCCACGTTATGTCACTCCACAGAATGGCTGGCCGTAGCTGACCGTGCAAATATGGCTGAGCAGCGCTGGGCTGATCGTGCACAGATTCAGGTGCTGTAGCCTTGTAGACGGGCCGATAGTGGCCACACATGTCAAAGGACGAACGTCAAAGAATCTAAAAATGAGAGTTTAGTCCATAGACGTTTAAAAAAGAGTTTATGGTCTAGTCTTTGGATGACGTTTGTTTGCGTGTCCACGCACTGCCCCACTGCCCAGCAACCCTGACGCTGCAGTTGAGGGGTTTTTTCTAACATTTTTGGACAGCGATGAAGCAGTGTTCTTTTCATTGAATAAAAAACAAATCTTGTTATTGACTAAAAGAAGACAAAAACAACTGATAATGAACAGATGAATGAAAATGCATAAATGGTCATTTTAGTTTAATTTCTAGCTGTAATGGATGAAAAAAACAGATATAGTTTTAGTTGACGAAATTAACACTGGATGGAAGTTTATGGGCAGCGCGGTGGCAGAGTGGTTAGCACTGCCAGCCTTGTCCGGGGGATCCTGGGTTTGATCCCAGCCCCCAACCAGCAGTGATCTGTGTGGAGTTTGCATGTTCTCCCCGTGTCTGCGTGGGTTTACTCCGGGATTTCTCCAGTTTCCTCCCACATGCCAAAAACATGCAGGTTAGGTTAATTGGGACCAAACTGGGGATTCTAAATTGTCCTTAGGTATGACTGTGAGAGTGAATGGTTGTCTGTCTCTCTGTGTTGCCCTGCGATGGACTGGCGATCTGTCCAGGGTGGACCCTGCCTCTTGCCCAAAGATGCTGGGATAGGCTCCAGCCCCCCCGCAACCTGAAAAGGATTAAGTGGAAGAAGATGGACGGAATTTTGTTTTATTTGTTTGTTTTTGAATTATTGCATTCACTTTAGCTTTTACTGGAGAAGTTTCACCAAGCAAAGGACCTTGACCAGATCATCACCCAGCGTTGAAAGAAGTGAAAAAGTTATCAGTCCCCCTGCTGAACTACACACACTGCACTGCTTTAACAAACTCCCAGCAAATTCTGAATGTTCAAAAAAAAAAACTGCGAGAAAAATATAACAGCACTTTATTTTGTTTTATAACTTTAATTTATTTTTTAAGTCTCTGAAGAATTTAGATACTTAAGTTTATATTTCTTCTTCTTAAGTTTAGATACTGAAGTTTATATTTCTTCTTCTTAAGTTTAGATACTGAAGTTTATATTTCTTCTTCTTTCTGATCCGGTGATAACTTTCTGATCCAGCACACCTTTCACTCTATATATATCACGGACACTCAGATCGCCCCAAAGGTCTCCTGAGTCGGCGGCCGGAGCCACTGTCTACAGCAGGAGACGATACAGCAGGGAAGAGCTAGCTAGCACTCAACCGCCACCCGGTGCTAACAGAGAAACTCGACATACCGGGGAACTGAAGCGAAAACGACGCGGGTGCCGGGCTGGAGTTTAGGCGGCGTGCAAGAAATATAAGACAGAATAATAAAGAGCGATGGCAAGAACCAAGCAGACCGCTCGTAAATCTACTGGAGGAAAAGCCCCCAGGAAGCAGCTGGCCACCAAGGCTGCTCGAAAAAGCGCTCCGGCCACCGGCAGAGTGAAGAAGCCTCACCGTTACAGGCCCGGTACCGTGGCTCTGAGAGAGATCCGTCACTACCAGAAATTCACAGAGCTGCTCATCCGTAAGCTGCCCTTCCAGCGCCTGGTGAGGGAGATCGCTCAGGACTTCAAGACCAACCTGCGCTTCCAGAGCTCCGCCGTCATGGCTCTGCAGGAAGCCAGCGAGGCCTACCTGGTGGGTCTCTTCGTGGACACCAACCTGTGCGCCATCCACGCCAAGAGGGTCACCATCATGCCCAAAGACATCCAGCTGGCCCGCCGCATCCGCGGAGAGAGAGCTTAGACTTTCTGCTGCACATCCACCAACCACAATGCTCCGCACTGTGTGTCTATTTATATATATTTATATTAATATGTACACATGTATACTAGCTGCTCTTGTTTTTTCTTGCCTTCTGATTGTTGCTCTGAGTGTTGCTATCCCTGTGCTGTTGCAATCCTGGAATTTCCCCATTGTGGGACTAATAAAGGCTTATCTTATCTTATCTTATATTTATGCAGGTTTAAAATTAATGCTACTTATCTTATGCATCAATTGCATTCAGTTCTTATTGAATTTGTATATTGCATTAAGTTACTGTATGGGTCACTGTACACTGACTGCATAAAGTCAGATAGCACTACTATTTAAATGGATGTTCAAAGTAGTTGTGATAGAATTTACTTTTGTTTTTAATGAATAGCCTTTATTTCTAGAATGCCGCAGGGCGACCAAACCTACACAGTGTAAAAGCTGTTAGGAATTGTGATGCTGAAAAGGAAAATTTTGAAAAATCATTTCACTTGTGTACAATTCAATTTTTGAAACTCAGAAGTTTTTGTCATAAATCGCCCTTTTCAAGGGCAGAAGAAGACACCAGACGCCATCTGTGAGTTTGCACATTTATTAACATAAACACGAAAATAATACAAAAACACTGCACTCGCGCATAAGGAAAAGATGAGGTGCGCTGGAGGTGAATGGGGCTCTTGCTGAGGTGGGGGTAAAGCACAACCTGGAAGGAACGCAGGCTGAGGCATGTGGGAATGCCGGGGAAAAGGAGACAAACCAGCCGGAGTCACACCCGAAAGGAAGCGTAGCTTATGGCTGAGGGAAACAAGGAAAAGAGTCAAATCCGGGACAGAGCGCACCCATTCAGCTCTGCGACAAACCCAGCTCACTCAGAGTAAGACTGATTCCTCTGGGGAGGCTCACAGTAGGACACAGCAATGAGGAAACGTTGGTGTATCCTTAAATAGGTGAATGGAACCAATGAATAACGAATCACAGGTGTGGATACATGAATGAACAAGTGACAGCTGTGCAGCCCCGCGAAACAGAGTTTGACAGCCGGAGGCTGCACAGCACTGTCAAAATAAAAGCACAGACCGGACACTAAATATTATATATTATTTCTTTTTCTTTTTTTTTATATTGTGAACACCACTCAAGAGAGAGAGAAATGCCATTTCAATTCTCCTGCATGTCCTGTACGTATAGTAGCATGACAAATAAAATCTTTGAATCTCTCTCTCTTGAATGTTCTCTTTTTGGACTTATTATTATCATTACTGTTATCATTTTCCCAGTCCATGCCTTATGTTCCTTTTTGGACTCATTATTATCATTATTAGTGTCATTAATACCAGTCATTATTATCGTTCCTGTGTGGACTCTTGTTTTGATGGTACTCTTTGTTTACTTCCTGCTAGCATTATGCATCTTCTGTTTAACTTAATCCTTCTATTGTTAATCATTCACAGCTGCCCCTTGTTTTGCCAATCACTGTTTCCCTATATATATGTTGGCTGCGGGCATTAATCCCCACGGTGTCCTTATGTTATCACCACATCTTCATTCCCTTGGATTAGTCCTGCGTTTGCTGCCTGCTGTCACCGGCTTACCTTTTGTGTTTCCCGCCCCTGAGTGTAGTCTTATTTTCCTATTGATAAATCCACAAACTAGTTTTACAGCTTTTGGGTCCTCTTTGCTGCCCAGCCAGGGCGCAAACCATGACAGAAGGATGCCACTAGTAAGGACCCAGCGGATACTGGTTTGCTCAGACATGGCTGTCTGGTGCCTCAGTGAGGAGGAACTGCGGGCCGTGGAGAGACTGGGATTTGGTTACCGTGGCTCGCAATTGCTGTGACGGGGAGAGAGCATTTGACCTTTGGGAGGCTGCTGTGTGGATGCTGGAGCACATGTAGGGCCTGTGGGTGCTAACTTGGGTACAGGAACTGTCCATCTTTCTGTCCTCCTCCATTGCCTTCTCCCGATGACCACCCGCTTCACCATCTCGGGCCGATGAAAAGAGGTGAAGGGAGCAACGAAGGGACGAACATCAGCTCCTCTCATCCCGTACAGCCAGCCTTCACCACACTGGCTGGCAGTATTTACTCCCACGGAATGGAGGGACTTTTTTTTTTCGGCAGTCGGTTGGCACACGGGGGACCCGGGTGGGAGAAAGACTCGGGGAGATGCCGCTCCACTCGGCACTCCGTTCCAGCCCCACTCCCACCCGGTCCCACCAGTCCCCAGAGAGCTGCACCTCCTCATCCCTGGAGAGTTCCAGCTGCTGCATCCCCTCCTCTCAAGAGAGTCCCACCTGTTGCTTTGCTTCCAGCCGCCTCACCTGCTGCCTGTTTCCCGGCCACTTCATCTGCTGCTCCTCTCCCAGTCGCTTCACTAGCTGCTTCTCTCACAGCCACCTCACCTGTTGCTCCTCCCCTGACCATCTGGCCCATTGCCTCTTCTGCAGCTCATCTGGAGGCTGTTGCTCTTGCAACTCATCCCAAGGCCACCATCTCAGCAGCTCACCCTGAGGCCGTCATCCTTACGCCAGCAGCAGCTCCAGCAGCGACAGAGGGTGGAGCAAGGCAAGTACCTTCATTTGTTTTAACACCTATTAATGAAATGTATTGCTTGGCTCCGAGTGAGGATTCCTAGTCACAACCGTCTGCTGTTTCTGACCCCTTGCCACCCATTAATGCTGCCACTTCCTTTTTTTTGCCCCCTCTCACCTCTGGTCTCCCTCCTTGTTCTGAGGTCATTTCCACCTCCACGGCCTTCACTTCTGAGAGGGTGAGTGCTCCAGCAGTGACTGCTCCTCTTCATGTGCACGCACCTGCAGAGACTGCTCCCCTCCAAGTACATGCCCCTGCAGAGACAGTTCCTCTTTACGTGCATGCTCCTGCTCATGCATATTCCCACTGAGACTGCTTTGTCTGCAGCTTCACCCGAGGTTGCCTCATCCACTGCAGCACGACCTGGGGTTTTACCAGCAACTGAGAAGAAGGGAGTAAGGCAAGTATGTACATCTTGCCTTGATTTGGCGGGGGGTGTCAGCCCTTGCAGCCACAGGTTGCTGACCCCTCGCCGCCTGTCTCAATTACTGTGCATTTGGGTGGTGTTCAATTACCCGCCCCCCAACCCCCCAGTTGAAGGTGGCTGTATCTGCGGGATTCCTGGGCATCTGGGCCTCTTCAGCCCCAGTCACCGTTTCATCCTGAGGTCAGCCCGCCCCAGCCATCTCATCCTGAGGTCAGCCCGCCCCAGCTGTCTCATCCTGAAGTCAGCGTGTCCCAGCCATTTCATCCTGAGGTCAGCACGTCCCAGTCACCGTTTGATCCAGAGGTCGTCACCCCGGCAGCAGGAGACCAGCAGTCAAGGGCAAGTACCCTTTCCCTTATTTTCAACATCAGTTTTAGAAAGGACTTGTCTTACTCCTGATGGGGGGACCCAAGTGCAGATCCAACCCACTTCTGGGCCCTCCCCATCAGTCTCTGCTGCTAATGACTGTGATATCATCTCACCAACCTCCTTTAATTCTCCTTCATCTGAGGTGGCTACATTGAGGTTGAAGCCACTGGAGAACTGCTTCTAACCATCACCTGCTGTGCCCCAAGGGGTCCAACCATCACCTCCTGTGCTCCAGGGGTTCAGACTTTCACCATCCACATCACCACTGGGGGTACACACCCTACCACCTGCGCCCCAGGAGGATAGCATTGACACTCCTACCACCGTGTTGTCTCCAGATCAGTCCTCTGGGGTAGCCAGTGTGGCGGCCAGGTTGGCTCGGGACCTTGGCCAGCCTCTTGACCGGTATTCCTCATTCTAGTGGCCTACGGACCTTGGACAGCCACCAGACAAACTGTCCTCCTTTGCCGGGTGGTCTGTGGACTCTGGCAGACCACCAGACAGACTGTCTCCCTTCACCAAGTGGCCCATGGACCTTGGTAGACCATCCAACGGACTGTCTTCCTTCACCAGGTGCCCGATGGACTTGGACAGACCACCCCACAGACTGTTCCCCTTCATCGAGTGCTCCACGGACTGGGGTTGGCCACCCGACCAACTCTGTTCCCCATTATCCACCTTTGGACTGCGTACTATTGTGAAAAACAAACATGGAAAAAAAAGAAGAGAGCTGCATTGTTTTGTGGTATTTTGTTGTGTTTCACTTTAGTTGTTCCTGTTTTGGGGTTTTTTTTTTTTGTGCTGGGTTATTTTTGTTGCACCCCTTCCTGATCTCCCTTCCCACTCGGGGTTGTGAGATTCACCTTGTAATGGGCTGTACTCCAGCCCATCTCCATGTCCTCTCTACTTCCTCCTTTATCCCCTTCCTTCTCTGGTTGGGAGGTATATGTTAATGACAGCTATGCTCTAGCCCCCCCTCCATGTCCTCCTTCCCCCCACCCTAGTCGGAGGGGTCATGCTGAGGTTAGCTACGTTCTAGCCCCCTTCCATGACCCTCCCTCCTTTTCTTCCCCCTTTTTCGCTCTCTTCTAGGGTTGTCTGGCTCCGACCTTTAAAGGGGAAGTACTGTCATGGTCTGGGCAGGGTTAGACCCTGTCCATGCTTTATGTTCTCTTTTTGGACCCATTATTATTAGTATCATTATTGCCATTCGTTATTATTGTTTCTGTATGGACTTTTATTTTGACATACTCTTTGTTTACTTCCTGTTAGCTTTATGCATCTTCCATTTAGCCTCATCCTTACATTAAGATAAGATAAGATAAGATAAGCCTTTATTAGTCCCACAACGGGGAAATTCCAGGATTGCAACAGCACAGGGATAGCAACACTCAGAGCAACAATCAGAAGGCAAGAAAAAAAACAAGCAAGCAAGAGCAGCTAATAAACATATGTACGTATTACTATAAAATATATATATATACACACACACACAGACACACAGTGCAGAGCATTGTAGCTGGATGGAATAAATATATGAATATATGAACACACAGTGCAGAGCATTGTAGCTAGATGGAATAAATATGTAAATATATAAACACCCACAGTACGGAGCATTGCAGCTAGGTGGAATAAATATGCAAGTATATAAACACACACAGTGCGGAGCAATGTAGCTAGATGGAATAATATGTAGATATATAAATATATAAACACACCCAGTGCTGAGCATTGTAGCTAGATGGAATAAATTTGTTAATTTTTCATTTTTCATTTTTCATTGTTAATCATTCACAGCTGCCCCTTGTTTTGCCAATCACTGTTTCCCTATATATGTTGACCGTGGGCATTAATCCCCACGGCATCCTTATGTTATCACCACATCTTCTACACGCTGTTGTTGGAATTATTATTTGCTTCACTCCCTTGGATTATTCCTGCTGTTGTTGCCTGCCGTCAGCGGCTTACCTTTTGTGTTTCCCACCCCCAAGCGGAGTCTTATTTTCCTATTAATAAATCCACAAATTTATCACAGCTTTTGGGTCCTCTTTGCTGCCCAGCCAGGGCACAAACCATGACACATGGCAGGGATGAAACAGGGTGGCAGTTTGCATTTGAAGAAATATGCACTGAAAGGGGTTGTGTAGAAGAAGGGTGTCTGATGTGTGTAAAATAAGATAATAAGATAAGCCTTTATTAGTCCCACAACGGGGAAATTCCAGGATTGCAACAGCACAGGGATAGCAACACTCAGAGCAACAATCAGAAGGCAAGAAAAAAAACAAGCAAGCAAGAGCAGCTAATATACATATGTACATATAGCGCTGCAATATTTAAACCCTGAGGTATTTTGACTAAAACATGTTACAGACATTTCAGTAGCACCTCTGGTGACTGTGTCAACATGTGGGAAAGTGCATCATATGTACACTTTGATAAACTAATAAAACGTTTCAAGGGTTCACACAAATAGTGAGAGAGGATTTGTGACACAACAGGCATTTATTTCTCACTGACTCATTACACAGAACGGAGGGGAGGTCATTCACACAGACCCTCGTCTCACTCAAGGTGACACAGACACATAATCTATCACACACAGAGAAAGCAACGCTATCACAACTGGTCTTATAATACAGTTATAATGGCACCACAATAACGCTTAGAACACACGGATAATAACAGTCTTTGAATCCTCAGCGGCGCAAAGCATGCCAGGAGAATCCCCGCCCCTTCTTCACAGCCCCGACGTTATACTGTCTCCCCCGGACTGGTTTCTGTCCCCAGAATAATAAGTCCAACTCAAAAGTCCAATACGAATCCGTCCAGGCGTCGGGGCGGCCGCCGTTGTCGGCGACCAGCTCTCACAGTTCTGACCAGTGGCTCGCCAGCTTTGGTGAGAGTCCCTCTTTCCACTCCGGGCAGAAAAAGTCCAGCAAAGTCCCTCCCCTGGCAGCGGGAGTCATATGCTCGCTTCTGTCGACTCCCCGCCACTACCAGGGTCTCCCAAGCTAGTTCATGTACCGTGTGCAGACGTTCTCTCGAGCAAAAGAAATAATCCAACCCCGCTTTGGTGTCCATCTCACACTGCTGTAGGGGGGCGTGGGATTGGTGAGTTGGTCCTTTCTGAGCCATGCAGGTGACACAGCGGTGGACATGGAGCTTCACATCCTGAAGACACCGCGGACAGTAAAACCAGGCCCAAAGACACTGCAGAGTCTTCTTCACCCTGAAGTAACCCCCCCACTGACCCGTGGACCAACTGGAGCACCTTGGGGAGGAGCCGTTGGGGGACCAGCAGCTGCCAGATGTGACGCTGCCCAGCTGGAGACTGGCATCGCAGATAGATAACACCTTCACAACAGCAGAGGTTGGACCACTGGGAATGCAGGGCCTTGGTCTCTGGGTCTAGCGCCGACACAGCCTTCTGGGCGGGTTGCTGGTCCGTGTCCAGCCACTGCTGGACCTGGGAGACAACAGGATCTCCATCCTGCTCACTTCGAAGCTGCTGCACGCCAAGGGCCTCTATGATGTCATCGCTTGGGAGAGCTGCCTGGTGATCTGAAGAAGAGCTGTGAACCATTGTGCTATCTCAGGCCATAGTGGTCTGGAGAGCCCGTGAGACTGCTGGGTCATGATCCTCGGCCTGCGCTGACGGCACTGGCCCTTTGATTGCACAAGCCCTGTGGTTCCTCGTCTGGCTGGTGCCACAGAGCGTAATGGTCTGAGCCCCCAGAAGGAGAGAAGAGCTGGCGGTATTTTGACGGTACTCTTTGTTTACTTCCTGTTAACATTATGCATCTTCCGTTTAGCCTCATCCTTACGTTGTTAATCATTCACAGTTGCCCCTTGTTTTGCCAATCACTGCTTCCCTATATACGGTGGGGAAAAAAGTATTTAGTCAGCCACCAATTGTGCAAGTTCTCCCACTTAAAAGATGAGAGAGGTCTCCAATTTTCATCATAGGTATACCTCAACTATGAGAGACAAAATGAGAAAAAAAAAATCCAGAAAATCACATTGAAGGATTTTTAATGAATTAATTGGTAAATTCCTCGGTAAAATAAGTATTTGGTCAATAACAAAAGTTCATCTCAATACTTTGTTATATACCCTTTGTTGGCAATGACAGAGGTCAGACGTTTTCTGTAAGTCTTCACAAGGTTTTCACACACTGTTGCTGGTATTTTGGCCCATTCCTCCATGCACATCTCCTCTAGAGCAGTGATGTTTTGGGACTGTCGCTGGGCAACATGGACTTTCAACTCCCTCCAAAGATTTTCTATGGGGTTGAGATCTGGAGACTGGCTAGGCCACTCCAGGACCTTGAAATGCTTCTTACAAAGCCACTCCTTCGTTGCCCGGGCGGTGTGTTTGGGATCATTGTCATGCTGAAAGACCCAGCCACGTTTCGTCTTCAATGCCCTTGCTGATGGAAGGAGGTTTTCACTCAAAATCTCACGATACATGGCCCCATTCATTCTTTCCTTTACACGGATCAGTCGTCCTGGTCCCTTTGCAGAAAAACAGCCCCAAAGTATGATGTTTTCACACCCATGCTTCACAGTAGGTATGGTGTTCTTTCTCCTCCAAACACGACAAGTTGAGTTTTTACCAAAAACTTCTATTTTGGTTTCATCTGACCATATGACATTCTCCCAATCCTCTTCTGGATCATCCAAATGCTCTCTAGCAAACTTCAGACGGGCTTGGACATGTACTGGCTTAAGCAGGGGGACACGTCTGGCACTGCGGGATTTGAGTCCCTGGCGGCGTAGTGCGTTACTGATGTAGCCTTTGTTACTTTGGTCCCAGCTCTCTGCAGGTCATTCACTAGGTCCCCCCATGTGGTTCTGGGATTTTTGCTCACCGTTCTCATGATCATTTTGACCTCACGGGGTGAGATCTTGCGTGGAGCCCCAGATTGAGTAAGATTATCAGTGGTCTTGTATGTCTTCCATTTTCTAATAATTGCTCCCACAGTTGATTTCTTCACACCAAGCTGCTTACCTATTGCAGATTCAGTCTTCCCAGCCTGGTGCAGGTCTACAATTTTGTTTCTGGTGTCCTTTGACAGCTCTTTGGTCTTGGCAATAGTGGAGTTTGGAGTCTGACTGTTTGAGGTTGTGGACAGGTGTCTTTTATACTGATAACGAGTTCAAACAGGTGCCATTAATACAGGTAACGAGTGGAGGACAGAGGAGCCCCTTAAAGAAGAAGTTACAGGTCTGTGAGAGCCAGAAATCTTGCTTGTTTGTAGGTGACCAAATACTTATTTTACCAAGGAATTTACCAATTAATTCATTAAAAATCCTTCAATGTGATTTTCTGGATTTTTTTTTTCTCATTTTGTCTCTCATAGTTGAGGTATACCTATGATGAAAATTGGAGACCTCTTTCATCTTTTAAGTGGGAGAACTTGTACAATTGGTGGCTGACTAAATACTTTTTCCCCCCACTGTATGTTGGTGGCATCCTTATGTTATCACCACGTCTTCTACACGCCGTTGTTGGAATTATTATTTGCTTCGCTCCCTTGGATTACTCCTGCTTTTGTTGCCTGCCATCAGTAGCTTACCTTTTGTGTTTCCCGCCCCCGAGCGGAGTCTTATTTTCCTATTAATAAGTCCACAAATTAGTATCACAGCTTTTGGGTCCTCTTTGCTGCCCAGCCAGGGCACAAACCATGACACATGCAGTGTTTCCTCTGGCTTAAAGACCTTGGCACGGTGGCAACATATTTTTCTGGGGAGGGGGGGGGCAGTAAACATACCGGAATATATTAATTTTATACTATTTTTTTCTTTTTAAAACTTTACACAGTAACGTTGCATATGGAACTTAACATTTGAAGTATTGTACAACCGAGGCTTGAATATTGGGCCAGTTGGGGTCCCACCAAGACATCCTGTATTTAGACTTTTTAGTGGTGTTATCCTTCTCTCCTTCCTCTGCCTGAACACTTTCCTCTCCTTGGCTCCTCTCTTCTGTCTCATCTTTCCCTCTCTGAGCTCTGTCTAATTCAGCTTCTCTCTCTGTCTATGGTGGGATACAAACAGGTTAGAAAATATCAAGTGTCATGTTTTGTCCTGCAGGATTTTTTTGTCATGGTTTACATAAATGACAAAAATGTGTGTATTTTTTGTATTTTTATTCTGGTGTTTCTTTTTTCCATTGAGAGAGTAGAGAAGGGAAAGAAACATTCATAATATCACAAACCCCTGTGCGCCATTACACGGCGCACGAGGGAGAGAATGAAAAACCCAATCGTGGGAGTAGAGAGTGCCATGTTTATTAAACTTCACCACAAAGTTTACAGTTCAGTTCAACCACAACATACAGAGAGATGAGATGATGGAATTAAGGCCACCAGACATATAGGATGCCTGCCGAATGCTCCACAGCCTGGTCAATATGGATCCTAGTGCTACAGGGCTGCTAAGCGCACAAAAAGGAAAGGAGATCAGCCTAGTGCTGCAGGGCTGACACTTATGAAGCTGGAGCAATACTGGGGCGAACCGTGGAGCTTATAACCGGTAACTGCCTCATCCCGTGTTGTGCCGGAATCTTGCGACACCGCTGGAGTGGCCTCTCCAGTTTGCACTAAAAAGCCTGGGCGGGGTAGTGTGGAGACACTGGGCTGCCCATACGTCAGTGTCCCCCTTTCGGTGTCACTGGCTGAGTCCAAAGGAAAGGATGATCCAATACAATTTGGGACCAGTTCCACCGCAGGAGTTGCCGGAAGCTGGAAGATGTCAATATGTTTATATAAATAACCACAAATCATCATATAAATCCATCGATCATGGGGTTCCCCAGGGTTCCAACTTGGGATCAGTTCTCTTCACTCTGTACATAAATGACATTGCTAACTCCTGGTTTCTATGACATAAAGTACTGTTTGTTGATGACACTAATTAATTGTTTGCTCACCAGAATCGAGATGAACTTGAACAGACACTAAATAGTGAACTTATGAACATAGACACCTGGTTTCAGTGTAACAAAGTTTTTCTTAACATCAGTAAGACAAATGATATTGTGTTCCGTTCCAATAAAAAACCAGACACCAAGCAACTTTGCCCCAAAATCAATGGACAGAATATTACAAGAGTTATCTCTACAAAATTCTTGGGGGTCCTTATCGATGAATTTCTTAATTTCAAATGTCACATCGACGATCTAACCAAAAAACTGGCTAAATATGCTGTTTTGTTTTTAAAGTGAGACATTTTCTACCACTTTCAACACTTCTCACTCTATATAAAACTTTATTTGAGCCTCATTTACATTATTGGAATATCATATGGTGTAACACATTTCCAACTCACCTGAAAAAGCTAGAAATTCTCCAAAAGACAGTTATACATGCCTGATCACGGTCTGAATATAATTCTACTAGTCATCTTTTCCATCGTTACAATCTCCTAAGACTTGCTGAGCATAATTACAGTGGTGCAAAAAAGCGTTTGCTCCCTTCCTGATTCCTCATTTTTTTTGCATGTTTGTCACACTCAAATGTTTCAGATCATCAAACAAATTTAAAGATTAGATAAAGATAACACAAGTAAACAAAATGCAGTTTTTAAATGAAGGTGGTTATTATTAAGGGAAAAAAAATCCAAACCTAAATGGCCCTGTGTGAAAAAGTTGCTGTGGAGGAATTTTGGCCCACTCATCTTTATAGAATTGTTGTAATTCAGCCACAGTGGAAGGTTTTCGAGCATGAACCGCCTTTTTAAGGTCATGCCACAGCATCTCAATCGGATTCAGGTCAGGACTTTGACTAGGCCTCTCCAAAATCTTCATTTTGTTTTTCTTAAGCCATTCAGAGGTGGACTTGCTGGTGTATTTTGGATCATTGTCCTGCTGCAGAGCTCAAGTGCGCTTCAGCGTGAGGTCACGAACAGATGGCCGGACATTCTCCTTCAGGATTTTTTGGTAGACAGCAGAATTCATAGTTTCATTTACCACAGCAAGTCTTCCGGATGTAATGGGACACACACCTTGCAAAAAGTTCAACTTTTGTCTCATCAGTCCACTGAATATTTTCCCAAAAGTCTTGGGGGTCATCAAGATGTTTTCTGGCAAAACTGAGACGAGCCTTTATGTTCTTTTTGCTCAGCAGTGGTTTTCATCTTGGAATTCTGCCATGCAGGCCGTTTTTGCCCAGTCTCTTTCTTACGGTGGGGTCATGAACACTGACCTTAACTGAGGCAAGTGAATGCCTGCAGTTCTTTGGATGTTGTTGTGGGGTCTTTTGTGACCTCTTGGATGAGTCGTTGCTACGCTCTTGGAGTAATTTTGGTTGGCTGGCCACTCCCAGGAAGGTTCACCACTGTTCCACGTTTTCTTGAAATTTATTTATTTGGATAAACCCCTTGAGATGTACCATCTCATTTTCGAGGGGGTCCAACATTTGTGGATAATGGCTGTCACTGTGGTTTGCTGGAGTCCCAAAGCTTTATAACCTTTTCCAGACTGATAGATCTCAATTACTTTGTTTCTCATTTGTTCCTGAATTTCTTTGGATCACAGCATGATGTCTAGCTTTTGAGGATCTTTTGGTCAACTTTACTTTGTCAGGCAGGTCCTATTTAAGTGATTTCTTGATTGGGAAAAACAGGTGTGGCAGTAATCAGGCCTGGGTGTGGCTAGAGAAATTGAACTCAGTTTTCCAAAGATGTGATAAACCACAGTTAATTTATGTTTTAACACCGGGGGGGGGGGGTGTCACTTTTTCACACAGGATCATGTAGGTTTGGATTTTTTTTTTCCCTTAATAATAAACACTTTCATTTAAAAACTGCATTTTGTGTTTACTTGTGTTATCTTTGTCTAATATTTAATCTGAAACATTTACATTTGACAAACATACAAAAAAAATGAGAAATCAGGAAGGGGGCAAACACTTTTTCACACCACTGTACTTCCAGAATGCCTGTATAACGTATCAGGTTGTCCACAAACTCAACTATAAATTATGTGAACTCATTCCAATCTTCCTTCCCATGCACACCTATACCACCAGAAATAAAAAACAAATTACTGGGAAAAAACAAAGACTAAAATCTACCAGCTTTAGTATTGTGTGCAGAGGAGCGCAGATTTGGAATGAGCTTGATGACAATCTTAAAATGTCACCTTTCATCTCCATCTTCAAGAAAAAACTAAAAATGCAAGTCCCATCATTATGTAATTAATCCACTATTTGTTACACAAAACTTGCTTACTGATGAGTTGTCACCCCATTGTTATTTTTGTTTTATATATTGATGTCACTCCACTAGTATTTAATAACTTGCCAATGTATCTTGACCTTACCTACTAATCCAATGTAAACAAATGCTGGGATTATGTGTTACATGTCTGTTATATGTTTGTCTGTATGTTCTTGTACACAAAGACATCCAACCAATATCTACTCAGTTATCATTTTATTGTAGAAACTGGGCCCCCTACTAAAAGCTTTAAATAGCTTACTTGGGGTGACCTTTTGACACTCCAAATCATTGTGGAAAAAAGCGCATTTTATATTGCAGTTCATGCTGTTGATAACTCGTATTGTAATTCATTTATTCATGCTATTGATAATGTTGATAATGTGTGATGTGTGTGTGAATAAACTAAACTAAATTCTGTGCTGTGTTTATTTTCTTTGAATGCATTTTATTCCTATTTACTGTGTATTTTTGTTTGTGCAGTTTGATTTTAACTTCATCTTGATGTACAGCACTTTGGTCATCTTGATTGCTTTTAAATGTGCTCTATAAACAAATGTGACTTTGAGTTTCGCTAACATTCTCATAGCAAACGGAGGTGCAATATTCTGTAGGTAATTATAATGGCTGACAGCACCTGTAGCTCTGTGATAACAGGATATACAAACAACTGTTCATTGTATTTACTGTAATCATATAAGTAAGCTATGTATATGGAAGGTGACCAGCTTAGCGTTTAGCCATGTCCTATATAGTATTTATATACATCTATGGCCGGTAAAATTTCACAGCCGGTCACAACCAAAAGCATAACTGGGTTGATGTCGTGTGTCTCCACCAAGCAACTAGTGCAAGAGTAAGTGTGACACCTACTGGCCAGGAGGTCAGAATGTTTTCTCAATCATGTTTAACCTCTCACGGGATCACCACATTCGTCTAAACAAAGTGAGAGATATGCACTCAGTCCATTTCACATCACAAACTGAGGACATTTAACAAAGTCAGAACAGCATATCTGTTGAATGAAGTTCATCATAAATGACACTTCCTGTCATAATGACACAGCTTTATGTAACGTTAGTTAGATCAGTAAAGTTCCAGAGCAGTCAAAGGCAGTGATTGGATTCTTTTACCAAACTGCAACACTGAAGTCATCTGAGGTAGTTCATCGCCAGAGGTGGGTACAGCAGACAAAAATCATACTAAAGTAAAAGTATTGCTGTGCTATTAATTACTAAGGTATAAGTAAAAGGAGTCGCAGTAAAAATGATGTAAGAATGCATCTACTAAAAAGGTACTTAAGTAGAGACTAACCTCAGATTTTTTTTGCTTCTAAGAAGAACAATCTTTGGCTGCACAATAAACTGAAATTCTGTCATTACTGATCAACATCATATCAACACATCAACATGCGCAATATGCCTATCGGCTTGAACAGAGATAATAGTGATTGTTTTGGTATCGCAAGTCATATCTCACTTACTGCATGCTTTTCTAATATCATGTAGCCCTAGAACAAACAAAAAGTGTTCATGTGAAGAAAAAGAAATCATATGAGGAAACAGGCAATAATTGAAAAAAATAGAATTTCAGCTATGATTTCAATTAACTAAACATGCAGTAATTACTTGTAAACAACATTTACTGTCTTTACTTTGAAGCAGGGCTGAAATGATTATGCAAGTAAATCCAGTAATCAATTACAAAAAAGATCAATTCAAAAGAATTCTCTGAATCGAAGCTTTGTTTAAAAGTGCAGGTCTACTGGATCTATGCTTTTCCCAGTTCTCATTCATTTTCTTTGTAAAATGCTTCAAAATTCAATTCAGTTCAATTCAGCTTTATTTATATAGCACCATTTCACAACAAACAGTCATCTCATAGCACTTTCAACTGTAGGGGAAACCCCCACAATTGCAGAAAGACCCCAGCAATCAGGCAATCCCCTGTGAGCAAGCGCTTGACGATGGTGGAGAGGAAAAACTCCCTTTTAACAGGAAGAAACCTCCAGCAGGACCAGGCTCCTGGAGGGGCAGTCATCTGCTGCGACTGGCTGGGGGGTGAGGGGATAGAGAAGATGAAAAGAACAGACATGTAAAGAGCAAACAGCACGATGGGGACTCAATCTATGGGAGAGAACAAACAGATGTTAATGACCAGCAAAAAAAAAATATATATATTTCATTGAGAGTGAAGAAAGGAGTGAAGCCCAGTGCATTATTATTTAGAGCTTTGAAAGTGAGAAGAAGGATTTTAAACTTAATTCTAAACTCTATGGGAAGCCAATGAAGGAAGGCCAGAACTGGAGAGATATGATCTCTCTTTCTAGTACCTGTTAAAACTCTTGCTGCAGCATTTTGGATCAACTGAAGACTTTTTAAAGGTGTTTTAGGACAACCTGATAATAAAGAGTTACAATAATCTAGTCTAGAGCTAATAAAAGCGTGGATCAATTTCTCAGCATCACTCTGAGACAAGATGCTCCTAATCTTGGCAATATTGCGCAAACGATAGAAGGCAGTCTTAGAAACGAATTTAATATGTGAATTGAAAAACAGATCTTGATCAAAAATAACTCCAAGGTTCCTCACAGAGCTATTAAGAGAAAGAGTAACTGCATCCAAACTAAAAGTTTGATTTGGAAAGGTATTTCTAAGGTTTTTTTGGACCAACAAGAATTACTTCAGTCTTATCTGAATTTAATAGCAGGAAATTACAAGTCATCCAAGCTTTGATTTCCTTAAGACAGGCTTCAAACTTGTTAATTGATTACTATCATCTGGCTTCATTGACAGGTATAATTGTGTGTCATCTGCATAACAATGAAAATGTATACAGTGCTTTCTAATAATGTTGCCTAGCGGAAGCATATATAAACTAAAAAGAGTAGGGCCTAGCACAGATCCCTGTGGAACTCCATGACTGAGCTTTGAGTTGAAAGAAAACTCATTATTGACATGAACAAAGTGGAACCTATCAGATAAATAAGATCTAAACCACTGCAACGAAGTTCCATTAAGTCCAACATAGTGTTCTAATCTATCAAGTAGAATATTATGATCGATAGTACCCAAAGCTGCACTAAGGTCTAAAAGGACAAATATAGAAACAAGTCCATTATCAGTTGTGATAAGGAGGTCATAAGGCTGTTTCAGTACTATGATGGATTCTAAACACAGATTGAAACTCTTCAGATAAACTATTTCCCTGCAAGTGGTCAAATAATTGCGTAGCAACAACTCTTTCTAAGATTTTTGAAATGAAAGGGAGATTAGAGATTGGTCTATAGTTAGCTAAAACTCAAGGATCCAGCATTGGCTTTTTGAGTAAGAGTTTAATTACAGCAGTTTTAAAAGCCTGCAGTACATGGCCTAAAGTTAATGAAGAATTGATTATTTGAAGAATAAAACTACCAATAAGTGGGAAGACTTCTTTAAATAACCTGGTAGGAATAGGGTCTAAAAGACAAGTTGAAGGCTTGGATGAGGAAATTATTTTGTCTAACTCTAAAAGGTCAACTGGAGTAAACTCATCCAAACAGATGTCAATTGAAGGAGTTATAGTAGTTACTGTGTTTAAGTTAACAGTGGGAAGAATCTGACTGATTTTATCTCTGATAGATGAAATTTTGTGATTGAAAAAGTTCATAAAGTCCTGACTAGTAAGTTCTAAGGGAATGCTAGGATTGACAGAGTCCTGACTCTTTGTCAGCCTGGCTGCAGTGCTGAAAAGAAACTTGGGATTATTCTTGTTCTCTTCTATTAATGCAGAATAATAACTCGTTCTAGCTTTTCTAAGAGATTTTTTTTTATAAATTAAAAGATGTTTTCTCCAAGTTAAATAGATTTCATCTAAATTAGTGGAGTGCCATTTTCTTTCTAATTGACGAGTCTTCTGTTTTAAGCTACGAGTTTCTGTGTTGAACCAAGGAGTTAGAAATCTCTGATTAGACTTTTTCTTTTTCAAAGGGGCCACCATGTCTAGAGTGTGATACAGAGAAGCTGTAACGCTATCCACCATGTTATCAATTACAGATGGAGCGAGCTGTCTATAGCTTATTTCTGTTGTGTTGACACATGGCATAGAGGAAACAGTCTGCATAAATTTGGTTACAGCATCATCTGAGAGGCATCTACTGTAATAATATTTTTCTTTAGGAGCCAAATAGTCAGAAATAGTAAAATCAAAGGTTAACAGACAATGGTCTGACAGTACAGGGTCATGAGGAGACACTATCAGATTTTCTATTTCTATGCCATATGTCAGAACAAGGGCCAATGTATGGTGGAGGTAATGAGTAGAATTTCCTACTTTCTGAGAAAACCCAATCGAGTCTAATATTGAATTAAATGCCACATTAAGGCAGTCACTATCTACATCCACATGTATATTAAAGTCCCCTACTATAATTATTCTATCTGATTTCAGCACTAAATCAGCTAAGAATTCAGCAAATTCAGATAAAAACTGAGTAGGTTGATGGAGGACAATAAACTATGGCAAATAAAATTGGGTTTAGCCTAAAATTGCTAAAATGCCCAGTACTGAGGACCAGGCCCTCAAAGGAATTATAACGTGTTTTTTGCTTTATATTAACTAGTAATTTGGAATGGTAAATTGTTGCTACTCCTTCTCCACGACCAGAACTTCTGGGATTTTGACAGTTTAAATAACCAGAGGGAGTTGATTCATTTAAACCAACATAATCCTCTTGCCCTAACCAAGTCTCTGTAAGAGATAGTAAATCAATCTGATGATCAGTTATCAGATCATTGACTAGCAGAGACTTGGGAGTTAGAGACCTAATATTTAACAAACCGCATTTAATTTTTAAATTATGAGGAGGAACAGAGGCCAAATCATTCAATTTAGAGGCTTCATGTTTAATTTGAGTTTTACTAACTTTTTGTTTGGCATGCTTATATATTAGATTTTTATTTACTTTGGAGGGAGCAGACAATGATTCTCTGATGGGGAAGACAGGGGCTAAGCTGAGGGGTGGCAGATGAAGAGGAGCTGCAGAGAGGCGTGTAAGACTGCGACTCTGCTTCCTGGTCCCAACTTTGAGTTGTCAAGATTTTGGAAATTTGGATAAAAATGATGCCAGATTGTTAGATAAATGAGACGCACCATCCAAAGTGGGATGGATGCCGTCTCGTCTCGTAAGACCAGGTTTTCCCCAAAATGAGCTCCAATTGTCAGTGTAGCCCACATCATTTGCAGGACACCACACAGACAGCCAGTGGTTGAAGGATGACAAGCGGCTAAACATGTCATCACTGGTCAGACTGGGGAGGGGCCCAGAGAATACTACAGAGGCAGACATTGTTTGTGCAAAGTCACACACCGATTCCACATTAAGTTTTGTGACTTCTGACTGCCAGAGTCGGATGTCATTAATGCCGGCATGGATAGCAATTGTGGAGTATTTATAGTTACTTTTAGCCAGCATTTTCAAATTTGACTTGATGTCGCCTGCTCTGGCCCCAGGAATGCATTTGACTATGGCCGCTGGAGTGTCTGGGTTCACGTTTCTGACTACAGAGTCTCCAATGATCAGTTTTTTCCTCAGCGGGTGTGTCGCTGAGCTGGTATCTGCACTGTAAAAGAACATGCGTGTGTGTGCATGTGTGTGTGTGCATGTATGGGCATGTGCGTGTATGAGAGTGCGCTCAGAGTGTGTGCATGTGAGTGGTTTGCCAGGAAATGTACAAAGTGGGCGGCAGGTCACAGCAACACCCCCTCCCCCAGAAACATCGAGCAAGCAAGACAGTGCCAACAACTCCCACAGAAATCAAATGCCCCAAAGCCACCAAGCCCCAGGACAGTCACGCAACTGCCCCAGGATCGACGGCCGAGGGAGCCCGGCGTGGTGTGTCCCCGGATCAGCTCGCCCCCCAGCGGGGCCAGCACCAGGCCCCGGGCCCCAGGTGCCAGAAGGTCAACTCAGCCCTCTCCCTTCCCCCAGGCTGGAAACCAGCCCGCAATCCCCGGACACCCCTTCCCACAGCGGGCCCACCCCACTGCCCCTGACCCAGGTCCTGGGAGGTCCCAGGCCCCCCACACCCAGAAAAGGTGGCACAAAGGCACGGGGAGCCCCACGAGGGGCCAGCACCACCAATCCAAGGAAACCCACATGGCCAGGAGGTGGCCATCCCCTCAGTCCAGCAACCCCCACCAGCACATACACTCACTCTCACGCACTCACACCCTCATGCTCTCACATGCACTCACTCACTCCCCCTCTCCTTCACACAATCTTACATTCGCACTCCCACACTCAGACTCATTCACTCTCACCCACTCCCATACTTGTTCAGTCTCGCTCCCATTCCCACTTGCCCTCACAGTCGCTCGCACTCACACATGCTTCCTTCCACTCACACTCACTCATATAGTACACACTTTCATTCACGTTCTGACTCACTCACATTTACTCGTGCTCTCTCTTACACACACTTATTCTAACCCGCCCCAGGGCAGCTGCGGCCACAGAAGCAGCCCACCGCCACCAATGCCCGCCCGGGGTAAACGACCAATGGACCCACCACAAGCGCCCAGAGATGCCACCTGCCATGCAAAGCACCACGCAAACCTGACCCACCACCACCATCACTACTCAGTTGTAAAGTTGTAGATTTCTGAGGAAAAAAAAGTCAAAAATGTATTTTTAAAAAAATTACATTTTTGATGAAAACGTAGCAAATTTATGAGAAAAAGGTTGCAAATCTAGGAGAAAAAAGTAAAAAAAAAAATTACAGGAAAAAATTGCAAATTTGCAAGAAAAAATGCAAATTTATGGGAAAAAACTGCAAATTTTTGAGAAAAAAGTTGCAAATTTATGAGAAAAAAGTTGCAAATTTCTGAGGAAAAAAGTTGAAAATGTTTTTTTTTTTTAAGTTATATTTTTTGAGGAAAAAAGTTACAAATCTAGGAGAAAAAAGTTGAAAATTTACTGGAAAAACTGCAAATTTACAAAAATTAAAAATGCCATTTTATGAGGAAAAAATTTGCAAATCTATGAATAAAAGTTTAAAATTTGTAAGATTCTTTTTTACATTTCTACTTAGAATTGGTGGTTCAAAGTCATGTTATTCAGTTATGTAACATGATCTAGAAAGGTTTATGATGCTGTTGGACAATTCTGTCTTTTTCCAGGTTGGAGGGGCACTGTTCCCCCCCATTTACGCCTATGAATGGGGTGGGAGATGTGAGGTTAACAAGATAAGATAAGATAAGATAAGCCTTTATTAGTCCCACAATGGGGAAATTCCAGGATTGCAACAGCACAGGGATAGCAACACTCAGAGCAACAATCAGAAGGCAAGAAAAAACAACATCTAGTAAACATATGTCCATATTACTATAAATGTATATATATAGACACACAGTGCAGAGCATTATGGCTGGTGAATGTGCAGCAGAAAGTCTAAGCTCTCTCTCCGCGGATACAGCGGGCCAGCTGGAAGTCTTTGGGCATGATGGTGACCCCCTTAGCGAAGAAGAGACCACCAGGTGGGTCTCGCTGGTCTCCTGCAGAGCCATGACGGCGAAACTCAGGAAACGCAGGACGGTCTTGAAGTCCTGAGCGATCTTCCTCGCCAGGCGCTGGACGGGCAGCTTACGGATGAGCAGCTCCGTGGATTTCTGGTAGCGACGGATCTCTCTCAGAGCCACGGACCTGTGACGGCGAGGCCTCTTCACTCTGCCGGTGGCCAGAGCGCCTCTCCGAGCAGCCCTGTGGCTAGCTGTCTCCTGGGGGGCTTCTTCCTCCAGTAGATTTTACGGGCGGTCTGCTTGGTTCTTGCCATCGCTCTTTATTATTCTGTCTTATATTTCTTTCACGCCGCCTAAACTCCAGCCCGGCACCCGCTTCGTTTTCGCTACAGCTCCCGGTATGTCGAGTTTCCCATTAGCACCGGGCGGCGGCCAAGTGCTAGCTAGCACTAGCTCCTCCCCGCTGTAACGTCTCCCGCTGCAAACCGTGGCTCCGTCCGCCGACCCGGGAGACCCCCGGGGCGATCCGTGCGTCCGTGATATATATACAGAGTGAAAGGTGTAGAAAGAAGAAGGAAGATAAAAAAAAGGCTGTTGCAACAGGCAGCCGACTCGTGTGGCGCTGCCGGTCCGGCGGAACCGGAACCCCCCCGGAACAAGGGGAATGATTTGGGGTCATTTTGCTCACAAGGGTAATAGTATTCCCCCTCATCTCCCCTCAAACCAGCTAGAAGATATACCTTTATGTACACAAGGTCTGTTGGCCATAAATTCCAAAACAAAGGGGAAAAAAATTGTGGTAACGGGTTGGACTGAAGTAAGACTAAAGGTGTAGCACAGAACTGATTGACCATTTATACTGTATGCTTTAAATACAGTAACAGTCAAACCAGGTGGAGTCTCGATTTTAACGTTGAACTACATAACTTTATTGTTCTGGGTAGGAACACTAAAAAGACTACTACTATGGTGACTATGACCACAGTCCCAACAGCCAGTCCCAGGGTGTTTAGTTGTCAGTGGCTACAGTGGTGCCCTTGTAGTCTTTTCATTATTCTTACCCCAAACAAGAACATAGTGCAACTTGTCTCTGACTCTAAGTTAGTGCTGACTCCTGAACATCTCTGTTGCTGGTGCCAGATGTGCTGGTCTGAGAATCTTAGAAACTGCTGATCTACTAGCATTTTAGCAACCATCTCAAGGGTTTACAGATAACAGTCTGAAAAAGAGAAAATATCCAGTGAGCATCAGTTCTCTAAGCCCAAATGTCTTGTTGATGCTAGAGGTCAGAGGAGAATGCAAAGACTGGCTTGAGCTGACAGAAAGGCTAAAGCACCATAAATAACCGAGGCATACAGGAGAACATCTCTGAAGGCACAACACAGTGACCCTTGAAGTTAATGGGCTATAGCAGCAGAAGACCTCAACTGCTGCCACTCCTGTCTGTTAAGAGCAGGAAAGTGACACTAAAATTCACACAGGCTCACCAAAGCTGGACAATCAAAGATTGTAAAGTCTCAATTTTTGCTGCAGTATTCAAATGGTAGGGTCAGAATTTGTCAGTATGAAAGAACGGGTGCAGGCATGGAGCTGAAAAAAATCTGCAGCAACTATATGATGTTAACATATCAATATGGACCAGTATCTTCGAGGAACTCTGAGTATACAACACTGTAGTATTCATGTCATGAAGAATTAAGTCAGTACTGAAAGCAATGGGGATCCAACGCAGTAACAGCAATGTATACATGTTAAAGCTACGGTCACAAATACCCTTATGAACGGTTGCAAACACTGTACGAATGATTTTTGGACCATTTTGTACAACCTTCTTAAGGCAGCCATAGGAGAATCCAGTGTTCGTTGACCACTTGTAAGTTCGTGGCCAGGTAGATGGTCTTGTCCAAGATTTCGACGAAAGCCCCATGACAACCCCTCATCGTAGGGCGGCCGTACGAATGCCATAGGAACAATGTAAGAGCTACACAAGATGTTGGTCGTAAGTATGCCTCAAGAACACCTTAAGTGTCTAGGATGTGCTCTACTCTTGGTCAGAGATGCTGGTGTAGGTGCCCCGCCACACACAACTCGAAAAGGATCAGGATGTTTTGTATTAAAACAACCTTAAAAAGGCGGCTTTTCATCTTCATTTTTTAACCAAATTTAGACCATATAGAGACGTCTATACGTATGAAGATACCTTTTCTTTTTTTTTTCCACAATATTTTTTATTGAACCTTTTTTTTTTTACAAACATAACACAAACAATCAAACACTAACACTAAAGTAATTTAAAAAAAAACGAAAAAAGAAAAAAAAATGTACTAAAAACACCAACAACCACTAACAAAAGCAAGTCTTCAACAATGCTCCTCTGTTTAGTCTAGGCAATCCATTACATAAGTATACATATTATACATTCACCAGTTTGGAATTTACAAGGTCCACACACATCATTCGCCTTCCTCTTCAGAAGTTATGTTTAAATTCTTTCCATAATCAATGAAAGGTCTCCATATATTCTCAAACACAATTTCCTTTGATTTCAGTATGTATGTTATTCTTTCTAGTGGAAGGTTTGTTAACATTTGTCTTAACCACTGAGTCACATCTGGTCTATGAGTCTTTTTCCACAATAGTGCAATACATTTTTTGGCATTAAGCAAACTGAGGTCTATGAATGCTCTTTCACTCTTATTAAAGTTATGCTTTTCTGGATACAGACCCAACAAAAACAGTTTAGGATTCAATATGATTTGTTTTGAAATTATTTTTTCAATTGTTACCCTCACCTCTTCCCAAAACATTCTAATTTTTCTACATTCCCATAAACAATGAAATAGGGTTCCTTTACTTTCCATACATTTTGTGCACGTATCTGGTATGTTTTTGTTATATCTATTTAACTCCACCGGTGTAACATACATCCGCATTAACCATTTAAAATGTATCAGTTTAAGATGTACATTTATTGATTTGGTTTGAGCTTCTGTACAAGCCAATTCCCATTGTTCCTCTGAAATTTCAGTTTGCAGGTCTTCTTTCCAATAATTCAGTCTTTTCTGTGAGTTTTCACTTGAGGATAGTGTCAATGAGTTATAAAACTCTGAAATAATACCCTTTCTCTTACTATCTTTCGTCAAAATTTTTTCCAAGGATGAATAAGTAGGTCGGGTGAGAGCATTATTTTGATTTGATCGAATAAAGTTCCTAAGCTGAAGATATTTTAAAAAATGTGTTCTATTAAGATTAAATTTGATCCTCAGTTCTTCAAAAGACATTATGTTATCTGAACCTGACAAATATAAGTCTTGAATCTTTTGAATCCCTTTTAAATTCCATACTTTAAATACAGCATCCGCTCTCCCTGGTTTAAAATATTGATTACCCCATATTGGGCTAAATTGTGACAATAAGTGTGGTTCTTTTAAATATTTTTTGGTTTCACACCATATTTTGATCATATGCTTTACAAATGGATTTTTAACTTGTTTCTGTAATTTTTTAGCCGAGTCTGAGTATATGAATATGGGAAGAGGTAAAGGTAAATTGTATGATTCCATTTCAGTCCAGTGAGGGAGATCATTTGATAAAAAATAATATGTCATAGACCTCAGTTGTGCTGACCAGTAATACAACATAAAGTTTGGACATTTCAGACCTCCACGATCAAATGGTAAATATAGTAAGGACAGACGTAATCTAGCCTTCCTATTGTTCCATATAAATTCCACTAACTTTTTTTTAATTCTTGAGAATAGATCTGAAGGTGGTGGTAAAGGAATGTATTGAAATAAAGTATTTTGGGTAAGATATTACTTTTAAGTATATTAATTCTCCCGATCATCGACATTGGTAGTGACATCCATCTCTGAAGTAACTCATTAATGTCTGTCATTAAGGCTTCATAGTTGGCACTGGCGAATGATTCTAACTTAGGCACACTTTGAATTCCTAAATATTTAAACTGATTTACAACATTGAATTGATTTACCTCAGGAGCTGGGTTATTTCTCTGGGTCTCATTTAGCATTAATATTGAAGATTTAGTTTTATTTATTTTATATCCTGATATTTCCCCAAAATTCTTTATTAAATTTAACAAGGTTGGAATTGATTTTTTAAGATTCGACATAAACAAAATTATGTCATCGGCATGCAGGGAGATTTTATGTTCTGTTGGTCCTACTTTAATTCCATATATTTGTGGATGTAAACGTACTGCCATCGCTAAAGGTTCAATTGCCATAGTAAACAATAAAGGTGAAAGTGGACAGCCTTGTTGACATCCTCTATTGATATTTATTGATTTTGAGATATTGCTGTTTGTTAGGATTTCTGCTGTAGCATTATTGTATATTATCTGAACCCATTTTATGAAAATATTTCCAAGGACTTCAAAAAGAAAGGGCCATTCGACCCTATCAAAGGCCTTTTCGGCGTCCAATAATAAGAGAGCTGTATCCGGTGCTTCTTTATTAGAATAAATAATATTAAATAGTCTTCTTACATTATGGAAGCCTTGTCTTCCCATTATAAAGCCATTCTGATCTCGGTTAATAATATTTGGTAATATTTCTTGTAGTCGTCTTGCTAAAATTTTACAGATTATCTTAAGGTCAGCATTTAATAGGCTTATTGGTCTCATGTTTTCACATTTATTAGAGGGTTTACCTGGTTTTGGCAACAGTATAAATAAGGCATTATTCATGTATAGTGGTAAATTACTATTTTGAGATGCTTCTAAAACCATTTCCAAAAATGGTTTTATTAATTTATTCTTAAATTTTTTATAGAGGTCAACTGGAAGACCATCTGGTCCTGCACTTTTTCCTGATTTCATATTATCAATGGCTAGCCCAACTTCTTCTTGACTAATTTTAGACTCCAGTATCTCCCTGTTTTCATTTGGAATACACGGTACAGATAATCTGTCCAAAAACCCATTTAGTTTTGTTAAGTCAGTTTCATTTTTTGTATCATATAGTTTTTCATAATAATCTCTAAAGGCACTGTTAATTTCTAAAGGATCTACAACTCCCTGTCTGTTACTTATAATACTGGTAATTGGTGTTTTAAATTCTAATTGTTTAATCTGCCATACCAATAATTTCCCTGATTTTTCACCTTGTTCATAAAAAGATTGCTTCAATCTTAGAAGACTCGAGGCAGCTGTATTCGCTGATTTTTTGTCATATTCAGCTCTCAGAATCAGTAATTCGTTCTCTAATTTTGGATTACTTCCTGCATACACTTTTTCTTGAAGAATTTTTATTTTATGTTCCAATTGGACTCTCTCCTCTCGAGTCTTCCTAGATTTTGAACCTGTATAACTAATAATATGCCCCCTAATAAAAGCTTTGAAAGCCTCCCACTTTATACATGCTGATGTTTGTGTAGTATTGATATCAAAGAACTCATCTATCTGTTTTTCTATGTACTTAACAAATTCCTCATCCTGAAGCCATTTATGCTGAAATTGCCACCTACCTGGATCCTTTGTCAATTTCTTATCTACATATATTAGACAGCAGGGTGCGTGATCAGATATCACGATGTTATCATAGAAACAGTTTTGAATCCTGGACCTTAATTATCAAATGATTTTGATTATTAAGGATCAAAAAATAGTCAATACGTGAGAATGTCTTGTAGGTATTAGAATAACAAGAGTAGGATTTGACTTGTGGTTTCATTTCTCTCCATATATCTAGCAATCTCAATTCTTTCATAAAATGATTAATGATCATCCTGCATCCATTGTGCGTACAGTCCAGTCCTGTTGCTCTATCTATACTGGGATTCAATGTACAATTAAAATCCCCTGCTATTATATGTTGCCCTGTAAGTGATGATAAAATAAGAAATAAATTAGCAAAGAAGTTTTGATCATCTATATTGGGACCGTATAAGTTCCCCAGATTTATATTTTCTAATAACAAAGATCCTTGGATGATTAGATATCTTCCTAATTTTTCTCCAATTACATTTTTCACTTGAAATGGGACTGATTTATGTACGAGAGTCATAACTCCCCTAGCTCGGGATGAAAATGATGAGGTGAACACACTTCCCTGCCATCTACTCCTAATTCTTTTTACATCCTCCTCTATTAGATGAGTTTCTTGTAAAAACACAATTTTTGAACCTATGTCTTTTATTTTATTCATAACTTGTTTAAGTTTTTTTAAATTTTGTAGACCTCTGGAATTCCATGAAGTTAAATTAAGATTAACGCTTTGGTCTATGATCAATAAGGAGTTTGAGATTACCTCGCAATATAAACATGCTCACACAGAGAGGCAAAAACATGAGTGGTTGAACATTCGTCCTACAAACTACACACAAACAAATTCCCCCTCCCCACATTCGTGGTAATCCCCACAAAATCAAAAAAAAAATTCCGTCTCCCGCTATAGCCAGTGGCTGCTCCACACCCGCGAGGATCAGTCAAACCACTCTTTCTTTCTCCTCTCAATCACCCTGACCCTACTGCTTTTAATGGCATAACATTAACTCTCTTCTGTAGTATTTCCAACTTAACTCCAAAATTTTATAGCAATTCTGTACATCATAGGTTTTTTTTTAAATTTTTTTATATAATACAATCTATATTTTGTAAACTTGCTATATGTTTCAGATCAGTCAGATGCCTGTGCAAATGCTTAAATATTCTACCTTTATATCTTGTTCATGCTTCATGCTTAGCTCCCACCAGTCTCTCCTTGGATCTGCTTGATAAGCTCCTGCGCCTCCTGAGGGGTCTTGAAGATATGGGTTCTCCCTTTATATGTGACCAGCAGTCTTGCTGGATGAATCACTCCATGACGAATCCCGAGGTTGCGCAGCCCTTTACGGGCGGGGTCAAACTGTTTCCTTAATTGTTCAATTCCTGTGGCCAAATCTGGGTAGAACCGCACCTGTTGATCCTGGTATTTAATTTCTCCTTTAGCCCGCGCCGCGTTGGTGATCGTCATCTTGTCTCTGTAGCTGAGGAACTTCATAATCAGCGTCCTCGGTGGTGCCTTATTATCTCTCGGTGGGCCGATTCGGTGAGCGCTCTCTAAGACGACCGATGACTGCAGATCCGCGTTGTTCAGCGCTTCTGGAATCCACTTTTCCAAAAAGGAACATGTGTCCCGTCCCTCCCGGAGGCCCACCAGCCTCAGATTGTTCCGTCGCGACCGGGATTCTAAGTCCAGGACACTATCTTCCAGACGTTTATTTTTTAATTCCAATGTGCGCACCTTTAATTGTAGGCTGGTGACGTCATCCTCAGCGCTGGAAATTCGGAGCTCCACCTGCGATACTCGTTCCATACAGTCGCTTATTTCCTTTCTCATTCCTTCTATCGCTGCTATAATCCCATCAAATTTAGAGGAAAAGTCTGCTCTCATGGAGCTAATGGCAGCGAGCACCGCACTCGTGCCGTCCCCAGCAGTCACCGCTCCACCGCTAGCTTCCTCCGCCATAGTCTCTGGAGATTTTTCTGCTTCGTCATGAGTGTGGAAGTCTGTTAGCTTGGACTGTTTCGACGATTCACTTTTTCCTCCGCCTAATTTCCCAGCCTTAGGCTTTACCATATCCGCGCCCAAACGCTGGGATAGGTTTTTGTTCCAATTGAGAGAGTTATTAGCCAACTTTTTATTTTTAGGAGCAGAGCAGAGTGAAACACGTCTTCCTACGTGGCCGCCATAACCGGAAGTTGAAGATACCTTTTCAATGATTTTTTAAAAGACAGCTTTAAAAGACAACTCCATACGTTTTTTAGGCAGTTGGCAAAGCTGTCTTTTCAACGTTTTTCAACCAATTTGTGCTGGGAGGGAAGGGCCCCTTACAGCAGTCGTAGGAAATGCCGTACAAATTCCCGTTCGTACAGTGTGTGTAAAGCAGAGGTACATCATTTGTGCGACATTTGTGCCAACAAGATGTGCCAAAAGCCATAAGATCTTTCTACCAGTGACTTGAGAGTGCCATCAGTTGTGCAAAAATTTTTTATAAGATGGCAGTAAGTATGCCATAGGAAGATCCCAAGACACCCTTACGAAGAACGTAAGAACTATGGCCATTGTACGACAGAAAAGCACCCCATTTCTAAAGAATGCCTCAAGTTGCTCTTGCGAATTGAGCGGCAGCTGTAAGAAACTGTGCCCCCCTCCACCATCAGTGTGTTAATGTGTGTGTGAATGGGTGGATTGCAGGATCTGTAAAGCGCTTTGGTCATCAAGAGATGAGAATAAAAGCGCTATATAAGTGAATGCCATTTACCATTTACCATTTACAAATGTCTGCAAACTCTAGAATTCGTAGGAACTGGGAGATTCTTATGAATCCATCATTCGTAACAGTCTTTGGGACCATAGCTTAAATTGGTGTGTGAATATGTATCCTTTGACCACTCAAAAGACTCGCAAAACTGAACAATCACCAGCGAATCATGCTCATTGTTTCTCAGAGTCAACGCACCATCTCAGGTGTCACAGAAGTCCCTGGAGGGGGCTTTGACCAAGTTACACTGTCCATGTCCAGGTAATTTCCCATCAGATTTTTTAAGTTCTTCTTCTTCTTCTTCTTCTTCTTCTTCTTCTTTTAGATTTGATTGGCGGTTGGCAACCAGCTCACAGGTGCATTACCGCCACTGACTTGATTATCATCACTCTATATCTTTGTATAAGGAGTTCTTATAAGGAGTTCTGAACAACTTATGTGTGAAAAAATTATATCCAACTTTTTAAGTTCAAACTTAAATGTCCTGCTTTTTCCTGAACACTAAATGGCACACAAACTCAGAGACAAAGAAGCCTTGTATAAGCTTGTGTTTGCATCTCCTCTGAAATGCCTCTGGGTCTGTGGAGGGGAATGTCGTCCATAAAACATATGGTGCCATGTTGTTATTTTTTGTCCTTCAGGACAGGCCATCAGAGGAGGTGTTGAATACAACCTTGCAGTTTCTCTGTAGAATAATATAACTAAGGGCTGTGGCTGTGTTTTCCACAAACAACAGCTGGTGAAATCTAGTGAGCACAGCTTTGATAGAGCTTATATAATATAGTAGAGGGTGCTGCGTGGGAGTTGGAGATGTAACCTGCAAATGTTTCCCCAAAACGTTAACCAACTTTGATCATGAGGAGGAGAGAGAGCTGAGGGAAGAGGTTAACGGATCTGAAGCTTCTTTTTTTTTCAGACTGTGTTGATTGACCAGCACATGTACACACAAACACACACACAACTGGGCATCCGTGGGAGTGAGCCTTTTGTGCGTCAAACACTGACTAGCTTGAGCTTGTGTTTTGTGAAGCACCTTTGGAATTTGGCTTCTCCAAGCTGCTGTTCTGTGTCTCGGTCACACTGTAAAGGCTTGAAAATGTTCTCTCTTCGCTCTCAAGATGTTGAAGTGATCCCCCTGGAAGACCTGCTTTCAAGGGTTTTCAAGGGCTGCATGTTTGATGGTTCTTTGTTGTTATTGTATAGTTCCAGTTCTACAGTATACTTAACTTGTCTACGCAGCGTCTTCACTGTTTTGACGAGGTCTTTTCATTCTGCTCTCTAACAGGGCCGCACTGTTTTTGAAAAAGTCTGTCACTCTTTTAATAGAAGGATAAATCAAGACCAGACTACTTTTAAATTAGTGCCGAACTGCTCAAGGCTGCTGGAGGCTTTGATCTGAGAGCATGAGTGTGTGTTTTACAAAGGTATGTCGTATTTCAGCGGCCCTTGGGTAGTCGGGTCTGGGCCATAAATCCTGTAGTGTCTCCTGTGTTACTCTGGGCAAACATGGAAAACAACTGGATGCAACATTTCTTTAGTCCTGCAAAATTTGTGGCTTCAAAATACAGATCGAGCTATTTTGCTTTCTTTTACGTTTTAGACAACGTCCAAACTTCACTGGAATTGGGGTTGTAAATAAATGATTAATCGGTGCGTCGTATCATGTGGGTTTACAATTAAAACTGAACACGTGAACAAAAACAAAAGCTATTATTATCACTTTATTATATAAATATTAAAATGATGGGTAGAGTATGAGATAATTTTTACAACCCCATCTCTCAAATGAATGAGAAAGTCCAACGCAACCTCTACTGTGTTCATATGTGCTTAAAAAATGTACAAATTTGTCAAGTTGTCCAAGTAGATTTTTGCGCTCATGTCTTCAAAAAGGAATGACTTCTCCTCAGCTACCTCAGAGCTCAGTGATTAGACTCAATTTTATGAACAATTCTTTATTTGTACCAATTATGAATCAGTCTCAAAAAAAACCCTTGTGAGTTCTTGTCTACTGATAATCGAGAAGATGGACATGAAATCAAACAGTAACTCCCATATGTCTTTCAGTAGTTTAATAAGAAATGTCAGAATAGGTTAACACATTTGGATAACTTTAAAACAGAGAATTCAACATGTATTATGGGCATTATAGACTGTTATTGAATTACTGAGCATCACGTGAATCAAACATCTGTGGAACCAAAGAACCCTAGTTTAACTTGGTGATATACTGGAAATTGGAAAAACATAAAATAGCATTGGTCAAGAAAAGTGGTTGCAATTTTATGAAGAAAATGATGATTAAACTATTTATAAAAATGGAAAATTGGTGTTACTCTGAAAAAGAACGTAAATTAATGAAAGGACAAAATGCATTTTGAAATTCTGATGTTTTTTTTTATGAAATTAAGTTTAAAGAACTTATACCAGGAATATTCTGAAGAATTAAGTTTAAATTAAACAACAGACCATCAGCCAAGCAGAATCATTGTGTCCCAGTAGGTAGCAGGCAGTTCACTGGATTCTGTTTCAATTGGACCGCCGTGGGCTCTGTTGGAAGACTGGCAGACAGGCTCCTTACCACGGTTATGGCCTACTCCCGAGATCACAAAAGGACTGGTTCTTCAGCAAGCTGACTGCGGTCTTCTGTTATGCACTGAAGGAGGAATTGGTTTATTGTACAACGTCCCATCAGAAATTCAAACTGAGGCAAAAACACACCATAAAGCCGCTTCTTCCGATGTTTGTGGTTTAAATTAGTTGGTTTAAGCTTAAAAAAAATCAAACAAAATCTTTTTATATGGTAATTTAAAGAAAAAGATTAAAATAAGAAAAAGTGAATTTCAAAGAAAAGAAAAAAATTTTCACAGAGTGTTGGAGGCTCTGGGCCTACTTGGAAGATAGAAAAAAAAATGGGAAAGCAGAGAATTCAACTCCTTACAGCTTGACCAACGCCCCAAATACTGAAACAAAAGGAAAGTTTTTTTATTTATTTTTTTTTTTGGTGTGGCAGAATTTCACTGGCTTTCATGAAACTGAGCTGAACCAATTACATGGAGTTTATTTTTTCCAGCAGAAGTCATAAACTCGACCTAAAAAGGAGATGCAGTGAAACCTGGAGCTCTGTTGGTCAGTTAAGGCGCTTTTCCACTTGGCCCAGTTTGGCCTCGTTTCGCACTGTATGGGACGGTACAGTTCGGCCCGCATTGTTTTCCACCGCACTAGGGTGTCATTTGAAGTGGGTGGGAAATAGTTACAGGGAGGCGGCACAACCCTCTCCCTCCCGCTACGTAAAACAAGCATAACTGGCGTAAATCAAGCGTAACGTTACGCAAAACACAAGTTGGCAGGATACGAGGCGTCTGTGTTCTCTGGCTGTTTTTGCCAGAATAAAGGCAAAAACGGAGAACAGAAAGCAAACCCGCAATACGACACACTCTGGAAAGGTACTGGAGCATTTAGAAGCCATGAGGATACCAACTACATTACGTATGACAGTAAGCTAATGAATGCTAATGCTACTTTGCTTTTAAGTCCGCCGTACAACATTGTAATGTCGGCAAGTTATCGATATTAGGTCCTAAAATATGTATTGTCTGTGTGTGTTTCAGATGGCTCTCTTGTGGCAAAAATATCGCTTCAGAATCAGAATCAGAATCAGAATCAGCTTTATTGGCCAAGTATGCACAACACATACAAGGAATTTGACTTTGGCTAAAAACTTGCTCTCATTGTTCAGGTGGAGGATTTAAATAAGGATTCAATGACAACAGAGTATGTACAGTAAATTACAGTCTGTCCACGTTTCTATAAAAGGATTATAAAACGGTCAGCATTAACGTTCAACACAGTGATGTGACCCCAAGTTCACGAACGCGAAGTGGCTATAACATCTGTAGAAATGTTTAGCTTCCTGTGAAATAAATTGCTCTGATCTGTGTCAAAATCATGGAGAGACTGTTGAGACGTCATGGAATTTACCTGCTCCAGCCAGTGGTGTCGTGGCAAAACATAGATCAGGTGCCATATGAGCCGTTAAATATATATTTCAACAGGTAAACAGTACTGAGTTAAGCATAAGATATATTTAGCAATTATGATGCATTTTAAGCCAAAACAAATGGATCTAGGATTAAAAGTAATTAAAATAATGCAGTCACAAGGTTACGTGGAGAAATATGTGGATTAACTGGAAATATATCGTATTGAGTATTGCTGACTACATGTAGATACTGTATGAATATATATTCTCTGCATCAGCAGTGAACTATACATGTATTCATGTAGTATTGCCCTGGGAATTTTGACAATAAACCTTTGTACTTTTGCAGATGTCTCTATTTTGTTTTACAGTCTTCAGCAAATAATTGTGTTGTTACTTTTCTTAAAAATGAGCCATTATTTTCAAAGTCACTGAAATGGTTCATAATGTTGACTCTTTTCCCACCGGTGTCTGAACAGACAAAATAGAAAATCATGATGCAAACACATAAATCACTAAATTGTTTATTCCAATCAGCAGTAAATTACAGATTATTTAGAATGTGCAAAATTCAAACTGGAAAAAAAAAAAAAACTGGAATGGTTCACACACGCCGGCCACGCTGCCTCACTGAGCAGCATCTGGTCGGCCCCTCATACTGGTCCCGGTTCAGCAGATCTTCAGCCTGCATCTCTAAATAGTGAGGCAAGGTCTGGTTTGGGTGGATCGTTTTCCTCTTGCCTAGATGGAAGACAGAAATGGGTGGTGGATAATTAAAGAAAGTTTAAAACATATTTGAGAAATGAATGAATCTTTATTTCGGATAGATTAGATTAAAAGAAAGGAACAGAATAATAGAACAAAGGGGGAAAAAAATCCAATAAGGTCAAATTAAACAGGAACTCCTCGGATTATACAATTCAGCATAACTTATTCAAAATGGGTGATGGCTGAAGCCGCAGCTTATATTGCCCACCCATGTTCCAGCTAAGAATTCAAAAATAAAATAAAATAAGAGTGATTACAAATCAGAACAAAGCCAAGACAAAACGTGACAAAAACTAAGCAACAGCACAACACAGACTGGATATGATAATCCTTATGTGATTTTACATGTCGTTTTGTATATACAGCCATGGACAAAATTGTTGGTCCCCCTCTGTTAATGAAAGAAAAACCCACAGTGGTCACAGAAATAACTTGAATCTGACAAAAGTGGTAATAAAAACAAATTCTATGAAAATTAACCAATGAAAATCAGACAATGCTTTTGAACTGTGGTTCAACAGAATTATTTTAAAAAACAAACTCATGAAACAGACCTGGACAAAAATGATGGTGCTCCTAGAAAAGATTGAAAATAATAGGCCATAGGGACATGTTCAACCAAGATGTGTCCTCTAATTAACATCACAGGTGTCTACAAACTTGTAATCAGTCAATCGGCGTATTTAAAGGGTGACAAGTAGTCACTGTGCTGTGACCATTGTGGGTTTTTCTTTCATTAACAGAGGGGTACCAACAATTTTGTCCACGTGTGTATGTTTGGAGTATTTCTTCCTTTAGTTTTTGTTTAAATTGTCCAAGCGTTGTACATGATTTTAATTCAGGTCCAAAAGCGTTCCACAGTCTGACTCCTTGCACTGAAAGACAGTGTTGCTTGGTGGTAGTTCTTACTGAAGGTTTTTGAAATATACAGTGGGGCAAAAAAGTATTTAGTCAGCCACCAATTGTGCAAGTTCTCCCACTTAAAAGATGAGAGAGGTCTCCAATTTTCATCATAGGTATACCTCAACTATGAGAGACAAAATGAGAAAAAAAAATCCAGAAAATCACATTGAAGGATTTTTAATGAATTAATTGGTAAATTCTTCAGTAAAATAAGTATTTGGTCACCTACAATCAAGCAAGATTTCTGGCTCTCACAGACCTGTAACTTCTTCTCGTTACCTGTATTAATGGCACCTGTTTGAACTCGTTATCAGTATAAAAGACACCTGTCCACAACCTCAAACAGTCAGACTCCAAACTCCACTATGGCCAAGACCAAAGAGCTGTCAAAGGACACCAGAAACAAAATTGTAGACCTGCACCAGGCTGGGAAGACTGAATCTGCAATAGGTAAGCAGCTTGGTGTGAAGAAATCAACTGTGGGAGCAATTATTAGAAAATGGAAGACATACAAGACCACTGATAATCTCCCTCGATCTGGGGCTCCACGCGAGATCTCACCCCGTGGGGTCAAAATGATCACGAGAACGGTGAGCAAAAATCCCAGCACCACACGGGGGGACCTAGTGAATGACCTGCAGAGAGCTGGGACCAAAGTAACAAAGGCTACCATCAGTAACACACTACGCCGACATGGACTCAAATCCTACAGTTCCAGACGTGTCCCCCTGCTTAAGCCAGTACATGTCCAGGTCCGTCTGAAGTTTGCTAGAGAACATTTGGATGATCCAGAAGAGGACTGGGAGAATGTCAAATGAAACCAAAATAGAACTTTACTGTAAAAACTGAACTTGTCGTGTTTGGAGGAGAAAGAAAACCATACCTCCTGTGAAGCATGGGGGTGGAAACATCATGCTTTGGGGCTGTTTTTCTGCAAAGGGACCAGGACGGCTGATCCGTGTAAAGGAAAGAATGAATGGGGCCATGTATCGTGAGATTTTGAGTGAAAATCTCCTTCCACCAGCAAGGGCATTGAAGATGAAACGTGGCTGGGTCTTTCAGCATGACAATGATCCCAAACACACCACCCGGGCAACAAAGGAGTGGCTTCGTAAGAAGCATTTCAAGGTCCTGGAGTGACCTAGCCAGTCTCCAGATCTCAACCCCATAGAAAATCTTTGGAGGGAGTTGAAAGTCCGTGTTGCCCAGCGACAGCCCCAAAACATCACTGCTCTAGAGGAGATGTGCATGGAGGAATGGGCCAAAATACCAGCAACAGTGTGTGAAAACCTTGTGAAGACTTACAGAAAACGTTTGACCTCTGTCATTGCCAACAAAGGGTATATAACAAAGTATTGAGATGAACTTTTGTTATTGACCAAATACTTATTTTACCGAGGAATTTACCAATTAATTCATTAAAAATCCTTCAATGTGATTTTCTGGATTTTTTTTTTTCTCATTTTGTCTCTCATAGTTGAGGTATACCTATGATGAAAATTGGAGACCTCTCTCATCTTTTAAGTGGGAGAACTTGCACAATTGGTGGCTGACTAAATACTTTTTTGCCCCACCGTACATGTTCCTCTGAAATGATATTGTTATTTGGAACAACTTTTGGATATTTGCGGGCAGTGATAGATTCTTCACTTTAAACATTATTACTGCAGTTTTAAAGTCAACCAGATCTTTCAACCTGAGAGCTTTTAATTTAAGAAAAAGTGGGTTTGTTGGTTCCCTGTAAGCAGCTTTGTTTATTATTCTAATAGCTCTCTTCTGAAGCATAAAGACTGGATATATGTTTTATATATGTTTCCCCATATTTCAGTACAATATGTCATGTATTGGTATCCTCTCTGAAGATCTGGAGCAGGTGGCTGGGGAGAGGGAAGTCTGGGCTTCTCTGCTTAAACTGCTGCCTCTGCGACCCGGACCTCCGGAAAAGTGGTAGAAGATGGATGGATGGATGTCGATGTATGTTGAGTATTAATGAATGATACAAAGTCTATAGTGTGGATTGATTCAGCAAATATTTCACTCTGTGCAGTATTGCGATTGATTTGCATATTTTACCTTTAATATAATTAATGTGACTTCCAACACAGTTTTTTATTGATTATTATGCCAAGGATTTTAATTTAGGATACCCTTTCAATCTCTACACCATTTACACTGAGTTGTTGTGTTGGTGTGAAATAACGTTATCAATAAAGTTTAGCCACCGCTGTGTTGCCCTGGTTTCAGGTGTGGGTGGTGTTTTGTGCTTGTATTGCTAAAATATAAAAGGAAGCACTACAATGGGTCTCAAATATTTGTAATGTGTTCTTTTACTGGATGAGTTTAAAGATGAAATACTATAGACTACACATATAAACTAAATTCTAATGGTGGCTGAACATCTCCCATTCCCCAAAGTGCAAGATACACTATTATGACTATAACTCATAAAGGATCACAGAAGTGATCTGATAAAAAAATAAATAAGCAGTTTATTTTACGGTGGCTATTATTGGATGCACCATTCATTTTCAATTACTCTGTAATTAATATTTACACAAATAAATCTCAATTCAGTCCCTTTCATATTAAGTGGAAATTATGCTACTTTAAATCTGGCACTTTACCTAAACTTTAAGTTAAAGCGAGGTAGTCGGATCCGGGAAAAAAATGCTTTTTTTTGCGTGCATGGAAAGAAAATCCTACAGACACATATAGCGCGATTGTCTGTGAGTGTGAATGACCTGTTCCACAAGCAAATGTACGTTTTTTGGTCCGTGGCTGTTTACATCGGCCAGGATACTTTGTGCGCCGATGGGCCGTAGGGATCCCGTATTTTACATCCAGAAAAAAAACGTGAAATGGGAACAGCAGGAAGATCCATAGTATCGTCGTCTAATCGTTTTATAACACATTTCACAGCTAATAATAGTAGCATTTCCACAAAAAACGTGCTATATTAACGACACAATCGCATTTTGCACATGGCTCGCTCTCCGGCGGCGGCCCCGAGAAGTAAACAAATGCAGGGACGCTTGAATTCTTTCGTCCCGAAAATATCATTTTTGAATATTAATTACAGCTAAACGGGAGCAGTTTCGATGCCGACATTTCACATACAAATCCTAATATACGTGTTCTATACACCATCGGCTTTTGCGTATCGGACTACCTCACTTTAAAAAGCAAAAGATTTGACTATAAATATGATGTGTTGTTTACCTGTCACAATACATTGGTGTCAAAACGTCGCCATTCCGAGCAGATCCTGTTTGGACTCTACAATGAAATACACACAAATTAAGTACATGCACAGCACAAAAGTGCAACATGTAAAAAAAAAAACAACACCTTTTTAACCAGGATTACAACCACTTTATTTCATCAGATATTGTCAACACAAAAAAGCAACATACAAGGACGGACGTAGCATTGAGCTAGGTCATCGTTTAAACACGATTAAGTTTTCGTCTGTCCTAAGTGAACTTTCCACTGTTGGAAAAAATAACGTAAAACATGAATATCACATCACTCACCGTCCTGTATATCACAATATCACAGCTTCAACTGCTGAAGTTGGGTGCGTCACGGCTGTACATTCAATTCAATTCGGGTGGCTGAGTCTAATTCCCGGTGCGTCTCCGTCTATTTTGTGGTGCATCTGCTTGTGCTTCCCACTGCAAGCTTTGTCTGCTTCCCTCTGCATTCACTCATCAGCCGAAACGCACAGGAAACTCTGCTGGACCGCGGTGTTAGATTTCTGCTGATTTCTGTTAAGACATTCTATCGTTGTTGTTTATAATATCACTTGATTGTGGGCTCACTGACGAAAAATTGCAAATGGCGGCCAGCAAGCGATTCTCGAAAGTCAGCGTAACGCCCACTCTTATGACGCTACGCCCAGACCAATGAATGGCCAGCAGTGGCATGATGAAACTGTGCCGGTACCCTTCGGACCTACTCTCGATTGGTGCCAATAAAAGTGGAACAGTTCCGAAATAACAGAACTGTTAGGCCATTGGGTGCCAAATGGAAAAGTGGACAAAGGGGGCCGAACTGTGCGAAACGAGGCCAAACTGGGCCAAGTGGAAAAGCGTCTTTAAAGTCCAGCTATGGTCTCCCAAAGAACACAGAGTAGAGGGAGAGACATTTGATATGAGAAGTGAGACCCCCCCTTAAGACACATATGTTGCTGAATAAAGCATAAATTCCTTAAATTTTAGTGACTAAGATATTCTACTCAATCATAAGGGAACATACAATGTCTCTACTTGTAACTGTAATTTGTGATAGTAAGCATGCAAAAATTAATTTCTTCCTGAAAATAAAGCAACACATATTAAATCATATCAATAAAAACATTTCACCACAATTGTCCATCCCAAGAGTTCAACCATGTCTTCAGTAGCGGATATTGTCTTGAGAGAAAGAATATGAATTAATTTATTTGTCCATAATGCATAAATTCCACTTCAAAGAGAAAAAAAATTAAAGATTCCTGATTTGTCCACCAGATGGCACTGTAAAACTGTCTGGTTGGTAATGAGGAATCTTGACTCCCAAGTCTGTATTATATCAACCATAAATCTGTCATTTGGACATTCCTTTGGTGAATAGATGAAAAGGGAGAATGACTCTAAGTCCTGGAGGAGGGATTAACTTCCATTTTATGGTCGATGGGTAGTGGGTTTTTTTGGGGTTTTTTTTTTTTGTTACTTATTTGTACCCGTAGGTAGACTTGGTTTGCAGTCTGGTGACAAGCCACCGGCTGCTGGTCGCTGCGTGCGCGAGCGCCCTAAACCTACATGTTTTTGGTGTGCGGGAGGAAACCGGAGAAATCCCGGAGTAAACCCGCGCAACATGGGGAGAACATGCAAACTCCACACAGCTCACTGTTGGTCGGGGGCTGGGATCGAACCCACGATCTCATGATCCCCACGATCCCCCGGCCGAGGGTAAAACTGTGCTGCCACAGTGCTAAACCACTGCGCCACCGTGCAGCCCCGTGTTACAGCTCTGGTCCTTGGGTGAGAGAAGCAGTTCATGACCAGACTTTTGAGTTGAAACAATTTTTCTTCAGCAAAGAATGATTTTATTGATTGGAACCCACGGGCAACACTACAGTTGAAAACTGCTCTCCGTCAGTAAGTATTGGGATCTTCAAAGAAAACAAGAGGCGGGGGATATTGCTCTCGCCTCAGAGTGCTCTTGTTCACTTTTGAAATTAGCTACCACAAAGTTTAGATGAAAATCTCACAGCCTACAGTTTCTACTGAAGGCTCACAACATCATGCATGTTTCTCTTTTCTTCATCTAAAGGTGCCAATAAGAAGGCAGCAGAAAGAACATAAACAAAATTGGAAAAGGATTATTAAAACATAGCTGAAGCAGAGTGATGCATAATTGGTGAAACGTTCCAGTACGATTATCAGGGAATATACAGTTGGGAAAATAAGTATTGAACAGGTCAACATTTTCCCATTAAATACATTTCTGATGTAGCCATTGACCTGAGATTTTCACCAGATATCAGAAACAACCTAAGTAATCCATCCATACAAAGAAATCAAGGCAACTGTATTCACAAAACAAGTTATATTTAATAAAGTGGAATGACACAAGGAATAAGTATTGAACACACTTAGTGAAATTCATTTAATATTTAATAGAAAAGCCCTTGTTGGTAGTAACAGCTTCCAGACACCTCCTGTATTGAGAAACTAGGTGCAGGCATTGCTCAGGAGTGATTTTAGCCCATTCTTTCACACAGACTGTCATATCTTGAAGGTTTGTGGGTGTGGTCTATGAACTGTGATCTTCAGTTCGTTCCATAGATTTTTAATTGGATTCAGGTCAGGTGACTGACTGGGCCATTCAAGCTTTATTTTCCTTCTCTGGAGCCAGTTGAGAGTTTCCTTGGTTGTGTGTTTGGGATCATTGTCTTGCTGAAATGTCCACCCTAGTTTCATCTTCAGCATCTTGGCAGATGACAACAGGTTCTTATCAAGGATGTCTCTGTACATTTGTCCATTCATCTTTCCTTCAATTACAGTATATGAAGTCTGTCTGTAATATGTGCTGAAAAACACCCCCACACCATGATCGGATGTGCAGTGCCATTTCTTCTTCAGACATGCTGTGTGTTGTGGCATCTAAAAAGTTCAATTTTAGTTTCATCTGACCAGACTATACGCTCCCAATATTTTACTGGCTTGCCTAAATGTTGTGCAGTAAACTTTAAATAAGCTTCAACATGCTTTTCCTTCAGCAATGGAGTTTTCTTTAAAATATCAGTACCTGCTAACTCCAAGTGTTTCTGGAGCTCTCCATGAGTAGTCTTTGGCTCTTGGATAACGCTTCTGATAATTCTTTTGACTACTCTGTCAGAAATCTTGCAAGAAGGTCCTGGTCGTGGCCGGTTTATGGTAGAATGATGTTCTTTCCACTTCCGAGTGATGGCTCCAACAGTGCTCGCGGGAACAATCAGCAGTTTAGAAATACACGTGTAACCAATGCCATCATTATGTTTTGCATCAATAAAGTTGTGAAGGTCTAGAGATAGTTCTTTGCTTCTACCCATCATGAGGTCTTTGTGGTGTGACAGTCTGATATTCACAGACCTTTTCAAAGGCTATCAGTCAGGACTTAACTAGCTGAAATTAATTTGCACTGATGGGGGATGGGATGGCCTCCTAAATTCTGGTGGATTTCAGCTGATTTCTTGGCTTTCTATGCCTTTTTGCACCTCTTTTTCTTCATGTGTTTAATACTTATTCCCTGTGTCATTCCACTTTATTAAATATACAATTGTAGTGGAGCTGAAATAACGAGGCGGTTTTGTATTAAAAACAGGGTTTTTAATGAATAGCTCCGCTATCAAATCTCATCAGGTGTAGAGCTTGGCAGAAGGCAAGAGAAAGAACTCTGCTTCGCTCGCTGGTTAAATACAAGCACGCATAGCACCACTCATTGAAACAGCTGACGTCAGAGCCACTCATTGAAAAAGGTAACATCTCCCCGTTATCTTAATCCCCATTGTCCTGCCATCCCCTCTCCCTGTCTTGGGAGGTGATGGGAACTCCCCCTCTCGCTTTAGGGGGTAAAGGTGTCGAGTCCGTCTCCACTGCCACGTCTTGGGAGGTCCATTGTCTTTACCCCGGCGCGGGGGATGCTCTGTCCTTACTAGGTGTGAAGCTCTTTACATATGCTGTCACAAAACATTTCCACTTGTTCTAACATATGTAGATATGGGATATAAGAGTCATATATACCACAGGCCCCCCAAACACTAGGAAAGGACATAGAAAGAATTACAGTCTAAGATAACGACTATGAAATACTACGTGTTACAACTGTTGCTACTGGAGAAATTTTCTAGCAGCTATGCTCCTAAGAAAGTTCAGTGGTAAACATAACAGCATAGTGAAATCATAAGTAGCCTTAAACTGTTGTAACACAATTAGTGGATAATTGCGGGGTGATTGGTATCAGTCCTTGTGCTGTCTGGGCTTAATCCTTCTCCCAAAACTGCTGTAGGTTGGCTTAGGTGTCCCGCTGGGACCTTCTCGTGGTGAATCTGCATTGTGGGAAGGAAAGAGATTATTTGTTCCCTGCCTGGGGGCTGAGACTTTTCCTCTGGGGGGTCTACCACGCCGAGGCGCTCGTGCCACCTGTGTAGGCTCGTCTCTCAGCAAGAAGGCAGGTTTGAGTCTGTCAACACTGACCACTTCCTTTCTGTCCCCATAATCAAGCACAAAGTGTTTGTCACCATTTTCCAGCACTCTGAACGGGCCATCATAAACTGGGCGTAACGTTGGTTTAATAGCTTCATGCTTAACAAAAATGAACTCAGCGCTTTTCAAAGTTTGAGGAAGGAAAACTCGTGGAAAAGAGTGATGAGCTGGACCGTGGAGGGAAACCGGTCCACTGCTGCCTAAAAACCTTGGGACGGGAAAGTGTCCTGGTTCTGGGTTCTCTGGTAAAAATTCTCCTGGGAGTCTGATAGGCTGGGCAAAAACTAATTCTGCAGGAGAAGCGTCTAAATCCTCTTTAGGTGCTGCACGCAACCCCAATAAAACCCAGGGAAGTTTATTAACCCAATTTGTGTCCGTTAGTGAGGCCCTGAGGGCAGCCTTTAAGGACCTGTGAAAACGCTCGCATAACCCATTGGCCTGAGGGTGATAAGCGGTGGTGCGATGAATTGTTGTCCCTAAACTGTTAGACATGGCCGACCAGAGCTCTGAGATAAACTGAGGCCCTCTGTCTGACGTGATGTCTGATGGAACACCGAAACGTGCCACCCAGTTTGCTAGAAAAACGCGAGCGACTTCCTCCGCTGTGGTTGACGCTAAAGGGACTGCCTCTGGCCAGCGCGTTGTGCGGTCTATCATAGTTAGCAGGTGTGTGAAACCTTGGGAGGAAGGTAGCGGCCCCACGAGGTCGACGTGAATGTGGTCGAATCTTCTAGCAGGAATTGGAAAAGGCTCCAGAGGGGCCTTTGTGTGTCTGTGTATTTTGGCGCGTTGACAAGGAATGCAAGTTTTTGCCCATTCTCTTACGTTTTTGCGCAGGCCTGACCACACAAACTTTTCAGCAACCATTTTGACCGAGGCGCGCACACCTGGGTGCGCGAGGGAGTGAATTGCGTCGAAAATACGGCGGTGCCAAGCAGTTGGTACTAACGGGCGAGGTCGGCCGGTTGAAACGTTGCATATTAGGGGAGGCACGCCGTCGCGCAAGTTTTTTTTCTCCAGCCTTAACCCTGTTGGTCCAGACAGGAGCGCGTGCACGTCTGCATCACTGCTTTGTTCTTCCGCCATGGCTGCATAATCTATCCCATCCTGGATAGGTGCTGCGTATGTGTGTGCGTTAGTGAAGAGTTCCGCTGCTGAGGCGGTGTAATCTGTCTCCTCGTGCTCTGGCGGTGTCACAGCGCGAGAGAGACAGTCAGCTACTACGTTAAGTTTGCCTGCTATGTGTCGAATGTCTGTGGTGAACTCTGAAATCGCGGCTAGCTGTCTTTGTTGTCTGCCTGACCATGGTTCTGAAATTTTAGCCATAGCAAAAGTGAGCGGCTTATGGTCCACAAAAGCCGTGAAACTCCGCCCTTCTAACCAAAACTGGAAGTGGCGGATGGACAAATGAAGCGCCAGCAGCTCTCTGTCAGAAGTGCTGTATTTGCGTTCAGTTGGGTTTAGCGATTTGCTAAAGAATGCTAAAGGTTGCCAGACCCCACTGACAAGTTGTTCTACAACTGCCCCTATAGCCAGGTCTGAGGCATCTGTAGTTAGAGCAATGCAGGCTGAGGAATCTGGGTGGACTAACATTGTGGTGTTAGCTAGGGCGCTTTTTACTTCCGCGAAAGCGCGTTCGCGCTCCGGGGTCCATTCGACCGCGTTGGAAGCTTTCTTTTTTCTGAGCGCGTCATATAGGGGTTGCATGAGCTGAGCTGCGTGGGGGAGGAAACGGTTGTAAAAATTAACCATCCCCAAAAATTCCTGTAGCGACTTAACCGTTTGAGGCCATGGAAAACTTTCTATCGCACGAACTTTGTCTGGAAGCGGAATTGCCCCTGCCGGGGAGACCTTATGTCCCAAAAAATCAATTTGTGATACGCCGAATTTGCATTTGGCTGGATTGATTATAAGTCCGTGCTCTTCCAGCCTCTGAAAAACGGTAGTGAGGTGCTGTTCGTGTTCTTCCTCGGATGAACTAGCTACCAGCATGTCATCGAGGTAGACAAAAACAAAGGGTAGGTCGCGTAGGACTGCGTCCATCATCCGTTGAAAAGTTTGAGCCGCGCCTTTGAGGCCGAATGGCATTCTTAGAAATTCAAAAAGGCCGAAAGGGGTTATAACCGCTGTTTTAGGAATATCTTCAGCTCGGACTGGGACTTGGTGATAACCGCGGACTAAGTCTATTTTTGAAAAAATGCGCGCACCTGCTAAATGTAATGAAAAATCCTGAATGTGAGGAATTGGGTAGCGGTCATGCGCTGTAGCGTTGTTTAGCCTGCGGTAATCTCCGCACGGTCTCCAAGAACCGTCGGATTTCGGGACCATGTGAAGTGGTGAAGCCCAAGGGCTCTTTGAACGTCGGCAAATGCCTAATTTTTCAAGAGCTGCAAATTCGTCCCTTGCTATGTTGAGCTTGGCCGCGTCTAAGAGGCGAGCTTTGGCAAAAACGGGAGGTCCCGTTGTTGGGATGAAGTGTTTAACCCCGTGTTTGGCTACAGTGGCTGAGAATTTGGGGGTTGTGAGTGCTGGAAATTGGGTGAGGAGTTGCTCAAACTTACCTCCCGCCGTGGTGACGTTGGCCTGCATAGGTGGTGGAGAAACTCGAGCTGAGCATGGAATAGAAGCAAAAGATAGTGCATTAACTAGGCGTCTATTTGCAAGATCCACTAATAACCCGTGTGCACACAGAAAATCTGCGCCTAACAAATTAAAGCTCACCGCTGCTACGACAAATGTCCATTTGTAGCTGCGGCCGTGGATGAGGAGGTGCAGGCTCTTTTCCCCGAACGTGTCGATGTCAGAGCCGTTGGCTGCCACTGCTCCGTTGCCCCGGGTGCCCATGGCTCGATCTGCGTGGGAGGGCATGATGAAACTCAGCTGAGCTCCCGTGTCGATGAGGAACTGCTTGCCTGTGTATCCATCCATCACGTACAACAGCTGATTCTTTACGCCGAGGACCGCTGCTGTTAATGGCCCTCGGCTTTGGCGTTTCCCGACCTCGTAAAACTTGCAAGGAGGAACACATTTGCGGGCTCTCTCTGCGAAGCGGTGATGATAAAAGCAGACGTCGTTCTGCTTGTTCTGCTTGGGCCGCGCCTCTGTCACCGTGGGTTGCGTCTCTCCAAGGCTCGGGGTGTCAGTTCTCAGATCTGCGGATGCCGCTGTGGGTGCCCGCTCTCTGCAGGCGTTGACGAGCCGGTAAGCCTCGTTGGCCAGTGTGCGGAAGTCTTGATGATTCTTGCACTTCATACTCGCTAGTGTCCCTCTCAAATGCGGTGGTAGAGTGCTGAGGAAAATTATCATTGTCCTCCTCCTTGAGCTGTAGCAAATCCTCCATGAGGGTCCTTGGATTGCCCCCTCTGTGGCCGTAGACCGCCAGGATCCTTTCGGCTCTTTCCTCCGCTGACGGGACATAATTCGCCACGATGGTAGCCTTGAGTGTCTCATATTTGTCCCGGGTTGGTGGTTGCTGGACCAAGCTCCGCACACACTTCGAAGTTGCGGAGTCGAGCTTGGAGATGATGTGATAAAATTTGGTATCATCTGCTGTGATACCCGCCAGTATAAACTGGGCTTCGGCTTGCTGGAACCAAGATGCAGGGTCTTCTCTCCAGAAGTCTGGCAGCTTGACAGCGACGGCGTTCGTGCACACCATCATTGTTGTGTTTGCCGGGTGAGAGTGTGTTTCTACGGCTCTCGCGGCGGTGCTGGAGCTCGGTTGAGCTCTCTCAGTGCCCTCTGCCGTGGGGAACAGCTGTCTGCTCGTTCCCTCGTCTGCGTCGTCGCTGGCGTATGCCAGAGCCACCATGGATGAGCAGCTTGAAGAACGCCTCCGGTCCATATTCTCGCGTCAGGGTCACCAGTGTAGTGGAGCTGAAATAACGAGGCGGTTTTGTATTAAAAACAGGGTTTTTAATGAATAGCTCCGCTATCAAATCTCATCAGGTGTAGAGCTTGGCAGAAGGCAAGAGAAAGAACTCTGCTTCGCTCGCTGGTTAAATACAAGCACGCATAGCACCACTCATTGAAACAGCCGACGTCAGAGCCACTCATTGAAAAAGGTAACATCTCCCCGTTATCTTAATCCCCATTGTCCTGCCATCCCCTCTCCCTGTCTTGGGAGGTGATGGGAACTCCCCCTCTCGCTTTAGGGGGTAAAGGTGTCGAGTCCGTCTCCACTGCCGCGTCTTGGGAGGTCCATTGTCTTTACCCCGGCGCGGGGGATGCTCTGTCCTTACTAGGTGTGAAGCTCTTTACATATGCTGTCACAAAACATTTCCACTTGTTCTAACATATGTAGATATGGGATATAAGAGTCATATATACCACACAATGGATATAAAAAGTCTACACACCCCTGTTCAAATGCCAGGTTTTTGTGATGTAAAAAATGAGACCAAGATAAATCATTTCAAAGGTTTTTCGTCAATTAATGTGGCCTATAACCTGTACAACCCAATTGAAAAACAAACTGAAATCTTTTAAGGGAAAAAATAAAAAATAAAAAAAACTTACAGCAACCTGTTTGGATAAATATACACATCCTTAAACTAATACTTTGTTGCGGCACCTTTGGCTTTTATTACAGCATTCAATCTTTTTGGGTAGGGGTCTATCAGCGTGACACATCTTGATGTTGCAATATTTGCCCACTCTTCTTTGCAGAAACACTCCAAATCTATCAGATAGCGAGGGCATCTCCTGTGCACAGCCCTCTTCAGATCACCCCACAGATGTTCAGTGTTTCCTCTGGCTTAAAGACATTGGCGCGGTGGCAACATATTTTTCCCCGGGGAGAGGGGGCAGTAAATATACCAGAATATGTTAATTTTATACTATTTGTTTCTTTTTAAAATTTTACACCGTAACGTTGCATATGGAACTTACCATTTGAAGTATTGTACAACCGAGGCTTGAATATTGGGCCAGTTGGGGTCCCACCCAGACATCCTGTGTTTAGACTTTTTATTGGTGTTATCCTTCTCTCCTTCCTCTGCCTGAACCCTTTCCTCTCCTTGGCTCCTCTCTTCTGTCTCATCTTTCCCTCTCTGAGCTCTGTCTAATTCAGCTTCTCTCTCTGTCTATGGTGGTATACAAACAGGTTAGAAAATATCAAGTGTCATGTTTTGTCCTGCAGGATTTTTTTGTCATGGTTTACATAAATGACAAAAATGTGTATTTTTTGTATTTTTATTCTAGTGTTTCTTTTTTCCATTGAGAGAGTAGGGAAGGGAAAGAAACATTCATAATAGTAATGTACTCATGCATACTTAAATTATATGATCAGGTGAGTATAGTAACCAGAAATTCTACTCATGTAAAAGCAGTGCTGTGAAATTAATAATTAAAAGCAGAAAACCAAAAATTTCTAGTTAAGGGTACAAAGAGCAGCCACTTAAAAACTTGAGTAATGTCTTCAGTCTTGAGGGTATGAGGTTTTTCTCAAAAAATTTATAACAATTTTCTTATAGTTTTCTACTTTTCGCTGTCAATCTAAAGTTGAAACCATGCTCCTCAAATTTGTAATTTCCTCTTGTAAAATTGACTTTTCTTGTACATTTGAAACTTTATTATAAAATTGTGGATTATTTTATGACTAATTTTTGTCTGTTTTTTAAAATAAAATTACTGGGTTGTGGAGTGTGTGAAATCACAGGCAGATTCATTTCAAAATGATTTATTTCACACTCACATCTCACGAGCACAGAACAGACTCAACTTTTTACCAGAGACTCTCCTCTTAAGTTTCACGGCTTACATCACACACAACAGGACATTTGCATCACACTGCATTCAACCCACTACATCCTTGACTCCTTCCCGCTCTCTCACCAGGAGACTCCTGCTCCTTTGTCTCCCATGCTTATTCACTGTCTCTTGTCTGCCAGGAGACTCCTGCTCTTTTGTCTCCCATGCTTATTCACTGTCCCTTGTCTGAGATGCTAGAAATCTGACTCTCCCAAGGTGCTACAAATACCCCCCCCCCCCAGTATCTTAGTAGGACAATAGAATAACAGTTCACATGCTGTGATAGAACAACAAAACATCAGTCCACATGCTGTTTGGGCTTCCGCCTCCTCCCGTATCTGCTGTAACTGGGTTTTACCGCCTCCGCAGCGCCGTTGTGCCGATGGGAGGTTGCTGGGAGGGGGGCCACTTCGGTCTGTCCGTGTGGCTGCTCTGGTGAATCGTTTCCCTGGGGAGCTCTCCGTGGGGGTCTTCCACGCCGAGGGGCCCTAGCCAACAGCACTTGCTCGTCCGCCACAACGAAAGCGGGTTTGAGTCTGTCTATGCCAATTTTTTCCCTCCTACCCCCCAAGTCTAGCAAAAAATGTTTATCCCCTGTTTCCAACACTCTGAACGGTCCATCATAGGGTGGGCGCAATGGAGGGCGGTGGGCATCGTATCTGACAAACACGAACTCCGCGCTCTTCAAAGTTTTAGGTGCAAAAACATGTGGAAAACTGTGGTGGGCAGGGCCCGGCAACGTGCCTGTGTTTGCGCTAGCTGCAAAAGCTGAGACGAGGAGCTGCCCGGAGCGGGATTATCTGGTAGAAATTCCCCGGGCAGCCGTAGTGGTTGCGTAAAAACGAGCTCTGCCGGGGAAGCTTCTAGATCCTCTTTCGGCGCGGAGCGCAACCCCAATAAAACCCACGGCAGCCTGTCTACCCAATTTGCATCCGTCAATGAGGCCCTGAGTGCTGCTTTCAGTGATCTATGAAAACGCTCGCATAACCCATTGACCTGTGGGTTGTACACAGTTGTGCGGTGAATTGTAACACCCAGGCTGCGGGCCATCGCAAACCAGAGTTCGGAAACAAATTGAGGGCCCCTGTCGGACATAATGTCCGACGGGACTCCAAAACGCGCCACCCATGATGTTAAAAAAGCGCGCGCTACGTCTGCGGAAGTGGTTGCTGCCAGCGGAACCGCTTCTGACCAGCGCGTGGTGCGGTCCACCATTGTCAGGAGGTGCGTGCACCCCTGTGATGGCAGGAGGGGGCCCACGAGGTCCACGTGAACATGGTCGAACCTCTTAGCCGGAATACGAAACGGCTACAAGGGAGCCTTCGTGTGTCTGTGTACCTTGGCTCGTTGGCACGCCACGCAGGCTGCAGCCCACTCTTTCACTTGTTTGCGTAGGCTCGGCCACACAAACTTCTCTCCCACCATTTTGACCGAAGCGCGCACTCCTGGGTGCGCCAGAGTGTGAACCGACTCAAACACGCAGCGGCGCCACACGGCCGGGACCACGGGACGCGGGCGACCCGTGGAGACATCGCAGATTGGGGGGGCATGCCGTCTTGCAGCACCCTGCTCTCCAGCCTTAACCCTGTTGGTCCAGACTGGAGCGCGCGCGTGTCTGCATCGCTAATCTGCTCCGCGGCCATGGCTGCGTAATCTATCCCCACGCAGACCGGGGCCACCACAGCGCGCAAGAGGCAGTCCGCCACTACATTCAGTTTACCCGACACATGCTGAATATCGGTAGTAAACTCTGAGATTGCGGCCAGCTGTCTCTGCTGCCGGCCCAACCACGGTTCTGAAACCTTGGCCATTGCGAATGTTAGCGGCTTGTGGTCCACGAACGCGGTGAAACTGCGCCCTTCCAGCCAGAACTGGAAGTGGCGAATGGCCAGGTGGAGAGCCAGCAACTCTCTGTCGAACGCGCTGTATTTCCGTTCACTTTCGCGCAAAGTTCTGCTAAAAAAGGGGAGCGGCTGCCAAGCTCCGGTGACGCGCTGCTCCACGACAGCCCCTATGGCCACGTCTGAAGCGTCGGTGGTGAGCGCTATTTGGGCCGTCGGGTCTGGATGTGCCAGCAGTGCGGCGTTTGCCAGGGCTGCTTTAACTTCCGAGAGCGCCCGCTCTCGCTCCAGGGTCCATTCGACCCTATCCGCGGGTTTCTGTTTTTTGAGCGCGGCGTACAATGGTTGCATGAGCTGCGCCGCGCGGGGAAGGAAACGGTTATAAAAGTTCACCATTCCCAAAAATTCTTGTAGTGCTCTGACCGTTTGAGGCTGAGGAAAATCTGCCATGGCGCACAGTTTGTCGGGCAGCGGGATCGCTTTTTCTGGAGAGACGCGGTGCCCCAAAAAATCAATCTCCGTTACGCCAAACTGGCATTTCGCCAGGTTGATTATTAACCCGTGCTCCTCCAACCTCCGGAAAACCGTCGTGAGGTGGGTTTCGTCTTCGTCTTCGGACGCGCTGGCTACCAGGATATCATCCAGGTAGACGAACACGAACGGGAGATGGCGCAGCACTGCATCCATCATGCACTGGAATGTCTGTGCCGCTCCTTTTAACCTGAATGGCATGCGCAGGAACTCGAATAGACCGAACGGAGTTATTACCGCTGTTTTGGGTACGTCCTCAGCACGCACTGGGACTTGGTGGTAACCGCGGACCAGGTCTATTTTGAAAAAAATGCGTGCCCCGGCGAGGTGAACAGAAAAATCCTGTATGTGGGGAATTGGGTAGCGGTCGTGCGCCGTGGCGTTGTTCAACCTGCGGAAATCACCGCACGGTCGCCACGATCCCTCAGCCTTAGGGACCATGTGTAGCGGGGAAGCCCATGGGCTGTTCGAGCGACTGATGATGCCCAACCTTTCCAGGTTGGTGAACTCCTCGCGCGCTATGGCCAGCTTAGCTGCGTCCAAGCGCCGAGGTCTTGCAAAAACGGGCGGTCCAGTGGTGGTGATAAAGTGCTCCACCCCGTGTTTAGCGATGGCCGCGGAAAATGTTGGGACCGTGAGTGCTGGGAACTGAGTGAGCAGTGTGTGGAACTTACCGCCTGTAGCTGTGACGTTGGCTTGTGCTGTTGGCCGGGTCACTCGAGCTATACAGGGGAGAGAATTGAAGGACAGTGCGTTAACCAGGCGCCTGTTAGCAACATCAACCAATAAACCATGTGCACACAGAAAATCAGCCCCCAGTATATGGTAATTCAGTGCTACTATGACAAAAGTCCACTCATATGTACGGCCGTGTAGAGACAAGAGCATAGTCCTCTCACCAAAGGTCTTAATATCTGAGCCGTTTGCTGCCACTATCTCGGGGCCGCTAGATCCTGCCAGCCGGTCAGCATAGGTCGGCCGGATGAAGCTCCTCTGGGCTCCGGTGTCCACGAGGAAATGCCTCCCCAAGCATGCATCCGTTAGGTAGAGCAGCTTGTTCACTTCACCGAGGGTCGCTACTGCTACCAACCCTCGGCCTTGGCGTTTTCCCGAGCGCTGGAATTGGCACGGTGGCGTACATCCGCGTGCGTTCTCTCCGAAGCGGCGGTGGTAGGAACAGAGCGTGTCTCTCTGGCGCTCCCTGGTCCCCACTGCTGTTACCGTCGGTGGCTCCTCGCCTCCTCTGGTCATCTCGCTGGGCTCCGCCGCTGCTTCGTTGACTGTGGTCGCCCTGGTGGCGATGATGATCCGGTCTGCCTCCTGGGCTAGCGCACGGTAGTCTCGCGCGGCCAGCCACGGCGAATTGGCCAGAAGCGCTCTCGCTACTGTCGGAAGGTTCCAGAGGAAGAGGTGCGCAAACAGAAAGTGGTGGTCGTCCGTGCCACTTAACGTCAGCATCTTCTCCATCAGGTCTACGGCCGAACCCTCTCCTAGCTCGGTCCGCGTCAGGAGCCTCTCCACTCTCTCACAGTCCGAGAGCGTGTAGCGCTGGATGAGCGCAGCTTTGAGCGCCTCGTATCTGTTGCTGGCTGGAGGCTGATCGAGCAGGCTCGCTACCTGTTGAGCTGTGCAGGCGTCGAGCGCTGCGACCACATGGTAGAATCTGGTGTCATCTGCCGTTACCCCCCGGAGGGCGAACTGGGCCTCGGTGAGGTGGAACCAAGAGCGCGGGCTGTGCTGCCAGAAATCCGGTAGCTTGACTGAAACCGCACACGCGTGGCTGGAGGTTCCAGTCCGGGCTGTCTGTGGGATGGCTGCCGCCTCGCTGTAGCTTCCTGACCGGGCCGGCTCCGGGGATCTTGCCTCGTGTTCCATAATACGTCTTGGGTCACCAATGTGGAGTGTGTGAAATCACAGGCAGATTCATTTCAAAATGATTTATTTCACACTCACATCTCACGAGCACAGAACAGACTCAACTTTTTACCAGAGACTCTCCTCTTAAGTTTCACGGCTTACATCACACACAACAGGACATTTGCATCACACTGCATTCAACCCACTACATCCTTGACTCCTTCCCGCTCTCTCACCAGGAGACTCCTGCTCCTTTGTCTCCCATGCTTATTCACTGTCCCTTGTCTGAGATGCTAGAAATCTGACTCTCCCAAGGTGCTACAGGGTTTTTTTTTAGATAAATTTGAAGCAGACTGTTTTTTTTAAATTTGAAGCAGACTGGGCAGCGCGGTGGCGGAGTGGTTAGCACTGTGGCAGCACAGCAACTCACCCTTGGCTGGGGGATCCTGGGTTCGATCTCAGCCCCCGACCAACAGTGATCTGTGTGGAGTTTGCATGTTCTCCCCGTGTCTGCGTGGGTTTACTCCGGGATTTCTCCAGTTTCCTCCCACCTGCCAAAAACATGCAAGTTAGGTTAACTGGCATCAAACGGGATTCTAAATTGTCCTTAGGAGTGAATGGTTGTCTGTCTCTCTGTGTTGGCCCTGCGACGGACTGGCGATCTGTCCAGGGTGGACCCTGCCTCTCGGCCAAAGATGCTGGGATAGGCTCCAGCCCCCCCCCCCCCCCGCAACCCGAAAAGGATTAAGCAGAAGAAGATGAATGAATGAATGAAGCAGACTGTGGTAATTTTTTTTAACTTTTTCCTTAGAACAATTTACATTTTTGACCATAATTTTGCAGTCAGAACAGAAGAATAATTTAACTCTGATTACAAAGAAAAAAATATTAATAAAATTGTATTTAATGAAATAACTTAAATGACCAAGGATGCCATCATTTCTGTTATAATATTTCTTTATATTTATAGTTTTTTTTTTTTTTAGAAATCTCCTCACCACCCAGACAGCAGGACAATCCTCCCTTATTTTGAAATTAAATGTTGGCACGTTTAGTTTGTCTGAAGGCTGCTGACAGATTAAAGTCACTGACTTGGTGAATTTCGGTCATCTTAGCCTGCCAGGTACATAACAGGGAACTGTAGTGGACTCTAAAGACATAATTCACCACAAAATGTGTTCATGTACAGAATGATCTGTTTAGGCAGTTATAGTTGTGCTCTCAGGCTTTCTCATCAGGCACCTCTCTGGGCAGCCGCTGAAGGACCTCAGTATAGAGTGAAGAGAGCTAGCATTTTTAGCTGTTGCTATTTGTCACTGCCGCTGGAGAATAAAAATGGCATGCCTGCTTGTGCGAGAAAAGCGAGAAATTGCCAGTCTCTTCATTCCTGCAATTCCTACAGAACTTAACTTAATATTGTAGTGGCTGGTGAAATATGGCAACAGCCTTTTTTTTTTATCTTCCTTCTTCTTTCTACACCTTTCACTCTGTATATATATCACGGACGCACGGATCACCCCGGGGGTCTCCCGGGTCGGCGGACGGAGCCACGGTTTGCAGCGGGAGACGTTACAGCGGGGAGGAGCTAGTGCTAGCTAGCACTTGGCCGCCGCCCGGTGCTAATGGGAAACTCGACATACCGGGAGCTGTAGCGAAAACGAAGCGGGTGCCGGGCTGGAGTTTAGGCGGCGTGAAAGAAATATAAGACAGAATAATAAAGAGCGATGGCAAGAACCAAGCAGACCGCCCGTAAAATCTACTGGAGGAAGAAGCCCCCCAGGAGGCAGCTAGCCACAGGGCTGCTCTGAGAGGCGCTCTGGCCACCGGCAGAGTGAAGAGGCCTCGCCGTCACAGGTCCGTGGCTCTGAGAGAGATCCGTCGCTACCAGAAATCCACGGAGCTGCTCATCCGTAAGCTGCCCGTCCAGCGCCTGGTGAGGGAGATCGCTCAGGACTTCAAGACCGTCCTGCGTTTCCTGAGTTTCGCCGTCATGGCTCTGCAGGAGACCAGCGAGACCCACCTGGTGGTCTCTTCTTCGCTAAGGGGGTCACCATCATGCCCAAAGACTTCCAGCTGGCCCGCTGCATCCGCAGAGAGAGAGCTTAGACTTTCTGCTGCACATCCACCAGCCATAATGCTCTGCACTGTGTGTCTATATATATACATTTATAGAATCTTGGCTTACTGCGCATGATCGAGACGCAGACCTGTGGATTGATGGCTTTGGAGCTCCGCTGCGCTCGGATCGGCAGGAAGAGGTAACGGGGAAACGTCAGGGGGGCGGAGTATGTTTATATATTAATAAGCAGTACTGCACATCTGTCACGGTCAGAGAGCGCATCTGTACACCCCATGTGGAGCTGCTGTCTGTGTCGCTTCGCCCCTTTTATTTGCCTCGAGAGTTTCCCCAACTTTTCATCACAACTGTGTACATTCATCCGAGGGCAGACGCTGACTCCGCCTCCAGCATCATCTCTGATGTGATCCAGCGGCTGCAGTCAATTTCTCCAGAGGCGCCAAACTTCATTCTTGGGGATTTTAACCATGTTTCTTTAAAGAAGACACTTAAAAACTTTCATCAGTATGTCTCCTGCCCAACCAGGCGAAAAAAGACATTGGACCTGTGCTATGGATCCATAGAGAGGGCCTATAAATCACTCCCCCTTCCTCCTTTAGGATCATCAGATCACAACTGTGTTCATTTGCTGCCCACATATAAAACTGCTCTCAGAAGAGGCAAGGTGGAGATGAGAGACATTGATGTGTGGACAGAAGATTCAGAGCACAGCCTCCAGGAATGCTTTGACTGTACAGACTGGAAGATGTTCATAATGGCCTGCGGGGATGATTTGGACTCTCTGGCTGAGCTCACATGCTCATACATGGCTTACTGTCAAAATAAGATTGTTCCACGTAAACGTGTCAAAATATACCCCAACAACAAACCATGGGTTACTAAATCAGTTAAATCCTGCTTACAGAGGAAAGCACTTGCCTTTAAACAGGGGTCTGTTTCTGCGCTACAGGTTGCTACTAAGGAGCTGAAGGCCGAAATTTTAAGAGCAAAACAGAATTATAAATCAGAATTGGAAAGCAAGATGGCAGCAAATAAACTTGGTTCGGCCTGGGCCAGTATGAAAAAAATTGCAGGCCTTCAGAGCACAGAGCGCAGTAATCGTGTGTTTTTAGATGGTTTTAGTTCAGACACAGAGCTGGCTAATGCTCTTAATTGTTTTTATGGTCGTTTTGACTCCTTTGATTTTAGCACAGAAATCCAAGATTTGAAACAGAAACTCAAAGACAATCAGCACTTTAATATTGAGGTGCAGGATGTTGAAAGGGAGTTCCGCGCTGTAAAAGTGAACAAAAGTCAGGGCCCTGATAATATATGTGGACGCCTGGTAAAGTCCTGTGCACATGAACTGAGTCCTATATTTCACTACATTTTCAATAAGTCCTTACAGACACAACATGTGCCTAAGATCTGGAAAGATGCCGTGGTTGTTCCCGTTCCAAAATCCAGCTGTCCTAAAACGGTAAATGACTTTAGACCAGTTGCTTTGACTTCAATTTTAATGAAAATTTTTGAAAAACTGGTCAGATGTGAGGTCCTAAAGCAGACTGAACATGCATTGGATCCTCTGCAGTTTGCCTATAGGCCTCACAGAGGAGTGGAGGATGCCACTGTCACTCTGTTTAACATGCTTTTTAAACATCTGGATTTTAATGGGACACACGCCAGGCTTTTATTTGTGGACTTTTCTTCTGCCTTTAATACAATCCAACCTCATATTTTAGTTGAAAGGCTCCTGCAACAATTTGATTTAAGCAATAATTTGGTGGGTTGGATTCTGGATTTCTTAACCAACAGGACGCAGAGAGTAAGGGTCAATGGCACATTGTCTGACCTAAAGTGCTCTTCTACTGGCTCTCCTCAGGGGTGTGTGTTGTCACCACTACTCTTCATCCTGTACACAAACATGTGTCGGAGCAGACATGACAACAGACACATTATAAAGTATGCTGATGACTCAGTCATTGTCAGTCTCCTCCAGGATGGTGAGAGTGGCCACGGCCCAGTAGTTGATGACTTTGTTCACTGGTGTGAGGATTCCTACCTGCAGCTGAATACAACAAAAACGAAAGATATGATTATTGACTTTAGGAGGAAAACTCCCAGGCACAAAGTCACCATACTAAAAGGCCAGACCACCGAATGTGTACAATCGTACAAATATCTTGGGACGATTATTGATAGTGGATTGAATTTTGAGGTGAACTGTGAAAGGGTGTGCAAAAAGGGTCAGCAACATTTGCATTGTTTGAGGAAACTTGCACGCTTCCAAATTGACCGAACCATAATGACTATGTTCTATCGGGCTTTTATTGAATCTGTTTTATCCTTTTCTTTAATGTCATGGTTTGGTCAGATAAAACTGAAACAGAGGAAATCCTTGGATCAGGTAGTCAGATGGTCCAGTCGTTTGCTTGGTGAGTCACAGCTGAGCCTGACATCCCTGTACACCAGACAAGTACAGAGGATGGCCGACTCGATTTTAAATGATGACTCCCACCCTTTGCACTGCAACTTTCAGCTTCTTCCCTCCAGACGGAGGTTTGCTGTCCCAAAAAGTAGAACCCAGCGCTACAAAAACAGCTTTGTCCCTGCTGCTGTCAAAGAGTTGAACAAGCTATAAAAATTATATTGTACATATTTTATATTTACCTATTTTGTAAGATGTGTGCCTGTGTTTGTGTCTATGTTGAATGTAATTGTGGCTTGTAAATATGGATGTCACCAACTGCAAAACAAATCTACCTACGGGTACAAATAAAGTAACCTGAACCTGAACCTGAACCTAATATGGACATATGTTTACTAGCTGTTCTTGTTTTTTCTTGCCTTCTGATTGTTGCTCTGAGTGTTGCTATCCCTATGCTGTTGCAATCCTGGAATTTCCCCATTGTGGGACTAATAAAGGCTTATCTTATCTTATCTTATCTTATCTTATATATCCTCAGCAGTTCATCAGTCCCCCTTGCCTTTCCCTTCATATGAAACCGGTTGCATATGAATTCTAACCACATCTCTTAGCTAAGCGGCTCTTCCATTATTGCTCCCGTTTTCAGTGGGTTAGAACCATGATAAATGCCTCCAGTGCTTACATACCTCTAAGAATTTTTTTTCCATGTTTAAAGTACTTTAATAAACTCATGTCTCTGTCAGACAGTCGCACTTAGCGAGACACTGCCTGCTGACTGACTGGAAAACTCGTGTGGGTGGGGCACTTCTAAACTCCGCGCGGATGACAGCCAAGCGCGTTGTTCGTGTGCGCGCTTATGGAAAGTCAGCACTTCACATATTTTTCTTAATAAATTCATATCTCCTTGGCGCAGCGGTAAAATTTCTGGCGAGGTGGCCCGCCACCGAGAAATGTTACCAGAGGAAACCCTGAATGTTCGATCGAATTCAGGTCTGGACTCTGGCTGGGCCATTCCAAAACCTTAATCTTCTTCTGGTGAAGCCATTCTTTTGTTGATTTGGATGTGTGCTTTGGGTCATTGTCGTACTGAAAGATGAAGTTCCTCTTCATCTTCAGCTTTCTAGCAGAAGCCTTAAAGTTTTGTGCTAACACTGACTGGTATTTGGAACTGTTCATAATTCCCTCCACCTTGATTAAGGCCCCAGTTCCAACTGAAGAAAAGCAGCCCCAATGCATGATGCTGCCACCACCATGCTTCACTGTAGGTATGGTGTTCTTTTGGTGATGAGCAGTGTTGTATTTGTGCCAAATATACCTTTTGGAATTATGGCCAAAAAGGTGAACCTTGGTTTCGTTGGACCATAACACATTTTCCCCATGCGTTTGGGAGATTTCAAATGTGGTTTTACAAAATGTAGCCAGGTTCAGATGTTTTCTTTGTAAGATGAGGCTTCCGTGTTGCCACCCTAGACAGGAGATTGTTATCAAATGTACTAAACAGCCAGTACTTGCCAGAAATTCCTGCAGCTCCTTCAATGTTGCTGTCGGCTTCTTGGCAGCATCCCTGACTAGTTTTCTTCTCATCTTTTCATCAGTTTTGGAGGGACATCCAGTTCTTGGTAATGTCACTGTTGTGTCATATTTTCTCCACGTAATGATGACTGTCTTCACTGTGTTTCATGATAAAGGTAAAGGTAAATTTATTTATATAGCACAATTCAACAGCAAATTGATTCAAAGTGCTTTATGCATTAAAAATGCATTAAGATATAAAAATTTAGTTAAAGAAAAACAATAAAAGTACAATAGTAACAAATATTAATCATAGTAGGTCATCAAATGCAGTGGCAAACAGGAAAGTCTTAAAATTTGATTTAGAAGAAGCAATAGTGTTGGCAGACTCAGGTCTGCCAGGTATATTTAATGCCTTGGAAATTCTTTTGTACCCTTCTGCTTTGAACAATGATATCCCTCTGATTCTTTGGAAGCTCTCTGTGGACCATGGCTTGTGCTGTACAGGAAAAGCCTACTAGAACAGCTGAACTTTATTTGGGGTTAATCAGAGGTACTTTAAATGGTGGCAGGTGTATTCTGACTCCCATTTAACATGAGTTTGAATGTGGTTGGTTAATTCTGAACACAGTCACATCCCCAGTTATAACAGGGTGTGCATATTTATGCAACCAGGTTATTGTAAGTTTTTTTATTTTTTATTTTTTCCCTTAAAATATTTCAGTTTGTTTTTCAATTGGGTTGTACAGGTTATAGGTCACATTAATGGTGGAAAAAGTTTTGAAATGGTTTATCTTGGTCTAATTTTTTTACATCACAAAGACCTGGCATTTGAACAGGGGTGTGTAGACTTTTTATATCCACTGTAACTTGTTTTGTGAACACAGTTGCCTTGATTTCTTTGTATGTATGGATTATTTGGGTTGTTATTGATATCTGGTGAAAATCTCAGGTCAATGGCTCCATCAGAAATATGTTTAATGAGAAAAATGTTGACGTGTTCAATACTTATTTTCTCTGCTGCACATGATTGGCTGATATGGATTGAATGATAATAAAGTTGTCTTCTTTGTCTTCTTCAACAACAAAGAAAGCTAGAGTCACCAGACTTGCTGCACAGGTTCACCTTGGAATCCTGACCTACAACTATGGGTTGTATGCTTTGTCGTATATTCATGGATGATGGCTTATCATAATTTGTTTTTGCCACAGCAACTATATTGAAAAGTTGAAAACTGCTCTCCATCAGTAAGTACTTGGATCTTCAAAGAAAACAGAGGCGGGGAATATTGCACTCGCCTCAGAGTGATAAGGATAAGATAGTGATAAGGTCATTTTTTTTTAACAAAGTTAGAGCAATTTTTGTCCAGAAGGATAGGCACATTTACTTCATTTACAAGTAAAGGTAAGACCATGCATGCATAGTAGTTTTAAATACTAATAATTTTTAATGAGTGTAAATTGTGGAGCTGCAACACACAGAGAGATGCAGCTCTCTGAGCCACGACAATTTACATTATTCCTTGGCAAAAACAACTTGTAATGAATTTTGTGCCCAAAAAAACTTGTTAAAAAAATACGTTATACTTTTGTAACCAAGGGTGTTTGCTCGTCGTCTATGCTTAAGGAGAGTTATAAAACGAAAACATGGACTTTATTACTGCCTTTTCTGTGTATTCCATTAAGAGGTAATTTAATAAAATACCTTACACTTGTTTTGTTAAAAGTATTTATTAAATCCGATTTGTAAATCAGACCCTGAAAGCATCACAGCCTCACCGGAAATGAAATCCACCACGTCATTGACGTGCAGCACTTGGGCTTTTTTCTGCACTTGGACCCAGAGAAGGAGAGCTGCTTCAGCTGCTACTAGCAGAAGAGCTAGTGTTGCAACCTTCGTCATCCAAACACAGATATTTTTTTCTACTTCTCAGTTGCCTGACGCAACATGTTTTCCTACGCGCTCTCTCTCCGTTGGTGTGAGTGTGTTCAGCTGTATGTGCGTGCACATCATGTCTGTGTGTGTGTGAGCGCATGTGTCTGTGTTTATGTGCAGCGGAGTTCTGCCCCACTGCATGCAGAGAGGAGAAGAGACAGAAATGAGCTGCTGTCATGTAAATAAGATAAATAGCATAAGGATATTTATTTTGTTTAACAAAACGACAAGGTAAAGACTTCTTCTATAGTGGATACATCTTAAAATGACTTCTGTTATGATCTGGCGCTATATAGAAAAAGAAAATTAAATAAAATTAACTTGACGCTCTGGGGGAAGGGGGGAGTCCATTGGGGGTGTGCCCCGCTCCCCCCAATATAATGGTAGGGGAAACACTGCATTATAACAAGTGACCAATGGTTAGTATAATTAATGATCATTACAAGCAGAGTGACACTAATCCTGTCAAACTTCAGTTATTATGCCTCAGTGAAACAGAGGCATACAGTAATCAGTTATTGCGTCTGTTTGTGGCTGTGTGTATCTGTCCGTTTGTCCGCCTCTCTGTTTCAGCTCGCCCAGTCAAAATTAAGTGGAACTAAAGGCATATCATTGTATCACCATATTTTCTCGACTTTTAATTTGCCAGAATTCGAAATAACACTGTTTTTGAAATAAACACAAAAATAGCTCACCTTTACCATCAATGGAACGGTACTATGCATACGCCCAGAAACTCCTGCCAGAGGAAAGTACTGAGCAATCCACCAGTACTGGGTGAACAAATGTCCATCTTTTTACCCGTCTGTTTTCTTCCTCTGCCACTAAACAACAAAAGCGCCTGTTCGTCTTGATTGTCATTGTATTCACATAGCTCCATTGCTTCCACCATTTAAAACGTCTGCCACGTTCTCTTCTTTGTCTTTGGATTACAGCTGTTCAAATCAGGTTGGTGGCTCTTGGCTGCTGCCAGCAGTATGGTCATGTGAACTGCAGATTATTTTCACTGCACATGCGTGTACTCCAAAACTACTGGATGGATTTGGATGAAATTTTTACCAGAGGTGGTCCTTGGGCTAGAGAGGAACCCATAAGATTTTGGTGATGGTCCCAGTATGCATACCTCCACCGAGGCTCTTATCTTCTCACAGTGTGTTCTCAAGAATGCTCCAAAAGTACGTAATGGATTTGGACGAAATTTTAACCAGAGGTGGTCCTTGGGATAGAGAGGAACCCGTAGCATTTTGATGATGATCCGAGAACACATACCTCCGCCAAGGCTCTGGCATCGAGGCATCAGCACCTTGATGCTTTCATATTGTACAGTACACAGTGTTTTTCAGCTGGGGTCCCTGGAATGTTTTCTAATTTACTAATTTCTCTAATTAATTGGTCCAAAAAATTGCAAATCATGTGCCATTGTTGCGCATGGGTTCTGTAAGCAGCCATCTAATACTTATTTTCATCACTTCGGAAGGTTCCAATGTAGAGCCTGATTTCCTTGTGGAGTTTGCGTCTGTATTTTGTGGTTAGTTAGTGATTCTAAGTTGGTCATAAGTGTGAATGGGAATGTCAGTAGCTGTCTGTTTCACTGTGTTGTTCCTAAGCTGGAGGGGTGATCTGTTCAGGGTGACCCCCACCTCTCAGCCTAGGACAGCTGAGGAAAATATATTACTGCCAGCATATAGTCACAATGTGTTACTTATCTTTAGCAACTCTTATGACTCTGTAAAAGTGTTCAGAAGTACAAGATTGGGGCTTAATGGGCTTCCGCAAGCCAGTGTTCCCATATGGCTTCTTTAAGGTCTCTGTGTTGTTTGGGTGCCACATCATCTAGTCAAACTGCAGAGGAGACTGTGCCTCCCTGTGGGACTGTTTATAGTAGGAAAAACTGTGGTGTGCTCGTGTGTTTTATGGTCTCGAGGATGTTTTATGGCCTCTAGATGTTTTTATGCACAGGAGTGTCGAAAGAGTGAAATCAATAGTGATCTGTAACGAGGTTGCTGAAAAGAAGGAAAGGACGAGGTACACTGCTGATGCAGGAAGGGAAAAAAAGAAGATAATGCTGTGTAGGAGTAAAGAGGCCTAAGTTTGAGCCTCCAAAGCATTGGGGTCCTCAGATGGATTTAGGGGTGACTTGGCAGCTGGTTTATTGTTGTCAAAGTGAATAGAAAATGTTAATCACCCAATTATGACTTCTTTTCCAAAATGGTACCTGCTGTGATTACTGAAATCCTGCATATCTGTTGAAACTGCTTTCAACCAGAGGGTTGTACTGGGAAGCAAGATTAAGGCCCCGTGCACCCAAAAACATTTTCAATGAAACTGGAAAAAAAAAATTGGTGTGCAAAGGTCAGTGTCACGCAAACTGTGGCACGTTCACACAGGAGCAACCAAGGTGTGGAAAAAAAACTGCTGTTGTGAATATGCCAGGCCAGTAGGTGGCAGTGCAACTTTTATACAGCAGCACGTACGATTTCTCGTCAACCATTAGTTGCTTCACAGAGCTGGTGCTAAACTTTTAAAATAGTGGTTGTCAGTGAAATTGTTGTTGAAGTTGTTAGTGATATTCAGCAACTACACCATTTATTTCTCACCTCGATTGTTTTCAGGAACATAGGAGAAAATTTACCATCCCCGCACCATATTGGATAGGGGTGAACAGACTTGAACGGAATGTCTACCGGGGGGTTTTTAACAGTGATGTCAGCGTCACAGGTGCGTGAAAAGGGCATGACCACTGGAGCCAATACTGGCTCTTCCATAGGGCAGTGTACACAAATGCTATGGGCCCCCGATTGGTGAGGGGGCCCTCCAAGCTACAGGGAAAATCTCAGTTTCATTAAGTTAATCCCTTTCACAGCATGTGAGACACCATGTGACGTATGGGGCGGCACCTATCTCCGTTTCACTGACCCTAGGCCGCACAGCTACTATAAGTAGTGAAAACTACAGTGGGAGCGTCAGTCCTCTGGTAGCTCTGTGCATTAACTTTCTTTTCCCCATTCTGTTATGCTGAGCACCAAGCTAGAAGGCGGAAAGTGCCATTTTTATATGGTCATTGGTATGACTCAGCTGGGATTTGAGCCCACGCCCTTGCAGCTATGGGGTGGATGCTCTACCAACTAGGCCACCACTCTGGTATCACCACAGTGTCATACCTTAATAGTATTTCAAAAATTTGATTATGATTTGCTTATCACCAGAGACAACATTTGTGTCAGACAGTTCTCTGGTGAAGTGGGCCTCTCTCCACCGTACCATGTGCACTGATGGTGGTGACAAAGAAAGTTCCACTCTTCTGGGCAGGCTTTCACCAAGGTTTAAGAGTGTGTTTATGGCTGTTTTTGATGATACACGAAAGTAGGGGTGGGCAATATGGCCTAAAAATGATATCACAATATTTTTGTGAATTTTCACGATAACAATATTTTTCACGATATTACAGAATACAGTTTTTTTTTCTTTTAAATTTATGCAAAAAGGCCAGTTTCACAGGCCAGCATTATTTACTTTCAACATATTCAGGAAAAACAAAACAAAAACTCTTTATTCCTCCATTTTATAAACAGCAGCTCAGATTTAGTTTAAAATATATATTTAGTTTTGTATCAAATATTACAAAAATATAAACGGTTACATCTTAACTGCACACAGAGGTGGGGTTTTATGCTGAGCCATTTTGCCTGCAGTACTGCCGTTGCATGGACCTGTCCTTCGGCTTTTGGCTCTCTGAACGGATGTTTTTTTTTTTCCTCTCTCTTTGGGTGCTTGAATAAAATCAAGATGAAGCAGCCAAAATGAAAGTAAAAATCTACAGCCACTTCGAGCTGCACATTGTTCAACGTTAATACCGCTCCAGTGGTGTTCTGGACGTGTGGAAAAAATGCAGGTAGATTATCCACACTGCTGCACAGTTTTTTTGTTGATTTTTTTTTTGAAGATGACAGCAGTCTGAAACAGAAAGTTAAACTTAAATATTCCCACTCAACTGGAGACAGTCTGATTTTGGAGCGGCAGCTTCCCGCCATCTTTGTTCCACTGTTTCTTTGCGGAGTGACGTCGTCACGCAGCAGACCCCAAATATCGCGATATTCATTTTTACACCGGTATCAAAATTTATACTGGTATTATCCTGAACGATATGATATGGCACACCCTTACACTAAAGTTCTTTTTGGTTCTCCTAGTAGTGAACACAATTAGCTGTTTAAGACCCTTTATGGCAAAAGTGTTGACAACCACTGAGGAATCACTGAGAGTCTGCTTGGCAGCCAGAGATTGCCAAGGAGAGGTTGCCAAGCAAGACAAAATGAGATACAGGCAACATGGACAAGAAATTGTAGAGTTTGGATCAAACTAAATGGAACACCTGAGGAAGCAAAGAGTATAATAATCAGAGATCTTACTGACTTAAATAAATATATGTAGATGAACACTGATTAAGAAAATCAAGAGACTATGATAATCCATATCCACACACACACGGCAAGAATAGTTCTTTTGTGACATACCATGTCAATGTCCTTTAAAAAAACAACTAAACAAAACAAACAAAAAACTTATGACTGACTTGAGTAGACATCAATTATCCGCAGTTGGAGGAAGTCATTTGACACAGAGTGAGGAAATTCAAACTCTGAAAATATGCCATTATGCTGAACATAAACTACAAGAGATGGAGAATGATATTGATCCTGATAACCACTTTTTCAATAATATTCATAATCATTGTGAATATTACACTGAAAAGCAATTCAAAAGTCAAGTGCAATTAGATAAGATAAGCTTTTATTAGTCCCACAATGGGGAAATTCCAGGATTGCAACAGCACAGGGATAGCAACATTCAAAGCAACAATCAGAAGGCAAGAAAAAACAAGAGCAGCTAGTATACATATGTACATATTAATATATATATATATATATATATATATATATATATATAGTATATATATATAGACATTGTGGTTGGTGGATGTGCAGCAGAAAGTCGAGATTTTACATGTTTTTTTTTTCCACAATATCTTTATTGAACCTTTTTTTTTTTTTTTTTTAACAAACATGATACAAACAATCAAACACTAACACTAAAGTACTACAAAAAAAAAAAAAATGCACTAAAAACACCAACAACCACCAACAAAATCAAGTCTTCAACAATGCTCCTCTGTTTAGTCTAGACAATCCAATACATAAGTATACATATTATGTTCACCAGTTTGGAATTTACAAGGTCCACACACATCATTCACCTTCTTCTTCAAGAGTTATGTTTAAATTTTTTACATAATCAATAAAAGGTCTCCATATATTCTCAAACACAATTTCCTTTGATTTTAGTATATATGTTATTCTTTCTAATGGAAGGTTTGTTAACATCTGTCTTAACCACTGAGTCACATCTGGTCTATGAGTCTTTTTCCATAATAGTGCAATACATTTTTTGGCATTAAGCAAACTGAGGTCTATGAATGTTCTTTCACTTTTATTAAAATTATGCTTTTCTGGGTACAGACCCAACAAAAACAGTTTAGGATTCAATATGATTTGTTTTGAGATTATTTTTTCAATTGTTACCCTCACCTCTTCCCAAAACATTCTTATTAATCTACATTCCCATAAACAATGAAATAGGGTTCCTTTACTTTCCATGCATTTTGTGCATGTATCTGGTATATTTTTGTTATATCTATTTAACTCCTCCGGTGTAACATACATCCGCATTAACCATTTGAAATGTATCAATTTAAGGCGTGCATTTATTGATTTGGTTTGAGCTTCTGTACAAGCCAATTCCCATTGTTCCTCTGAAATTTCAATTTGCAGATCTTCTTTCCAGTAGTTTAATCTTTTCAGTGAATTTTCACTTGAAGATAGTGTCAGTGAGTTATAAAACTCTGAAATAATACCCTTTCTTTTACTATCTTTCATCATCATTTTTTCCAAGGATGAATAAATAGGTCGAGTGAGAGCTTTATTTTGATTTGATCGAATAAAGTTTCTAAGTTGAAGATATTTAAAAAAATGTGTTCTATTGAGATTAAATTTGATCCTCAGCTCTTCAAAAGACATTATGTTGTCTGCACATGGCAAATATAAATCCTGAATCTTTTGTATCCCTTTTAAATTCCATACTTTAAATACAGCGTCCGCTCTCCCTGGTTTAAAATATTGATTACCCCATATTGGACTAAATTGTGACAATAACTGTGGTTCTTTTAAATAGTTTTTAGCTTCACACCATATTTTGATCATATGCTTTACAAATGGATTTTTAACTTGTTTTTGTAATTTTTTTGCCGAATCTGAGTATATGAATATGGGAAGAGGTAAAGGTAAATTGTATGATTCCATTTCAGTCCAGTGAGGGAGATCATTTGATGAAAAATAATATGTCATAGACCTCAGTTGTGCCGACCAATAATACAACATAAAATTTGGACATTTCAGACCTCCACGATCAAATGGTAAATATAATAAAGACAAACGTAATCTAGCCCTCCTGTTGTTCCATATAAATTCCACTAACTTTTTTTTTATTCTTGAGAATAGATCTAAAGGTGGTGATAAGGGAATGTATTGAAATAAATAAAGTATTTTAGGTAAAATATTACTTTTAAGTATATTGATTCTCCCGATCATCGACATTGGTAGTGACATCCATCTCTGAGTTAACTCATTGATATCTGACATTAAGGCTTCATAGTTGACACTGGCGACTGATTCTAGCTTAGGCATAATTTGGATTCCTAAATATTTAAACTGATTTACAACATTGAATTGATTTACCTCAGGGGCTGGGTAATTTCTCTGGGTCTCATTTAGCATTAATATTGAAGATTTAGTTTTATTTATTTTATATCCTGATATTTCCCCAAAGTTCTTTATTAAATTCAACAAGGTTGGAATTGATTTTTTTAGACTCGACATAAACAAAATTATGTCATCGGCGTACAGGGAGATTTTATGTTCTGTTGGTCCAACTTTAATTCCATATATTTGTGAATGTAAACGTATCGCTATCGCTAAAGGTTCAATTGCCATAGTAAACAGTAAAGGTGAAAGTGGACAGCCTTGTCGACATCCTCTATTGATTTTTATTGGTTTTGAAATATTGTTATTTGTTAGGATTTCTGCTGTAGCATTATTGTATATTATTTGAACCCATTTTATGAAATTATTTCCAAGTCCAAACCTTTGTAGGACTTCAAAAAGAAAGGGCCATTCAACTCTATCAAAGGCCTTTTCGGCGTCCAATGATAGGAGAGCTGTATCCGGTGCTTCTTTATTAAAATAAATAATATTAAATAGTCTTCTTACATTATGGAAGCCTTGTCTACCCTTTATAAAGCCATTCTGATCTCGATTAATAATATTTGGTAAAATTTCTTGTATTCGTCTTGCTAAAATTTTACAGATTATCTTAAGGTCGGCGTTTAATAGGCTTATTGGTCTCATATTTTCACATTTATTAGAGGGCTTACCTGGTTTTGGCAGCAGTATAATTAAGGCATTATTTATGTATGATGGTAAATTATTATTTTGAAATGCTTCTAAAACCATTTCCAAAAAAGGTTTTATTAATTTATTCTTAAATTTTTTATAAAGGTCAACTGGAAGACCATCTGGTCCTGCACTTTTTCCTGATTTCATATTATCAATGGCTAGCCCAACTTCTTCTTGACTAATTTTAGAATCCAATATCTCCCTGTTTTCATTTGGAATACACGGTATAGATAGTTCGTTCAAAAACCCATTTAGTTTTGTTAAATCAGGTTCATTTTTGGTATCATATAATTTTTCATAGTAATCTCTAAAGGCTCTATTAATTTCTAAAGGATCTATAACTACCTGTCCATTACTTATAATACTGGTAATTGGTGTTTTAATTTCCAATTGTTTAATCTGCCATGCTAATAATTTTCCTGATTTTTCACCTTGTTCATAAAAAGATTGTTTCAATCTTAGAAGACTCGAGGCAGCTCTATTCGCTGATTTTTTGTCGTATTCAGCTCTCAAAATCAGTAATTCATTCTCCAACCTTGGGTCACTTCCTGCATACACTTTTTCCTGAAGATTTTTTATTTTATGTTCCAATTTAGCTCTCTCCTCTCGAGTCTTCTTAGATTTTGATCCTGTATAACTAATAATATGTCCCCTAATAAAAGCTTTGAAAGCCTCCCACTTTACACATGCTGATGTTTGTGTAGTATTGATGTCAAAGAACTCGTCTATCTGTTTTTCTATATACTTGACAAATTCCTCATCCTGAAGCCATTTATGCTGAAATTGCCATCTACCTGATTCCTTTGTCAATTTTTTATCTACATATATTAGACAACAGGGTGCATGATCAGAGATCACGATGTTATCATAAAAGCAGTTTTGAATCTTGGACCTTAATTCTGTGGAAATCAAAAAATAATCAATACGTGAGAATGTCTTGTAGGTACTGGAATAACAAGAATAGGCTTTAACTTGTGGTTTCATTTCTCTCCATATATCTAACAATCTCAATTCTTTCATAAAATGATTAATAGTCATCCTACATCCAATGTGCGTACAATCCAGTCCTGTTGATCTATCCACACCTGGATTCAATGTACAATTAAAATCCCCTGCTATTATATGTTGCCCTGTAAGTGATGATAAGATGAGAAATAAATTAGCAAAGAACTTCTGGTCATCTATATTGGGACCATATAAGTTCACAAGATTTATATTTTCTAATAGCAAAGAACCTTGAATGATTACATATCTTCCAAATTTGTCTCCAATTACATTTTTCACTTGAAAAGGAACTGATTTATGTATGAGAGTCATAACTCCCCTGGCCCGGGATGAAAATGAAGAGGTGAATACACTTCCCTGCCATCTACTCCTAATTCTTTTAACATCCTCCTCTATCAGATGAGTTTCTTGTAAAAACACAATTCTTGAACCCATGTCCTTTATTTTATTCATAACTTGTTTAAGTTTTTTTAAATTTTGTAGACCTCTGCAATTCCATGAAGTTAAATTAAGATTAACACTTTGGTCCATGATCAATAGAGAGTTTGGGATTACCTTGCAGTGTAAACATGCTCATACAGAGAAGCAAAAACATGAGTGGTTGAACATTCATCCTACAAACTACACACAAACAAATTTCCCCTTCCCACACTTGTGGGAAACCCCCCAAAATCAAAAGAAAAATTCTGTCTCCCGATATAGCCATCGACCGTTCCACACCCACGGGGAACAGCCTAAGCCACTCCTTCTTCATCCTCCCAATCACCCTAACTCTACTGCTTTTAATGACGTAACATTAACTCTCCTCTGTAGTTTTCCAACTTAACTCCAAAATTTTTAACAACTTTGTACATCATAGTTTTTTTTTTTTTGTTTGTTTTGTTTTGTTTTTTTTAATATATAATACAATCTATATTTTGTAAACTTACTATTTACTTCAAGTCAGTCAGATGCCTGTGCAAATGCTTAATTATTCTACCTTATATTTTGTTCATGCTTAGCTCCCACCAGTCTCTTCTTCTTCTTTGATCTTCTTGATGAACTCCTGCGCCTCCTCTGGGGTCTTGAAGATGTGGGTTCTGCCCTCATACGTGGTCAGCAGTCTCGCAGGATAGATTACACCATGACGAATCCCAAGGTTGCGCAGCTCCTTACGTACGGGATCAAACTGCTTCCTCAATTGCTGGATTCCTGTGGCCAAATCTGGGTAGAACCGCACCTGCTGGTCCTGGTGTTTAATCTCTCCTTTTTTAGCTCGTGCAGCGTTGAAGATCTTCATCCTGTCTCTGTTGCTAAGAAACTTCATAATTAAGGTCCTCGGCGGTCCCTTATCTCTCCGTGGGCCAATACGATGTGCTTTTTCCAGAACCACTGCTGATTGCAACTCCTCGCTGCCCAGCACCTCCGGAATCCACTTTTCCAGAAAGGAACATACGTCCCGACCTTCTGATTCCTCTGGAAGACCCACCAGCCTCAAATTATTCTGTCTCGACCGAGATTCCAAATCCAAAATATTATCTTCCAGAGATTTATTTTTTTTTTCCAAAGTGCGCACCTTTAATTGAAGACGGGTGATGTCATCTTCAGCACTAGCGAGACGGAGCTCCATCTGCGCCGTTCGTTCTACACAGTCACCCAATTCCTTTCTTATTCCTTCCAACGCTGTCATAATCCCATCAAATCTAGAGGAAAAGTCCGCTCTCATTGAACTCATGGCAGCCATCAGCGCATCTGCGCCTCCCCGCGCAGAAATCGCACCGCCGCCAGCCTCCTCCGCCATATATGGAGCCTTGTTTGCTGCGTCACAGACCTGAAAGTCCGTTAATTTGGACTGTTTCGGCGGCTCGCTTTTTCCTTTTCCTGGTTTTCCAGCCTTAGGCTTCGCCGACATATCCTCGCCCAAATGCTGGGATACGTTCTGTCCCAAATGAGAGAGTTATTTGCCGATTTTTTTTCTCCAGGAGCAGAGCAGAGCGAGACACGTCCGTCCTACGTGGCAGCCATAACCGGAAGTCCAGATTTTACATGTTAGATGATAGTTTAGATGGTAAACTATCAATAATACACTTCAACAGCAGAAGTCTCAACAATAACTTTCCACAGATTCAGGACTATTTAAAACAGCTAGACAGAAAATTTACAGCTATCGCAGTCTCTGAAACTTGGCTTAATGAAGAGCAGGCTGCTCTGATGGCAATAGAGGGATATCAGATGTTTCATATTAACAGATCTCAAAAAAAGGGTGGTGGTGTTGCACTGTATATTGATGACCTGTATAGGTGTAAGCTTGTAAATGGAATGTCCTTTGCACTACCAGGGATTTTGTAATGTGCTACTGTTGAGATCGACCAAGATAAAACAAAAAATCTAATTATAAGTTGTATATATAGAATGCCGGGAACTTGCATTGAGACATTCAGAGATAAGTTAGTCGAGCTGTACAATAATATTACTAGTAAGAAAATGGTTGTAATTTGTGGAGATTTCAATATTGATTTACTAAATCCATTTCAACAAAACGTAATTACAGAGTTCATGAATTCTATGTACAGCATGAGTCTATATCCCACAATAACACATCCCAGTAGAATCACAGTTCACACTACCGAGGAATTTACCAATTAATTCATTAAAAATCCTTCAGTGTGATTTTCTGGATTTTTTTTTTCTTATTTTGTCTCTCATAGTTGAGGTATACCTATGATGAAAATTGGAGACCTCTCTCATCTTTTAAGTGGGAGAACTTGCACAATTGGTGGCTGACTAAATACTTTTTTACCCCACTGTATATAGTGTGGGTTGATTCAGCAAATATTTTACTCTGTGTAGTATTGCAATTGATTTGGATATTTTACCTTTAATATAATTAATATCTGATTTCCAACACAGTTTATTATCAATTATTACTCCAAGAAATTTAGTTTCGGATACCATTTCAATCTCTACACCATTTACACTGAGTTTAGATACTAAGTTGTTGTGATGGCTGTTAAAAACTATAAAGTTTGTCTTACTTAAATTGAGCGTTAATTTGTTTGAGTCAAACCACAGTTTAAGCTTTCCTAATTCCTTTCTGAGTGTATCCAAAAGTTGTTCCAAATTGCTTCCACTGCATAATAAATTAGTGTCATCGGCAAACAATATTAAATCCATTTTTTCCGAAACTTTACATATATCAGTTATATACATATTGAATAACAATGGCCCCAAAACTGAACCCTGTGGGACTCCACAAGTAACCTTCAGTAACTGTGAGTTTTTGCTATCAACACATACAGTACATACTGATATCTATTCTTTAAATAACTACATAACCAGGACAGTGCTACCCCCTAATAACACAATTTTGTAGTTTCTTTAATAATAAATTATGATCCATTGTATCAAATGCTTTTTTAAGATCCAGGAATACCCCAACTGAATACTCTTTATTTTCAATGGCAGTTGATATTTTTTCTATAAATTCGATTAGAGCAAATGCAGTTGTCCTCTTGTGTCTGAACCCATATTGCTGCTCACACAATAAATTATTCTTCAGTATGAAGTTATCAATTCTCTCATAGAATATTTTTTCAAGTATCTTGGAAAATTGCGGCAATAGTGAAATTGGTCTATAGTTTGAGAATTCCCCTCCGTCACCCGTCTTGTATATCGGAATTACTTTAGCTATTTTCACTGCATTGGGAACTATACCTGTTTGGAGAGACAGGTTACAGATATACGTCAGTGGTTTCACTAAGCATTCAATAATAGTTTTGACTAAGAGCATGTCAATACCATCACAGTCCGTAGATGTTTTACTTTTAAACGATTTAACAATTTCAATGACCTCTCTCTCGTCTGTGTTCTTTATGAAAATGGAGTCTTTTATAGCAGTGTTTTTGCTTATTGTATCACCTGTAGGTGCCGTAATGGGTATTTCTTGAGACAAATTAGGACCAATGTTAACAAAGAAGTTATTAAATTCATCTGCAGGTGAAGCTGCATTCACACTCTGAGTCGTTTTATTATTTTTTGAAAAATCGGTTGGGTAGCTTGTATTTCTGTTTTTAATTTCCAAGAATATTGTTAAGTATTGTCCATGTATTTTTAATATTGTCTCTGTTTTTATGTAAATACATATAAAACAAACATATATCCAGTCTTTATGCTTCAGAAGAGAGCTTTTAGAATAATAAACAAAGCTGCTTACAGGGAACCAACAAACCCACTTTTTCTTAAATTAAAAGCTCTCAAGTTGAAAGATCTGGTTGACTTTAAAACTGCAGTAATGTTTAAAGTGAAGAATCTATCACTGCCCGCAAATATCCAAAAGTTGTTCCAAATAAGCGAGAAACAATATCATTTCAGAGGAACATGTATATTTATATATTAAAAACCTACCTATATATACACTACCGTTCAAAAGTTTGGGGTCACCCAGACAATTATTTTGTGTTTTCCATGAAAAGTCACACTTATTTACCACCATGAGTTGTAAAATGAATAGAAAATATAGTCAAGACATTGACAAGGTTAGAAATAATGATTTGTATTTGAAATAATAATTTTTTCCTTCAAACTTTGCTTTCGTCAAAGAATCCTCCATTTGCAGCAATTACAGCATTGCAGACCTAACATGATTGCACAAGGGTTTTCTAATCATCCATTAGCCTTCTGACGCAATGAGCAAACACATTGTACCATTAGAACACTGGAGTGATAGTTGCTGGAAATGGGCCTCTATACAATATTATAATATTATACAATATTCCGGCTCTGCCGGACCGGCGGCGCCACACGAGTCGGCTGCCTGTTGCAACAGCCTTTTTTTTATCTTCCTTCTTCTTTCTACACCTTTCACTCTGTATATATATCACGGACGCACGGATCGCCCCGGGGGTCTCCCGGGTCGGCGGACGGAGCCACGGTTTGCAGCGGGAGACGTTACAGCGGGGAGGAGCTAGTGCTAGCTAGCACTTGGCCGCCGCCCGGTGCTAATGGGAAACTCGACATACCGGGAGCTGTAGCGAAAACGAAGCGGGTGCCGGGCTGGAGTTTAGGCGGCGTGAAAGAAATATAAGACAGAATAATAAAGAGCGATGGCAAGAACCAAGCAGACCGCCCGTAAAATCTACTGGAGGAAGAAGCCCCCCAGGAGACAGCTAGCCACCAGGGCTGCTCGGAGAGGCGCTCTGGCCACCGGCAGAGTGAAGAGGCCTCGCCGTCACAGGTCCGTGGCTCTGAGAGAGATCCGTTGCTACCAGAAATCCACGGAGCTGCTCATCCGTAAGCTGCCCGTCCAGCGCCTGGTGAGGGAGATCGCTCAGGACTTCAAGACCGTCCTGCGTTTCCTGAGTTTCGCCGTCATGGCTCTGCAGGAGACCAGCGAGACCCACCTGGTGGTCTCTTCTTCGCTAAGGGGGTCACCATCATGCCCAAAGACTTCCAGCTGGCCCGCTGCATCCGCGGAGAGAGAGCTTAGACTTTCTGCTGCACATCCACCAACCAACCATAATGCTCTGCACTGTGTGTCTATATACATACATTTATAGTAATATGGACATATGTTTACTAGATGTTGTTTTTTCTTGCCTTCTGATTGTTGCTCTGAGTGTTGCTATCCCTGTGCTGTTGCAATCCTGGAATTTCCCCATTGTGGGACTAATAAAGGCTTATCTTATCTTATACACCTATGTAGATATTGCACCAAAAACCAGACATTTGCAGCTAGAATAGTCATTTACCACATTAGCAGTGTATAGAGTGTATTTCTGATTAGTTTAAAGTTATCTTCATTGAAAAAAAGTGTTTTTCTTTCAAAAATAAGGAAATTTCTAAGTGACCCCAAACTTTTGAATGGTAGTGTATAGTCAGATTATGGAACAATTTTGGACCTGAATTAAAATCATGTACAACGCTTGGACAATTTAAACAAAAACTAAAGGAAGAAATACTCCAAACATATATACAAGATGACATGTAAAATCACATAAGGATTGTCTGTGTTGTGCTATTGCTTAGTTTTTTGTCACATTTTGTCTTAGCTTTGTTCTGAATTGTAATCGCTCTTGTTTTGTTTTTCTTTTGAATTCTTGGATGGAATATGGGTGGGCAATATAAGCTGCGGCTTCAGCCATCACCCATTTCGGATAACTTATGTTGAACTGTATAATCAGAGGAGTTATTGTTTAATTTGACCTTGTTGGATTTTTTCGCCTTTGTTATATTATTCTGTTTCTTTTTAATCTTTACTTTTAATCTATCCGAAATAAAGATTCATTCATTCATTCATTAGGTTTCTAGTGCTCTTCTACCCCACTTGCACTGGGTGGAGATCGTTGCGGGATCACTGGTAGATGAAACAAATGGCCAGATATCTCAACGATCTTCCAGTGAACTCCACAGTTGAGAGATCATTTTTGGACAGGGTCAGAAAACTGTGGAGATCCAGTGTTTGTGTGACCCAGTTGTCTGAGTTGCATAACAGGCTTATGGTGTGACACATGCAGAGAAAAACAACATCACCCTCAGAGGGTTCACTGTCCCATCTGCTGCCGTTTATGGAGGAAGACTGAGTGAGACGAAGCACACAAGAGGGAGTAGATACTCAAGTAAAAGTAATGTTACCTGATGATGCTAATTAGATATGGAAATGATACTCGGTAACTAAAGATGGAGTACTAAGCACACATTATTATAGCATGAATGAGTGTGTTTTCTCTCTGCAGCATGAGGGTTGATGAACACACACTTCAGTTTTACCTTTGAATTCTCAGGGAAAACTGGAAACACATGTAAACATTTTGTGTAGATACTCTATAGAGAGGTTTATTGTTCATCAGTCACAGTTCTGCTGATGCTTTAGTTAGGAAAGCATCAATTAGAATAGAAATTTTGGTCCGATTCTGATGTGTGAAATAAGCTGGGCAATAACCAGCGCAGTTAATAGGGTTGTAAGCAGAGCAGCTGCAGCAACGTTCAGTGTTTGATGGAAATATAGTATATTCCAATAGTGGTGTCAGTTTAATCTCAATGGTGAGTTTATCGTGATTAACTGCCATTTTTCCATAGGCAGCACATAGGTGACAGAGAGCTGGGTCGAGTTAATCGCAAAATGCAATTAATCGCACTAAAACACTTAATAGTGTGATGGGATTCAGAAGAAGTGAGCTGTCCTGTCATCTAAATGTGATTAATTGCAATTAAGTGATACCACTAAGTTCCATCAAATATATACCAAAGTATGTACAAAAATATACCAGAAGTATTTGAAAAATACAATTATTTTTCAAAAACAATCAATTACATTTACAGTTGGTTTCCAGGAGTTCACAAAAGTAATTACTATTTGGACCCAATTCTGGAAGTGATCTAAACTTTTTGAAACTTCACAATCACAACTGTATTTTTCAGCAAAACACCAAATTTCATGTAATTCCATTAATGTGCCAAAAAACATCTTTATGAAATGCCGATAAGATGTAGTTCGTCAATGGAACATTTTGTTTTGAGAACGTTAGTATGATCCAAATTGTTTGTGCGGTGTGTGGGCGGTGGAATATGACCAAAATTTCATATCACAATATAAATAATCTTATCTGATGATAACAATATCATTATATACATTTTCTGTAAATTCTGTAGTCACATAAAAAGGGCCATCTCCTTTATTACATTTTAAATTATATAATGAAAAATCAATTGTACAAATTCATCTGTCATTAATTTTATGCATATTTTCCCCTCTTAATTTTGCAGTGTTTTTATAACATTGTATTTTTAATGTGCATTTGAGATGACATCAACTTTATTCATTATCACTACTTGACTAATTAAAGATGATTAGAAATCAAGTTATATTAAAGAGCCAATTTGTTCCTCCGACACATTTTCATTTATTTATTATTTATTGAGTGTGTATGCCGCCACTGTCACGCATTTTTACAGCTTTAGTAGTATTTATCAGACAAAATTAAGAAACTCGGCAGTAATTTAAACCAAAGAAATGATGGTCTGATACACTATAATGTCTCCTATTAGTGACAAGTTAGCATCGTCATTTAGCATTTGCTGTTTTATAATTAGAGAGAGATGATGTTAATGTTACTTACCTCCAATTAAAACGAGGTTAGAGGGCTATCCTCTGTGATGAAGCACGGTGGGAAACAGTCCCACATTCCTGGCAAACAGAAGTAGTGGCTATATGGCCAAAGCATTAGCTTGGAGTTAGCTGCTGTGCTAACCACTCGAACCCACTATTGCACACATCTGGAGCACTGTGTGGGACAGGCAGGGTGGTGACAAGTAGAAATGGGGTATGTGTTTTTTAAATCCTGATACAAATGATGCAGTTTTATATTTAAACAGTAGACGTTTTTATTGCGTCACCTGATATACAGTATACCGTCATATCACACAGCCCTATTGTCTGGTATGCTGGACAACCAGGTTTAAGTGACACTCTGCTCCAAATCAAGTTTATTTTTCTTGTTAACATGTCTGTGACATGTTTTTTTATGACTTACAAGGCATATCAAGAGCTAAATCACTCTTGTGTCATGTCTGTGATTTTCTGCTGTGAAAGCTCAGTTAAGCTCCTCCCCCTTGGAAAAGGCAAGTTTAGACGGACCGTTTTTGTGATGTCACTATAACAGGTGAACCAATCAGGTCTAGAAAAATGAAGCATTTGTACAGTTGTGTGTGCACTGGCCTTGTGCAGAGGGTGGGCACATCCTCGACGTGCAGAGCGGAGGTGGGGCATAAACAAAGCTTAAGGATGGTGAAGCTCAATTGGTACTATCTAAACAGGGGATTGAACTCACAACCTCCGACACTGGAGTTCAGCGCTAGATTTGTGTGGCCAATATGGGTTGGCCCATTTGGCAAGCCAAGCAGGAAAGCTTTTATTGATAGTTGTAGTTTATTGGTTTATTTGTCAGGGACCATGTACAGAAAGAACATTAAACACAGGGTAAAGATGCTGTGTAGCAGATTATAGCATTCTCACTAATTTCCATCTGTAGTCCTTGAGGCAGGCAAGAAAATATTAAAAGAAAAATAGCACATATAGAAAGTAGTTCATGTCGGATTTCAGAAGCTGTTGACCCTGAAACAAGCAGAGAGTAAGTTTAAAAGGTACAAAGATAAGAGAACAGCACACATAAAAACAATTTAAGAGTAAAATTTCAAATCCCATTTAAGGGAGAGAGTCAATGTATGTCTCTGTAATTTGTTCTGGTCTTCAAAGCAGAGGGGAGCTTGTTCCATTCCGTTACAGCTTTGTATGAGAAGGCTGCCTGTCCAAAAGCAGTTTTACGTAGGGGGATGTAACAATGCCACCTAGAGGAAACAACATGGAGTCTCCGTTGAGTGGTTTGGCCTGAAACCAAACCGCATGGGATGCAGCAGCTGGGCAGATTCCAGATGTTCTACCAGTTGGTCACACTCCCAGCCAGCGTGTCCATGTGGGCCCCACCAAAGGTTAGATCTGGGTTGTCTTTATGGGTCCCATGTGGGTTAGTCCATGGATTCCATGTTGGCCCCATCTGTGAGCCCACATGGGCTTTACCTGCAGACCTATTTTCAACTTTTTGTGGGGTTTTTCCTCTGATTTGATAAGTTTTTCTTTTAATTTTCGATCTTTCTCATAAATTTGCCACTTTTTTACTGTAATCTTGCAACTTTTTCTCATAAATTTGTTACTTTTTCTTCGTAAATTTGCTGTTTTCTTGTAAAATTTGTGAGTTTTTCCTATAAATTTATGACGTTGTTGTGAACTTGGAACTTTCTGAAAAAAATTAAACTTTTTTTTTTACTCTAAACTCACAGCTTTTCCTCACAAATTTGGGACTTTTTCTCATAAATTTTTAATTTATTTACTCATATATTTGCTACTTTTTTCTTTTGTTAATTTGCAGCTTTTTCTAAATTTTTCCCCATAAATTTGTGACTTCTTGTAAATTTGCAAATTTTTCTCCTAAATTGGAACTTTTTTCTTATAAATTTGCAAGTTTTTTCTCATAAATTTATGACTTTTTTCCTCATAAATTTGCTACTATTTTTTTTTGTAAATTTGTCACTTTCTTTCTTATAAATTTTCACATTTTCCTCATAAATTTGTGACTTTTTTGTCTATTTTTGCCTATGGCACAAGTGTTACTGAAACCTGCTCACCCATAAACCTGCTCACCCGTAAACCTGCTCACCCATAAACCTGCTTACCTGCACCACAGGTAAAGTCCGTGTGGGCAAACACAGATGGGGCCAACATGGAAGCTGTGGACACATGTGAGCCCTAGGACAGCCCAGGTGTGACCTTTGGTGGGGCCCACACAGACATGCTGGCTGGGACTGACACCGTGAAAACTAACAGGCAGACATCCTGAAAATACACAGGCACAGACTATTCATGATGCTCTGTCAACTGACACATTTTAATCATATTTAAATTGGTGTACAAACAGCTTTAGCAGAGGCGTGTTCTTTATGACAACCCTCTGAATTTATGACAAAATTTACTGGAAAAAAGCTAGAAATTTAAAAGAAAAAAAAAATGTTTTTAGGATGTCAGTCATGAATTTACGAGAATAACATCATAAATTTAGGAGAAAGGGGGGGTTGTGTGGCCTATGATCCTCGGAGCTATGTTGTTGGGGGTGGGGTCTCCCAAGGCAAACTGGTCCTGGCTGATGGTCCAGTGGCTCCCCGTGAAAACACACAAGGATCCAGTGTAACCCAGTGTTACCAGGACCCCACCCTGGAGCCGGACTGGGGAACGGGCTTGATGGCAAGCACCTGGTGACTGGGTTCTGACCCAGATGAGCCACATGGGTCTGCCCTCCAGTGGGCTCAGTGAATGGAGGAGGGATCATTGGGATCGTGCGTGCTACAGTATGTGGATCAGACAGCACTCTGGGCTGCTGAGACTGCTGTCCCCATGACTCTGAGCAGCAGAAGATGGAAAATTTAACATATCACTCTTTATTGTTAACACTTTAAAAATGTCCTTTCCATAATAGAGGGTGCTGACCACCTTCACATAATTATTCTCTTCATTTTCTTCAGCTGTTGATGAAACAGTCCCTTTCTGTCTCAACAATTTGTCAAACAAAGATTCGTTTAGTTTGAGTTTGACATATTAAAGTGGAAAGACGCTGCTGGCATCTGTCCAGCAGTGGGTGACGGTGCTGCGTTAGAGGAAGGACGGTGTTCCAGTGGTGAAGCAGATTCAACCTCTTCACTGCTGTGAGCAGATGGTAATCTGTGGAGGACTGAGATGAGGACACACTTTCATCAGGTGGACAACAGCTGCCTCACAGCACAGCTAGAATTAAAAACACAGTAAACAGCTGAGCGAAAACACAGCAATGCAGCAAACAGAGCACCGCCCTGGAAAACAGAGTTACTGTAGGGAGGGCTGCACACTTAACTGACTCACAACTCTACTGTTGTAGTGACACAAGATGCTGATTTGATTAATATAAATGACATTTTGTAAGCAGTACTTTACAAACTTACAAATTTGTGTTTTCATGCAACTTAAAAATATTTTAAAATTTGATTTTCTTGCAAATGTGCAAGTCTTCCTGTTGATTTTTCTACTTTTTTCTTATAAGTTTGCAATGTTCATCTGGATAATGGTTAAATTTTTATTCTACATAATTAAATTGTAATTTGCAACCTTCAGTCCCTCTGTGGTGGACACAATACACATGGCACTCCACCCAGGACAAGGGGGTTGGTGGAGGAGAGAGAGTGAGAGGTGCTAATGGTGAAAGGTGAGAGGAGACAGTCAAACAAAGATGTGCCCCCCCACCCCCCCGTAGCAGGTTGACACCTGAGGACGCAGGAGTGCGAATGTGTGGTAGCAAGACCTGCTGTGTGGCGTGTGTGTCAATGTTATGTTAATGTGTGTTCATGTCTTTCAGTCTGAATGTTAATGTGCTGACTCTGAGTGCCGGAGGCGGAAATCGAAGTGTATAAAGTTCGCTCAGGCACTCAGGTTTTACTGTGTGCGATGTTGGAAGGTGAATAAAGTTTGCGTGTCGTCCAGCTCACTGTCTGGTCTGCTTTCATCTTCCACATTGGGGACCCTAAGACGTGCAATGGAGAACGAGCCGAGCACGGCCCTGGAGACGACCCAGAGGGAGAACACCAGCGTGGCATGCGCTGTCACAGTCAAGCTCCCGGACTTCTGACTCCACAATCCAACCGCTTGGTTTCTACATGTGGCAGCCCAATTCGCACTCCGTGGGATCTCCACGGACGACACCAAATATTATGTGGTCGCTGCGCTGGATGTGTGTGCCACACAGCAAGTAATGAACCTGCTCCAGGAGCTGCCAGCCCAAAGGAAATATGACGCATTCAAGCAAATGCTGCTTCAATGTTATTGTCCTTGCCTAAGGAGCTGGTGGTGGACTGCCGCAGGCATGGACAACCCCTCACAGCACCAGTAAATATACAGGGAACAGACATCGAGATGGTGACATCCTACAAGTACCTGGGTGTTCATCTGAACAATAAACTAGACTGGTCACACAATACTGACGCACTCTACAAGAAGGGACAGCACAGGCTGTTCCTACTGAGGAGACTCAGGTCTTTTGGTGTACAAGGGGCGCTGCTGAAGACATTCTATGACACGGTGGTGGCATCAGCCATCACTTTTGGAGTGGTCTGCTGGGGCAGTGGCATTACAGCAGCCGATAGGAAGAGACTGAAAAAACTGATCAAGAAAGCTAGCTCTGTCCTGGGGCAGCGCCTTGACCCAGTGGAGGAGATAGGAGAGAGAAGGATGGTGGCTAAACTGTCATCTCTGCTGGAGTCCGAGTTCCATCCTATGCAGGACATACTGAATGCACTGAGGAGCTCATTTAGCAGCAGACTACATCATCCTAGGTGCACAACCGAGAGGTTTCGCAGATCCTTCCTACCTACGGCTGTCAGACTGTATAACCTAAGCAGGGCTGCTCGCAGAGATAGCAAAAAGACGTGACAACCTAATAGTTTTTTGAATGCAAAAGACGCAATAGACTTACACAATGGTCCCCTCCGGCATACAACTAGGAAAATACCGGTCACTATGGAGGGTGAGAATATGTATGGGTACATAATCATACCATGTAGGATAACTAAGTAGACGGTTATGCTGTTCATTCCATCTAGCTGCAATGCTCCGCACTGTGTGTGTTTATATATTTATATATTTATTCCATCTAGCAACAATGTTCCACGCTGTGTGTGTTTATATATATATTTATATATTTATTCCATCCAGCTACAATGCTCCACACTGTGTTTATATATTTATATACCTATCCCATCTAGCTACAATGCTCCGCACTGTGTTTATATATTTATATACCTATCCCATCTAGCTACAATGTTCCGCACTGTGTCTATATATATATATATATATATATATAGTATATATATATATATATATTTATATGTACATATGTATACTCGCTGCTTTTGTTTTTCTCTCTTGTCTTCTGATTGTTGCTCTGAGTGTTGCTATCCCTGTGCTGTTGCAATCCTGGAATTTCCCCATTGTGGGACTAATAAAGGCTTATCTTATCTTATCTTATCTTATACTCTGTCGGACAGTGAGAGAGCAGAAAAACTCCTCACGCGCTCACAATTGGGTGACAGGTCAGCTGTGGAGCTGATGGAGAGCATGTTGGTGCTGAGGGGGAACGACGACGAACCCTTCCTCTTCGCCCACCTTTTCCTCAGGAACCTACCAGCTACAGCAACGGCAATCCTAGCCAACTTACCACTGCTGGTAGCCATGAACTACCGTGCCCTGGTGCAAAAAGCGGACCGTATCATCCTAGCAAACAGAGCTCTCAGCGTGCATGCAATGACACCAGCAGCCACGAAGGACTCCAGCGAGGTTGAGGAGCCGTTGGGGGTGGCTGGGATGGATGCCAAGTGACGCAGGAACGGGACACTCTGTTTCTATCACCGCCGGTTTGTCTCAAATGCCCAACGCTGTCTGCACCGTGCCAATTCAGGAAGCCAGGGAAACAGCATGGCCAGCAGTCAGTAGCAGCTGCGACTGCTGGCGACAGGAACAAGCTGCTTTTCATCACAGACATACGTTTGGGGAGACGTTTCTTGGTGGACTCTGGCTCCTAGAAGAGCATCATTCTTCTGGTCAGCATGGACAGATCGGCAGAAGGCTGCTGCCCCGAGCTTACAGCCGCCAACGGATCCAACATCAGAACATTTGGCGAACGTATGTTGACAGTATGCTTACACAGACACAATTACCAGTGGGACTTTGTGGTAGCTGGATGTTCTGTCCCCATTCTAGGTGCTGATTTTTATGTGCTTACAGGTTGTTAGTTGATGTTGCCAACAGACGTTTAGTGGATGCTGTTTCTTTTTCCTCCTTGCCCTGCACAGCTCTGGGAGTTGAACCAACAGCACATGCTAACGTTATAGCTCCAGGGGGTAAGTACCAGCATTTGCTTTCACAGTTCCCAGCACTCACGGTTCCAACTTTTTCTGCTATGGTAACCTAACACAGGGTTGAACATTTCATAACAACAAAAGGTCCAACGGTGTTCCCTTGCCTTTGGTGCCTGGATGCGGTTAAGCTGGCCAGTACGCGTGAGGAGTTCGCTTACAGAGCAACTGGGCATCATTAAGCGCTCCAACAGCCCATGGGCATCTCTGCTACACATGGCGCCCAAGGCCGATCGGTCGTGGGGACCGTGTGGCAATTTCTAGTGCTTGAACAATGCCACGGAACACGACCGGTATCCCATCCCATACGTCCAGGATTTTTCCGTGCATCTGGCCGGGGCGCGGGTCTTTTCAAAAGTGGACCTGGTTTGCGGTTACCACCAGGTCCCGGTGCGCATGGAGGATGTTTCCAAAACAGCGGTAATAACTCCTTTTGGCTTTTTCGAGTTTTTACGCATGCCGTTCGGGTTAAAGGGCGCTCCACAAACCTTCCAAAGAATGATGGACGCGGTGCTCCGTGACCTGTCTTTCGTTTTTGTCTACTTAGACGACATTCTGGTGGCTAGCGCATCCGAGGAGGAGCACCTCGCCCATCTCAAAGTAGTTTTCCAGAGATTGGAGGCGCACAGGTTTACCGTTAACTCGGCAAAGTGCCAGTTTGATGTGCCAGTGATTGAATTTTTGCATCACCGCATTTCGCCTCAGGGCGCGATTCCGCTGCCTGATAAGGTGCACGCCATGTCATCTTTTCCGTGGCCACAGACCGTGAGGGCCCTACAGGAATTTTTAGGCATGATCAACCTTTACAACCGTTTCCTCCCCCGAGCAGCCCAGCTGCTTCAACCATTGTACGCCGTGCTCAAAAAACAGAAGCCCATGGAAAATATCGACTGGACCCCCGAGCAAGTCCAGGCTTTTGCAAACGCCAAAACAGCGCTCACTAACACCACTTTGCTAGCCCACCCTGCCCCCTCAGCGTGGATAGCACTCACCACTGAGTCGTCGGACGTTGCCATAGGGGCAGTAATGGAGCAGTACATCTCCAGTTCATAGCAGCCGCACGCATTTTTCAGCCGTGCTTTGCGCGACAACAAATGCAAATACAGTGCATTTGACAGAGAGTTGTTGGCCCTCCACCTGGCAAAGCGCCACTTCCAGTCTTGGCTGGAAGGGCGCAAGCTCACCGCATTCGTTGATCATAAGCCTCTAACGTACGCAATGTCCAAAGTCTCGGAACCGTGGTCGACCCGGCAGCAACAACATTTGGCCGTGATCTCAGAGTTCTCGACTGACATTCAACACGTAGCCGGTAAGCTTAATGTCGTGGCTGACTGCCTGTTGTGCACGTTAGTCCCCCCGGTCTACATGGGAATAGATTTCCCCGCCATGGCCGCAGAGCAAACTGGGGACGTGGGCATTTGCAGGCTTCAGTCCGCACCTACTGGGTTAAAACTGAAGAGCAGGGTAGTGCAAGAAGGGTGCCCCCCTTGCTCTGCGACGTCTCCACCGGACGCCTACGCCCGGTGGTTCCGAGCTCTTGGTGCTGCTGCATTTTTGAGTCCATCCACTCCCTTTCACATCCCGACGTGCGGGCCTCGGTCAAACTGGTGGGGGCGAAATTTGTCTGGCCTCACTTATTCAGGGACATGAAAGAGTGGGCTGCAGCATGCGTCGCGTGCCAGCAGGACAAAGTTCACAAGCACACCAAAGCCCCCTTGAGCCGTTCCAAATTCCAGCCAGGAGGTTCGACCACATCCACGTGAATTTGGTGTGCCCCCTCCCACCGTTGCAAGGTTTCATGCACCATTTGACAATCGTGGACCGCACCACGCGTTGGCCTGAAGTGGTCCCGCTGGCTTCCACCACGTCCATGGAAGTGGCTCGTGCTTTTTTGTCAGCTTGGGTTGCACGGTTTGGATCCCTGTCGGACATTACTTCCAACAGGGGTCTGCAATTTGTTTCAGAACTCTGGTCCACGATGGCCCAGAGCTTGGGGGTCACAAACCACTGCGTATAAGCTCCAGGCTAACGGGTTATGCGAATGCTTTCATAGGTCGCTTAAAGTAGCGCTCACGGATGCAAGTTGGGCCGGGTTGTGCTCTGTGCCTAAGGAGGATCTGGCAGCCTTCCCGGCAGAACTCATTTTTTCTCAGCCACTATGGATACCCAGGAAATTTTTACCGGAAAACCTTGCACCCGAGACCAACCCGCCCACGCAATTATTTTACAGTACAGGGGCCGCTAAACGTGGCAGGCCCGGCGCACCATTATTTTCCCCACACCTTTGTCCCAAAGAGCTTACAGAGCGCCAAGTTCGTTTTTGTTGGGCATGACGCACACAAAACCTGCTGCGCCCACCGTATGAAGGACCGTTCAGAGTGCCGGAAACTGGGGCAACGTATTTTGTGTTAAACTTGGTGGGGGGGGGGCGTAAGGAAATGGTCTGCATTGACAAGCTTAAGCCCGCTTATGTGTTGGTAGACGAACAGGTGGTGTTGGCTCAAACTCCCTGGCGTGGACACCCACCTACAGTGGTTCCACAAGTTGGTGTTCCCCCTGCAGAGAACTGTTGGCAGCAGACTAGGTCTTTCACCTCCCCACCTTTCCCCGTCCACAGGACTGCGTGCCGGAGACTGAGTTTGTCTTCTGCCCACCTCAACAGCAGGACACTTCGGCCGGTCCGGCGACTCCACATTACAGCCGTTACGGGCGCCAGCTCAAGCCCAAGGTGCCAGAGGGTTAGAGCCCCTTCTGGGTGTTCCGGGGGAAGGGGGGGCTGTGTGGTGGACACAGTACACATGGCACTCCACCCAGGACAAGGGGGGAGAAGAGAATGAGAGATGCTAATGGATACTAATGGTGAAAGGTGAGAGGAGACAACCAAACAAAGATGTGCTTTTCACCCCCCGCCACACCAGGTTGACACCTGAGGAGCAGGGGTGTGAATGCATGGTAGCAAGACCTGCTCTGTGACGTGTGTGTCAATGTTATGTTAATGTGTGTACATGTCTTTCAGTCTGAATGTTAATGTGCTTACTCCGTGCGCCAGAGGCGGGAATCAAATTGTATAAAGGAGTTCCCTCAGGCACTCAGGTTGAGTTTTACTGTGTGTGATGTTGGAAGGTGAATAAAGTTTGCATGTCGTCCAGCTCACTGTCTCATCTGCTTTCATCTTCCACACCTCCTGGATTTTGCAATGTTGAGATTCTACCAATTCCTACGAATTCAGCAGGTCCTGCACAACTTGAATTTTGTTCAATCACCGCATCTTCCCCACAGTTTTGGCCAGTTGTCATCACCTTCTGCTAGTTCCGCCAATCAAATTTGTCCCCAAGTAGCGCACAATTGTGTTTATCAGTCTGAGCAATCAAATACAGTGCTGCACCACACTCACTTCTGTGTTTATAGTGAGCATAACATACAGAACACATCAGCAAAAAACAGTGTGATTACAAAAAACACTCAACTGCAAGTTTTCCCACATCGTTCCTTCCTCCGTCTCCCCCGGCCCACCAGTGAACAACCCCTCAATTTTTTTTTTGATTTGATTTTTGATTTTGTATACTTATATACTTTCTCTTCCGGCGCCACACGAGTCGGCTACCTTTTTGCAACAGCGGCTCAATTCTGAGGTTTTTTTTTTTTTTTCTTCCTCTCACTTTCTGATCCGGTGACAACTTTCTGATCCGGCGACACCTTACACACCTTATACATCACGGACACACAGATCATCCCAAATGTCTCCCGAGCCGGTGGACGGAGCCACTGTTTACAGCAGGAGACGGTACAGCAGGGAAGAGCTGATAGCACTCAACCACCACTCAGTGCTAACGGAAAAGCTCAACATACCGGGAGAACTGAGGCAAAAACGACTTGGGTGTCATGCTGGAGTAAGACGGCGGGCAAGAAATACAAGGTACAGACCCACCCTCTCATCCGTTGTTATGGGGAATGTACGATCAATACTGGGAAAGGTAGATGAGCTAGCAGCTATCTCCCACTACGATAGCATATAGTGCTGCCTTCTGTTATTTACTGAGACGTGGCTAACTGAACTAGCAGCAGATGCTAACATTGAACTGGAGGGTTTCCACGCGATACAGGCAGACCGAACATCAGACAGTGGCAAAGCAAGGGGCGGTGGAGTGATAATGTATGTTAACAACAACTGGTGCAGACCGGGACATATCACTGTTAAACAACAACACTGCAGCAAAGACATCGAGTTGCTAGCTGTTAGCATGCGGCCTACATATCTCCTGAGGGAATACTCACACGTGATCTGCATTGTTATTTATGCAAATCCCCACCATCGGTCGGACCAGCTTTTACCATCAACACAGCGGACACACGGAGGACCCTTACCAGAGTCAACCCACGTAAAGCTGCAGGTCCGGACAACATCCCGGGACGTGTGCTCCGAGACTGCGCAAGCGAGTTGGCGGATGTACTGACTGACATCTATAACATCTCCCTGAGTCAGGCCATCGTTCCCAGATGCTTCAAGACCTCTATCATAGTACCGGTGGCAAAGAAACCAGTTGTGTCCTGTCTGAATGATTATCGTCCTGTTGCACTGACACCAATTGTGATGAAGTGTTTTGAACAGCTTGTCAAACCACACATTACAGCCTGCCTCCCTGCATCACATGACCCACTCCAGTTTGCATATCGTTCAAACCGCTCCACGGAGGATGCTATAGTCACCATCCTGCACTCTGTCATCACCCACCTGGATCAGAAAGACACCTACGCCAGACTCCTGTACATTGATTTCAGTTCAGCATTCAACACCATTATTCCCCAGAGACTGATGGAGAAATTACTCCTTCTTGGTCTGAACACCGCCACATGTCTCTGGATCCTGGATTTCCTGACTGAGAGACCTCAGTCTGTCTGGGTTGGAAACAACATCTCCAACTCTGTCATGCTGAGCACCGGATCCCCTCAAGGCTGCGTACTCAGTCCACTGTTATTTACACTTCTAACACATGACTGTGTATCTAGACACGAGGGGAACCACATTATTAAGTTTGCAGACGACACCACAGTGGTGGGACTTATTCAGAGGGATGAGGAATCAATGTACAGGGAAGAAGTGAGAGACCTGGAGGGCTGGTGCAGGGAGAACTATCTGGTGCTCAACGTGGACAAAACGAAGGAGATGATTATCGACTTCCGGTGGTCACAGCCTGAACACATCCCCCTCAGCATCGGCGGCCGTTTAGTGGAGAGAGTGGAGAACATCAAGTTCCTCGGAGTGCAGGTCTTGTAGGACCTGACCTGGAGCAAGAATTCCTTGGGGATCAGGAAGCGGGCCCAGCAGAGACTGCACTTCTTGAGGAAACTCAAACAGGCCTCTCTCCCCATCTGCATCCTCAGGACCTTCTACAGAGGTGTGGTGGAGAGTGTTCTGACGTACTGCATTACTACATGGTACTCCAGCTGCAGTATGTCAGACAAAAAAGCCCTGCAGAGGATAGTTAAGGGAGCTGAGAGGGTAATTGGAGTCTCCCTCCCCTCTGTCCAAGAATTTTTTCAAAACTGTTGTAGGAGCAGGGCACTGAACATTGTCAAGGACCATTCTCACCCTCTGCATAAACACTTTGAACTTCTGCCATCTGGCAAATGATTCTGGAGCATCAGAGGCAGAACCACCAGACTGATTAACAGCTTCCTTCCACAAGCTGTTAGGATGCTGAACAGTTGATCTGGAATCTCTCGTATACGTTACTGCACCTACGGACATTATGTACATTATTTGTATATTATAGTTAGTTAGTTTTTCAAGTATGTCTCAGGGATGCGTAAATGGATGTGGTGGGGTGGGGGGTGAAGATATGTGTGAGTGTGTCTTAAATCATGCTCTTCTACTTATATGGATGCTGAGAGAAACGCAATTTCATCTTGCCTGCACTACTGTTGTATGTACAGCAATATGACAATAAAGGTTGATTTGATTTGATTTATATAAAGAGGGCAGTGCGATGGCGGAGTGGTTAGCACTGCGGCAGCACAGCAACTCACCCTTGGCCAGGGGATCCTGGGTTCAATCCCAGCCCCCGACCAACAGTGATCTGTGAGGAGTTTGCATGTTAGGTTAATTGGCATCAAACTGGGGATTCTAAATTGTCCTTAGGTATGACTGTGAGAGTGAATAGTTGTCTGTCTCTCTGTGTTGGCCCTGTGATGGACTGGCGATCTGTCCAGGGTGGACCTGCCTCTCGTCCAAAGATGCTGGGATAGGCTCCAGCCCACCCACCCCACCCCCCTCCCGCGACCCGAAAAGGATTAAGCGGAAGAAGATGGATGGATGGATAAATGAATATACAAACTGACCCTACGTAGCTGACGCAGCTGTCAGTTGACGTGACCTGTTGCAGAGAGGCTGTGAGTCTTAATTACTGAGTGGAGGAAAAGATGAAGCTACTTTGTTTTTGTGTTAATTGATTATTTTTCCTTTGTCATGGTTAAAGACAAAAGCATATTGGTGGGTTGCAAAGTGAAATGCCGGTTCCACGTTGTCGAAGCCATGCAGGGCTTAAAAGACATTAACAGCTAGTGTAACCTCTGGATTATCTTAGCGACTTTGAGCCTTTTGTGGTATACTGACGTGGCCCTTTTATACAAAGGTGGACTCTCCAACACTTGAGACTTAACTGGAACAGCAACTTCTTAAAGACGAAGCCAAAGTAAAATTTTTAACATTTTGTATGGAATCTGGTCCGTCCCATGAGTGGTACTTGGAATGTTTGAGTGCAGGTGATCTGCAGGCAGAACTTCATTAAGGAATCCAAAGATTTTTATTCGAAAACATTCCCAGTTGTATTCAGATTGATTGTTTTTAGTTCAAGACTTAATTAAGCTGGTTGCAAATACTCTGCTTGTTTGAATTAGGATCTAAATGTGATCAAATGAAACTGTATGTTAAACGGCATATTGTATGATATAGTGTAGTTAGAAATGTACTTTAAAGCGAGGTAGTCAGATACCCAAAAGCCGATGGTGTATAGAACACGTATATTAGGATTTGTATGTGAAATTTCGGCATCGAAACTGCTCCTGTTTACCTGTAATTAATATTCAAAAATTATATTTTTAGGACGAAAGAATTCAAGCGTCCCTGCATTTGTTTACTTCTCGGGGCCGCCGCCGGAAAGCGAGCCATGTGCAAAATGCGATCGTGTCGTTAATATTATATAATCGTATTTCTCTCGGCGCCACACGAGTCGGCTGCCTTTTGCAACAGCGGCTCGATTCCGAGTCTTTTTCCCTTCCTCTCTCTTTTGATCTGTCTTTTTTTTTCACCCCACTTATATCACGGACACACAGATCGTCCTAAATGTCTCCTGAGCCGGTGGACGGAGCCACTGTCTATAGCAGGATACGATACAGCAGAGAACAGCTGCTAGCATTCAACCGCCACCCGGTCCCATTGGAAAAACTCGACATACCGAGTGAACTGAGGCGAAAACGCCGCGGCTGCCGGGCTGGAGTAAGGCGGAGGACAAAAAATATAAGGTACAGACCCTCCCTTCCATCTGTTGTCATGGGAAATGTACGGTCGATACTGGGAAAGTTAGATGAGCTAGCGGCTATCTCCCGTTATGATAGCACATACCGGGAGTGCTCTCTCCTTTTGTTTACTGAGACGTGGCTAACTGAACTAGCAGCAGATGCTAACATTGAGCTGGAGGGTTTTCACATGATACGAGCTGACCGAACACCAGACAGTGGCAAGGCTAGGGGCGGTGGAGTGATCATGTATGTTAACAACAACTGGTGCAGACCGGGACATATCACTGTTAAACAACGACACTGCAGCAAAGACATTGAGTTGCTAGCTGTTAGCATGAGGCCTACATATCTCCCGAGAGAACACTCACACGTGATCTGCATTGTTGTTTATGCAAATCCGACGGCGAACGCTGGGACAGCACGTGACGTCATCCATTCAGTAACCAGCAGGCTGCAGACAGAACACCCAGATGCTCGTCTCCTCATCTCAGGCGATTTCAACCATGTTTCACTGTCTCCCATTCTACCCACGTTCACCCAGTATGTCACATGCCACACTAGAGACAATAAAACACTGGATTTATTCTACGCAAACACTAAGGAGGCGTACACCTCATCACAACTACCCCCACTCGGGAGATCGGATCACAACTTGGTTCATCTCCGGCCGGTGTACAAACCCCTAGTGCACAGACAACCTCCGGCCATGCACACTGTGGAGTTATGGTCTGAGGAGACAATGGACACCCTAAAGGGCTGTTTTGAAGCCACCGCCTGGAAGCAGCTCTGCGATCCACATGGTGAGGACATCGATGGCCTCATTCACACCTTCACGGGCTACCTCAGCTTCTGTGTGGACAAATCCGTTCCCACCAAGACCATACGGCGTCACTCAAACAACAAACCCTGGATCAACCCTGAGATAAAAACACTTCTGAGAGAGAAGAAGAGGATCTTCAGGTCGGGGAACAGGGAGATGCTGAAGTCCGTACAGAGGGAGCTGAGGAGAAAGATCAGAGAAGGCAAGGACAGCTTCAGGAAGAAGATGGAGGACAAGCTGCAACAGAGCGACATCAGCGGGGTCTGGAGAAACCTCAAAACCATCTCGGGGCTCCAGAATACCTCCCCCCAGGCCACAGGGGGCAGGGAGTGGGCGAACAACCTGAATCTGTTTTTCAATAGATTTGACCAACCGCCCTCCCCCCTGACTGCACAACAACCACTGCTGCCTCTAAAGAAATCAAGTCCTGCTGCCCACTCCCCACTCTACCAACACCCCCCCACTCCCAACACACAGCCCCCCATCCTGACCCTGACCAGGACCCAGGTGAGGACGGAGCTGAGGAAGATCAAGGCGAGGAAGGCGCCGGGACCGGACGGCATCAGCGCAAAGCTCCTCAAGTCCTGTGCAGACCAGCTGTGTGGGATTGTGACGTATATCTTCAACATGAGCCTGAAACTGGGGAGGGTACCACAGCTGTGGAAAACATCTTGTGTGGTACCTGTACCAAAAACTTCCCACCCCAAAGACCTGAACAGCTACAGACCGGTGGCCTTGACGTCCCACTTGATGAAGACCCTGGAGAGACTGCTCCTTGCTCACCTCCGCCCCCTGGTGGAACCAGCGATGGATCCACTCCAGTTCGCCTACCAGCATGGCATTGGGGTGGAGGATGCGGTGATCTTCCTCCTTCACCGTTCTCTGTCCCACCTGGAGAAGCCCGGGAATATGGTGAGGATCATGTTCTTTGACTTCTCCAGTGCTTTCAACACCATCCAACCGATGATCCTGAAGGACAAGCTGCTGCGCGCAGGGGTGGACCAGCACCTGTCATCATGGATCCTGGACTACCTCACGAACCGGCCTCAGTTTGTGAGAACCCGGGACTGTGTGTCCGACACGATCATCAGTAGCACGGGGGCCCCCCAGGGAACGGTGCTGGCTCCCTTCCTGTTCACTCTTTATACTGCGGACTTCTCACACAACACAACACACTGCCATCTACAGAAGTTCTCTGATGACTCTGCGATCGTTGGCCTCATCTCCAATGGAGATGAAGCTGAGTACAGAGGGCTTATCCAGGACTTCGTGGACTGGTGCCATCGGAACTGCCTCCAGATCAACGCGAGGAAAACTAAGGAGCTGGTGGTGGACTGCCGCAGGCATGGGCAGCCCCTCACAGTACCAGTAAATATACAGGGAACAGACATCGAGATGGTGACATCCTATAAGTACCTGGGTATTCATCTGAACAATAAACTAGACTGGTCACACAATACTGATGCACTCTACAAGAAGGGACAGCGCAGGCTGTTCCTGCTGAGGAGACTCAGGTCTTTTGGTGTACAAGGGGCGCTGCTGAAGTCATTCTATGACACGGTGGTGGCATCAGCCATCACTTTTGGAGTGGTCTGCTGGGGCAGTGGCATTACTGCAGCCGATAGGAAGAGACTGAACAAACTGATTAAGAAAGCTAGCTCTGTCCTGGGGCAGCGCCTTGATCCGATGGAGGAGATAGGAGAGAGAAGGACGGTGGCTAAACTGTCATCTCTGCTGGAGTCCGAGTTCCACCCTATGCAGGACATACTGAATGCACTGAGGAGCTCATTTAGCAGCAGACTACATCATCCCAGGTGCACAACCGAGAGGTTTCGTAGGTCCTTCCTACCAACGGCTGTCAGACTGTACAACCTAAGCAGGGCTGCTCGCAGAGATAGCAAAAAGACGTAACAAACTAATAGTTTTTTGAATGCAAAAGATGCAATAGACTTACACAATGGTCCTCTCCGGCATACAACTAGGAACATACCGGTCGCTATGGAGGGTGAGAATATGTATGGGCACATAATCATACCATGTAGGATAACTAAGTAGACGGTTATGCTGTTTCATTCCATCTAGCAACAATGCTCTGCACTGTGTGTGTTTATATATTTGCATATTTATTCCATCTAGCTACAATGCTCCGTACTGTGGGTGTTTATATATTTATATATCTACATATTATTCCATCTAGCTACATTGCTCCGCACTGTGTGTGTTTATATACTTGCATATTTATTCCACCTAGCTGCAATGCTCCGTACTGTGGGTGTTTATATATTTACATATTTATTCCATCTAGCTACAATGCTCTGCACTGTGTGTTCATATATTCATATATTTATTCCATCCAGCTACAATGCTCTGCACTGTGTGTCTGTGTGTGTGTGTATATATATATATTTTATAGTAATACGTACATATGTTTATTAGCTGCTCTTGCTTGCTTGTTTTTTTTTTCTTGCCTTCTGATTGTTGCTCTGAGTGTTGCTATCCCTGTGCTGTTGCAATCCTGGAATTTCCCCGTTGTGGGACTAATAAAGGCTTATCTTATCTTATCTTATCTTATCTTAATATAGCACATTTTTTGTGGAAATGTTACTATTATTAGTTGTGAAATGTGTTATAAAACGATTCGACGACAATACTATGGCTCTTTCTGCTGTTCCCGTTTCACTGTTTTTTTCCGGATGTAAAATACGGGATCCCTACGGCCCATCGGCGCACAAAGTATCCTGGCCGATGTAAACAGCCACGGACCAAAAAACGTACATTTGCTCGTGGAACAGGTCATTCACTCTCGCAGACAATCGCTATGTGTCTATAGGATTTTCTTTCCATGCACGCAAAAAAAATTTTTTTTCCCAGATCCAACTACCTCGCTTTAAGTCAGTTAACATTATTCTTAAAATGATGTTTTAAAAACTCAAAGCAATCAGAAAGTGGCCATAAGGACTGGAAGAGAAGCGGGGGAAAAAAAGAAAAGAAAAAAAATCAGCAAAATTTAAAACAATGTTTCATAGGTTTAAGTTTCCCCTGAAGTTTATGTTTCCTGAAATTGTGACTTAGATTAACCATTATAATTCAATAAGTGACTCCGTGAAACACTCATGCCTGCTCTGTTCATTCACAGACCAGAAAATTCACGCTGTTATCCTGTTAAATCAAAGGGAATCTTCATTCTTTTGCACGTCCTTTTGTTGTTAAAATTGTGTTAACAGGTCTGAGGAGTTCTTAGTTCCTGTCCAGCAGGTCAGTTGTCCGGGAGCGGGGTGGGGGGGAGAGATCAGTGCTGCTGATAAAGCCATGTCACCCTTTAACCCTTTGGTTTCCATCTCAGCAGCAGCTCTGTTTGAATTGTCCTCAGAAAATGTCTATGAAAATTAACCAGTGAAAATCAGACAATGCTTTTGAATTGTGGTTCAACAGAATTATTTTAAAAAACAAACTCATGAAACAGGCCTGGACAAAAATGATGGTACCCTTAACTTAATATTTTGTTGCACGACCTTTTGAGGCAATCACTCCAATCAAACGATTTCTGTAACTGTCAATGAGACTTCTGCACCTCTCAGCAGGTATTCTGGCCCACTCCTCATGAGCAAACTGCTCCAGTTGTCTCAGATTTGAAGGGTGCCTTCTCCAGACGGCATGTTTCAGCTCCTTCCACAGATGTTCAGTAGGATTTAGATCAGGGCTCATAGAAGGCCACTTTAGAATAGTCTAGTGTTTTACTCTTAGCCATTCTTGGGTGTTTTTAGCTGTGTGTTTTGGGTCATTATCCTGTCGCAAGACCCATGACCTGCAACTGAGACCAAGTTGTCTGACACTGGGCAGCACGTTTCTCTCTAGAATACCTTGATAGTCTTGAGATTTCATTGTACCCTGCACAGATTCAAGACCCCCTGTGCCAGATGCAGCAAAGCAGCCCCAGAACATAACAGACCCTCCTCCATGTTTCACAGTAGGGACAGTGTTCTTTTCTTGGTATGCTTCATTTTTGCATCTGTGAACATAGAGCTGATGTGCCTTGCCAAAAAGTTCCAGTTTTGTCTCGTCTGTCCATAAGACATTCTCCCAGAAGCTTTGTGGCTTGTCAACATGCAGTTTGGCAAATTCCAGTCTGGCTTTTTTATGATTTGTTTTCAACAGTGGTGTCCTCCTTGGTCGTCTCCCATGAAGTCCACTTTGGCTCAAACAATGACGGATGGTGCGATCTGACACTGATGTACCTTGACCTTGGAGTTCACCATGGATGTGTTTAGAGGTTGTTCTGGGCTCTTTTGTTATCATTCGTATTATCCATCTCCTCCTGCGGCCACGTCCAGGGAGGTTGGCTACAGTTGGCTACAGTCCTGTGGATCTTAAATTTCTGAATAATATGTGCAACTGTAGTCACAGGAACATCTTATAGCCTTTACCTTTAACATGCTTGTCTATAATTTTCTTTCTAATCTCCTGAGACAACTCTCTCCTTTGCTTCCTCTGGTCCATGTTTAGTGTGGTACACACCATGTCACCAAACAGCACAGTGACTACTTGTCACCCTTTAAATAGGCCGACTGACTGATTACAAGTTTGTAGACACCTGTGATGTTAATTAGAGGACACATCTTGGTTGAACATATCTCTATGGTCACATTATTTTCAATCTTTTCTAGGGGTACCATCATTTTTGCCCAGGCCTGTTTCATGAGTTTGTTTTTTAAAATAATTCTGTTGAACCACAATTCAAAAGGATTGTCTTATTTTCATTGGTTAATTTTCATAGAATTTTTATTTATTACCACTTTTGTCAGATTCAAGTTATTTCTGTTACCATTGTGGGCTTTTCTTTCATTAACAAAGGGGTACCAACAATTTTGTCCACGTCTGTAAATCGACAGAGGTGTGAAGTTTGGCCCAGCTGTTCCCACAGATGTCATGGGGGGGTGATCTGTTGGGTGTCATGGGGTGTCGTGTGTTTACTCTTCCTGGGTTAACTGGATTATTCCTGCTGCTGGGGATCACCTATTCCTCTTCTTCTCCTTTTCCCTGCTGATTAGTGCAGATCTGCAGGATTTAACACCTCCGAACACCACTGCTTAGTTCCTCCTCACGGCTGTCATTTAAAAAAAATGGCCAACACACGTCAACTTATCACATCCTTTTTCATGTAAATTAGAAACATTCTTTTGTAAATGTGAGGATTTTTCTCATAAATTTTCAGGATTTTCCTGCAGAGTTAGAGCCATTTTACTCAGAAATGTGCAGCTTCTGACTTGAAAATTTGCAGCTTTTTATTATTCATAATTTTGCAGCTTTTTCCTCATGAATTTAGAACTTTTCTTACTCTTGAATTTGCAGTTTAAAAAAAAGCTTAAACTTGCAGCATTTTACTCAAATCTTATATTTGCAGCGTTTTAGGTTGTAAACAGTTGGAAATTTACACCTTTTTTTGTCTTTTTGCTAAAGTTGCAGCTTCTTACCCATAAAATTCCACTTTTTTTGGTCAGAAATTAGCAGCTTTTAACTGAGACTTACACCCCCCCCCCTTTTATTTTTTTCTTTGTCAGGTCAGGCATTGGCTTGCTTGCTACCGGATAACCATGAAAACCGGTACTACCTGTCTCATGGGTCGGGCCGTCGGCAACTCAACCGGCATCACCCACCCTTCCGAGGGCATGGAGGGTGAAACAGGGCATCCTGGCAGAATTAAGATAAGATAAGATAAGATAAGATAAGATAAACTTTATTGTCCCTCAAGGGGAAATTTGTCTTGGGCTTGTCACCCGTGCTGCAACCACACAATCCACACATACACAATGGATGTAGTACATAATAAATGAAATAAAAGCCAATAAATAATACAAGTACATACATACATACGTAAATATATAACAGCAGTCATTAAGAACAGGAGTTATAAGTGTCCCTGACCTATTTATCTGAGTTTAAAAGTTTTACTGACATCGGGATAAATGAGTTCTTGTATCTATTGAACCTGCACTTGGGGACTGTGTATCTCCTCCCTGAGGGCAGCTGCACATATTCATTGTTTAGTACATGGCTCATGTCACTGATTATTTTTTGAGCTTGTCTACAGGCTGCCTGGTCGTGTAAGATCTGCATGGGTAAATACTCTTTAACTCTCCGGTTCCGCCGGACCGGTGGCGCCACACGAGTAGGCTGCCCGTTGCAACAGCCTTTTTTTTTTTTTTATCTTCCTTCTTCTTTCTACACCTTTCACTCTGTATATATATCACGGACGCACGGCTCGCCCCGGGGGTCTCCCGGGTCGGCGGACGGAGCCACGGTTTGCAGCGGGAGACGCTACAGCGGGGAGAAGCTAGTGCTAGCTAGCACTTGGCCGCCGCCCGGTGCTAATGGGAAACTCGACATACCAGGAGCTGTAGCGAAAACGACGCGGGTGCCGGGCTGGAGTTTAGGCGGCGTGCAAGAAATATAAGACAGAATAGTAAAGAGCGATGGCAAGAACCAAGCAGACCGCCCGTAAAATCTACTGGAGGAAGAAGCCCCCCAGGAGACAGCTAGCCACCAGGGCTGCTCGGACAGCGCTCCGGCCACCGGCAGAGTGAAGAGGCCTCGCCGTCACAGGCCCGTGGCTCTGAGAGAGATCCGTCGCTGCCAGAAATCCACGGAGCTGCTCATCCGTAAGCTGCCCGTCCAGCGCCTGGTGAGGGAGATCGCTCAGGACTTCAAGACCGTCCTGCGTTTCCTGAGCTTCGCCGTCATGGCTCTGCAGGAGACCAGCGAGGCCCACCTGGTGGTCTCTTCTTCGCTAAGGGGGTCACCATCATGCCCGAAGACTTCCAGCTGGCCCGCTGCATCCGCGGAGAGAGAGCTTAGACTTTCTGCTGCACATTCACCAACCAACCATAATGCTCTGCACTGTGTGTCTGTATATATACATTTATAGTAATATGGACATATGTTTACTAGATGTTGTTTTTTCTTGCCTTCTGATTGTTGCTCTGAGTGTTGCTATCCCTATGCTGTGCAATCCTGGAATTTCCCCATTGTGGGACTAATAAAGGCTTATCTTATCTTATCTTATCTTATAATTTTCCATGCTGTATGAATTAAACGCAACACTCTGTTCTTTAGTTTCACAGAGAGGTTGCCAAACCAAGCTGTAATGCTGTATCTAATACAGCTCTCCAACACAGCTGGTAAAATATTAACATAATCCTTTTATCAATGCCATGTATTCTTAATCTACGCAAGAAATGCAGCTGCTGTTGTAGTCTGCTACAGAGGTAATCAATATGTGTGCTCCAGGTTAATGAATTGTCAATAAATACTCCCAAATATTTATAGGAACTAACCTGTGTTATAGTGTAGTTGTGGATGACCACAGGCCTGTGGTCACCAACTCCCCGAGGGTCAAACACCATCTCCTTTGTTTTATCAGTATTCAAAATGAGATGACTGTCATCACACCAATTGACAAACCTCTGAATTTCTATAAAATAGCTTGACAGATCATGAGTCTTTTGAAGTAGTGATAAAATAGCAGTGTCATCAGAAAATTTAATAATTTGATTGCCTGGATAGACACTTCTGCACTCATCAGTGTACAAGGTAAACAAAAATGGTGAACTAACACAGCCTTGGGGAGCTCCTGTGCTAAGGGTTCTAAATTTAGATAAAGTTCCATTTACACTAACTTGCTGTTTACGATGTTAAAAATGAGTGATACCATTTAATAATGACAGGATGCACTTTAAAATCATTTAACCTCTTAATTAAAAGGTGTGGCTGCAGTGTGTTAAAAGCTGAACTAAAATCAACCAATAAAAGACGTGCATATGAGGTTGTCTCCTCCAAATGTTTAAACACGGAATGAGTTAAGGTTAAAATGGCATCCTCTGTACTTCTATTATTTTTATAAGCAAACTGCAGAGGATCCAAAAGTCCTCCAAAATCAGTTTTCAGAATGTCAATGACAATCTTCTCGAGGCACTTCATTACCAGTGAGGTCAGTGCAACGGGACGATAGTCATTATTCTCTTTACAGCTTGCTTTTTTTGGTACAGGAATTATAATAGAGCTTTTCCAAATTACTGGGACAGAACACGTATCTAAAGACTTCTGGTAGATGGGACTCCAGGCTTCTGCTAGCTCCTCACTACACGACTTCAGTAAGCGCCCAGAGATCCCGTCTGGTCCAGATGCCTTCCTGGGGCACATACACGAGAAAAATCTTTCCACAACATGCTGGTCAACTATAATTTTTGCAGAGCCTGAAACTGATATAGCGTCCAGAGCAGCTTTTTGTTCATGAGAAAAATCTCTAGTCTCAAATCTGCAAAAGAAATTATTCAACTCGTTTGCCTTTTCTTCCTCATTCATTACATTAATGCAGGTTTTGGATGGAGTCATCTTTGTCATTACTTTAACTGAGTCCCACAATTTCCTAGAACTTTTTCCTAGGCATTCAGATTCAGATTTCTTCCTCGTCTCATCTCTAGCTGTTTTTAGTTTGTAATTAATTTCTTTCTGTATATTTTTCATACTTAACATGTCCCCATTCTTAAAGGCAATCTTTTTCTGTACTATGCACCATTTTATTTCCTTGGAAATATAAGACTTATTATTGGGGTACATAGTGATTACTTTCTGAGGTAAAACATTTTCTTTACAGAATTTTATGTACTCAGTTATGGTATTTGTGGCCTCCTCCAACTCCAAGTTATGGAAGAGTCCCCAGTCGGTACAAGAAAAACAACCTCTCAAAGTTTCTATACCTTCATTGTCCCATATGAAGATTGTCTTTGTCTGTGGTTTGCTGCTTTTAAGCAAGGACTTGTAAGTAGGAATCAGATGAACAGCATTATGGTCTGAGGATCCCCAAGGGGGGCTTAACCATTGCTAAAAAGGCATTTTTGATGTTCCCATAGCATTTGTCCAAAGTATTTTCCCCCTTGTACTGCAGTTCACATACTGGCTGAAGCCAGGCAGTGCCGCATCCAGTTTGCAGTGATTAAAATCCCCTAAAATCAAACAGGGTGCTTTGGGAGTGCGTTCCAGTTGTCTGTGTACACAGTCCACGATAGCGTTCGCCACATTGAAAGCGTTCCCACTGGGCGGGATATAAATGGTGCATAATAAAATGTTTCCAAATTCGCAGGGGAGATAAAAAGGCCTCAGGCTTAAGCACAGCAGTTCTATGTCCGGGGTACAAAGCAACTCTCTCGTAGTGAACTGTGAGCACCATTTGTTCTTAACGTACACACAAATACCTCCTCCTTTGATCTTACCGGAGAGCGCATCCCTGTCCTGCCGCACAAGGGAGAAGCCATCCACGGATAGGAGCAAGTCAGGCACGTCCTCCTGAAGCCATGATTCTGTGAAAACGAGCAGGCATGACTCCCGGTACTCGTATAGGAACCTGGCGTTGATTTTGAGTTCCTCCATTTTGCTCTTCAGTGAGCGGACATTACAGAGCAACATGGATGACAGTGGCAGCCTGTTCTTTCTCCTCTGCAGTCTCTGTCGTACTCCGCCACGTTTCCCTCTCTTCTGCGACCGGCTTCTACGTCGTCCTGTCGGATTTCGTAAGAGCTCCCTAGGCAGGAGGGGTGCCAAGACGTGGCTGGAACGAAGAAGCAGGAGCTGGTCTCGAGTATAGCTCAGGAGCGTGGTCAGCCTCATGTCCCGATCCACTTGGGTACAGTGGCACATTATCCCGAGCAACCAGATCACAAGCAGTCCCTTTAGCAAAAACATCATTATGATACTTCAGACTGAGCACTAAAAACTAAGTACTACAAACATACACATACACTAAAACTAAAACTTCCGTGTGGAGAGGCGTGGACTGTGGTACTGATCATGTTATGCTGAGATCTAGATTAAGGATTTGGAGACAAAAACAGCACTGCAGGATGGGTGCGAAGCCACCACGGAAACTAAAAACTAAAAACAATATCTGCCACAGGTCTGTGGTGGACCACTCCCAGTTACACGGGGTGAGATTGGACATCCTGGCAGATAAACACATTTGTTGCAAGGTCTGTGGTGGACTGTGCCAGTCGGTGCATTGTGACATGCACTACACAAAGAGCAGAGATAAACAAACCTATCATCTGGTCAGTAACTGCAACAGATACTGGAGTCAGTTTGTCTTGGTTTGTCCTTGCCACTGATAATACCATTATCTGCCAAGAATGTGCTGCTAGTCCAGCAAAAGCTAGCAGTACTCAAATACTTTGCAAGTAGTTTCATAAAATGGTCAATCAGAAAGCAACTCATACCAGCTCAGATGTCGCCCGTGCTTACAAGGTCTGCGCTGATCTGTTCACACTCCGACAGGCAGTGAAAAGTAAGCTAGGAGCAGGAAGACAAAAGAAGAGGAAAACAGCAGCCTTGTATGTAGCAGAATGGATTGTACACACTCTGTTGGACAGAACAACATCACAGCGCCCAGAAAGACAGACCATGCTTGTGGCCCTGGAAATGAACAGGTACAATGTAGACATAGCTGCACTTAGTGAAACGAGATTGCCTGGATATGACAGCTTGGAAGACCATGGGTACATCTCCCTTTGGAGTGGGAGATCAACTCAAGAAAGGAGAGAAGCAGGAGTGGGCTTTGCAGTTAGAAAGGAGATAGCAGCAATGCTTGATGAGGAACCGGTGCCAATCAATGACAGGATAATGACTGAGACTCCCACTACAGCGCAAGATGTGTGCCACACTCATCAGTGTATATGCCCCAACAATGACCAACACAGAGGAGGTGAAGGAAGAGTTCTACAGTGATTTACGTGAGACTATCAGGCGTGTACCGACTGATGACAGGCTGATACTCATTGGAGATTTTAATGCCAGAATTGGTTCGGACACTGAGAAACGGGAAGGAGTTCTAGGCAGTCATGGAGTAGGCAAGTGCAATGCTAATGGAGAACTTCTGCTTGCACTATGTTCAGAGTACAACCTTGTGATAACCAACACTCTATTTAAGCACAAGGACGCACACAAGAAGACATAGATGCACCCAAGGTCCAAGCACTGGCACTTATTAGACTACATCATAGTCAGGCAGAGAGACATAAGGGATGTATTGGACACCAGAGCAATGAGAGGCGTGGACTGTGGTACTGATCATGTTGTGCTGAGATCTAGATTAAGGATTTGGAGACAAAAACAGCACTGCAGGAGGGGTGCGAAGCCACCACAGAAGCTAAACACTAGTGCACTGAAAGGCCAAAAGAAGCAGGAAGAACTTACACAGGAAATGGATGAAAACTTGAAAGACTGGGACAGCAACAACTCAGAGAATGACATAGAAGAGAAATGGGCAACACTGAAGGATACAGTGTATCAGACTGCGAGTGATGTATTAGGCCACCCTGAGAGGAAACATCAATATTGGTTTGATGAGCATGGTGAACACCTGAAGAAACTACTAGAAATGAGGACGACAGTGAGGCAGGAAAACCTACAGTGTAACACAAGGTCGAAGAAGAAGAACTACTCAAAGGCTCAGAGTGAGCTACAGAAGTACACCAGAGAGATGAAGTCCAACTGGTGGGATGGGATGAAAAAGCGGAGGAACTTCAAACTGCAGCAGACAGGAAAGACATGAAAACATTCTTCACAGGTTTGAGAGAAATCTACAGCCCTAAACCAAGAGGATTGATCCAACTAAAGGCTATGGATGGTGAAACGGTTTTGCAGGAGAAAGACAAGATCCTGGACAGATTTGCAGACCACTTTGAGCTACTACTAAACAACCTTAAAGATCCCACTGAGGAAGCTAAAGAAGCTCTAGTGCAGCGACCAGCTGTATCAAGTCTGGATGAACCACCAAATTTTGATGAACTAATGGCAGCTATCAGGACAACACAGGATGGTAAAGCTCCAGGAAGGGATGGAATTCCAGCAGTGGAAATTTGGTGGTGTTCAGCTGACCAACTGCCTGCACAAGCTCATCCAAGAGATATGGGATGCCCAGAAAGTACCTCAAGACTGGAAGGATGCAAGTATTCTGCCTTTGTTCAAGAAAGGTGACAGGAAAGATTGTGGAAATTACCGAGGTATATCACTGCTAGCCACTGTTGGTAAGATTCTCTCACGTGTACTACTGAACAGACTCAATGAACACATCTCGCAGAATGTACTACCAGAAACCCAGTGCGGCTTTAGAAGTGGAAGAAGCACAATGGACATGATTTTCTGCTTGAAACAGGTTCAAGAAAAGTGTATCAAACAGAACATGCCGCTTTATGTAGTCTTCATAGACTTCAGTAAAGCCTTCGATAATGTTTCGTGACAAGGACTTTGGCAGGTACTCAAGAAATACGTCTGTACAGAGAAGTTTGTCAGCCTGATCGAGGCACTCCATACAGATATGCAAGCAAACGTGGCAATGAGTGGTTCAGTATCTAAAGACTTTTCAGTAAGCAATGGGGTGAAACAAGGGTGTGTGCTGGCGCCTACACTCTTCTCGTTATATCTGGCAGCCATGCTTGAGGTGGCCTTCAAAGACACTTCAGAAGGAGTATACATTCAAACAAGGAAAGAAGCAGACTTGTTCAATGTGGCACAGTTTAAAGCCAAGAGTAAGACATCGATAAAGGTAGTAAGAGAAATGCTCTTTGCCGACAACAGTCGCACACAGTGTGGAAGATATGCAATCTTTAGTGGAGAAATTTGCAAGAGCAGCTAGCCAATTCAGCCTCCAAATCAACATCAAGAAGACAGAGTGCCTTTATCAACCACCAAAGTTCCAATTATCAACATCACTACCAGAAGAGATCAGCATTGGTACAGAGCCACTAGTCAAGTGCAAGACTTTCAAGTATCTAGGGAGTACTGTTTCAGAGAATGCTAAGCTGGAGGATGAACTATCTCTCAGAATGGGAAGAGCGAGCGCTGTGTTTGGAAACTTGAGGGAGAGACTGTGGAACAATCGACATGTGTCTATCCGTGTGAAATGCAAAGTGTACAGAGCAACAGTACTGGCTACTCTATTGTACAGTGCTGAAACTTGGACTGTCTACAGAGTGCAGGTGAAGAAACTCCACACGTACATGATGAGACAACTTTGAACCATAATGAACATCTCATGGAAAGACAAGATAACCAACATAGAAGTGTTGAAACGAGCTGGTCTACCATCAATGGAGGACATGCTAATACAGATGAACCTGAGATGGCTCGGACATGTTGAGAGGATGGACCACCAGCGTCTCTCTCGGCAGTTACTCTACTCACAGTTATGCGAGGGCAAACGCAATCAGGGTAGACCAAGGCTCAGATTTAAAGACACTGTAAAAAGAAACTTGAAGAAGTTGGACATAGACAGGAGTTCCTGGCAGCAGAAGGCTAAGGACAGAGCTGTGTGGAGGAATCTGATCAGACCTAAATGAAACAGTCATTGTCGTCCACAACAAACTGCTATGATAATGATGATGATGATCTCAATTTCGTTGTATTGTTTTTTTAGCAATGGAATTACAATAAAGGCACTTTGACTTTGCAGGAGCGCACGCGAGGAGAGTACACTACATTACAGCCAGTGTTTGAACATTTATACATCTTTAGGGCTAAAATCATTCCTACATCTAGTCAGTGAGCTTTAAAACTGTGAATCACCGGTGTGGACAGACACCAGTGGAGCTGCTTAGTGGCCACAGGTCAGTCTGTGGTTGGACTGGCCAGCTTCCTGGTCTGAATGTGGAACTATGTGAGTGTGAACAGGGCGTCCTTGAAAAGGAGAGGTTGCTTCTCATTGGAACTTCCCTGTATAAATAAAGGTTAAATAAATCTGCAACTTTTTTTCCTGATAGTTTTTTCTGACCTTTTTTTCAAATTTGCAACTTTTTTCTTATAAATTTGCTTTTTTCAAATCTTATCAATCAATCAATCATTTATTTATTGTCCCCTTGTTATTGTGCTGCAACATCACAAAAACAGTATACACACAAACAGCATACACAAAAACACACACAGTACAGTACGCACCTCACAGCAGATATTTGGCAACTAAAAATTTAATAGTCTGGAGTACGAAGGAAAAAAGAGAAGGACGTCCAGAAGGCAGCAATTCAAAAGATGAAGCCAGTGGGTGCCTCTGATCCCCCACAATGCCACGGGCCTTTTTCATAGTTCTTTCCCTGTACAAGATCTCTAGGCTGACAAGAGGACTTCCAATTATCCCACTGGTGATGGACACTGTTTTTCGGAGAATCTTTGTCTGTGCCTCCATAGCGCTGCCAAACCAGCAAATACAGTGGTGTGAAAAAGTGTTTGCCCCCTTCCTGATTTCTCTTTTTTTTTTGTATGTTTGTCACACTTAAATGTTTCTGATCATCAAACAATTTTAAATATTAGACAAAGATAACACAAGTAAACACAAAATGCAGTTTTTAAATGAAGGTGTTTATTATTAAGGGGAAAAAAATCCAAACTTACATGGCCCTGTGTGAAAAAGTGATTGCCCCCTAAACCTAATAACTGGTTGGGCCACTCTTAGCAGAAACAACTGCAGTCAAGTGTTTGCGATAACTGGCAATGAGTCTTTTACAGCGCTGTGGAGGAATTTTGGCCCACTCATCTTCGCCGAATTGTTGTAATTCAGCCACATTGGAGGGTTTTTGAGCATGAACCACCTTTTTAAGGTCATGCCACAGCATCTCAATTGGATTCAGATCAGGACTTTGACTAGGCCACTCCAAAGTCTTCTTTTTTTTTTTTTTTTTCCTTAAGCCATTCAGAGGTGGAATTGCTGGTGTGTTTTGGATCATTGTCCTGCTGCAGAACCCAAGTGTGCTTCAGCTTGAGGTCACGAACAGATGGCCGGACATTCTCCTTCAGGATTTTTGATAGACAGCAGAATTCATGGTTCCATTTACCACAGCAAGTCTTCCAGGTCCTGAAGCAGAAAAATAGCAGCAGACCATCACACTACCACCACCATATTTTACTGTTGGTATGATGTTCCTTTTCTGAAATGCTGTGTTACTTTTATGCCAGATGTAATGGGACACAGACCTTCCAAAAAGTTCAACTTTTGTTTCGTCAGTCCACAGAGTATTTTCCCAAAAGTCTTGGGAATCATCAAGATGTTTTCTTGCAAAACTGAGACGAGCCTTTATGTTGTTTTTGCTCAGCAGTGGTTTTCATCTTGGAACTCTGCCATGAAGGAAATTTTTGCCCAGTCTCTTTCTTATGGTGGAGTCATGAACACTGACCTTAACTGAGGCAAGTGAGGCCTGCTGTTCTTTGGATGTTGCTGTGGGATCTTTTGTGACCTCTTGGATGAGTCGTCACTGCGCTCTTGGGGTAGTTCTTATCGGCAGGCCGCTCCTGGGAAGGTCCACCACTGTTTCATATTTTCGCCATTTGTGGATAATGGCTCTCACTGTGGTTTGCTGGAGTCCCAAAGCTTTAGAAATGGCTAGAAAATTGAACTCAGCTTTCCAAAGATGTGATAAACCATATTTAATTTATGTTTTACCATGGGGGCAATTGTTTTTTCACACAGGGCCATTAGGTTTGGATTTTTTTTTACCCTTAATAATAAACACCTTCAATTAAAAACTGCATCTTGTGTTTACTTGTGTTACCTTTGTCTAATGTTTAAATTTGTTTGATGATCTGAAACATTTAAGTGTGACAAACATACAAAAAAAAAGAGAAATCAGGAAGGGGGCAAACACTTTTTCACACCACTATAAGTCCAAAGGTTAAAACACTCTCAATAAAAGCAGAATAAAAAATCCCAAGCAAATTGTTGCTGACATTAAAAGACAACAGTTTCTTTAAAAAGTACAGTCTCTGCTGAGACTCATGAGATCAGTCCAGATGTCCCATTTTAGTTTGTGGTCCATTGTGACACCCACGTACTTATACTCCAAGACCATTTGTATTTCCTCACTGTTGATGAAGATTGGGAGGGAGTTTTGCTGTTTTCTAAAGTCAATGATAATTTCTTTGGTTTTGGAGGTATTAAGATGTAGGTTTGAGTTTTCACACCACTTTAGAAAATAGTCTAAAACTGATCCATGCTCTTCCTCCCCATCATATAACAGACTCACCAGAGCCGTATCGTCCACATACTTAATAAAGTGCCTGTTTGGAAAAGTGCTTGTGCAGGAATGTGTATATAAAATAAATAACAGAGGAGATAAAACACATCCTTGTGGGAAACCTATACTGGCGGTCTTCTTGTCTGACAGTGAGACACCAACTTCGACTTGCTGGGTTCTACAGTATAAAAAGTCAGAGATCCAAAGAATCAAGTCAGCATCCAAGGAGAACTGGGTAGCTAATTTGTCTGCTAAAATGTTGGGTTGAATTGTATTGAAAGCTGAAGTAAAATCGATAAATAGAATCTTGGCATGTGCCTTGGGTCTCTCAAGGTGAGTGTGCAACCAGTGTAGTAAGGTTATAATGGCATCATCCACCCCTCTAGAGGCCTGAGAGGCAAGCTGCATGGAGTCCATAAGGTGCTGTGTTTGAAATACAGTGTCTCTCTTCACCAGACGCTCAAAGCACTTCATAACCAGACAGTTTAAATTGATTGGACCAAAGTCTTTGGGCTCGGTGGGTCTGGAGATTTTGGGTATGGGTATGATTGTAGATGTTTTCCAAAGGGTGGGCACTTTGTGATTCTGAAGGGAGGATTTAAAAATGTCTGTAAAAACAGGTGCCAGTTGTTCCACACAGTGTTTTAAGACTTCCACAAATGTTGTCGGGGCCTGGGCTTTTTCGTGGGTTACAGATTCTAAAAACATTCAAAACATCTGACTCATTCATAGTAAAATTTAGAGTGGGTGAAGGGGAGGGAGAGGGGTGCAAAACTGGGGCAGTTTCTACGCTGTTGCTGCTCTCAAAGTGACAGAAAATGGTGTTAAGATGATCTGTAACTTTTCTCATAAATCTGCAACTTTTTTCTCAAAAATTTGTGATTTTTCTCTTGTAAAGATGCAACTCTTCCTGTGATTTTCAGCCTTTTTTTTTAATAAATTTGCAATGTTCATCTGGATGCTGGTTAACCCCTTGCACTCCGGGCAATTTTCCTAAAAACGCCAAAAAATAATGTGCCCAAAGTAAATCGAAAGCTGTTCTTCAACCCTTTGCAGCATCTTCATGGGGTTGGTTTCATTCAAAAGAAAACACTTTGATTTTTTGGCAAAAAAAACATAATCTCTCTAAGTGCTCCGGCCACTGAGTTACAGTCATCTAAACATACTGAACTTGAAGAAAATAAATTTGGCCACTGTGTTTTTTTGGATACAAATGCTTGCAAATAACACACAGCTGTCCAATCCGGCTGGAAAATGCAACAGAAATGTAGAACCAAGTGTTATCAAGCTGAGGTCCAAATTTGGTAACAATACCACAAAAAATGAATATTTTACACAGCTTTGTTCTCAGGTAGTTCCCAGGCATTTTGGAACTGTGCCAAATTGTGCCAAATGGCACAGTTTGGAAAAACGTCTGTAACTTTTGAATGATTCAATGTAGAATCTTCATTTTGGGCTCTAATGAAAGGTCACATTCAGGGCTGTGTCTGTGTGTGTGTGTGGGGGGGTTGCCCCCCCCCCGCCACAAAGGACGGAGTTCGGCCCTCGCTACATGACGGATTACACTCGTTGCATGTTTCCACAGCAATGCTGTCACAGCGGCTTCCCCCCCCTCGCTACTGTGTGTGTGTGGGGGGGGGGGGGTTGTCCCCCCCCTCGCTACAGAGGACGGCCATCGCTACATGACGGAATAGACTCATATGGCTATGTGGCGACCGCTGCGCAGTCAGCGTGGCTTCCCCCCGCGGACCGGGGGCGTTTGGACCGTGAACGCCCCCCCGCTCCTCTTCTGCAGTGGGGGGGGGGGCGTTCACGGTCCGAACACGGCAAATGAACCATTTATCACGGCGCACGCACTTTGTACTTCGTGCGCTGTACAGTTGTAATTTACCGATCGGTCAAAAGTCATTTTTGGATTACAATTTTCAGGGAGAAATAATAATTTAGCTTATAACACCTTACCTCTTCACAGCAGCAGAGTCCTGGCGAACCTCTCTTCCCCATTGTCAGACGAATGCGACGCTGGTCCGCTCGTGGATCTCGGTCAAAACATAATTCCGATATTGCGGTTTTGGTGAATGATTTACAACCTTTGTCGTCGGCCTCCGTCGGTCTATGATGACGGAAGAGAATCCTAAACGTCTATTCTGCTGGAATGAGTGCAGGTCCCACTTGTGGGTGTTCTCCATGCTGCTGGGTCTGTAGCAGGTTCTTCCAGCGTCCTTTTTTTTCATCTGCTGCAACAGTAAATCTCTCTTCACCCAGCCTGAACTTCTGTGCTTCATTTGGCTCCTGCATTCACAGTAGGCGGGTCCTCCTTCCTAGGTTTTCATTCATTGGTTCTTCAAGATTTCAGAAACCCAATTCAAGGCTCTTATTAGTCGAATGAGAGGTCAATCAGATGAACTAATCTGTTCGCGGCTGTGTCTGCAGCTTTTTTTTTTCAGTGGCGCTTGGAGGCCACACCACCTACATCACCACCATCAGTATCTCTATCATGCGTCATGCATCCGAGGGCGTGCGCCCTAGGACGCAGAGACTTGCCCGCCCGCGGTGCAACGGAGTGCAAGAGGTTAAATTTTTATTCTGCTAAATTGTAATTTGTAACTTTTTAACTCTTTAATATGGCAACTTTTATTATATTTTTGCACCTTTATTCTTGAAAATTTGTACCGAATTTACATTTATCCATTTGTATCTTGTGTTAAATTTGCAAATACCCCATCCCCCTTGATAAAAAATACAAATCGCCTGCTGACTGTCACCTACCATGAAAGATCCCCTCACTGACCTGTCGTTCCGTTACCCCACCTACATGTGGTCGGAGGGAAGCATAAAGATAAATAACAATTTTAGAAGGGATAGCAAAAAGCAAAACAAAACCGGGCACTCAGACCTGATTTCTACTTTTCATTAGCATTAATTGTATTAATTTTCATTTTGTAGAATCTACAGAGGAGAATACACAAGTGGCCCACACCGTTGTCAGCATTTATACTTGTACACTGGTTTGTCTCCATTCAGCCACCTGCAGTGATTTCTCTGCTGAAGTGTGCAGTAATTTCCGTTGTGTTCTTGATGTGTTTGTTTATTCAAACAATGTCCATGGACATCAAGTGGATTGTAATGGAGTTATAGCTAATAAATGTTTAAAAACAGCAACTTTTGCAACAATCATATGAGAGAATAGAAGATGTAAGAGGAGGCCCTGCTGCAGCCATCTGATAATCTTTGTAATGGGCTGAGGATTAATCTCTTTGCTTGGGTTGATTCATCCTCCTTTGGGAATGGTGCTGTGGTCACATCAGATTGCAGCATAAAAGGGAGAGGCCGATGGAGGGGGCCGCCTGGCATTAGCTTAGTTGATTCAGCCTAGCTAATGCTAGCAGCTAACTAGCACTGCTGTAGACACCGAGCACCGTTGCATCAATGGGGATCCAGTTTCGTTCTTTGTGATGCACAGTGGAGTATAACAGAGACTGACTCGCTAATTGTGAAACATAATACAGTGTAATTTATTGTGTTTACCAAACAGCAACTAAAAATGCATCACCGACTTTAGACATGGTTTTTGTTAATCAAAGGCGCATTGACAGAATGCAGCATTATCCGAACATGGCAAACTTTGTACGGAGCATCACCCACTTTAAAAGTGTCCCCTCCTAGAAGTGCAAACCACACACAGTTGGTCGGTAGTTAGATGACAAGGGCACACAGTGTAAAAAACTGACAATGCACTGACAGAAACTGAGGGTAGCGCAGTGCAAATGCACGCTTTAGATTGTGGTAATAGGGCTCATAGTCTCTCCAGCGTGTTCTTGGTCATCCCGGGGTTTCTTCCCAGTGGGATGTGCCCCAAACTCCTCTCGTGGGAGGTGTCCAGGTGGGATCTTGATCAGATGTCCAAACCACCTCAAACTGACTCCTGTCAATGTGGAGGTGCAGCGGTTCTACTCTGAGCCTCTTCTGGACGACTGAGCTCCTCCCTCTGGCTGTAAGGGTGAGTCCAGCAATCCTACGGAGAAAGCTCATTTGAATCGCTTGTATCCGTGATCTCATTCTTGTCATTACCCAAACTTCATTACCAGAGGTGAGGATAGGAACATACAGTAGTTTACGGAACAAATTGACAGCTTTACATTAGAACTCAGCTCCCTCTTCACCATGACAGACTGGTACAACGTCCACATCACTGCGGATGTCTGTCCATCTCCTGCTCCATTCTCCCCTCACTAGAGAATAAGACCGTGAGATACTTGAACTCCACTGCTTGGAGCATGGATTACTGCCTTATCGTGGTGGAGAGGTTTGCGTGCTCTAGTGATCTCAGGAGCTACTGTATGCTGTCCCCAAGAGATCTCCCAAGAGGTGAAGGGCCAGAATAAGAGCAGTCCAATGGATTCTCATGATAGTTAAAAAAAAATCAAGGATTCGGTGTGTTCTGCTGTTTAAGGGGGAGGGGCTTGATAGCAAGTGCCTGGTCACCGGGTTTTTGCCCACCTGGCTGGGCTATGCCCAAATGACCCATAGGGGTCTGCCCTGCAGCAGGCTCACCACCTGGAGGAGGGAACATATGGATCTGGTGCTATGTGGCAGTCAAAAGCAGAGACCTTGGCAGTCTGATCGCCGGCTTCCTAAACAGTCAGAACTAATCTTTACCTCCACCAAGGAGCTAATATGGAGGTAATGGGTTTGTTGGTTTGTTTGTCTGTCAGCAGGATTACACAAAAACTACTGGACAGATTTGGATGAAATTGTCACCACAGGTGGCTCTTGGCCCACACACGAACCCCTTACATTTTGGAGGTGATTCATGAGTGCCACCAAGGCTCAATGTCCGAGCAATGGTTTAGCACAGGGGTGTCCAATCATGTGCCATTGAGGTTCAAGACCCTGCAGGCTTTACCTCCAACCAGTGTCTTCAGCAGCAGATTCCACTGAATTTCTTCCCACTGATTGCTGATAAGTGAAAACACCTGCTGAAGAGACTGGATAGAAGACAGAACCTGCAGGGTCTTGGCCCTCCATGGCACATGATTGGACACCCCTGGTTTAACAGGATTATGCAAAAACTACTGGATGGATTTTTACCTGCTGCTGATTTGCAGTGGCAGAGCAGAGTTTGGGTGAACAACAGCCTTGGTGGAGGTATGTACTCTCTGAGTGCCCTCTAGTTATATAAGAAAGAAAAATGCTGTATGTCACATTCAGTGATTTTGTGAAGTAACTGGTGCCACATTTCAGAGTTTTTGATGAATTCATGAACTCTCTAAGTGAAACCGTGATTTCAGGAATTCCCTAGACGTTTCATGATTTCATGAAGTTCCTAGATACAAACTCTTACTTTAACATTCAACAGGAAAATGCCTCACCTTCTTTCACTATTATCTCTTTTTCCTTCTCTCCATAGAGTGCCCCACCTCCCTGCAGCTCTCTATAATCAATGGCAGCCTCTGTCCAGACTCTTCCTGTGACCCGCGGCCCCAGCAAAAACTTCGCACACCTCTTCCCAGACCCGCCTCTCTCCCCTCGCTGCACCATGGGAAGCGTAGGCAGTCTGGTGGAGAGGCCCCTCGTGTCCCCGACTAAATGCAACCGTGCCGTTCCCCAAGTGAGACCTAAGCATATGAACGGGCTTCTGAAGAAGGGCTTCACCCAGAGAGAGCTTCTCAATTACCTCACCAGGTGAGCGCTGACACCGAGACTTCAACCACAGGAGCGTCCCCTAGAGCACACATGCATCAGGCCAGCGTCGGCAGGTTTACATTGGGAATAGATCTTATAGAGGCAAACTTTGTTTGTTGGGCCAACGTACTATACGTGTGCCATAGGTGAAAATCAAGGGAGGAATATGTCTCTCCTATGCCCCCCCAACCCGGAAAAAAAGAGAGAATTGTCCCCCCAGTATCATCATAACCCTGTCTATATCATGTTACAGAACTGAATAAAATGCATTTGTAGAACAAATGCTAAGAATACATGGAAAACAGATATTTTTTGGATGGGAAATTTGCAGCTTTTCTTATAGATTTGTGATTTTATTTGTCCCCTGCTGATCAAAGATCAAAGGAGTCGATGGGCCCTTTGGCCAAAGACTGAAGGAGGATTATGTTATGGTTCAGTCTATCCATCCGTCTGTCCGTCCGTCTGTCTGACCCACTTTTGTGAAATCAACTCCTCCTACAGTTTTGGTCCAATTGTTTTGAAACTTGGTACCATGGTTTGATATACTCTGACGCGCATGTTGCAATTTGACTTTGATCGGATGACGTTGAGGTCAAAGGTCAGATTTTCCCTAAATCTTCTAAACACAAGAACTACTAAAAGAAGTGATGTAGGCTTTTCAAATTGATACAGTAGTTGTATCTAATACACATCTTGGACAATTTACACCCTGACCTGACTATGGGTTGGGGGTCAAAAGGTCAAAGGTCAAGGTCAACAGTCCTTACACCTTACAACGAGTAAAGCTAGTGTCCCCAAACCCGGTACAAAGGTTCACCTTTGGTGCTGACCTCAGACTATGGGTTTGGGGTCAAAAGGTCAAGGTTAACATTCCCTATGCCTTATTACTGTACAACGAGTAAATCTAGGGTCACCAAACCTGGTACACAGGTTCACTCTGAGACGATAACCTATGACTACAGGTTTGTGGGTGAAAAGGTCAAAGGTCAATGTTGGCACTCCCTATGATGTAAAATTCTTTAGGGTCACCAGACTTGCTACACACGTTCACCTTAGGATCCTGACCTACAACTATGGGCTGTGTACTTTGTTGTATAGTTGTAGATGGTGGGCTTATCATATTTTTTTGGTTCTGCCACAGTAATTATATTGAAAAGTTGAAAACTGCTCTCTGTCAGTAAGTATTGAGATCTTCAAAGACAACCGAAGCAGGGGATTTTGTACTCACCTCAGAACGCTCTTGTTTCTCACAAATTTGCAACTTTTTTTCATGTAAATTTGCAATTTTTTCTCATTAATTGGCAACTTTTTTCTTGTTAATTTGCAACTATTCTTTCACTTAAATTTGCAATTTTCTTTCTCATAAATTTGTAGTTTTTTCATGTAAATTTGCATATTTTTCAAAAGTTGCAACTTTTCTTCTGAGTTTAAACTTTTTTCCTCATTGATTTGCAACTTTTTTATGTACATTTGCAACTTTTTAATTCATTAATTTGCCACTTTTTCTCATGTTTGCAACTTTTTTCACATAAATCTGCAACTTTTTCATGTAAATTTGCAAATTTTTTCTTAATTTGCGATTTTTTTTCACATTAATTTGCAACTTTTTACTCATTGATTCGCTATGTAGTGATATTTAATAAAATATAGTGTAATAAGGCACAGGAATTATTTACTTTCTTTAATAGTGGGTGTGTGAGGGGACAGAGTTAAACAGTCACCCCAAAACTCTCTAAATAAAATAGAAAAGCACTCATAAAAAGGGGGCACCAGTTCTAAAAGAACGAATTGTTGATTAATTAATTTCAATTAATTAATTTCCGTACCTTCAATTACGTAATGAATTCAGTCTCAAAATTTAGTGAGTTCTTTTACTGCCGTGACCCAGAAAAGCATATACTGTGGTGACCTACCACAATCTACAAGGACATTCATCCTCACACTCAGAAGGTCTGGAAGAAGCAGAGGACCATTCACATACGGACAGAGAGCCCCTGGGGGGACAACCAGAACAATGGACTATTGTTTATACATCCCCGGATTAAGGAGAAGACGTCCGGGCGCCAGTTGGTCAGGCTAATCATATGTATTGACTGATATGTATATCAATATGCTAATGTGCCATGCATTCTCTCTGTTTGTATAACATAAAAGAGCTGATGATACATGCCTCAGCAACACGACACAGCACACACAGCACAGACAGTACAGCACAGTAGTGCTCAGCGCCACAAGTTTGTCTCATGATGATGGAGGAAATAAAACTGCAATCTTCCAGCTCATCATATCTTGCCTGAATTTATTCCTCCACAATACAAAGGAAAAATGCTTCAACTTCTCTCGTTTACAAGTTTATTAAATGAAACTCATTCAGGTTACATGACATGGCATTCAAATGATGGATAAACAGATTCAAATGATAAACAGCTGTTCAATATCACATCAACTTTTAGTGGATTCTTGAGCATAAAGTCTATAGTTAAACCTTTGTGGAACCAAGAGGAAACCAGATTTTATGTTTCAACTGTAATGCAATGGAAGGCTGAAGTATCTAACAAAATCAGAACGTAATTTTATGGGGAAAAATTCCATAAGCTGATTATCTAGAAAGGAACTTCTGAATTAATCTACAAAAATGAAAGGAGGTTACTTAAAAATGAATAAGAATTTTCCTTCAGTTTATAGCTTTGTCCTACGGCTGAGGGACTAATTGTACCATGAAATATTGGTTATGTTCAATTGTAGTTGATATTTAGGACATCTCATTTAAATCCAGCAGATAGGAAAATGGGAGTCTCACTTACAAACAGCTGTAGGTCCAGGTGTTCAGTGGTGGTCAGCGCCAGCCAGTGATATAAGTTCGGGAAGGTTCAGCAGCTCTTCCAGACAGCGTTCGGAACCCAGGGGGAAAGCGACTGCTGGTCGACTTTCAGATCGTTCACAGCTGTGAGAAGCGTAGACTCGGCTGGGGGCTTCCACGGGGCAGGCGGCGAGGAGCCGGCGACAGAGTGAAGGCTGGTCCCGGAGCAGGCGTGAAGTCCTTTGGCAACCAGTCCAAATTTAGGATGTCTCCTGGCCCGCAGGACAAAACCAAAGGCTGAAGGAAAAATGTTTTAGTCAGTTCCACCCACGTGCTCCTGGTTACTTAACGGGGTCAGATGTGGATGAGGCAGGAAAAGAGTCCAAAATCTCCATCAGTCCACTTTAAAACAGGAAAATTAAAAAGTCCAAGAAAAACATTCAAATAGGATAAGAATGGCTTCTGAGGCGAAGAAAAAAAAGGATTTGAGAGTTTAACTCTCTTTAAAGGCAAGCTCATAGGAAAAAGGATGATTTCTCCTCAGTTAACCAGAAAACTGGTAAAACTTATCAAAAGATAATTTAAGAATGCTCGCGCAGGATTTGACTAGGTTAAGACACACACAAAAGAATTCTTAAAGCTCACAGAACAATTTAGACCAAGACTGAAAAGCAACAGAAGAACTGAAAAACTCTGAAGAACTCTCTAGAACTCTCTAAGGCGGCTCCCTCTCTTGTTTTTAAAGGGTCGCGCTTCTGATATAAAAGTGTGACTGGCAGCAAGACGGACCAATTATCTTCCATACAGAGAAGCTTGAATGGGCTTTTTTCCAATGAGGGAACATTTCTTTGTTTGTGAACGGCTAATCAAATGCAAGGGCGTTATCCAACAGAGAGGCAGCCTGGTGATTGGTTATCACGAGAGGGAAGACGGACAGAGATTGATAGAACATTCCGTTCTTATGAAATTCATTCTATACTCAATATCAAATCTAACTAAATTAAGTGACTCAAGGCTAATATTCAGTGACCATGCCTTTATCCATCCAGCCATCCATCTTCTACTGCTTTTCTGGAGGTCCGGGTCGCGGAGGCAGCAGTTCAAGCAGAGAGTTCTGCTTGAACTGCTGCCTACCATGCATTTATACCATTACTAGTAATTTTAACATTCATTTGAATAACACTCATGAAAATAAAACATTCCTAAGACATGCAGTCATATTTAAATCAAGGATTAATGAATCATGGCAAACCATTATTGGCAATTATCTTCACAGTGTCCTTCGAATCCTGGGAAATGAGAGCTGGAAGAAGAGCTTAATGTTTAGTCAGAATTAACAGTCTTAGATTGCACAATGAAACATATTCTGTAGATGTCTACTAGGAGGTACTGTTAAACTGTAGATAATTTTTAGGTCTTTGAAATGTGAGCAGGGGCAGCCTAGAGGGTTCTGGAATATGTCTAAAAGAATGAGGGGACCATATATCTGCCAGCTTAAGAAGTTTATGACTTTTTAAGAGTATCAGTTCCTGGTACGAACAGATACTATCAGCATGAACTGTCCAGTTGGGATTTGACTCCAAGAGTTTATGGTCCACTTAAGCCTTTAAAAGCAAATCCTTATCAGGTTTCTCTACAAAAGTGAAATTGTTTACTCTGGGATCCTGAATGATGAAGACACACAGCAATTCTTGACCAGACCTTGAGTGAGAGTTGCTTTAAAATGAAGAAAAGTGAATTCTCTTTAAAATGAAGAAAAGTGATCTCCTGGATTGGCCTGAGGAGAAGCTAAATATATACACATACTGTATATACAGATGTTTTGTTCCACATTTTGTAGTTTGAATTCTTCCCCATTACAAAATCTTGGCTATTGCCCCCCGAAACATACGAATGGACCTGACGACAATAATACTGATAGTGTCCCCCTCAGTATTGTGAAAATGTTCTGTTTATCGCACCCACACACACACACACACACCCCTTGCTTTTTGCTTGCTTGCGGTTGTCCATCGAGTCCGATGATGACGTCCACTTCTATCGGTGAGTCCTTTGATGGCTGTGTAGTCCTATCCTGGACCCACATGTCCTGTTGCAGGTAGGGCATGTAAAAGTTGTAGTAGTGGCAGCAGGGGCTGCAGGTGCATTCCTCCTCAGTCTTCTCTCCTGTCTCCTGGCTGTTCTGTCCTCCTCCATCACACGGGTCCCCACAAGGCACTGCTGTTGCCAGGTGTTCCAGTCAGCAGCAGCCTCCTCCAGAGCCTCAGGTCTGATCCTGCACTTCTTTAAGGCCATCTTTAGCTGGTCCTTGTAGTGCTTCTTCTGCCCTCCAGCAGAGCGTCGACCATGGTGTAGCTGGCCATATAACACACTGCGAGGCAGCCGGTTTGGGGGCATCCTTACTACATGTCCCAGCCAGCGTAGCTGGTGCTGGGTGATCGTTGCCTCAATATATCCTACAGCTGGTCTTAAAAAGTATCTCAGAATGAGGCACATGGTCACGCCAGGTGATTCCCAGGATGCGCTGAAGGCAGCGTATATGGAACCGCTCTAGATCCCTAATGTGGCGGCTGTAAGTCACCCAGGATTCACAGCTGTAGAGGAGAGTAGTGACACAGACTGCCTGGTAAACAGAGATCTTCGTCTGGAGATGGAGGTTCTTGTTCTGGAAGACCCGACGCCGGAGTCTCCCAAAAGAAGCTGATGTCACTCTTGTTTTTATAAATGGTGACAATTGTGGCGTCTCTCCATTGTTGTGGGATGTTATCATCGGCCCAGACCTTGGTGATGTACTTGTGCAAGGTTTTTGTACACAAGTAGCCTCCTTGTTTCAACAGCTCGGCAGGGATGTTGTCATTACCAGGGGACTTGTTGTTTTTGAGAGAGCGGGTAGCTGATAGAACCTCCAGGAAGGTTGGGGGCTGATCCAGGTCTTGCATCGGAGGAAGTGTAGGCAAGTCGTCGAGAACAGTGGGGTCTGCATCTGAGTCCTGATTAAGCAGGGTACTAAAGTGTTCAGCCCATCTCAACAAGATGTTAGGCTGATCCTTTAGGATTCTCAGCCCATCTGCTGTTTTCAAGGGAGTGATGCAGCGATTTGTTGGGCCGTAAATCTTCTTGACAGCGTTATAAAAATTATGCATGTCATTTTCATCGGCAAAGGCCTGGATTTCATGTGCCTTTTTTGTCCACCACTCGTTCTGCATTGTCCGAGTAGCCCTTTGTACATCCCGCCGAGCTCTCTGCCACTGATGCCTGATGATAATGGATGAGGGGTTCCTTAAGGTTGCCTGATGTGCTCTGTGCTTGTCCTTCAACAAGTCGTGAATGGTGTCCGAGTTGACATCAAACCAGTCTTGGTGGTTCTTTCTCTTATAGCCAATCATTTGGGCTGCTGCCTCACAAAGAGCTGAGCTGATAAAGTCCCTCTTCTGGTCCATGGTCTTCTCAGGCAGACTCAGGAAATGCTCCACCCCCCTAGTTTCTTAACCAGGGAGCGCCGAAAGTCATTTCTTACATCCAGATTTGCCAGACGGGAGCAATCAAGCTTCCTCCTTTTGGGCCCTTGTAGTCGCAAGGGGGGCGCACTTGCATGTGGACCTTGGCCACGATCAGCCGGTTATCTGTCCAGCATTCTGCACCTCTCATGGCACGGGTGATGTGGACATCTCTGATGTCACTGCGCCTCACAATGATGTAATCAATCAGGTGCCAGTGTTTAGAGCGAGGGTGCATCCATGATGTTTTGTATTTGGCCTTTTGCTGGAAGATGGTGTTGGTTATGCTCAGGTTATGCTCAGAGCAGAGAGTGAGCAATCTCACTCCATTTGCATTAGCCTGGCCAACTCCGTGTCTGCCAAGCACTCCACTCCATATCTGATTGTTCTGACCCACTCTGGCGTTAAACTCTCCAAGTAAGAAGATCTTGTCATTCTTGGGGATCCGGCGAAGAGTTTCATCCAGTAACTGGTAGAAGGAATCCTTGGCTTCACTCTCCGATGGCAAGGTCGGTGCATAGGCACTAAGAAGTGTAGCAAAGCGATTTTTAACCAGGGGGATACGGAGTGTCATCAGTCTCTCACTAATGCCAACAGGTGTTTCACTGAGTCTTGGTAGAAGGGTGTTTTTGATGGCCACTCCTACACCATGCAGATGTTGGTCTCCTGAGGGGTAACCCCTCCAGAAGAATGTGTAGCCCATCCCTTCCTCTGTTAAAGAGCCCTCATCTAGGAGCATGGTCTCGCTCAGTGCAGCAATATCAATGTTGTAGCGACTCAGTTCAGCAGCAACCAGAGCTGTTCTCCTATGGGGTCTATCAGAACCTCAATCCAGGAGTGTCCCTACATTCCATGTTGCCAGTTTTAGGTTGCATGTTCTCTTTTTATTGTTTCGACCGCAAAGGTGGAATGACCCAACAGGCGCGGTAACCTGTTCAGGCGAAAGATGGGTGAGCAATTTTTAGGCCACTTTTTCTAGGCCCCTCCCCAGTTGGGGTGAGCAGTGCTGTCCTAAATAGGGCTGTTCAATCACACAGGGGTCTGCCGAAAACAGCTGCCACCCCAGCTGTTAGCGACCATAATAGCCCTGTGCTGCTGATGTGCAGGGTTATAGCTAGGAGCTCCCAGTAACATTCATACCTGCTCCCGTCGCCACACACCCTGTCGCCGCCAGACTTCAACCAGATGTCCAGGAAGGTAAGGCCCACTATGGTCAGAGGTGGACACCTGCGCATTGAATTATTTAGAGTGCCGTAGGGGGTGCGCTCTTCCCAATAGCACTGTCTTCACGATGATGAGGTAAATCCGGTGACGTGGGTAAGCCCATGATGACCAGTCCCTAAACATGGCTGCAGGAGGCTGCCGGGTCCTTGGTCTTTTAAGTCCCGCCTTTTGCGCACCACCAGCACATTGCTTTTCTGTCAGGGGTTGCTCCCTTAGCCTTCACCTTAACAGATTACCCACAAGGCAGTGGGGCTATTTACCCATAGTTGGGGCAGGGGTTGACGGGCGTCAGGGCGTGTCTACACAGGGTGGGCCTATACGCCGCGTCTCTGGGGCCCCCTGCAGCTCCGAGATCCCCTCCAGTTTAGCCTGGAACCGCAGGGTACCCAGTTACCATGTGTGGCCACGAGGAGGCACTGCAGGGGTCTTGGTGGTGGAGAGGCTATGTACCAGCAGGAGGAGACTTACGCACTCGGCTCCTCTTTTCACCCCCGATGGGGGCAAGCTGGTGGCGGCAGCTGTAAGCAGAGCAGCAAGCAGAAAGCAACATGCAACATATGCCATGCAACATGCACTATCTACAAACAACTCCATGTTACTATACTACTGCACTAGGCACTTCACACGCACCCTGTGTAAATGGGATACTCACACACACACACACACACACACACACACACACACCAGTGAAATGAAATACTGTATCTGCCCATGATGTGTGCTATTGGTCTCAGGAACTGTCAGCGGTAGTTCCTACTGAGTGAACCAAGGAACATTTTGTGCACCAAAATTCCTTACCAGGATCCTTTTCAATTTTTCTCATAAGTTGTGAACAAGTAAAATAAGTTGCAACAAAATATTTGCAGATTCAAAACAAAAAACTTTAAATTTACAAAAATTTTTTGCAAATTTACTGTTAAAAAATATAAATTTATGATAAAAAAATGTTGCATATGCATGCCAAAATTTGCTAATTTAGGACAAAAATTTTTGCAGATTTATGACCATAAAAAAAGTTGTACATTAACAAGAAACAAGTTAAAAATGAATGGAAGGAAACATGATGTTGTCTTCCGTGCTGTTGAAGGCACTGGCATTTGTTGTATCTGTGTGATTACAATTCTGAGCAGAAGTCTTAGGTAACAACTCATTTTTAATATTTTCTCAGAAAATAGGAAATTAATGGGTCCACTGATTTATTGAAACATGCAAACATGAATGTACAAATACAATACTGTAGAAGGCAGAAACGGAGTTTGTACAATTCATACAGTCTTGAAAGTCAATATTTTGTCTGGACTCTCGTTATTTCCTTAAGCCGTCTTCAGGAATGCTTTTCCTGAAGCTCTTCTTTGGTTGTTGGCTGACTTTTGTTTTCTTCTTTGTCAAGATGATCCCACTATTTAAATTTGAATTCATCACTCCATCAGACCTGTTGGCTCTGATTTTCAGTCCACTTCTCTTCTAATCTGGCATATCTCAGCCTTTTCTTGCTGTTTCCCTTCCTAACAACTTCTTGACAGTCAGCCGTCCATTGAGATCATTCTGATGAGGCTTCGGTCAATGGTAGATGGATCTACTGAAGGGTCAAATGCACCTCTCAGGTCCCATGCAAGGTCTTTGCTGGATTTTTTTTTTTTCCAATTTCTAAAAGATACATTTCAGATACTGTTCTGCTGTAAATACTTCCTAAGGTGCAACAGTTCTTCTTTTGTCCTCTACTTGTTCGGTTTCCTCACAAAAGTTGAGGAGACTGGACAGTGTTCAGGTACAAGGCCTAGAAAGACTTTGAAAGACCTTCTGAAAGCCTGGAGAAATATTGCTCAAGACCACTTTAGAAATTACAAAAAAAGTCTGGGTGCTTGGAAATAAAATATAAAGAAATGAGGGTCTGCCTAAGACTTTAGCACAGAACTGGACGACAACAAACAGCTCTTCGTCACAGTGAGAATGTGACCACAAAGGTTTTCAAAAGACAGAGTTCCTGAAAGGGTTCCTCTGTTGATAGTTATATTAAAACATTTTTAAGCACATACATTGCTGTGAAAAAGTAATTGTCCCTTCATGATTTCTTATATCTTTGTGTATTTGTCACTAATTAGTAATTACTGCCACAGTAATTATATTGAAAAGTAGATAACTGCTCTCCGTCAGTAAGTATTGGGATCTACAAAGAAAACGGAGGTGGGAGATATTGCACTCGCCTCAGAGTGCTCTTGTTAAATGATGATTTCATTTATTAAGGGCTAAAAACCCTATCTAAACCTACCTGCCCCTATGTGAAAAAGCAACCCCCCGTTATATCATGAATTAATGGTGATTAAGCACATTTTTTGGAAAGCTGAGTTCAGTTTCACTAGCCACACCCAGGCCTGATTACTGCCAGACCTGCTGAATCAAGAAATCACTTCATAGAATCTGTCTGACAGTGAAGTAGGCTAAAAGATCTTAAAAAGCAACGCATCATGACACAATCTAAAAAAAAAAACAAAAACAAGAACAGATGAGAAATAAAAACCCAGAAGAACATCTAAAGAACTCACCTCACTTGCCTCAGTTTGGACACTGGTCCAAGATTCAATAGTAAGAAAGAGCCTGGGTAAAAATGACATCCATGGGAGAGTTGTAAGGCAAAAACCACTGCTGACCAAAAAGAACACAAAGGCTCATTTCACATTTGCCAAAAAGATTTTGATGATCCCCAACATTTTTGGGAAAATGTTTTGTGGACTGACGAGACAAAAGTTGAAGTTTTTGGAAGGCGTGCTTCCCATTACATCTGGCGTCAAACTAAAACAGCATTTCATGAAATGAATATCATATCAACAAACATGGTGGTGATAGTGTGATGGTCTGGGAATGCTTTACTGCTTCAGGACCTAATTCATGGAGCCATGACTTCTGATCTCTACCAGAAAATCCTGATGTTGAATGTCCGGCCATCAGTTCGTAAGAAAACAGTAAGAAACAGTTTGTCTTCGTTTGTTCCTCTCCCTTTTCTTTCTGTCATGTATCTAAACTCAGATTTTCTCTGCGTTCAGATCCTCACTTTATTTCCTAGTTTGTCTGTTGTTAGTGTTGTATATTCGTTTGGGGTGTGACAGAGTCTTCCCCTTTCTCACCAGACCTTCCCTTCTTCTGCCCTCTTCCTTCACAGTCTGTGTGTGGTTATCAGTTGCAGGCGATTATCTCCCTTTCTGCCTCTTGCCTTTTCCCTCTCTCTGTCTGCCCTCAGCTCCCCAGCCTCTGTGTCTCTCTTCCAGCAGCTGAGGGCAGTTAATAATCTGTGCTCCCCAGCTCAACTCGCGCACCTGCATCCCATCACAGTCATGTATTTAAACCCTGTCTGTTCACCTCAGTTTTGTGGCTGCTTCATTAATGTTCAGGCTAGACCGTTTGCTATGGTCAGGCTCCCCCTCCTGTCTTCCAGTGATTCTGCCCATGTAAGTGTCCCTCGTTTTTCTGTTTGCTCACCTGTACAATTTATTTTGGACTGTCATGTCTGTTCACCAAAAAATTTCCTCATTGTGGTTAAAGTGCGAGGTGTTTCCTGCCCCAGAGGGATGTGCAGGACAGTTGGCAGCCACCAGTGAAACTCAGCTTCTACAGTGGGGCATTTTTTTCATTTTTGTGTGTTTTCTCCACTCACCTTTTCTGGTGCACGATGCCTCCAATGCGCCGTTCCCACACCGGCAGAGGCAGACGGGCGGCGGAGCATCCAACTGTGGAGGAGAAATGGGCAGCGAGCTTCATCAGGGACTTTATGGATGAAGCCCTCGAAGCCTACGGTCCCGGAGACAAGTGGAATTGCCTGAATGGGGCTTTGGGAATTCTGGAGGTGCATCCTGGACTCTGGAATTATCCCCAATACGCGGAGCTGATATCCTTTGTCTGCGCGCTCAAGCAGGCATTTCCTGATCTGAGGAGAGGGGCGTTCCTCGCAGAGCCACAGCAGAGACGTTCTTCTCAGCCTTTGGCCATTTCAACAGTGGCAGCAGCGTCGAGTCATGGACCGCCGAAAGAATAATCCAGTCTCTTTGGCAGCCACTTCCCATGCACCGACCCCGACTATTCCCGCAGCAGACTCTCATTCCTCCATTTCCTCATCAGCAGTTCCACCTGCCCAACCTCCTTCCGTCTTCACTGTGAGGCGTCCTCCCTCAGTGCTTCCTCCCACTGCCAAGGGGTGCTTGATTTCTTCACCGGCAACTCCCATTCCCGTGGCCGCAGGGGTGGCTCTCCTACAGTCTTCAGGGGGGCCCATAACCGCCTTTGACACAGAGAGGGACGATGCAGTTTCATCTGCAGCAGGCACCATTGCTTACCAGGAGAACAGGCAAGTGCAATTTGTTTTTTCCTTAATTCATGAATTGCCTTGCTTGATCCCTGGTAGAGAGACTCAGGGTATGCAGTCTCCTGAGTTCTCTCCACCTGCTGCAGCCGTTAAATCTTCACCTGCCCTCTCCTCGTCTCCTCCTCCCTTCCCTGATAGTACAGTATGTCGGCCACAGAGCAGAACTGTAGGATAATGGAGGAGCCCGAGGCCCTGGAGGATCCACTTCCAGGGTGAGCGGAGAGTCAGTCCTCAGCCGCCACGCCGGAGGAGTCACCAGCATGAGAAACATTGCCTGAGGATCTCAAGACTGCAGCAGCCATCACGCCTGCTGTGGAGGCCGCCATAGCAGTGTCAGCGCCTGAGCTGAGCCTCCAAGGGACCGAGCCCAAAAATACATTGCCCAGATCGTCAGAGTCCTGGACAGTGGTGGAGCTCGAGCTCAGGCAAGTGCTCCCTTTTGTTTTTCTTCTCTCTGCACTAGAGTATTCTTGCCTGGCTCTTGGTGAGGACAGCCAGGTGCAGCTGCCCGCTGCACCTGAGCTCGCCTCGCCGGGCTCCGCTGCTGCTGGTGACCCTGACCTCTCCTCTGTTTGCTCTATGTCTGAGTCCTCTCCCAGGGTCACCGGAGAGAACCTCACACCACCGGACAAGTCCGAGGATCCAGGCTCGCCACTGGAGGTCACCGTGGGTGCTACTCGTCCTCTGCCTGAGGGTGTAGTATGGGTTCCTTCACGGTCCGAGTCTCCAAGGGTGCTGCGCCCCAGCCCAGGGTCCACCATGGGTGCAGTGTTGGCCCAGTCCGGGTCCACCGAGGGTGCAGCATTGGCCCAGTCCTGGTCCACCGAGGGTGCAGCATTGGCCCAGCCCGGGCCCACAGCGGGTGCTACAGAGCTCCAGTCCAGGCACACCGTGAGTGCTGCGATGCTCCAGCCCAGAGCCGCCACGGGTGCTGTGATGTCCCAGACCAGGGCCACCAAAGGTGCAGCTGAGTTCCAGTCCGGAGCCTCCGTGGGTGCAGCTATGTCCCAATCCATGACCTCCGCGGGTGCAGCTGAGCTCCAGCTGGGAGCCACTGTGGGTGTAGCCATGGTCCAGTTGGGGTCTGCCGCGGGTGCAGCCAAGTCCCAAGCCAGGACCACCAAGGGTGCAGCCGAGTCCCAAGTCAGGACCACCGACGGTGCAGTCGAGTCCAAAGTCGGGACCACCAAGGGTGCAGCCGGCCAACTTGAGGATGCTGAGGCCTTCGCTTTGTTTCCAGAGGCCTTTGGGATGCCTCTTCCTCCTCCGCCGGGTGTCGTCGGGGTCCTCTGTCCTCCGCCACCAGTTGCCGTGAGGGTTCCTCTCCTCCAGCCTGGCTTCCTACCTTTGAACCTCCCAGTTGGAAGGCCGCCTCCTCGTTCACCTCTCCGGTCCTGGTGGCTTAACAGCACTGGCCGGCCGCCTGAAGGACTGGGTCTCTGGGTTGGGTGGCCCATTTTCTCTGGCAGGCCGCCTGATTCTATTCAGCAGGCCATCTGCTTAGCATAGGACTTTGGTCGGCCACCCGAGCCCTGGAGCCCTGGGACTGTGGGGGCTTAGGGGTTGCCGGGGTGCAGGTGTGAGAGTTTGAGCAGGTTTGTTTTTCCCTCCTAGCCATCTCTCACCCACCTCCCACCTGGTGTGGTTTCTGCTGTACTCCTTCTTTTTTATTGGGGGGGGGAGTCCTTTTTGATGTTACCTGGGGGGTGTCTGGAATCCAGCTCTTGGGGGGGGGGGTGCTCTGTCATGTATCTAAACTCAGATTTTCTCTGAGTTCAGATCCTCACTTTATTTCTTAGTTTGTTTGTTGTTAGTGTTGTATATTCGTTGGGGTGTGACAGAGTCTTCCCCTTTCTCACCAGACCTTCTCTTCTTCTGCCCTTTTCCCTCGCAGTCTGTGTGTGGTTATCAGATGCGGGTAATTATCTCCCTTTCTGCCTCTCACCTTTTCCCTCTCTGTCTCTGCCCTCAGCTTCCCAACCTCTGTGTCTCTCTTCTAGCAGCTGAGGGCAGTTAATAATCTGTGCTCTCCAGCTCAACTCGCGCACCTGCGTCCCATCACGGTCATGTATTTAAACCCTGTCCGTTCACCTCAGTTTTGTGGCTGCGTCATTAATGTTCAGGCTAGACCATTTGCTATGGTCAGTGTCCCCCTCCTGTCTTCCAGTGATTCTACCCATGTAAGTGTTCCTTATTTTTCTGTTTGCTCACCTGCACAGTTTATTTTGGACTGTCATGTCTGTTCACCAATAAATTGCCTCACTGTGGTTAAAGCACATGAATTGTTTCCTGCCCCGGAGGGGCGTGCATAACACTTTCCCTCTCCCCACCCCTCCTTTCCTCATTCCTCATTCCCCCACCCCCTGTCGGGTCCTTCATGGGTAAAACAATTTAAATTAAGCATTAAAAGTATTGCAAGTTATTACAAGATATATAAATAATATACAGTACATAGATATTGTAGTGTTAACCTTTTTGGTTCCAATCCATAAAATCATTCTTTGCTGAAGAAAATTGTTTCAACTCAAAAGTCTGGTCATGAACTGCTTCTATCACCCAAGGACCAGAGCTGTAACACTATCCATTGGCCATAAAGTGGAAGTTAGTCCCTTCTCCAGGACTTAGTCATTCTCCCTTTTCTGCTCTTTGGCAAAGGAATGCCTCAAATGACAGATTTATGGTTGATATAATCCAAACTTGGGAGTCAAGATTCTTAATTAAACAACCAGACAGTTTCACAGTGCCATCTGGTGGATGATTCAGGAATTTTTAATTTTTCTCTCCCTGCAGTGAAATTTTGGAATTTTGAACAATCGGTTAATTCATATTCTTTCTCTCAAGACAGTATCCACTACTGAAGACATGGCTGAACTCTTGGGATGGACAATTGTAGTGAAATGTTTTTATTGATATGATTTGATATGTGTTGCTTTATTTTCAGAAAGAAATTAACTTTTGCATCCCTACAACAAATTAATCGCATGTACAATGTAGACATTGTGTGCTCCTTTTATCAAGTACAATATCTTGGTCACTAAAGTTTAAAGAATTTATGCTTTCATAGGCAGCATACATACTTTAGGAGGATTTCACTCTTCATATCAAATTTCTCTCTCTCCTCTGTGGGAGACCCCCACCTCAGAAATGTGAACTGACCAATAGGCTCCCAAACCTATCTTCATTGTCTTTTTAGTCAGTTTATGACTTCTGCCAAACAAATAAGCTCAAATGTAATTGGTTCAGCCCAGTTGTCATGAAGATTAGTACCGTCCTGCCACACCCAAGAAAAACTTGCTTTTTAAATTAAATTAAATTAAAATTAAATTAATTTTAAATTAAATCACCCTTATTGTCATTCAACCGTACAACCAATCATGTACAGTAGAACGAGATTGTGCTTTACCTATCTACAGTGTCAATCACACACACCCCAGTGCAGAATCAGAGGGCCGCTGCCATGCAAGGCGCCGCCACAGATTTCCCTCCTCCGTTCCATTATTGCTGAGCACCAAGCTGGACGGCAGGAAGTTCCACTTTTATATGGTCTTCGGCATGACCCAGCCGGGATTTGAACCCCTGCCTCCCGAGTGTGGGGTGGATGCTCTACCAACTGATCCACCACTCCGGTGTTTCCTTAGTTCAGTTTTTGGGCAGTGGTCAAGCTATTAGGACCATTTTCTGCTCCCATGCTCTGTGAAAATTCTTTTTCATTTCTTTAAAGTTCACTTTTTCCTTATTTTAATCCTTTTCTTTAAATTACCGAGCAAGAAGATTTTGATTTTTTTCTAAGCTTAAACCAACTCATTCCAGCCACAATACAGGTACATCTCAAAAAATTAGAGTATCATGAAAAAGTTCAATATTTTTTGTCACTCATTTCAGAAAGTGAAACTCATATTATATACTGTAGATTCATTACACAGAGAGTGAAATATTTCAAGTGTTTATTTATTTTAATTTTGATGATTATGGCTTACAGCCCATGAAAACCCCAAATTCAGCTTCTCAAAAAATTAGAATATTACATAAAATTAATTTTTTTAAAACTAGTTTTTTAATAGAAATGTTGATCGACTGTAAAGTATGTCCATGTACCACTCAATACTTGGTCGGAGCTCCTTTTGGATTAATTACTGTATCAATGTGGCGTGGCATGGAGGTGATCAGCCTGTGGTTCTACTGAGGTGTTATGAAGGTCCAGGTTGCTTTGATAGTGACTTTCAGCTCATCTGCATTGTTGGGTCTGGTGTCTCTCATCTTCCTCTTGACAATCCTCCATAGATTCTCTATGGGGTTTAGGTCAGGAGAGTTTGCTGGCCAATCAAACACAGTGATGCCATGGTCATTAAACCAGGTTTTGATACTTTTGTCTGTGTGGGCAAGTGCCAAGGACTGTTGGAAAATGAAATCAGGTTCACCCTAAAGCTCATCAGCAGAGAGAAGCATGAAATGCCCTAAAATTTCCTGGTAGATGACTGCGCTGACTTTGATCTCGTTAAAACACAGTGGACAAACACCAGCAGATGACCTTTGTTCAGATAAAAGTAAATTTTGCATTTCATTTGTAAATCAAAGTCCCAGAGTCTGGAGAAAGAGCGGAGAGGCACAGAATCTAAGTTGCTTGAGGTTTAGTGTGAAGTTTCAACAGTCAGTGATGATTTGAGGAACCATGTCATCTGCTGGTGTTGGTCCACTGTGTTTTATCAAGATCAAAGTCAGCGCAGTCGTCTACCAGGAAATTTTAGAGCACTTCATGCTTCCCTCTGCTGACAAGCTTTATGGAGAAGCTGATTTCATGTTCCAGCAGGACTTGGCACCCCCCCCCCCCCCCGCCCACTGCCAAAAGTATCAGAACCTGGTTTAATGACCATGGCAAATGACCATGTTTGATTGGCCAGCAAACTCTCCTGACCTAAACCCCATAGAGAATCTATGGAGGATTGTCAAGAGAAGATGAGAGACACCAGACCCAACAATGCAGACGAGCTGAAGGTCACTATCAAAGCAACCTGGACCTTCATAACACCTCAGCAGTGCCACAGGCTGATCACCTCCATGCCACACCACATTGATACAGTAATTAATCCAAAAGAAGCCCCGACCAAGTATTAAGTGGTACATGGACATACTTTTCAGTCAGCCAACATTTCTATTAAAAAAACTATTTTTTAAAATTAATGTTATGGTGTGGGGGACCCATGCTGAGACCCATGCTGTAGAGTTCAGTGGTTTTCCTCTCAGACTGAGAGAGCATGGAGATCAAAGGGCTGGGGGGTAAGGGGAATTGTCTTGGGGGAGTGAATGGTGAATGCAGGACCTCAGGTAGCAGGGAGGTGTGAGTTTTGGGACATAAAAGAGAGAGTCCCTGCTATACATGTTTAATGTTCTGATTCTGGAAGATGTGAGAGTGAAATAAAGTTCGTCTGCTCAGAAAGTTCTGTCTGGTTATTTCATCTCCACACTGGTGACCCTTGACGCAGAATGGAACACAAGGCGAACACCCCGGAGACAACCCGGATGGGAAACCCCAGCAATGCGTTTTGGTCAAACTACTGGACTTTTGGCTGCACGACCCGAAGTCTTGGTTCCTCCACACCGAGGCCCAGTTCGCGCTCCGGGGAATAATGGCAAAGTGACACCAGGTATTACTATGTGGTTGCAGCGCTGGACATTTGCACGACTCAGCAAGTAGCGAACCTGCTCCAACAGCCCCCAGCCCACGACAAATACGGGGCTCTCAAAGCTCCGCTGACCCGGTGCAACACGCTCTCGGACTACGGGAGAGCGGAGAGACTCCTGACGCGCTCTGAGTTGGGAGATGGGTCGGCGGTCGAACAGATGGAGAAGATGTTGGCATTGATGGGCACGGACGACGGGCATTTTCTATTTGCCCACCTTTTCCTCCGGAACCTCCCAACAGCGGCCAGAGCGGTCCTTGCCAACTTGCCGTTGCTGGCCGCGCGTGACTACCGTGCACTAGCCCAGGAGGCAAATTGGATCATCCTCACCACCAGAGCCCTCACAGTGAACGTAGTGGCGTCGGAACCCAGCGAGACAGCCAGCGGAAGCAAGGAGCCAGCGATGGTAGTGGCAGCGGGGGCCAGGAAGCACCAGAGAGACACGCTCTTCTCCTACCACCGCCATTTTGGAGAGGACGCACGCCGACGCGTGTGCCACCATGCCAATTCAAGCGTTCGGGAAACGCCAGGACAGGCAGTCGATAGCAGCTGTGACCGCCGGTGAAGAAAGCAAGCTGCTCTACGTGACAGACTCACGCTCAGGGAGACGATTCCTCATGGACTCCAGCTCCCAAAAGAGCCTCATACTGCCATCCTACGCCGACCGGCTAGCGGGAACTAGCGGCCCCGAGCTGACGGCCACAAACAGCTCAGACATTAAGACTTTTGGTGAGAGGACACTGACTGTATCCCTGCACGGCCGTACGTACCAGTGGACATTCGTCATAGTGGCATGCAGTTTCCCAATCTTAGGCGCTGATTTTTTGTGTGCACATGGACTACTAGTCGATGTTGCTAACAGACGCCTGATTAATGGTAAATGGTAAATGGCATTCACTTATATAGCGCTTTTATTCTTATTTCTTGATGACCAAAGCGCTTTACAGATCCTGCTATCCACCCATTCACACACACACACATTCACACACTGAAGGCGGCATGCTACCTAACAGGCGCTTCCAGACCCACCAGGAGCAATTGGGGTGAAGTGTCTTGCCCAGGGACACAACGGCAGGATACCCGGGGAGAGCAGGATTCGAACCGCCAACCATGTGGTTATTGGAAAACCTGCTCTACTTCCTGAGCCACTGCCTCCCCATGCAATGTCTTTTGATTCTCTCCCCTGTACAACTCGAGGAGCCGGGCCAACAACGCTAGCCAGCGTCACAGCTCCAGGTGGTAAGTTCCACACAGTGCTCGCCCAGTTCCCAGCACTCACGGTCCCGATGTTTTCGGCGGCCATCACTAAACACAGGGTGGAGCACTTTATCACCACCACGGGGCCTCCTGTTTTCGCACCACCTCGGTGCCTGGACACAGCTAAACTGGCCATAGCGCGCAAGGAGTTTGCCAACTTGGAAAGGCTGAGCATCATCAGACGATCAAACAGCCCATGGGCATCCCCACTACATATGGTCCCTAAGGCCGAGGGATCGTGGCGACCTTGCGGAGATTTCCGCAGATTAAACAACGCCACAGCACATGACTGCTACCCGATCCCCCATATTCAGGATTTTTCCGTTCACCTTGCCGGGGCACGTATTTTTTCTAAGATAGACATGGTCCGTGGTTACCACCAGGTCCCTGTGTGCGTGGGAGACATATCTAAAATGGCAGTAATAACCCCGTTTGGTCTGTTTGAGTTTTTACGCTTGCCTTTCAGGTTAAACGGTGCGGCACAGACATTCCAATGCATGATGGATGCGTTGTTGTGCGATCTGCCGTTTGTGTTCGTCTACCTGGATGACATCCTGGTGGCCAGCGCGTCCGAGGACAAACACGTAGCCCATCTCAGGACGGTTTTCCGGAGGTTGGAGGAGCACAGGTTAATAATCAACCTGGCGAAATGCCAGTTCGGTGTGACGGGGATTGATTTTTTGGGACACCGCATCTCACCGGAGGGAGCGATACCCTTGCTGGAGAAGGTGCACACAGTGGCGAATTTTCCCAAGCCTCAGATGGTCAGGGCGCTGCAGGAGTTTTTGGGGATGGTGAACTTCTACAATCGTTTCCTCCCCCGCGCAGCCCAGCTCATGCAGCCGTTGTACGCCGCGCTTAAGAAACGGAAGTCGGCGGACAGAGTTGACTGGACTCCTGAGTGGGAGCAAGCGTTTTCTGAGGTTAAAACAGCTCTGGCGAACGCTGCACTGCTGGCGCACCCAGACCCAGCAGCTCAGATTGAGCTCACTACAGACGCATCAGACGTGGCCATAGGGGCTGTCGTGGAGCAATGTGTCGCCGGTTCTTGGCAGCTGCTCGCCTTTTTTAGCAGGTCTTTGCACAACAATGAGCGTAAATACAGCGCGTTCGACAGGAAGTTGCTGGCTCTCCACCTGGCCATACGCCACTTCCAGTTCTGGCTGGAAGGGTGCAACTTCACTGCGTTCGTGAACCACAAGCTGCTAACGTATGCGATGGCCAAGGTTTTGGAACCATGGTCGGGCCGGCAGCAGAGACAGCTGGCTGCGATCTCGGAGTTTACGACCAACATTCGTCATGTTGCCGGTAAACTCAACGTGGTGGCTGACTGTCTGTCACGCGCCTTAGTGGCCCCAGTCTACGTGGGGATAGATTACACGGCCATGGCCGCAGAGCAGATCGGCAATGCGGACATTTGCGCACTCCAGTCTGAACCAACAGGGTTAAGGCTGGAGAGCAGAGTTATGCAAGACGGGAGCCCCCCCAATCTGTGACGTCTCCACGGGCTGCCCGCGCCCAGTGGTACCATGCTCTTGGCGACGCCGCGTTTTTGAGTCGGTTCACTCCCTGGCACACCCAGGCGTACGTGCATCAGTCAAAATGGTGGCAGCAAAGTTTGTCTGGCTGAGCCTGCGCAAACAGGTGAAAGAGTGGGCTGCAGCCTGTGTAGCGTGCCAACAAGCCAAAGTGCACAGGCACACAAAGGCCCCCCTTGAGCCGTTCCATATCCCGGCTAAGAGGTTCGACCACGTTCACGTGGACCTCGTTGGCCCCTTCCCGCCATCGCAGGGGTTCATGCGCCTCCTGACAGTGGTGGACCACACCACGCGATGGCCCGAAGTAGTCCCACTAGCTTCCACCGCGTCCGCAGACGTGGCATGCACCTTTTTAACAACATGGGTGGCACATTTTGGCACCCCTTCAGACATCACATCTGATCGTGGCCCGCAGTTTGTTTCCGACCTCTGGTCCATGATGGCCCGGAGCCTGGGTGTCTCGATTCATCGCATGACCGCATACAACCCACAGGCCAATGGGTTATGCGAGCGTTTCCATAGGTCACTGAAAGCAGCGCTCAGGACTTTGCTTAGGGATGTAAATTGGGTGGACCGTTTGCCATGGGTTCTATTAGGGTTGCATTCCGCACCGAAGGAGGATTTAACGGCTTCCCCAACAGAGCTGGTTTTTACGTAGCCCTTGCGGCTCCCCGGGGAGATTTTACCAGATAACCCCGCGCCGAACACCCATCCATCCCCGCGTTCGCAGCATAGCAGAGACACACGGACGCTCCCTGGCCTGGCCCACCACTGTTTTCCCCGCGCGTTTGTGCCAAAAACCTTGAAGGACGCGGCGTTCGTGTTTGTCAGGCACGATGCCCACCGGACCCCATTGCGCCCACCCTACGATGGCCCATTCAGAGTGCTGGAAACCGGGGACAAACATTTTGTGTTAAACCTGGGGGTCGCTGGGAGAGAATCTGTATAGACAGGCTTAAGCCCGCCTTTGTTGTGGCAGACGAGCAGCTGCAGTTGGCTCGAGCTCCTCGGCGAGGAAGACCCCCACTGAGAGCTCCCCAGACAGACACACCCCCAGGAACCCCCCACCGGCACAGTAGCGTCGCGGAGCCGAAGACCCCCCTTTACAGCAGCTATGGGCGGAGACTGAAGCCGCGAGGACGGGAGAGTTAACACCCAGTCTGAGACTCTGGGGGGGCGGTGTGGGGGACCCATGCTGTAGAGTTCAGTAGTTTTCCTCTCAGACTGAGAGAGCATGGAGATCAAAGGGCTGGGGGGTAAGGGGAATTGTCTTGGGCCAGTGAATGGTGAATGCAGGACCTCAGGTAGCAGGGAGGTGTGAGTTTTGGGATATAAAAGAGAGAGTCTCTGCTACACATGTTTAATGTTCTGATTCTGGAAGATGTGACAGTAAAATAAAGTTTGTCTGCTCGGAAAGTTCGGTCTGGTTATTTCATCTCCACAATGGAATATTTTAATTTTTTGGGAAACTGAATTTGGGGTTTTCATGGGCGGTAAGCCATAATCATCAAAATTAAAATAAACATTTGAAATATTTCACTCTCTGTGTAATGAATCAATGTAATATATGGGTTTCACTTTCTGAAATGAGTGACAAAAAATATTGAACTTTTTCATGATATTCTAATTTTTTGAGATGTACCTGTACATCAGAAGAAACAGATCTGTGGCGTGTTTTTGTCCCAATTTGACTCTCTGATGGGACTTTGTACAATAAACAAATTCCTTCTTCAGTGCGTAAGAGAAGACCGCAGCCAGCCTGCTGAAGAACCAGCCCCTTTGTGATCTCGGGAGTAGGCCATAACCGTGGTAAAGAGCCTGTCTGCCAGTCTTCCAACAGAACCCACGCTGGTCCAGTTGAAACAGAATCCAGTGGACTGCCTGCTACCCACTGGGATGCAATGATTCTGCTTGGCTGACGGTCTGTTGTTTAATTTAACTTAAAGCGAGGTAGTTGGATCCGGGGAAAAAAAAAAAAAATTGCGTGCATGGAAAGAAAATCGTATAGACACATATAGCGCGATTGTCTGTGAGTGTGAATGACCTGTTCCACGAGCAAATGTACGTTTTTTGGTCCGTGGCTGTTTACATTGGCCAGGATACTTCGTGTGCCGATGGGCCGTAAGGATCCCGTATTTTACATCCGGAAAAAAAAATAGTGAAACGGGAACAGCAGGAAGAGCCATAGTATTGTCGTCTAATCGTTTTATAACACATTTCACAACTAATAATAGTAACATTTCCACAAAAAATGTGCTATATTAAGATAAGATAAGATAAGCCTTTATTAGTCCCACAACGGGGAAATTCCAGGATTGCAACAGCACAGGGATAGCAACACTCAGAGCAACAATAAGAAAGCAAGAAAAAAAAGCAAGAGCAGCTAATATACATATGTACATATTACTATATATATATATATACAGTATATATATATATATATATATATATATATATATATATATATATATATATATATATACACATACACAGACACACAGTGCAGAGCATTGTAGCTGGATGGAATAAATATATGAGTATATAAACACACAGTGCGGAGCATTGTAGCTAGATGGAATAAATATGTAAATATATAAACACCCACAGTATGGAGCATTGCAGCTAGGTGGAATAAATATGTAAATATATAAACACACACGGTGCGGAGCAATGTAGCTAGATGGAAAAATATGTAGATATATAAATACACAGTGCGGGGCATTGTAGCTAGATGGAATAGATATATAAATATAAACACACCCAGCGTGGAGCATTGTAGCTAGATGGAATAAATATGTAAATATATAAACACACACAGTGCAGAGCATTGTTGCTAGATGGGATGAAACAGCATAACCGTCTACTTAGTTATCCTACATGGTATGATTATGTCCCCATACATATTCTCACCCTCCATAGCAACCGGTATTTTCCTAGTTGTATGCCGGAGGGAACCATTGTGTAAGTCTATTGTATCTTTTGCATTCAAAAAACTATTAGGTTGTTACGTCTTTTTTGCTATCTCTGCGAGCAGCCCTGCTTAGGTTGTACAGTCTGACAGCCGTTGGTAGGAAGGACCTACGAAACCTCTTGGTTGTGCACCCGGGATGATGTAGTCTGCTGCTAAATGAGCTCCTCAGTGCATTCAGTATGTCCTGCATAGGGTGGAACTCGGACTCCAGCAGAGATGACAGTTTAGCCACCGTCCTTCTCTCTCCAATCTCCTCCACCGGATCAAGGCGCTGCCCCAGGACAGAGCTAGCTTTCTTGATCAGTTTGTTCAGTCTCTTCCTATCGGCTGCAGTAATGCCACTGCCCCAGCAGACCACTCCAAAAGTGATGGCTGATGCCACCACCGTGTCATAGAATGTCTTCAGCAGCGCCCCTTGTACACCAAAAGACCTGAGTCTCCTCAGTAGGAACAGCCTGTGCTGTCCCTTCTTGTAGAGTGCGTCAGTATTGTGTGATCAGTCTAGTTTATTGTTCAGATGAACACCCAGGTACTTGTAGGATGTCACCATCTCAATGTCTGTTCCCTGTATATTTACTGGTGCTGTGAGGGGTTGTCCATGCCTGCGGCAGTCCACCACCAGCTCCTTAGTTTTCCTCGCGTTGATCTGGAGGCAGTTCCGATGGCACCAGTCCACGAAGTCCTGGATAAGCCCTCTGTACTCAGCTTCATTTCCATTGGAGATGAGGCCAACGATCGCAGAGTCATCAGAGAACTTCTGCAGATGGCAGTGTGTTGTGTTGTGTGAGGAGTCCGCAGTATAAAGAGTGAACAGGAAGGGAGCCAACACCATTCCCTGGGGGGCCCCCGTGCTACCAATGATCGTGTTGGACACACAGTCCCGGGTTCTCACAAACTGAGGCCGGTTCGTGAGGTAGTCCAGGATCTATGATGACAAGTGCTGGTCCACTCCTGTGCGCAGCAGCTTGTCCTTCAGGATCATCGGTTGGATGGTGTTGAAAGCACTGGAGAAGTCAAAGAACATGATCCTCACCACATTCCCAGGCTTCTCCAGGTGGGACAGAGAATGGTGAAGGAGGAAGATCACCGCATCCTCCACCCCAATGCCATGCTGGTAGGCGAACTGGAGTGGATCCATCGCTGGTTCCACCAGGGGGCGGAGGTGAGCAAGGAGCAGTCTCTCCAGGGTCTTCATCAAGTGGGACGTCAAGGCCACCGGTCTGTAGCTGTTCAGATCTTTGGGGTGGGAAGTTTTTGGTATAGGTACCACACAAGATGTTTTCCACAGCTGTGGTACCCTCCCCAGCTTCAGGCTCAGGTTGAAGATGTACGCCACAATCCCACACAGCTGGTCTGCACAGGACTTGAGGAGCTTTGCGCTGATGCCGTCTGGTCCCGTCGCCTTCCTCGCCTTGATCTTCCGCAGCTCCGTCCTCACCTGGGTCCTGGTCAGGGTCAGGATGGGGGGCTGTGTGTTGGGAGTGGGGGGGTGTTGGTGGAGTGGGGAGTGGGCAGCAGGACTTGAGGCAGCAGTGGTTGTTGTGCAGTCAGGGGGGAGGGCGGTTGGTCAAACCTATTGAAAAACAGATTAAGATTGTTCGCCCACTCCCTGCCCCCCGTGGCCTGGGGGGAGGTATTCTGGAGCCCAGAGATGGTTTTGAGGTTTCTCCAGACCCCGCTGATGTCGCTCTGTTGCAGCTTGTCCTCCATCTTCTTCCTGAAGCTGTCCTTGCCTTCTCTGATCTTTCTCCTCAGCTCCCTCTGTACGGACTTCAGCATCTCCCTATTCCCCGACCTGAAGATCCTCTTCTTCTCTCTCAGAAGTGTTTTTATCTCAGGGTTGATCCAGGGTTTGTTGTTTGAGCAACACCATATGGTCTTGGTGGGAACGGATTTGTCCACACAGAAGCTGAGGTAGCCGAGGTAACGACACGATCGCATTTTGCACACGGCTCGCTCTCCGGCGGTGGCCCCGAGAAGTAAACAAATGCAGGGACGCTTGAATTCTTTCATCCCGAAAATATAATTTTTGAATATTAATCACAGCTAAACGGGAGCAGTTTCGATGCCGAAATTTCACATACAAATCCTAATATATGTGGTCTATACACCATCGGCTTTTAGGTATCCGACTACCTTGCTTTAATTCTTCAGAATATTCCTGGTGTAAGTTCTTTAAACTTATTTTCATGCAATGCCTATCAGAATTTCAAAACGCATGTTTGTCCTTTCATTAATTTATGTTCTTTTTCAGAGTAACACCAATTTTCCATTTTTATAAATAGTTTAATCATCATTTTCTTCATAAAATCACATCCACTTTTCTTAACCAATGTTATTTTATGGTTTTCCAATTTCCAGTACACTGACAAGTTAAACTAGGGTTTATTTGGTTCCACAAATGTTTGATTCACATGTGATGCTCAGTAATTCAATAACACTCTATGATGCCCATAATACATGTTGAATTCTTTGTTTTAAAATCATCCAAATGTGTTAACCTATTCTGACATTTCTTATTAAACTATTGAAAGACATATGGGAATTATTGTTTGATTTCATGTCCATCTTCTTGATTACAAGCAGACAAGAACTCACAAGGGTTTTTTTGAGACTCATTCATAATTGGTACAAATAAAGAATTGTTAATAAAATTGTCCATTATCTGGACTGGTGCCCTACGAGGATATGATTGTGTAATAGTAGGAAATTTTCATCCCTACTCACATTCATATTTACATTAATACTTGTACCAACAATAAAACACCTATAAAACTCATAAATCCACTACAATATGTACTGTATAAAGCTCCTTTTGGCAAAGTAAATCTCTTTGGCACAATAAGGGAAGCGGATTTCTGTTCTGCTTACCTAGCTGCTTAACAGGACAAGGGAGAGGAGGAAAAAAAATATTTCTGCAAAAAAGAGTGGGCCAGAATTCCTCAGCAGTGATGTAAAAGACTCACTGCCAAATGCTTGATTGCAGTTGTTGCTGCCAAGGGTGGTCACAACCAGTTATTAGGTTTAGGAGGCAATTACTTTTTATCCCCCGCCGGTTGAAGCCCAAAGGGGTTGAAGAGCCCTAAGGGCTAGGATCACCAACCTTGGTCCACAGGTTCACCTTGGGATCCTGACCTCTGACTGTGGGGTTGGGGTCAAAAGGTCAAGGTTAGCATTCCTTATGCCTTATGACCATACGAGTAAAGCTAGGGCCACCAAACTTGGTACACAGGTTTACCCTGTTGTCCTGAAGTGTGACTGTGGTTTTGGGTTTCACAAGGTCAAAGGTCAACATCAAAATGCCTTGTAAAGTATATCTCAACAACAAAGAAAGCTAGGGTCACCAAACCTGGTGCACAGGTTCACTGAGACCCTAACCTCTGACTACAGGTTTGGGATCCAAAGGTCAAGGTTGGCACTCCTTATGATCTCTTACTTTAAAACGTGTAAAGCTCTCTAGGGTCACCAGCCTTGCTACACAGGTTCACCTTGGGATCCTGACCTGCAACTATGGGTTGTATACTTTGTTATATATTTGTGGATGATGGGCTTATCATAATTTGGTTCTGCCACAGTAACTATATTGAAAAGTTGAAAACTGCTCTCCATCAGTAAGTATTGGGATCTTCAAAGAAAACGGAGGCGGGGGATTTTGCTCTCTCCTCAAAGTGCTCTTGTTCACACAGGGCCAAATAGTTTGGATAGCGTTTTTCCCTTAATAAATTAATTCATTTAAAAACTACATATTTAATTTACTAGGGTTATCTTTGTCTAACATTAAAATTTGTTTGATGATCTGAAACATTTAAGTGTGACAAATATGCAAAAATATAGAAATCAAGAAGGGGGCAAATACTTTTTCACTGCACTGTAGGCGTACGGGGCATTGCCAGGGGAGCACACTGGGAGAAGCAGCAGCCAGGACTCCTGTCTCCCATTGGTCGGGCTGTGCAACCTCACAGCCCCTTAAAGGATATGAGGGAAGTTCCTGTAAAATTGGTTCCTGGTTCCTGCAGTGGAAACAGCGCTTAAGAATGGACCAGGACTTTTTGATGGACACACGGCTATAGAGATCCTTTTAAAAGTTTGGAGTGCTCTGTGTGTCTTCAGATCTTTAGAGTCTCCAAAGATAAGGCCTAATTATTAGAAATGAAAATGATTCCTTTGTAGCCACTCATGTGTCTTGCATAATGCCTCACATCTTAGATAAGAACAAAATGCAGAGTTTCCTTGGAGATAACAGGAAGCTGTGAAATGTGATCTTTTGTATGTCAGAGATGGTGTGGAGTTTCCTTTGTATGCCAGAGACTGTGAGGGGGATGTGTAAGGATTAAGGAAGTGCATGCAAAGTGACCTTTTATGTGAATGCATTGTGACCTTTTGATATGCAGAAGGACCTGAGTATATAAGTGAAGAGTTCTGTTTGAGAGGTTCTCTTTTCTACTATGCTCATGAGAGAGAATGTGTAATAAACTGCTTGAGATCAGCTTGCCTCATCATTTACACATTCTACACCTTAAAGTGACACTCCACCAAAAATCAAGGTTTTTCTGTTGTGAGCATATCTGTAACATGTTTTTTATGACTTACAAGACATATCAAAAGCAAAATCAGACCCCAGTCCCAGATCTGTGTTTTTCTGCTGTGAATGTTCAGTTAAGCCCCCACACACATGCACGCACACAAAAAGGCGACTTTGGACAGAGTGTTTATAGCTACATAAGCATTCTTGCTTAGCCTGACTGGTTATAACATTAACCAATCAGGCTAAGCAATGGGCGTGGCTACAGACCCGAGTTCACTCCCCCAGGGAAAGAGGGAGGAGCCGATGTGGTTCTGCAGACAGAGGCTCATGGTCTACCTACCACTGACCACAATGACAGTCAGCGTCGCTTCCTGGGGACAATGCAAAACTGACCACGGCCACCTGTAGTTTTCCACTGCTGGGGCTACAGTATTCTGGAACCCCATAGCACATACGGGGCGTGGTTAGCTTGGAGAACAGAATCCACTGCTGCAGCGCCTGCATTTACGGCGTCCTGGAAGTGCCCACGGACGAATTGGAGGCACACGGTCAGAAGGCCGAACCAGACAGAGATGGGGGGATAAAGGCGCCAAGACCGCCACCTGTCTGTTTTGCATTCGTTTGACTTGGTTCGGTGAAGGGGTTTTCGGTGGGAACACAATTCCCACCAGGGAGGACAGAGGAGGAGACGTTAAACCCAGAGGAGAGAGGTGAGTTGGGTAACTGGGGGGTGCGTGGCACAACAACTAGGGCGAGGCCGCGCGCACCGCACTGAGGTCATAGTTCCACGGCGGCGGGTGGGTGCACCGAACCACCGGCCCCTAGAGAGCTGCCTGGCGAGCACCCATCAGCCCCCAGATGGGACCGCCAAGAGCCAGCTCGCTTTGATGGGGCTCGGTGCCATGTACATGTACGGCTGAATCATTCCAATGTTTTGACTAGCCATTATTTAGCGAAGCAGTCTTTGGTGTTCTAAGGTCAGAGGAGAGGGGAGGGCTGGCCTTACAGCATCTGCTACTGGTGGGCGGGAGTATGGGTGGAGCTAATTAGAATATTCATAGATCCACACATACTTAAGTAGGTGGAAGATGTAAAAGCTCTTTCCAAGCAATTCTAAGGCAATGAAAGTTTTTTTGTGGGTAAAAAGCTACAATATACTATTTTGGGCAATACACATTTGTTTTGAGGTGGTTTTAGTGCTGCCGGAGTGCGTCTTTAAAATCTGTCTTTCAAGAGTTGCATTACCACATACATGATAAACAATGTTCCTCTCTTTTGTGTTGTGTTAGAAATGAAAATTAGCGATCACTTGGGCGAATTTCAGGTACACATACTGTACATGTTAACAAAATTCTTCAGCAACTGAATACCCTAAATATTTGATAACCCAAAATTAGCAGCAATATCTTGTCAGTTTGAGTCAACATTTCTAATGTGGTCTTGTGCTTGTTGTTACTTGCTGTATGTAAGGTCTTAAATTTGATCAAGTAGCGTTAAAATGGATCATAAAAAGCCTTAAATTTAAGTTGCTTCCACCCGCAGATACTCCTTATAAAATAGGAATTGACCTTTGTTCACTCCTTGTGCTTCCAAACAGAAAAGAGCCGAAAGCCTCTTCAAGCAGTGATGGAAAGGAGGACGTTACCTCAGGACTCCAGGAGGACAACATCTACCCCAAAGTCTATAATAAAGATGGCACTGAAGTAGATTTGAAAAAGAACTCACTGCCTAGCAGGGGCAAGTATGAGAAGGTGAATATTTTTAGTTTGAAACACAGCAAAAGTCCTTCTTTACAGGGCAACCATTGTGTAAAACTGTGTTTTCTGGGGGTTTAACCTAATGAAATACTTTCATGGGTCACATGTAGAATGTTAAAACATTAAAAGTTCAGTTACAAAGAAATATGGACTGGCTTTCTTTGGTGAAACTTTTAAGGAAATGCGTGAACTGCATTTCCTTTATTTTGTGACCTCACAAACTAACAAGCCCACCCTTAGTTCTCTAAAGTAGCAAATCAAATGCACCCTGATGCCACCTTACTTGTGATTGGCCCATTCATAAAAAGCTTTAGATAGATACAGTGCATCCTGAAAGTCTTCACAGCGCTTCACTTTTTCCACATTTTGTCATGTTACAGCCTTATTCCAAAATGAATTAAATTCATTTTTTTCCCTCAAAATTCTACACACAATACCCCATAATGGCAACATGAAAAAAGTTTTTTTTTTTTTAGATTTTTGCAAATTTATTAAAAATGAAAAACTAAGAAATCACATGTACATACGTATTCACAGCCTTTGGTCAATACTTTGTTGATGCACCTTTGGCAGCAATTACAGCCTCAAGTCTTTTTGAATATGATGCCACAAGCTTGGCACACCTATCTTTGGGCAGTTTGGCCCATTCCTCTTTGTAGCACCTCTCAAGCTCCATCAGATTGGATGGGAAACGTCAGTGCACAGCTATTTTCACATCTCTCCAGAGATGTTCAATTGGATTCAAGTCTGGGCTCTGGCTGGGCCACTCAAGGACATTCACAGAGTTGTCCTGAAGCCACTCCTTTGATATCTTGGCTGTGTGCTTAGGGTTGTTGTCCTGCTGAAATATGAACTCTCGCCCCAGTCTGAGGTCAAGAGCACTCTGGAGCAGGTTTTCATCCAGGATGTCTCTGTACATTGCTGCATTCATCGTTCCATCTGTCCTGACTAGTCTCCTAGTTCCTGCCACTGAAAAACATCCCCACAGCATGATGCTGCCACCACCATGCTTAACTGTAGGGATGATATTGGCCTAGTGATGAGCGGTGCCTGGTTTCCTCCAAACTAGGTGGTAGGCCAAGTGCATTTTTCGTGTCTTTGATTGATCTGCATCGGAAGAGTATGCCATTTTTTGAATATAGTCTTCTCTATTTTTGGTAAATCTGAGAAAATGTGTTGGCAGCCTCAGTTTGCCCACATTTTTTTAATAAACTTACATTTTTTTCGTCAGTCCTCTCTGGCATCTCTCAGACCAGCTTTAGCTGGTGAACCAATCAGGTTGCGGTAAGTGACCGCATACACCAATCACGTTCGACTTAAGGACACCCCCGCCCCCCCCCCCGGGGTATAAAAAAAAAAAAATCAAATGCAGCGGGTCTGATGTGAATATTCATTTTCAAGAATTTAACTAGCTTACCAAAAAAAACCATGTATTGATTGTTGAAAAACAACCACACAAGTGAAAAATTATAGAGCATATTACATTTATTCAATTCAATTCAACTTTATTTATATAGCGCCATTTCACAACAACAGTCATCTCATAGCACTATCAACTGTAGGGGGAACCCCCACAGTTGCAGAAAGACCCCAGCAATCAGGCGATCCCCTGTGAGCAAGCACTTGGCGACGGTGGAGAGGAAAAACTCCCTTTTAACAGGAAGAAACCTCCAGCAGAACCAGGCTCAGGGAGGGGCAGTCATCTGCTGCGACTGGCTGGGGGGTGAGGGGATAGAGAAAATGAAAAGAACAGACATGTAGAGAGCAAACAGCACGATGGGGACTCAATCTATGGGAGAGAACAAACAAATGTTAATGACCAGCAAAAAAAATATTTCATTGAGAGTGAGGAAAGGAGTGAGGCCCAGTGCATTACTGGAGGTCCCCCGGCTGACTAAACCTATATCAAAAAGGTAGGTTTTAGCCCTATTCTTAAAAACAGAGATCGAGTCTGACTCCTGAATCCAGATTGGCAGCTGGTTCCACAGGAGAGGAGCTTGATAACTGAAGGCTCTGCCTCCCATTGTACTTTTGGAGATTCTAGGTATTACAAGTAATCCTGCATTTTGGGAGCACAGTGCTCTGTTAGGATAATACGGTAGTATCAGATCTTTTAAATAAAAAGGAACCTGATTGTTTAGAGCTTTGTAAGTAAGAAGAAGGATTTTAAACTTAATTCTAAATTCTATGGGAAGACAATGAAGGGAGGCCAGAACCGGAGAGATATGATCTCTCTTTCTAGTGCCTGTTAAAACTCTTGCTGCAGCATTTTGGATCAGCTGAAGACTTTTTAAAGATGTTTTAGGACAGCCTGATAATAAAGAATTACAATAATCTAATCTCGAGCTAACAAAAGCGTGGATCAGTTTCTCAGCATCACTCTGAGACAAGATGCTCCTAATCTTGGCAATATTACGCAAATGATAGAAGGTAGTCTTAGAAACAAATTTAATATGTGAATTGAAGGACAGATCTTGATCAAAAATAATTCCAAGGTTCCTCACAGAGCTATTAAGAGAAAGAGTAACCGCATCCAAACTGAAAGTTTGATTTGGAAAGGTATTTCTAAGGCTTTTTGGACCAACAAGGATGACTTCAGTCTTATCTGAATTTAATAGCAGGAAATTACAAGTCATCCAAGCTTTGATTTCCTTAAGACAGGCTTCTAACTTGGCTAATTGATTACTATCATCTGGCTTCATTGACAGGTATAATTGTGTGTCATCTGCATAACAATGAAAATGTATACAGTGCTTTCTAATAATGTTGCCTAACGGAAGCATATATAAACTAAAAAGAATAGGGCCTAGCACACATCCCTGTGGAACTCCATGACTAAGCTTTGAGTTGAAAGAAAACTCATTATTTACATGAACAAACTGGAACCTATCAGATAAATAAGATCTAAACCACTGCAACGAAGTTCCATTAAGTCCAACATAGTGTTCTAATCTATCAAGTAGAATATTATGATCGATAGTATCAAAAGCTGCACTAAGGTCTAAAAGGACAAGTACAGAAACCAGTCCATTATCAGATGTGATGAGGAGGTCGTTAGTGACCTTCGCTAAGGCTGTTTCAGTACTATGATGGATTCTAAACCCAGATTGAAACTCTTCAAGTAAACCATTTCCCTGCAGGTGGTCAAATAATTGCGTAGCAACAACTCTTTCTAAGATTTTTGAAATGAAAGGGAGATTAGAGGTTGGTCTATAGTTAGCTAAAGCTCCTGGATCTAGCGTTGGCTTTTTGAGTAAGGGTTTAATTACAGCCATTTTAAAAGCCTGCGGTACATGGCCTAAAGTTAATGAAGAATTGATCATATGAAGAATAAAGCTACCAATAAGTGGGAAGACTTCTTTAAATAATCTGGTAGGAATAGGGTCTAAAAGACAAGTTGAAGGTTTGGATGAGGAAACTATTTTGTCTAACTCACAAAGGTCGATTGGAGTAAACTCATCAAGACAGACATCAATAGAAGGAGTTGTAGTAGTTACAGTATTTAAGTTAACTGTGGGAAGAATCTGATTGATTTTATCTCTGATGGATGAAATTTTATTATTGAAAAAGTTCATAAAGTCCTGACTAGTAAGCTCTAAGGGGATGCTAGGATTGACAGAGTCCTGACTCTTTGTCAACCTGGCTACAGTGCTGAAAAGAAACCTGGGATTATTCTTGTTCTCTTCTATTAATGCAGAGTAATAACTCGTTCTAGCTTTTCTAAGAGATTTTTTTTATAAATTAAAAGATGATTTCTCCAAGCTAAATAGATTTCATCTAAATTAGTGGAGCGCCATTTTCTTTCTAATTGACAAGTCTTCTGTTTTAAGCTACGAGTTTCTGTGTTGAACCAAGGAGTTAGAAATCTCTGATTAGACTTTCTTTTTTAAGGGGGCCACCAAGTCTAGAGTCTGATGCAGAGAAGCTGTAACACTATCCACCATGTTATCAATTACAGAAGGAGCAAGCTGTCTATAGCTTATTTCCGTTGTGTTGACACATGGTATAGAGGAAACAATCTGCATAAATTTGGTAACAGCATCATCTGAGAGGCATCTACTGTAATAATATTTTTTCTTTAGGAGCCAAATAGTCAGAAATAGTAAAATCAAAGGTTAACAGACAATGGTCTGACAGTACAGGGTTATGAGGAGACACTACAAGATTTTCTATTTCAATGCCATATGTCAGAACAAGGTCCAATGTATGGTGGAGGTAATGAGTAGAATTTCCTACTTTCTGAGAAAACCCAGTTGAGTCTAATATTGAATTAAATGCCACATTAAGGCAGTCACTACCTACATCCACATGTATATTAAAGTCCCCTACTATAATTATTCAATCAGATTTCAACACTAAATCAGCTAAGAAATCAGCAAATTCGGATAAAAATTCTGAGTAGGTTGATGGGGGACGATAAACTATGGCAAATAAAATTGGGTTTAACCTAAAATTGCTAAAGTGCCCAATACTGAGGACCAGGCCCTCAAAGGAATTATAACATGTTTTTTGCTTTACAATAACTAGTAATTTAGAATGGTAAATTGTTGCTACTCCTCCTCCACGACCAGAACTTCTGGGATTTTGACAGTTTAAATAACCAGAGGGAGTTGATTCATTTAAACCAACATAATCTTCTTGCCCTAACCAAGTCTCTGTAAGGGAAATTAAATCAATCTGATGATCAATTAACAGATCATGGACTAGCAGAGACTAGGGAGTTAGAGACCTAATATTTAATAAACCACATTTAATTTTTAAATTATGAGGAGGAACAGAGGCCAAATCATTCAATTTAGAGGCTTTATGTTTAATTTGAGTTTTACCAATATTTTGCTTTATCACTTTGGGATGCTTATATATTATATTTTTATTTACTTTGGAGGGAGCAGACAACGATTCTCTGATGGGGAGGACAGGGGCTAAGCTGAGGGGTGGCAGATGAAGAGGAGCTGCAGAGAGGCGTGTAAGACTGCGACTCTGCTTCCTGGTCCCAACTCTGAGTAGTCAGGGTTTTGGAAATTTGGATAAAAAAGATGCCAGATTGTTAGATAAATGAGAAGCACCATCCAAAGTGGGATGAATGCTGTCTCGTCTCATAAGACCAGGTTTTCCCCAAAAAGAGCTCCAATTGTCAATGTAGCCCACGTCATTTTTAGGACACCACACAGACATCCAGCGGTTCAAGGATGACGAGCGGCTAAACATGTCATCACTGGTCAGATTGGGGAGGGGCCCAGAGAATACTACAGTGGCAGACATCGTTTTTGCAAAGTCACACACCGATTCTACAGTAAGTTTCGTGACTTCCGACTGCCGGAGACGGATGTCATTAATGCCGGCGTGAATAACAATTGTGGAGTATTTACAGTTATAAGCCTTAATTCATTACCTCACAGATTATCACACACATTTTCAGGTTTATTCTGTGAACAAAATAAATAATACCATTAAGAACAATGTATCACAGCATCCTTAGGAAATTTGATATTTATTCATAATATACTATTACACCAGCATCGCTTCTTATATTTAGATCTGATCAGAATGTTAAAATAAACTAGTTTGTCCCACCTTTATGTCTGCTGCTCAATTTCTTGCTTTGGTATGGGCCTCTCTTTATTTATAACATGTCAGTTATGTCAAGTCAGACATGTTCTTTCATTAGCCAGCACGAATATCAGGGACAGGGATGAAGTGCTGTATGCATGTTACAAGCTCTTTAGAAAATATAATTCCATTTTCAGACAGGAGTTGGAAAAAATTTGTGCAGTGTTCAATAGAGTAGGTAAATCTTGACACAAAGGAAAGCAAAATAGCTGAAAAAGCAATAGAAAAATATCATTTCCATGATACCCACCCTTCAGATGTGCCAGTTAAAATAGGCTATCATAGACAATGCTACATGCAGTATACTAATACAAGAATTATTGAAAGAGCCTAAGAAAGGACTCAAAAATCAGTCCACGCAAGTGGTGGTGAGGAATCATTTTTAATCTGATGAACTCCAGCTGAACTGATCATGTACATTAATGAGTGTAAACATTAATAATCAATTTAAGACAAGACAGGTCCAGGTCCAGACAGGTCCAGGAGTGTGTCAAGAATGTCTGAGCAGCTGGAGTTACCTGTAGAACAGAAGAGACAATGTTAACACAATGTAGTTATCTTTAGAATGAACACTTATGCAGTAAATATAGAGTTGTCCCAAATTAAGCATCCCACCCAATTTTGTCTCCTTTACAATATTTGAGATGAAGAAGCACATACTTCCACTACAAATCCCCAACCAAACCGGGTTCTCCGGTCAACAAGAACAGAGGTTCCAGTCCACCTAAGGACAGCACCACATCTGTTCCCAAGCCAATGCATCATATGCAGAAGAGAAAAGTATACACCTCAGAAATATAATGAAAAGAGGCTAAGAGAGAAACTTAAGCAATGAAAATACTACTGTCCAACAAAGAACATTGCATGTCATTAAAGACACTGGGAAAAGCTTTTCAACTACTCCCAGAACAGTACAAGGCCACTGAAAAATTAACTTGTGTTCTGTATGACCTCAAAGGCTCCAAGGATGTGAGTTACACAAGATGCCAACTGTTTAAGAGTGGCAAGTGCACAGACAGAAGTCTTCCAGCAAACAGAGACTCACTATAGAAACACATTCAGTGAACAAACTAGCAGGCAGCCATCTATAGAAGATGCCTGCAGAGTCAGCCAGACATGCCTCCACCAATGGCCCATGGTTGGAAGACTGAGGGAGACTCCTGTGAGACTGACTGTATGACTCTTCCCCCTGCTTCTCTCAGCATTCTGGAGCTTCTATACTGCTCCTGTAAAAAAAAAACACACCATGTGAAAAAGAGATGCACGTGCAGATAGAATGAGTTTCCATGCACAGACATGTATCATTGCTTGGACTGTGACAACATTTCTGACTAGGCCACATAGACACACGCTGTGTGTTCTGGATGTACTTTTGGGTGTGGCCCGTTGCTGTGAGTTTTCTTGTTCTGCTTCACTTGTTCTTTGTTTGCTGGTGATTGTGTGGTGATTATAACACCAATAAAAATATTAAAGCTAATTTAGAAAAATGAGCTAGTCCTGTTTGAAATGTTGAATATTTAATCTTTAACCTCTTAAAATTCTGGTGTTCCACCCGTGGAACGTTTCACATTGACTGGAAACTGGCTGGAATGCTTTAAAGCCTTTGAGTGCTATAATTATAATAGCTCGCCTGGTGCTTTTTATCTTTTTTTTTTTTTTTCCACAATATCTTTATTGAACCTTTTTTTTTTTTTAACAAACATGATACAAACAATCAAACACTAACACTAAAGTACTACAAAAAAAAAAAAAAATACCCTAAAAACACCAACAACCACCAACAAAATCAAGTCTTCAACAATGCTCCTCTGTTTAGTCTAGACAATCCAATACATTAGTATATATATTATGTTCACCAGTTTGGAATTTACAAGGTCCACACACATCATTCACCTTCTTCTTCAAGAGTTATGTTTAAATTTTTTACATAATCAATAAAAGGTCTCCATATATTCTCAAACACAATTTCCTTTGATTTCAGTATATATGTTATTCTTTCTAATGGAAGGTTTGTTAACATCTGTCTTAACCACTGAGTCACATCTGGTCTATGAGTCTTTTTCCATAATAGTGCAATACATTTTTTGGCATTAAGCAAACTGAGGTCTATGAATGTTCTTTCACTTTTATTGAAATTATGCTTTTCTGGGTACAGACCCAACAAAAACAGTTTAGGATTCAATATGATTTGTTTTGAGATTATTTTTTCAATTGTTACCCTCACCTCCTCCCAAAACATTCTTATTAATCTACATTCCCATAAACAATGAAATAGGGTTCCTTTACTTTCCATGCATTTTGTGCATGTATCTGGTATATTTTTGTTATATCTATTTAACTCCTCCGGTGTAACATACATCCGCATTAACCATTTGAAATGTATCAATTTAAGGCGTGCATTTATTGATTTGGTTTGAGCTTCTGTACAAGCCAATTCCCATTGTTCCTCTGAAATTTCAATTTGCAGATCTTCTTTCCAGTAGTTTAATCTTTTCAGTGAATTTTCACTTGAAGATAGTGTCAATGAGTTATAAAACTCTGAAATAATACCCTTTCTTTTACTATCTTTCATCATCATTTTTTCCAAGGATGAATAAATAGGTCGAGTGAGAGCTTTATTTTGATTTGGTCGAATAAAGTTTCTAAGTTGAAGATATTTAAAAAAATGTGTTCTATTGAGATTAAATTTGATCCTCAGCTCTTCAAAAGACATTATGTTGTCTGCACATGGCAAATATAAATCCTGAATCTTTTGTATCCCTTTTAAATTCCATACTTTAAATACAGCGTCCGCTCTCCCTGGTTTAAAATATTGATTACCCCATATTGGACTAAATTGTGACAATAACTGTGGTTCTTTTAAATAGTTTTTAGCTTCACACCATATTTTGATCATATGCTTTACAAATGGATTTTTAACTTGTTTTTGTAATTTTTTTGCCGAATCTGAGTATATGAATATGGGAAGAGGTAAAGGTAAATTGTATGATTCCATTTCAGTCCAGTGAGGGAGATCATTTGATGAAAAATAATATGTCATAGACCTCAGTTGTGCCGACCAATAATACAACATAAAATTTGGACATTTCAGACCTCCACGATCAAATGGTAAATATAATAAAGACAAACGTAATCTAGCCCTCCTGTTGTTCCATATAAATTCCACTAACTTTTTTTTTATTCTTGAGAATAGATCTAAAGGTGGTGATAAGGGAATGTATTGAAATAAATAAAGTATTTTAGGTAAAATATTACTTTTAAGTATATTGATTCTCCCGATCATCGACATTGGTAGTGACATCCATCTCTGAGTTAACTCATTGATATCTGACATTAAGGCTTCATAGTTGACACTGGCGACTGATTCTAGCTTAGGCATAATTTGGATTCCTAAATATTTAAACTGATTTACAACATTGAATTGATTTACCTCAGGGGCTGGGTAATTTCTCTGGGTCTCATTTAGCATTAATATTGAAGATTTAGTTTTATTTATTTTATATCCTGATATTTCCCCAAAATTCTTTATTAAATTCAACAAGGTTGGAATTGATTTTTTTAGATTCGACATAAACAAAATTATATCATCAGCGTACAGGGAGATTTTATGTTCTGTTGGTCCAACTTTAATTCCATATATTTGTGAATGTAAACGTATCGCTATCGCTAAAGGTTCAATTGCCATAGTAAACAGTAAAGGTGAAAGTGGACAGCCTTGTCGACATCCTCTATTGATTTTTATTGGTTTTGAAATATTGTTATTTGTTAGGATTTCTGCTGTAGCATTATTGTATATTATTTGAACCCATTTTATGAAATTATTTCCAAGTCCAAACCTTTGTAGGACTTCAAAAAGAAAGGGCCATTCAACTCTATCAAAGGCCTTTTCGGCGTCCAATGATAGGAGAGCTGTATCCGGTGCTTCTTTATTAAAATAAATAATATTAAATAGTCTTCTTACATTATGGAAGCCTTGTCTACCCTTTATAAAGCCATTCTGATCTCGATTAATAATATTTGGTAAAATTTCTTGTATTCGTCTTGCTAAAATTTTACAGATTATCTTAAGGTCGGTGTTTAATAGGCTTATTGGTCTCATATTTTCACATTTATTAGAGGGCTTACCTGGTTTTGGCAGCAGTATAATTAAGGCATTATTTATGTATGATGGTAAATTATTATTTTGAAATGCTTCTAAAACCATTTCCAAAAAAGGTTTTATTAATTTATTCTTAAATTTTTTATAAAGGTCAACTGGAAGACCATCTGGTCCTGCACTTTTTCCTGATTTCATATTATCAATGGCTAGCCCAACTTCTTCTTGACTAATTTTAGACTCCAATATCTCCCTGTTTTCATTTGGAATACACGGTATAGATAGTTCGTTCAAAAACCCATTTAGTTTTGTTAAATCAGGTTCATTTTTGGTATCATATAATTTTTCATAGTAATCTCTAAAGGCTCTATTAATTTCTAAAGGATCTATAACTACCTGTCCGTTACTTATAATACTGGTAATTGGTGTTTTAATTTCCAATTGTTTAATCTGCCATGCTAATAATTTTCCTGATTTTTCACCTTGTTCATAAAAAGATTGTTTCAATCTTAGAAGACTCGAGGCAGCTCTATTCGCTGATTTTTTGTCGTATTCAGCTCTCAAAATCAGTAATTCATTCTCCAACCTTGGGTCACTTCCTGCATACACTTTTTCCTGAAGACTTTTTATTTTATGTTCCAATTTAGCTCTCTCCTCTCGAGTCTTCTTAGATTTTGATCCTGTATAACTAATAATATGTCCCCTAATAAAAGCTTTGAAAGCCTCCCACTTTACACATGCTGATGTTTGTGTAGTATTGATGTCAAAGAACTCGTCTATCTGTTTTTCTATATACTTGACAAATTCCTCATCCTGAAGCCATTTATGCTGAAATTGCCATCTACCTGATTCCTTTGTCAATTTTTTATCTACATATATTAGACAACATGGTGCATGATCAGAAATCACGATGTTATCATAAAAGCAGTTTTGAATCTTGGACCTTAATTCTGTGGAAATCAAAAAATAATCAATACGTGAGAATGTCTTGTAGGTACTGGAATAACAAGAATAGGCTTTAACTTGTGGTTTCATTTCTCTCCATATATCTAACAATCTCAATTCTTTCATAAAATGATTAATAGTCATCCTACATCCAATGTGCGTACAATCCAGTCCTGTTGATCTATCCACACCTGGATTCAATGTACAATTAAAATCCCCTGCTATTATATGTTGCCCTGTAAGTGATGATAAGATGAGAAATAAATTAGCAAAGAACTTCTGATCATCTATATTGGGACCATATAAGTTCACAAGATTTATATTTTCTAATAGCAAAGAACCTTGAATGATTACATATCTTCCAAATTTGTCTCCAATTACATTTTTCACCTGAAAAGGAACTGATTTATGTATGAGAGTCATAACTCCCCTGGCTCGGGATGAAAATGAAGAGGTGAATACACTTCCCTGCCATCTACTCCTAATTCTTTTAACATCCTCCTCTATCAGATGAGTTTCTTGTAAAAACACAATTCTTGAACCCATGTCCTTTATTTTATTCATAACTTGTTTAAGTTTTTTTAAATTTTGTAGACCTCTGCAATTCCATGAAGTTAAATTAAGATTAACACTTTGGTCCATGATCAATAGAGAGTTTAGGATTACCTTGCAGTGTAAACATGCTCATACAGAGAAGCAAAAACATGAGTGGTTGAACATTCATCCTACAAACTACACACAAACAAATTTCCCCTTCCCACACTTGTGGCAAACCCCCCAAAATCAAAAGAAAAATTCTGTCTCCCGATATAGCCATCGACCGCTCCACACCCACGGGGAACAGCCTAAGCCACTCCTTCTTCATCCTCCCAATCACCCCAACTCTACTGCTTTTAATGACGTAACATTAACTCTCCTCTGTAGTTTTCCAACTTAACTCCAAAATTTTTAACAACTTTGTACATCATAGTTTTTTTTTTTGTTTGTTTTGTTTTTGTTTTGTTTTTTTAATATATAATACAATCTATATTTTGTAAACTTACTATTTACTTCAAGTCAGTCAGATGCCTGTGCAAATGCTTAATTATTCTACCTTATATTTTGTTCATGCTTAGCTCCCACCAGTCTCTTCTTCTTCTTTGATCTTCTTGATGAACTCCTGCGCCTCCTCTGGGGTCTTGAAGATGTGGGTTCTGCCCTCATACGTGGTCAGCAGTCTCGCAGGATAGATTACACCATGACGAATCCCAAGGTTGCGCAGCTCCTTACGTATGGGATCAAACTGCTTCCTCAATTGCTGGATTCCTGTGGCCAAATCTGGGTAGAACCGCACCTGCTGGTCCTGGTGTTTAATCTCTCCTTTAGCACGTGCAGCGTTGAAGATCTTCATCCTGTCTCTGTTGCTAAGAAACTTCATAATTAAGGTCCTCGGCGGTCCCTTATCTCTCCGTGGGCCAATACGATGTGCTTTTTCCAGAACCACTGCTGATTGCAACTCCTCGCTGCCCAGCACCTCCGGAATCCACTTTTCCAGAAAGGAACATACGTCCCGACCTTCTGATTCCTCTGGAAGACCCACCAGCCTCAAATTATTCTGTCTCGACCGAGATTCCAAATCCAAAATATTATCTTCCAGAGATTTTTTTTTTTTTTCCAAAGTGCGCACCTTTAATTGAAGACGGGTGACGTCATCTTCAGCACTAGCGAGACGGAGCTCCATCTGCGCCGTTCGTTCTACACAGTCACCCAATTCCTTTCTTATTCCTTCCAACGCTGTCATAATCCCATCAAATCTAGAGGAAAAGTCCGCTCTCATTGAACTCATGGCAGCCATCAGCGCATCTGCGCCATTCCCCGCAAACATCGCACCGCCGCCAGCCTCCTCCGCCATATATGGAGTTTTGTTTGCTGCGTCACAGACCTGAAAGTCCGTTAATTTGGACTGTTTCGGCGGCTCGCTTTTTCCTTTTCCTGGTTTTCCAGCCTTAGGCTTCGCCGACATATCCTCGCCCAAATGCTGGGATACGTTCTGTCCCAAATGAGAGAGTTATTTGCCGATTTTTTTCTCCAGGAGCAGAGCAGAGCGAGACACGTCCGTCCTACGTGGCAGCCATAACCGGAAGTCTTTTTTTTTTAATAAATATGTCATAAAATGTCCTTTGTGTAAAATATTTTGCCCTATTTTTCAGGAGAAGTGTACATTTCAAAATCTGTCAAGTATGTGTTAATATTATACGTTTTAAATGCTTAAAACAGTGTGTAATAACAAAAAAAATTGAATTTTCACCGGTTTTATCTTTATAAATATTTCAAATGTACATGAACAAAAGTTTTGCGATAGCAGAAATTAAACTGAAACCCTTATACATGTTCCCAAATATCTGTGTTACATTGTCCAGTTTAGAGGCTGTTTTCTGTGTCCATGTCGAGGCGTTTTCTTCGCTCTGTGGTAGTCCAGGAACAGCTGCTCTCCAGCTGTTTCTGTTCCACTGCTGGTCCTGGTGGATGGCTCTTCCTCTGAACAATCTCTAAAAATATAAATATATAACATAAAATCAGATCGTCGGCGGCCTCCGTCGGTCTATGATGACCATGGAAGAGAATCCTAAACGTCTACTCTGCTGGAACAGCACCGCCTGTGGCTGAACAGGCCGATGCGCACCGGTGTTCTACCTTCCAGCGTTGGGCGTTGGTAGGATTCAAGCCTGGGCAGGAAGATATGGAGGACAAGATGTTACCCATGCAGCATGTCCCCCCTCTCCACGTCACTGATGAATCCAAAGGAACAGCAGGGCTGCTATAGTTTGGCACCAGTGCCGTCGTAGGAGCTGCCAGAACGATGTTGAGCACAACAGAGAACTGCCTTAGGGGCTCCGACTCCGGATTTTTCCTCAGGGTTGACTCCCGAAGCCTTTCCCGTGACCAGGTGTGCCGCAAGGCAGCGGAGGTTTGAAATCAGGGTTTACCTTCCCCTAGATGGGCTACCTTCCCAGGTTGACGAGCCACCATCTACCCGAAGCATCTGGTTTTAGGGCGCCAGAGATCCGCCCTCGCCCCTTCTCCTATTAGTAAAAGCAGTTCCGCCGGGCTTAGAGACTAAACCACACGGGCAGGCTAGGAGTTGGACTTAGTTGTCAGAGGCTTTTTGAGACGCACGCCATAAGGAGCATTTTATGAGCACTGGGAGCTTAACCCCAGTGCCGCTCCTGGCTATGACAATCTTGGAACCTATCAGATAAAATCAGATAAGATTTATCCAAAAGAAACTTGTGTTTCAAGAACAAATGTTCAACAGTATACAAATAAGTAATAAATATAACAGTGACAAAGCAATTTGAAACAAAGCTAATAAGAAAAAAATACACTAGATATTGGAAAAAAATAGAAATAATATAAATAGATATTGAAAAAAATTATTGTATCAAAGCTGGGAATAATTATCCAGTGATACAAACTGTATCACTGTAGTTGAGATTGGGACACTTCTGCTGAGATTTCCTCTTCTTCCATGGGGCTTTCTTCTTTCTCGCTGATCTCAACATTTTTTGCTAAGCTATTTACAAATTATTACTTTAAAAAAAATCTATAAAAATAAGAAATAAAGCAAAAAAAGACAATACGAAAAAAGATGCTGCTCTGAAAACACCACTAAACACGTAACAAAAACAATAAACACTCAAAATACCAAAAAACTACTGTTTACAATACTAAACTATTATTTATTGGTGCTGGTCTGATGCTGGTGTATGCTGTTTTTTTCAGCAGTGCTTCTTCTACATCAGCAGGACAACATGAAGGACGTGTAATTACTTTATTTAGCGATATGCTACAAAAACAAGGGACAATGGGGGGCAGCATTTGGTTGTAAGATTAACTATGGAGATCTATAACACGAAAAGAAAACACATGGACATAAATATAACGTTATTGTGCTCACCTAGCTTATGAAATTGCAGCCTTGTCAGCCCATCTTTCTTTAGTTACTTCTGACAGTGATGCAGCTCATTGGTCAAATTCAAGTCAAATGATCATGGAGCGCTGTTTTGATTGGTTAAGCATATAGAGGTTCTTAGTGATCGCCTCAGAGCCGCCTTATCAGGTTTCGTAACTAAAGTTTAATTTTTATAAAAAATATGCACATACTTTACCTCCCAACATACACATTCATGTTTTGAAAAATATGAGTTAGCCTATCTGTGAAACTCAGCTACTCTCTAGATGGGGATCGATCATCTCAAAAACTAAAGCAGATTGAGCCACTCGGCCCACCACCTAAACATGACACCTGGCATTCACACCAAAGAGTTCAATCTTTGTCTCACCAGACTAGAGAATTTTGTTTCTCATGGTCTGAGAGTCCTTCAGGTGCCTTTTGACAAACTCCAGGCGGGCTGCCATGTGCCTTTTACTAAAGAGTGGCTTCTGTCTGGCCACTCTACCGTACAGGCCTGATTGGTGGATTGCTGCAGAGATGGTTGTCCTTCTGGGAGGTTCTTCTTGCTCCACAGAGGAATGCTGGCACTCTGACAGAGTGACCATCAGGTTCTTGGTCACCTCCCTGACTAAGGCCCTTCTCTCCCAATCGCTCAGTTTAGACTGCCAGCCAGCTCTAGGAAGAGTCCTGGTGGTTCTGAACTTCTTCCATTTACAGATGATGGAGGCCACTGTGCTCACTGGGACCTTCAAAGCAGCAGAAATTTTTCTGTACCCTTCCCCAGATTTGTGCCTCGAGACAATTCCTTTGACTTCATGCTTGGTTTGTGCTCTGACATGCACTGTCAACTGTGGGACCTTATATAGACAGGTGTGTGCCTTTCCAAATCGTGTCCAATCAACTGAATTTACCACAGGTGGACTTCAATTAAAGCTGTAGAAACATCTCAAGGATGATCAGTGGAAACAGGATGAACCTGAGCTCAATTATGACCTTCATGGCAAAGGCTGTGAATACTTACGTACAGTATCTCACAAAAGTGAGTGCACCCCTCACATTTTTGTAAATATTTTATTATATCTTTTCATGGGACAACACTTGAAGATATGACACTTTGGTACAATGTAAAGTAGTCAGTGTACAGCTTGTGTAACAGTGTAAATTTGCTGTCCCCTCCAAATAACTCAACACACAGCCATTAATGTCTAAACTGCTCACAACAAAAGTAAGTACACCCCTAAGTCAAAATGTCCAAATTGTGCCCAAAGTGTCAATATTTTGTGTGACCACCATTATTTTCCAGTGCTGTCTTACAGCCATGGACAAAATTGTTGGTACCCCTCTGTTAATGAAAGAAAAACCCACAATGGTCACAGAAATAACTTAAATCTGACAAAAGTGGTAATAAATAAAAATTCTATGAAAACAAACTCATGAAACAGGCCTGGACAAAAATGATGGTACCCCTAGAAAAGATTGAAAATAATGTGACCATAGGGACATGTTCAACCAAGATGTGTCCTCTAATTAACATCACAGGTGTCTACAAACTTGTAATCAGTCAGTCGGCCTATTTAAAGGGTGACAAGTAGTCACTGTGCTGTTTGGTGACATGGTGTGTACCACACTAAACATGGACCAGAGGAAGCAAAGGAGAGAGTTGTCTCAGGAGATTAGAAAGAAAATTATAGACAAGCATGTTAAAGGTAAAGGCTATAAGACCATCTCCAAGCAGCTTGATGTTCCTGTGACTACAGTTGCACATATTATTCAGAAATTTAAGATCCACAGGACTGTAGCCAACCTCCCTGGTCGTGGCCGCAGGAGGAGACGGATAATACGAATGGTAACAAAAGAGCCCAGAACAACCTCTAAACACATTCATGGTGAACTCCAAGGTCAAGGTACACCAGTGTCAGATCGCACCAGCCGTCATTGTTTGAGCCAAAGTGGACTACATGGGAGACGACCAAGGAGGACACCACTGTTGAAAACAAATCATAAAAAAGCCAGACTGAAATTTGCCAAACTGCATGTTGACAAGCCACAAAGCTTCTGGGAGAATGTCCTATGGACAGACGAGACAAAACTGGAACTTTTTGGCAAGGCACATCAGCTCTATGTTCACAGACGCAAAAATGAAGCATACCAAGAAAAGAACACTGTCCCTACTGTGAAACACGGAGGAGGGTCTGTTATGTTCTGGGGCTGCTTTGCTGCATCTGGCACAGGGTGTCTTGAATCTGTGCAGGGTACAATGAAATCTCAAGACTATCAAGGTATTCTAGAGAGAAATGTGCTGCCCAGTGTCAGACAGCTTGGTCTCAGTCGCGGGTCATGGGTCTTGCAACAGGATTATGACCCAAAACACACAGCTAAAAACACCCAAGAATGGCTAAGAGTAAAACATTATTACTATTACTATTCTAAAGTGGCCTTCTATGAGCCCTGATCTAAATCCTACTGAACATCTGTGGAAGGAGCTGAAACATGCCGTCTGGAGAAGGCACCCTTCAAACCTGAGACAACTGGAGCAGTTTGCTCATGAGGAGTGGGCCAGAATACCTGCTGAGAGGTGCAGAAGTCTCACTGACAGTTACAGAAATGGTTTGATTGCAGTGATTGCCTCAAAAGGTTGTGCAACAAAATATTAAGTTAAGGGTACCATCATTTTTGTCCAGGCCTGTTTCATGAGTTTGTTTTTTAAAATAATTCTGCTGAACCACAATTCAAAAGCATTGTCTGATTTTAAGTGGTTAATTTTCATAGAATTTTTATTTACCACCACTTTTGTCAGATTCAAGTGATTTCTGTGACCATTGTGGGTTTTTCTTTCATTAAAGAGGGGCACCAACAATTTTGCCCACGTGTGTAACTCTTTTGGGCATAGAGTTCACTAGAGCTTCACAGGTTACCACTGGAATCCTCTTCCACTCCTCCATGACGACAACATGGAGCTGGTGGATGTTAGAGACCTTGCGGTTCTCCACCTTCTGTTTAAGGATGCCCCACAGATGCTCAATAGGGTTTAGGTCTGGAGACGTGCTTGGTCAGTCCATCACCTTTACCCTCAGTTTCTTTAGCAAGGCTGTGGTCGTCTTGGAGGTGTGTTTGGGGTCATTATCATGTTTGAATACTGCCCTGCAACCCAGTTTCCAAAGGGAGGGGATCATGCTCTGCTTCAGTGTGTCACAGTACATGTTGGCATTCATGGTTCCCTCAATGAACTGTAGCACTGTAGTGCCGGCAGCACTCATGCAGCCCCAAACCATGACACTCCCACCACCATGCTTGACTGTAGGCAAGACATACTTGTCTTTGTACTCCTCACCTGTTTGCCACCACACATGCTTGACACCATCTGAATCAAATAAGTTTTTCTTGGTCTCATCAGACCGCAGGACATGGTTCCAGTATTCCACGTCCTTAGTCTGCTTGTCTTCAGCAAACTGTTTGCAGGATTTCTTGTGCATCATCTTTAAAAGGGGCTTCCTTCTGGGATGACAGCCTTGCAGACCAATTTGATGCAGTGTGCGTGTATGGTCTAAGCCAGGGGTGTCCAATCATGTGCCATGGAGGGCCAAGACCCTGCAGGCTTTACCTCCAACCAGTGTCTTCAACAGCAGATACCATTGAATTTTTTTCCCTCTGATTGCTGATAAGTGAAAACACCTGCTGAAGAGACTGGGTAGAAGAGAAAACCTGCAGGGTCTTGGCCCTCCATGGCACATGATTGGACACCCCTGCTCTAAGCACTGACAGGCTGACCCCCCACCCCTTCAACCTCTGCAGCAATGCAGGCAGCACTCATTTGTCTATTTTCAAAAGACAACCTCTGGATATGACGCTGAGCATGTGCACTCATCTTCTTTGGTCAACCATGGCGAGGCCTGTTCTGAGTGGAACCTGTCCTGTTAAACCACTGCATGGTCTTGGCCACCATGCTGCAGCTCAGTTTCAGGGTGTTGGCAATCTTCTTAAATCCTAGGCCATCTTTATGTAGAGCAATAATTCTTTTTTTCAGATCCTCAGAGAGGTCTTTACCATGAGGTGCCATGTTGAACTTCCAGTGACCAGTATGAGAGAGTGTGAGAGTGATAACACAAAATTTAACACACCTGCTCCCCATTCACACCTGAGACCTTGTAACACTAACAAGTCACATGACATCGGGGAGGAAAAATGGCTAATTGGGCACAATTTGGACCTTTTCACTTCGAGGTGTACTCAATTTTGTTGCCAGCAGTTTAGACATTAATGACTGTGTGTTGAGTTATTTTGAGGGGACAGCAAATTTATACTGTTATACAAGCTGTACACTGACTACTTTACATTGTATCAAAGTGTCATATCTTCAGTGTCGTCCCATGAAAAGATATAATAGAATATTTACAAAAAATGTGAGGGGTGTACTCACTTTTGTGAGATACCGCACATGTGATTTCTTAGTTTTTTATTTTTAATAAATTTGCACAAATCTAAAAAAAACGTTTTTCACATTGCCATTATGGGGTATTGTGTGTAGAATTTTGAGGAAAAAAAATGAATGTTATCCCTTTTGGAATAAGGCTGTAACATAACAAAATGTGGAAAAAGTGAAGCGCTGTGAAGACTTTCTGGATACACGATAGATAGATAGATAGATAGATAGATAGATAGATAGATAGATAGATAGATAGATAGATAGATAGATACAGTCATGTGAAAAAATTAGGACACCCTGTATAAGCCTGTGTGGGTTTTTTTTTTTACATATTTGGACATATGGATATTTAATATCAATGTTAAAAACACTGGGAGGTTCATGTAATACAACTAAACAATTAAAAATAAATTAAAGGCTTTTTTCAAATTTTCTGTAAAATGTAATTCTAAAGAAATAGTGAGGAATAAATTATGACACCCCATCTTTTTTTAGGACACCCCCATATTCATTCCCACTTAAAATGGCTAAAATAAATGTTAAAAAATGCAAATGAAAACAAAAACAAGGTTAGACATAGATATGTTAACATTTCTTAATAGAGAACTGAATATTTAATGGGGTGTCCTAATTTTTTCATGCCTATACACAGCTAGCTAGCTAGCTAGATATACTTTATTGTATAGTGAAATGGCATGTGGCAGGAAAGATTTCCTCTACCCAACTGTTTGGCAGCAAAGCTGTAGCAGTCTACTGGAGAAAGTGCTCCTCTGTCTGTCCAGTGTGTGGTGGAGGGGGTGATCAGGATTGTCCATGATGGACAACAGTTTGTTCAGTGTCCTCCTCTCCACCACGTTCTCAAAGGTCTCCGGCCTGAGACCAATCACAGAGCCAGCCTTTTTGATAATCCTGTCAAGTCTGTTGGTGTCTCTGGCTCTGATACTGCTACCCCAACAGACAGCAGCAAAGAAGATGGCGCTGGCAACAACAGTCTGGTAGAAAAGCTCCAGCATCTTGTTGCACACATTAAAGCATCTCAGCTTCCTCAGAAAGTAGAGTCTGCTCATCCCCTTCTTGTACGCAGCATCGGTGTTGGATTTCCAATCCAGTCCATTGCTGATCATAACACCCAGGTATTTGTAGTCCTCCACTACCTCCACATCCTCCCCCCTAATCCACAGTGGCTGTGAAGGTGTCCTCTTCTTCCTGAAGTCAGTCACCATCTCTCTGGTCTTGCTGACATTCAGCCTCAGGTGATTCTGCTCGGTCCACTCCACAAATCTTTACGCAGTTTGTCAGCAAATTGTCAGCAGAGGGAATCATGAAGTGCTCAAAAATTTCCTCGTACATGACTGCACTGACTTTGGTCTTGATGAAACACAGTGGACCAACAGCAGCAGATGACATGGTTCCCCAAATCATCACTGACTGTGGAAACTTCACACTGGACCTCAAGCAACTTGGGTTCTGTGCCTCTCCACTCTTCCTCCAGACTCTGTGACCTTGATTTCCAAATGACACGACTTGGCACCTGATTTGATTCATAATGTATGAGTTTCATTTTTTGATTTGAATTTCTTAGATGAATCAACTTTTCAACTCACTATATGCCTTTTGCTTTGCCTTTGCTACCTCTCTGAAACATCTCCAAACATCCTAATGATTGTCAGGTCCTGCTTTTTTTCCTCTCAGGTGTGTTTCAGGTCATCAGCCTTCAGGCCGGTCACTCCCAAAAACTTCAGCTCCATGCAAAACCTGTACCCACCTTCCAAATCAGAGGATATGGATCACAGCCTCTCTAACGGGCTACACAGAGCGTATGCCCATGTCCCTAAAGCCGTCTCCACTTCCTCTTCCTCATCCTCACCCTCTCGACATGGGGGACCAGCATCAACTGGCAACAAAGTAGGGTAACATGATGAAACGCCTAAATCCTGGAAAATCACAAGTTTTCTTAGAATTTACAGCTTTTCTTGTAAATTTGCAACAGTTTTCGTTTAATTTTGTGGAGTTCTTTCTCTTTAATTGCTTTTTTTCCTCATAAATTTGTGACTTTTTCTCTTGATATGTAATACTTTGCTCTTACGAAAAAAAATCACTTTTTTCCTTCTTAATTTTTTTCCTAAATGTGCATTTTTTCATTTTCAATTTTGTCCAAGTTTACAACTTTTTTCCTCATATTTTTCTTTAAATTTGTAACTATATTCATACACATTTCATGTCATTATTTATGTCCATGTGTGTAATTGTGACTGCAGCTGTGTGGGACGAGCCATGAAGACGATGACCTGTCAGACTCGGGTCACAACTCCATGAACAGCCTGCCACCGTACCGGCCGCCATTCCGCCCACAGCTGGCCCACATCAGGTCTACACAGCAGTCATGTTTTACCTGCACTTTTGTAATCGTTTCTCAGACTATGATGCTATGATAATGGTTTCTCAATTTTACCCCAGTGCATCCATGGGCCACATCAACACTGTCGGCTCCCTGGATGTCCTAAAACCTATGGGCTCCGAAGCCATGGCAATGGGGGAGATGGTGTGCGGAAGCATGGCCACTCTGAGCTGTCTGACTCCATACGGAGGGGAGGCACCACCACCTTATGAACGAACGCTCTCCATCTCTGTGGAGGAAGTGGTGAGTGTTGGACTGAGGGAGGACAAGCAGGCCAGTAAGGTTTATAGACTAACAGGTCACCCCTTCTGCAGGTGCGTGATCTAGAGGAGCGCCTGGTGGAAAAGGAACATGAACTCAAACAGATGAGAAGAAACCTGGATGAGAGTGAGGGCGCCATTGTACAGGTGAATCTCTCTGGCTGTCTAACGTCATCCCCTAATCACTATGTAGCGTTTTTTTTTCTTTTTTCTAGTAGTGGCTGAACTTCTACTGAATATTTAAAGATGTACTCTGGCAGTTATAAATCTTTATAACCTTTTTAAACTTTATTGCCCAAAATATTGTATTCTGTCTTTGTTTCCAAAAAAAAAACCCCAACATCTAATGGCCTTAAAATTGCTTAGAAAATACCTGTATTCCTTCCCCTGCTCTCGGTATGAGCAGATCTATGAATATGCTAATTAGACCCTACCTACATCCCCGCCCCTGAGCAACAGACTCTAGCAGGCCAGGCCTGACTAGAAAAGCACAGGACTCTACATGGCTATGCAATAACTGGTCAAACTAATGGGGCTGTATTATGACATTCTATTCACTTGTCAGTTGTCAAAGATGCATAGCACATCTGTGGGTGTGGCCCAGTCCGTTTTTTTTGTCATGGCATCAGGGCAAATGGGCAAAAGTGCAAAGAGGCTGGTCTAATTATTCAGAGGTGTGTTTTAGTTAATCCAGTCCAAAGCACTCCTTCCCATCCCTTTAATGCACAGAGGCGCATTATCTACAGTGAACTCTGATCATGACAGCTTGTTTAAGACCAAGGCCAAAGGGCATGCACATGAGTGAAAATGCACGCAGCAGTAGCGCTGCTTGGTATTAAGCTGACATTAATCACAGTTGATGCCCAGTTAGTTATTTTAGAGAGGATAAATGGGGAAGAGATGATGTTGGGTTGAACAATCGAGCTGAATGGTTTAACGTAGTACACATGAATGCAACACGCAGACATGAATGGGTTTGAAATGGATATTTTAATAAACTCATGCACGTTTTTTTCTCTGTGCAATGAAAAATGCTGCTGTTTCTTAAATAATTTGGAATAGTTTCTATTACAGGGTGGAAGTGGATAGTTTGTATTTAATCGTCCTCAGATTAATACATCTAACAGAAAAACAACAGCTCTGTGCACATTTTTCATTAGCCCGGACAGGATATGCGTGTGCATGAGTGAACATATGAATGATCAGTCAAAGGAGATTACTGAAGGGACACAGAGACGATAGCATATGTTGACAGAATATGTTGTCATAACAGAGAGATTTGAGGTTTAAAACCATTAGACTGACAGTTCCATCGCACTGCCTCTGGCCTTTCTCTAGTCTATTCGGAGGGCAGTGATGGTAAACACCGGCTGGTGAGGGCACCGAGCTATGGGTCTGTCCAGAGCCGATCAGAGGCTGCACCAGATGAGGCAGATGTAGACACACCACCTGTGCCTCCTGGAAGTTACAGTGAAAAGTAAAACATGTACATCCCCTGTTCATTCATCCATTCATTCCCCTAAAAATAAACACATTAATGCCCAATAAGTCCATGATTAAAATGAGAATATGGACAGAATAAAAAACTATTAAATGTCATCATCATCATCATAGCAGCCTGTTGGGGATGACAATGACTGTTTCATTTAGGTCTGATCAGATTCCTCCACACAGCTCTGTCCTTAGCCTTCTACTGCCAGGAACTCCTGTCTGTATCCAACTTCTTCAGGTTTCTTTTCACAGTGTCTTTAAATCTGAGCCTTGGTCTACCCTGATTGCGTTTGCCCTCGCATAACTGTGAGTAGAGTAACTGCCAAGGGAGACGCTGGTGGTCCATCCTCTCAACATGTTCGAGCCATCTCAGGTTCATCTGTGTTAGCATGTCCTCCATTGATGGTAGACCAGCTCATTTCAGCACTTCTGTGTTGGTCATCTTCTTTTTCCATGAGATGTTCATTATGGCTCGAAGGGGTCTCATCATGTACGCGTGGAGTTTCTTTTCCGGCACCCTGTAGACAGTCTACGTTTCAGCACCGTACAATAGAGTAGCCAGTACTGTCTCTCTGTACACTTTGCATTTCACACGGATAAACACATGTCGATTGTTCCACAGTCTCTCCCTCAAGTCTCCAAACACAGCACTTGCTCTTCCCATTCTGAGAGATAGTTCATCCTCCAGCCTAGCATTCTCTGAAACAGTACTCCCTAGGTACTTGAAAGTCTTACACTTGACTAGTGGCTCTGTACCAGTGCTGATCTCTTCTGGTAGTGATGTTGATAACTGGAACTTTGGTGGTTGATTAAGGCACTCTGTCTTCTTGATGTTGATTTGGAGGCTGAATTGGCTAGCTGCTCTTGCAAATTTCTCCACTAAAGATTGCAAATCTTCCACACTGTGTGCAATTAGAGCACTGTCGTCGGCAAAGAGCATTTCTCTTACTACCTTTATCGATGTCTTACTCTTGGCTTTAAACTGTGCCACATTGAACAAGTCTGCTTCTTTCCTTGTTTGAATGTATACTCCTTCTGAAGTGTCTTTGAAGGCCACCTCAAACATGGCTGCCAGATATAGCGAGAAGAGTGTAGGCGCCAGCACACACCCTTGTTTCACCCTGTTGCTTACTGAAAAGTCTTTAGACACTGAACCACTCATTGCCACATTTACTTGCATACCTGTATGGAGTGCCTTGATCAGGTTGACAAACTTCTCTGTACAGACGTATTTCTTGAGTACCTGCCAAAGTCCTTGTCACAATACAGTATCAAAGGCTTTACTGAAGTCAAGGAAGACTACATAAAGCGGCATGTTCGGCTCAATACACTTTTCTTGAACCTGTTTCAAGCAGAAAATCATGTCCATTGTGCTTCTTCCACTTCTAAAACCACACTGGGTTTCTGGTAGTACATTCTGCGAGATGTGTTCATTGAGTCTGTTCAGTAGTACACGTGAGAGAATCTTACCAACAGTGGCTAGCAGTGATATACCTCGGTAATTTCCACAAACTTTCCTGTCACCTTTCTTGAACAAAGGCACAATACTTGCATCCTTCCACTCTTGAGGTACGTTCTGGGCATCCCATAGCTCTTGGATGAGCTTGTGCAGGTAGTTGGTCAGCTGAACACCACCAAACTTCCACACTTCTGCTGGAATTCCATCCCTTGCTGGAGGTTTACCATCATTGCCATTAGTTCATCAAGATTTTCCTGCCTTGCTGTATTCCTCGCTTCTAGTAGTTTCTTCAGATGTTGATCATGCTCATCAAACCAATCTTGATGTTTCCTCTCAGGGTGGCCTAAAACATCACTCGCAGTCTAATACACTGTATCCTTCAGTGCTGCCCATTTCTCTTCTGTCATTCTCTGAGTTGTTGCTGTCCCAGTCTTTCAAGTTTTCATCCATTTCCTGTGTAAGTTTTTCCTGCTTCTTTTGGCTTTTCAGTGCACTAGTGTTTAGCTTCCGTGGTGTCTTCGCACCTGTCCTGCAGTGCTGTTTTCGTCTGCAAATCCTTAATCTAGATCTCAGCATAACATGATCAGTACCACAGTCCGCACCTCTCATTGCTCTGGTGTCCAATACATCCCTTATGTCTCTCTGCCTGACTATGATGTAGCCTAATAAGTGCCAGTGCTTGGATCTTGGGTGCATCCATGTCTTCTGGTGTGTGTCCTTGTGCTTAAATAGAGTGTTGGTTATCACAAGGTTGTACTCTGAACATAGTGTGAGTAGAAGTTCTCCATTAGCATTGCACTTGCCTACTCCATGACTGCCTAGCACTCCTTTCCATTTCTCAGTGTCTGAACCAACTCTAGCATTAAAATCTCCAACAAGTATCAGCCTGTCATCAGTCGGTACACGCCTGATAGTCTCACATAAATCACTGTAGAACTCTTCCTTCGCCTCCTCTGTGTTGGTCATTGTTGGGGCATACACGCTGATGAGTGTGGCATACATCTTCCACTGTAGTGGGAGTCTCACAGTCATTATCCTGTCGTTGGTTGGCACCGGTTCCTCATCAAGCATTGCTGCCATCTCCTTTCTAACTGCAGTCTACTCCTGCTTTTCTCCTTTCTTTAGTTGATTTCCCACTCCAAAAGAAGATGTACCCAAGATCTTCCAAACTGTCATATCCAGGCAATCTTGTTTCACTAAGTGCAGCTACTGTATGTCTACGTTGTACCTGTTCATTTCCAGGGCCACAAGCATGGTCTGTCTTTCTGGGTGGTGTGATGTTGATCTGTCCATCAGAGTGTGTGCATTCCATTCCTCTTTTTCTCTCTTCACTGCTCCTAACATACTTTTCGCTGCCTGTCAGAGTGTGAACAGATCAGCACGGACCTTGTTAACCCGGTCGAAGTCCAAGCCGGTATGAGTTGCTTTCTGACTGACCATTTCATGAAATTGCTTGCAAAGTATTTGAGTACCGCTAACTTTTGCTGGACTAGCAGCACATTCTTGGCAGATAGAGGTATTGTCAGTGGCAAGGACAGACCAAGACAAACTGACTCCAGTATCTGTTGCAGTTACTGACCAGATGATAGGTTTGTTTATCTCTGCTCTTTGTGTAATGCATGTCATGATGCACTGACTGGCAAAAGTCCCCCACAGACCTTGCAACAGATGTGTTTATCTGCCAGGATGTCCAGTCTCACCCCTTGTAACTGGGAGTGGTCCACCGCAGACCTGTGACAGATATTGTTTTTAGTTCTGCCAGGATGCCCAGTTTCACCCTCCATGCCCTCAGGAGGGCAGGGTTGCCGGTTGAGGCGCTGGTAGCCCAACCCATGAGACAGGTAGTACCGGTTTTCATGGTTATTGAAACTGAGTGTCCGCCTCACACCCGGGAGGCCGGGGTTTAAATCCCAGCTGGGTCATGCCGAAGAACATATACTGTAAAAGCGGAACTTCCTGCCATCCAGCTTGGTGCTCAGCAATAATGGAACGGAGGAGGAAAATTTGTGGCGGCGCCTTGCATGGAAGCAACCCCTATGATTCTATATATGTGAGTGTGTGATTAACACTGTAGATAAGAGAAACATAATTTCGTTCTACTGAACATGACTGGCTGTATAGATTTGAATGACAATAAAGATGGCTTATCCTTAGCCTTATCCTTATCCAGTAGCAAGCAAACCAATGCCTGACCTGACCTGACCTGACTAGGTCAATGTATCATCATATAATTAAATCATATAATTAAAATGACAGATGATTAGATCACAACTGTTCCAACTCTGTCCATTAAAATAACTGAAAATCCCAGCACATGCTGTGTTTCCTCTTGAGTTCCTGAGTTCTGGAGCTGCACAATTTCAAAACACGCCACTGAAATAGCATTAACAATGCACTTCTGACAACAAGCCTCCTTCTTCCTGATAAAAAGCTCATTGTCATAAAATGCAACAAAGTACTGATGCACATGAGACTGCGCGCTGCCACATCTCTTTGAAATGAGCCGCCTCCTCATCCAGTGCAAAGCCAGTGCACTGTCTGGTGGTAATTAGATGGTGTGACGCAAAGCACAAAAACCAGACAATGCACTGACAGAAACTAACAAAAACACTCGTGTAAGGTGGGAAATGTGGCACAAAATGGCAGTGTGCTGTCACAATAGGGTCCACAATGTCAGAACAATCCTCCCTCTTGCACTAAGGGGAAACCACATAAAGCATAATAATGGCTCTTTAATACAGGAAAATAAAATTCATAATATATGATGATTACAAAACACATTTTGAACCAGCATTAATCTGTTCTATTTTCATAATTAGGGGTCGGAATCACCAGAGGCACCACAATATGATATTATCACAATACTTGGGCCGTGATACAGTATTATCATAATCTTGTAATGCACTGAGTATTGTGATATCATATATTGTGATTTCCATCCCGACCTCCTCTTGTTCAAATCCTGACTAGATCTCATGAGTTGCTCCTTTGCTGTGCTGACCTAACCGGACAGTGAGTGTTGAACACCATCTATTAGACTAAAAAGTACAGTGTTGTTTTTTTTTGTTTGTTTGTTTTTTTTTTTCTGGTACCTACAATGCAACATTTATTAATACATTTATTTAAGTATTGCAGTACTTGTTTCTGTGAGTTGATACAGTATTGTGGACACAAGGCATCATTTTTTTTTTGCCCCACCTCTAGTCTGAACCACGATGACGTTATTAAAGAAGCTGAGAAAATAAGCCAAGTAGTGTCCAAAGGTTTAATTTTTCAGTTTCTGATGAATTCACTATTTAGTCCTCTGCAGTGAATTCACTAATATGCACAGAGGTGGGTAAAGTATCCAGAAATTGTGCTAGGGTAATATTAATTACTCAAGTACAGCGAAGAGTAGTCAGCAAAAAATCTACGTAAGTAAGAAAGTACACTCAAGGGATTTAATAATGCACCACTACATTTATTTGTATGCAAATGACCACTCATATTACCTTTTAATAAATATCCTGTTAATCAGTGACAAAACAAACAAACAAAATTGCCAAGAAACATAAGCACCATACACTGAGTTATTGTGACTTCTTCCCTCAAATTGTATTTTGAGATACAGAACTACTATCACTTTCACCAAAAAATGTGAAATTCGGTAAACATGTAGAACTCACCAAGGCAAACAAAAAACTACTCTTGGAGCCAGTAGTGGACCCTCAGGGCCAGCAAAGCCTTCTCTGCTGGCCTAAACACTATCAGAGTTACATTTACAACCTACATTCTTATATTTGTTCCATGAGGACGTATTAAATTATTCCCAACAGTCTATTCTCTTCATTTTGCAGCTTTTCTCTTTGTTGCACTGTGTGTTAGAGTTTTTTGTCCAATCATATTTCAGCATCTGTGTTGCCAGGGTCAAGCAAACGTGCCTTGGGCCTTCAGGAATTAACAGTGCGGCTCTGTAGATTAAATTAACTGTTAATCTTATCTTGTAGCTTTAACCAATCAGATGTCTTCTGTACGTCCAGGTGTACGCATAGAAGGCATCCAGGAACGTCGGCATTTTCACGTCTTTTGGTTGGATGGTTAGACTCCTCCACCCACAATGCAGAGGATTCTAGCTAGCAAAACGCCAGTGCGAGGACTTGCTTAAGCAGCTACAATATACTGTATCTGTTTAAATATAACAGCTGTTTTTCCACCCACAATGGCTGACAGGGGAGAGGAAAATGATTTGGTCGCTGATATGCAAAAAAATCAATTTTCCAGGCAGACTTTTCAAGAAAAGCTGGTTATTGTGAAGAGAGGTCGGCCAACCCTGAAGCTAGCAGGCCCGTCTCAGCCTGGGAAAGGATTTGTCCGTCCCTTCCATATTAGCAATGAGCGTATCCTTGGATTACAGCCTCTGAGGAGAGCTGCAAGTGATCTTGCTGAGAATGCCTGTTGTTTGAACTGATGGAGTAGATACTTGGAGCCACACAGGGTCTGCAAACTTGAGCTGTCTAGCCAAGGCAGCAGCGAGACACCAAAGCACAGCCGGACACTTGCAAGCAACAAAACTTTTAAACCTTTGGGGAAACAAGAGTGGATCTGCAGCTCAATGAACAAGTGCCCGGGGAAACAGACAACACAACACAATGAAAAGGTGAAGATTGTTAAAACTATAATTTTATAGTTAAAGTTATCTTTAACATGCTTTGTGTGGATGGCCCTATAGGCTGTTTTTATGGTGCTTGGTATGAATGGCACTTAAATCAGGTAGATCACCACTGAAGGCCTAGTTGTTAAATGCATGGTCTGTCACTGCTTGGAGCGATTGCCTAAACCAGGGGTGTCCAATCATGTGCCATGGAGGGCCAAGACCCTGCAGGCTTTACCTCCAACCAGTGTCTTCAACAGCAGATTTCACTGAACTTCTTCCACTGACTGCTGATCAGTGAAAACACCTGCTGAAGAGACTGGGTAGAAGAGAGAACCTGCAGGGTCTTTGCCCTACATGACACATGATTGGGCACCACTGGCCTAAACCAGACAGGAAGTCATCCATCTTGGAATGAAGGGTCAATTTTGGCGATTTGCACGTTACGTTTGATCGAACTCCTCCTACAGTTTTCCTCCTATCACATATGAGTGAGTTATAGCAATTTTTATTATGATGGCGAGAATCCAGAGTTAGCCGTGGAGCTGTGGACACGCCCCTCAACAAAACAAAAAAGTTGCAAATTTGCCAGAAAAAAAATGGAAATTTTTAAGAAAAAAGTTTCAAAATGCAAGAAAAAGATGCAAATTTACAAGAAAAAAATTGGAAATTTAATCTTGTTGTGTAATTAATATATATATTTATATATTAATATATATATAATGTTGTATAATTTGACTATGGGTGTATTATGGTGAATGTGGTTGTGGGATAATGATGATTATGAGTGATACTGTAATTTGTTGGGTATGGAAAAGGGGTGGGACTATATAAGCGTTGGCTTCTTCCCACTCCTTTTGAACATTTTATTTTTGGCTTGTCTTTTTGTTTTGTTTTGAATTCTCTTCTTCTTTTTCTAGAATGTTCAAATAAAAATCAATGTCAATCTTCAAATTCTGGTGTTCTGCCAGTGGAACTTTTTAAATTTTCTATTGCCACTCAGTGAAGAAAGGCTAAAAAAAGTTTCATGAGTAGTAATGACTTACTCACTAATTTGTGAGGTTTTTCTCAATGATTTACTTAGGAATTGTAAACTTTTTTTGGAGAAATGTGCAACTTTTTAACTATTAAATGTCCTATTTGTTTTCACACATATAAATTATTTCTTGTAAATTTGTGATTTTTTCCTTTTATGTTTGAGACATTAAATTTGTGAGGTTTTCGTCATAAATTTGAGATATTTTAATAATAAATGTAAATATAAATGTAAAGAAATAATGATTTCAACTCTGGTTTCAATTAAATAAAATGATGAAATTACAAAAATGACTAAAGATGCAATTATTTGTTATAAGAACAAATTTTTAGCTGTAGCATATTTCTAAGCAGCTTTCAAATTAGTATAAAGAGCCAAATGTATCAGTGCCGCGAAAGTGTTTGCCCCCTTCCTGATTTCTCATTTTTTGTATGTTTTTCACATTTAAATGTTTCAGCTCATCAAACATATTTAAATATTAGACAAAGATAACACAAGTAAACACAAAATGCAGTTTTTAAATGAAAGTATTTATTATTAAGGGTAAAAAAAAAATCCAAACATACATGGCCCTGTGTGAAAAAGTGATTGTTCCCTGGTTAAAACATAAATTAACTGTGGTTTATCACATCTTTGGAAAGCTGTATATATTACAAAGCCATTTTTAAAGCTTTGGGACTCCAGCAAACCACAGTGAGAGCCATTATCCACAAATGTCAATAACATGGAACAGTGGTCAACCTTCCCAGGAGTGGCTGGCCGACCAAAATCACCCCAAGAGCACAGTGACGACTCATCCAAGAGGTCACAAAAGATCCCAGAACAACATCCAAAGAACTGCAGGTCTCACTTGCTTCAGTTAAGGTCAGTGTTCATGACTCCACCATAAGAAAGAGACTGGGCAAAAATGGCCTACATGGCAGAGTTCAAAGACGAAAACAACTGCTGAGTGAAAAGAAGATAAAGGCTCGTCTCAATTTTGCCAGAAAACATTTTGATGATCCCCAAGACTTTTGGGAAAATACTCTGTAGACTGACAAGACAAAAGTTGAACTTTTTGGATGGTGTGTGTCCCATTACATCCGTCATAAAAGTAACACTACATTTCAGAAAAGGAACATCATACCAACAGTAAAATATGGTGGTGGTAGTGTGACGGTCTGCTGCTGTTTTGCTGCTTCAGGACCTGGAAGACTTGCTGTGGTAAATGGAACCATGAATTCTGCTGTCTACCAAAAAATCCTGAAGGAGAATGTCTGGCCATCTGGTCATGACCTCAAGCTGATGTGCACTTGGGTTCTGCAGCAGGACAATGATCCAAAACACACCAGCAAGTTCACCTCTGAATGGCTTAAGAAAAACAAAATGAAGACTTTGGAGTGCCCTAGTCAAAGTCCTGACCTGAATCCAATTGAGATTCTGTGGCATGCCCTTTAAAAGGCAGTTAATGCTTGAAACCCCCCAGTGTGGCTGAATTACAACAATTCTATAAAGATGAGTGGGCCAAAATTCCTCCACAGCGCTGTAAAAGACTCATTGCCAGTTATCGCAAACGCTTGATTGCAGTTGTTGCTACTAAGGGTGGCCCAACCAGTTATTAGGTTTAGGGGGCAATCACTTTTTCACACAGGGCCATGTAGGTTTGGATTTTTACCCTTAATAAACACCTTCATTTAAAAACTGCATCTTGTGTTTACTTGTGTTATCTTTGTCTAATATTTAAATTTGTTTGATGATCTGAAACATTTAAGTGTGACAAACATACAAAAAAATGAGAAATCAGGAAGGGGGCAAACACTTTTCCACACCACTGTGATTGAATGAAAATTATCCTACAATAAAAAGTTACTTGAGTACATGTACCTGAGGAAATGTAAGTAGTTACTACCCACCTCTAACAAAAATGCAGATGGACAGTGTCTGAAAACCCTTCACTGCTACCTACTCACCATCGAAGTCTGACCACATCTGCAGGTGTTTGAAGGGAAACAGCGTCTGTGGGAGAAAGAAGTGGAGGAGCTCAAGCGGCTCTACGCCGTTAAGCTGCGCCAGGTTTCCCAGCATGCCCAGGGCTCCCAGCGCTGCCTGCAGCTGCAGCTGTTTAAGGTCCAGCAAGAGAAAAGCCAGCTGCAGGAGGAGCTCGACAGCCTGAAGACGGAAGGAAGCAAGGAGTCCGGAGCCACGCCGAAGCCCACCAGTCCGACCCTGGAGGAGACACAGTGGGAGGTGAGGCCTTGGAGAAACATATCTGAACCTTACAATGATGGCAAACAACCTGAATATAAACTGGGTTGGTCTACTTAAGATTTTTGCCCATAAAAATGCAACATTTTTGTGCAAATTTGTTTTTCTTTAACCTTGTGATTTTTTTCTCCTAAAGATGGAATGGTGGGTGGGACAGTACTGTTATATCTGTGTTGTTTGGGGCTGGTTTTGATGTATGGACTGTATGTATGTTGGGATGGATGGGTGTCAATGTTGATATTCATTCATTCATTCATCTTCTTCCGCTTAATCCTTTTCGGGTCGCGGGGGGAACTGGAGCCTATCCCAGCATCTTTGGGCGAGAGGCAGGTTACACCCTGGACAGGTCGCCAGTTGATATGTACAAAATATAGTTAATTATTTACTTGGGGTCTTAGATGAGGTAATTTGTATATATTTCACATGGGTTGTATTTAGGGAAAAGAGGAGTTGGAGTTAATAAGTGTTCACTTCTTCCTTCTCCCTTTTGAGCACTGTATACTGGCACTTTTACTGCACTTGTCATTTGTTTTGTTTTTTTACTTTTTTGTTTGAAATAAAGTATGTAAGAAAGTAAGATAAGAAGATAACATATCATACCTGTTTTCCACATACAGACATGGTTCCCAGAGGTCGTAATGAAATGTCTGTGACATGCTTTAGTCGGAACAACATCCAGATTAAACACTTCTCTTCACAACGACAGTGTCTGTCTCTTTAAGGCTGTGTGTCCACCAAATCCATTTTTTGTCCCTCAGCCACCCTGAATGTCTTTTTTTCAATGTTTGTGTGCGGCGCTCTGGAAAAAAAAGTCTGTGCCCAGTATTGCAGCAACAGCTTGTCACTCAGCTCAGCACTTCCGCTTTTCCTATGGTCAGACTTTTTACTTATTTTTTGATAGCAGTCTCTAAATAACAATGGACAGGAAGCGTATTCTAGCATTGGTAGCAGCTCTGGATGCAAAATATGATGACGAGGAAAACAGGAGTCTGAGTAGAGACTGTATCGGCTCCTATGTCCCGCCCTTCCTTATTCTGATTGGCTGCTTAGAAAGCGCCGACATTGATGAGCTCAGCTGCAGTCTGAAAAGTTGAATTTTTTTCAACTCTGAGCGCCGCGACAAAAAGCGGCCACCGCCAAGAGCGTTTCAGCGCCGAGGGCACTCAGCACTATCGATACTACAAAGAGAATGAATAGAAAATAGTCACCCACAGCTGAAAAAACCTGTTTGGTGGACACGCAGTCTAAATGCTTATTATGCGCCCCAGTTTACCTCCCCCTTCCTGCTTCATCACTACTAAGATCTGCAGTTGATGCTATGCTAATATTATCATAGACCCCCAGTATCATCAAAACCTTTCTATATCATGTTACAGAACTGAATGAAGTTACTTTGAAGCACCAGTTCTAAGCAGAAAAGGAAAAAAAGTCTTGTATATTTTTCTCATAAATTTGCAACCTTTAAATATATACATTTGTTTGATGATCTGAACCAGTGGTGCGTGTTCAGGCTCGCTGCATCTGCTTCGCAGCCGCCTTATAAATCAAGGGTGAATGAGGGGTGAGTTTGAATGGGTACAGGAGTGAGAGAGGATGGGTCGGTCTGGGTGAGTGAGAGGGAGTTAGTGCATATGGGGCGCATGGGAGCATGTGGGTGTGAAGGTGTGGGGAGGGGTGTGTCTGCGAGTTGAGAGGTGCTGGATTAAGGGGCGCTGTGCCTCTTGGCAACGTGGGCTCCCCTGGGCGGGGGGACTTCTTTGGGCATGGGGGTCCCTGGGGTGTGCGACAGAGGCACTAGGGCGGGGGGCGCGGGCCAGTCTCCACCCCGGGGAGTGGGGTCGCTGGCCTCCTGGTGCCTGGCGCCCGGGGGCAGGCGTTGGCCCCGCTGGGGGGGGGGGGGGGGGTCAAGCGGGTCCGGGGGGGGGGGGGGACTCGCCGCGCCGGCCGCCGAGCAGCCTGGCCTCCTTTGATCGTCCCTCCGGGGGCGGATGCCTGGCTTTCCTGGGGCTTGCTGACCTCGGACGTTTGTGCCGTGTGGGGGTTGGTGGCGCTGCCTTGCCTGCTCGGGGTTCCCGGGGGGAGAGCTGCTGTGACCAGCCCTCCGCTTCGTATGTTTCCTGACAAACCACAAACATCCATCCATCCATCCATCCATCTTCTACCGCTTTTCCGGAGGTCCGGGTCGCGGAGGCAGCAGTTCAAGCAGAGAAGCCCAGACTTCCCTCTCCCCAGCCACCTGCTCCAGCTCTTCAGAGGGGATACCAAGGCGTTCCCAGACTAGCTGGGAGACATAGTCTCTCCACCGAGTCCTGGGTCTGCCCCGGGGTCTCCTCCCAGTGGGACGTGCCTGAAACACCTCAAGTGGGAGGCGTCCAGGAGGCATCCTAATCAGATGCCCATACCACCTCAACTGACTCCTTTCAATGTGGAGGAGCAGCGGTTCTACTCTGAGCCTCTCCCGGATGACTGAGCTCCTCACCCTATCTCTGAGGGTGAGTCCAGCAATCCTACGGAGAAAGCTCATTTCAGCCGCTTGTATCCGCGATCTCGTTCTTTCGGTCATTACCCAAAGCTCGTGACCATAGGTGAGAGTAGGAACGTAGATTGACTGGTAAATCGACAGCTTTGCCTTAGAACTAAGCTCCCTCTTCACCACAACAGACCGGTACAACGTCCGCATCACTGCAGATGCTGCTCCAATCCGTCTGTCGATCTCTCGCTCCATTTTCCCCTCACTCGTGAACAAGACCCCAAGATACTTAAACTCCTCCACTTGGGGCAGGAGCCTGTCCCCAACCCGGAGAGGACAATCCACCTTTTTCCGGCTGAGGACCATGGACTCGGACTTGGAGGTGCTGATTCTCATCCCAGCCGCTTCACACTCAGCGGCAAACCGTCCCAGCAAGAGCTGTAGGTCATTGCTGGATGAAGCCAACAGGACAACATCATCTGCAAACAACAGAGATGAGATCCTGTGGTCACCAAGCATGACACCCTCCATTCCCTGGCTGCGCCTAGAAATCCTGTCCATAAAAATTATGAACAGGACCGGTGACAAAGGGCAGCCCTGGCGGAGTCCAACTCTCACTGGGAATGACTCCGACCGAGTGTTGGCAATGCGAACTAAACTCTCACAACGGTCGTACAGAGACCGAATAGCTCGTAACAACAAGCCCGATACCCCATACTCCCGAAGCACCCCCCACAAAAATCCACGAGGGACGCGGTCAAATGCCTTCTCCAAGTCCACAAAACACATGTAAACTGGTTGGGCAAACTCCCACGAACCCTCAAGAATTCTCGAGAGGGTAAAGAGCTGGTCCGATGTGCCACGGCCAGGACGAAAACCACATTGCTCCTCCTGAATCCGAGGTTCGACCAACGGCCGGACTCTCCTCTCCAGTACCTTGGCATAGACCTTCCCAGGGAGGCTGAGGAGTGTGATCCCTCTAAAGTTGGAGCACACCCTCCGGTCCCCTTTTTTGAAGAGAGGAACCACCACCCCGGTTTGCCATGCCAAAGGCACTGCCCCCGACCTCCACGCAATGTTGCAGAGGCGTGTCAACCATGACAACCCAACAACATCCAGGGCCTTGAGGTACTCGGGGCGAATCTCGTCCACCCCCGGGGCCCGGCCACCAAGGAGATTTTTAACCACCTTGGCGACCTCAGCCCCTGTGATAGGCGAGTCATCCCCCTCGTCCCCAAACCCTGCTTCCTCTGTGGAAGGCGTATCAGTGGGATTGAGGAGATCCTCGAAGTATTCCTTCCACCGCCCGACGATATCCCCAGTTGAAGTCAACAGTGTCCCATCCGCACCATACACAGTGTGGACGGGGAGCTGCTTTCCCCTCCTGAGCCGCCGAACAGTTTGCCAGAATCTCTTTGAAGCCGACCGAAAGTCTTGTTCCATGGCCTCACCGAACTCCTCCCATACCCGGGTTTTTGCTTCAGCAACCACCCGAGCTGCACTCCGCTTGGCCTGCCGGTACACCTCAGCTGCTTCGGGAGTCCCACAAGCCAACCAAGCTTGATAGGACTCCTTCTTCAGCTTAATGGCCCCCCTCACCACTGGTGTCCACCACTTGGTTCGGGGGTTGCCACCACGAGATGCACCGACCACCTTGCGGCCGCAGCTCTGGGCTGCCGCTTCAACAACAGAGGTGGAGAACATGGCCCATTCAGACTCCATGTCTCCAGACTCCCTCAGAATGTGGTTGAAGTTCTTCCGGAGGTGGGAGTTGAAGACCTCCCGGACAGGGGCCTCAGCCAGACGCTCCCAGCACACCCTCACTATACGTTTGGGTCTACCAGGTCTGAATGGCTTCCTCCCCTGCCATCGGATCCAACTCACCACCAGGTGGTGATCAGTTGACAGCTCTGCACCTCTCTTTACTCGGGTGTCCAAGACATACGGTCGCAGGTCTGATGATACGATAACAAAATCGATCATCGACCTGCGGCCTAGGGTGTCCTGGTGCCAGGTGCACATATGGACACCCTTATGCTTGAACATGGTGTTCGTTATAGACAGACTGTGGTTAGCACAGAAGTCCAATAACTGAACACCACTCGGGTTCAGATCGGGCAGGCCGTTCCTCCCAATCACCCCCCTCCAGGTTTCACTGTCGTTGCCCACGTGCGCATTGAAGTCCCCCAGTAGGACAATGGAGTCTCCAGGAGGAGCACCCTCCAGCACCCCAGTCACAGACTCCAAAAAGGGTGGGTACTCTGAAACATCATTTGGTGCATAGGCACAAATGATGGTCAGGACCCGTTTCCCAACCCGAAGGCGCAGGGAAGCAACCCTTTCGTCCACCGGGGAAAACTCCAATATAGAGGCAGCAAGGTGGGGCGATACAAGAATACCTACCCCTGCTCGTCGCCTCTCGCCCGGGGCAACTCCAGAAAAGGCCAAGCTCCAGCCCCTCTCCAGGAGACTGGTTCCGGAACCGGAGCTGTGTGTTGAGGTGAGGCCGACTATATCTAGCCGGTATCGCTCAATCTCGTACACCAGCTCAGGCTCCTTCCCCACCAGAGAGGTGACATTCCACGTACCAAAAGCCAGTTTAGAAAGCTTGGGATCAGTCCGCCAAGGTCTCCGCCTTTGACTGCCACCTAATCCACATAGCACCGGACTTCCATGATCCCTCCTGCAGGTGGTGAACCTACTGGAGGGCGGACCCATGTAACTCCTTCGGGCTGAGCCCGGCCGGGTCCCATGGGTGGAAACCCGGCCACCAGACGCTAGCCTTCGAGCCCCTCCCCCAGGCCTGGCTCCAGGGTGGGGCCCCGGTAACCCCATACCGGGCGGGGTACACTGAATCCTTGATATACAATTTATCATGAGAGTCTGTTGGATCGTTCTTCGTCTGGCCCTTCACCCAGGACCAGTTTGTCTTGGCCACAAACATGCACACACAAACATGCACCACAAACATGCACCACAAACATGCACACACTTATTTTGCATGCGTTCTCATATATATGCATGCAGACGCACACGCACAACTGTCTCTCCTTTAACAGGTGCGGAATCCAGACTCGTGTTGAGACATCTTCGGTGGAAGAAGCAGTTTGTCTTTTGTTTGTTTTAGTTGTTTGTTTTTTTGTCTGTTCCCCTCCCTTTTCTTTCCCCCTCTACACACTTCCTTTCCCTCTTCCCCATCCTGTTGGGTCTTCCATGGGTAAAATAATTAAAATAAAGTATTAAAAGTTATTACAGGAGGAGTTTACAACAATATACAATAGTAAATGTGTTTTGTCACAAAGTAAATCTGTTTTGGCACAATAAGGGTGACAGATCCCTGTTCAGTTTGCCGAGCTGCCTGACAGGACAAGGGGGGAAAAAAAATTGCAACCTTTTTTCACATAAATCTGCAAAAAAAAAATTATAACTGTGACTTTTTTCCTTAAAGATTTGTTAACATTTTTCCTCTTAAATTTGTAATATTTTTCTAAAAATGTGCAACTTTCTTCTGATAAATTTGCAATTTTTCACTGTAAATTAAAGAAAAATCCTCATAGATTTGCAACTTTTTTCAAAAACTTGACTTTTTTGCTCATAAATTTGCTACTTTTTTCTTTAAAAAACTGACTTATTTTGTCATAAATTTTCAAAATGTTTCCTTGTAAATTTGCACCTTTTTACCTGTAAATTTTCTTTTTTCTCACAACTTTGTGACTTTTAGCCTCAATAATTTGTATTTTCCTAAAAATATGCAACTTTTTTCCTGATGAATTAATTTTTTTGGCTGTAAATTAAAGAAAAATCCTCATAGATTTGCAACTTTTTTCAAAAACTTGACTTTTTTGCTCATAAATTTGCTACTTTTTTCTTTAAAAAACTGACTTATTTTGTCATAAATTTTCAAAATGTTTCCTTGTAAATTTGCACCTTTTTACCTGTAAATTTTCTTTTTTCTCACAACTTTGTGACTTTTAGCCTCAATAATTTGTATTTTCCTAAAAATATGCAACTTTTTTCCTGATGAATTAATTTTTTTGGCTGTAAATTTTAAAAAAAAATCCTCATAGATTTGCAACTTTTTTTTTAAAAATTTGTGACTTTTTTCTCATAAATTTGCAACTTTTTGCCTGTAAATTTTCAACTTTTTTCTCATACTTTTGCAACATTCATCTGGATGCTGGTTAAATTTTTATTCTGTGTAATTAAACTGTAATTTGTAGCTTTTTTAATTTTTAAATTTGCATTTTTTTATCATATCTTTGCACCTTTACGCTTGCAAATATGCACCTAATTTCCATTTCTACATTAGTATCTCATGCTAAATTGGTGATACCCCCCTGCCCTTGGTTCACAAGCACCATCTAACACAGTTAAAACATGATATAGACAGATAAATGCACATGAAAAATAAATGTACGTCTGGCGCTGTATTTCTTCTCCTCAGATATTTTTTTTTTTTTTTTTTTTTTTTGGTTACTTATTTGTACCCGTAGGTAGATTTGGTTTGCAGTCTGGTGACAAGCCACCGGCTGCTGGTCGCTGCGTGCGCGAGCGCCCTAAACCTACATGTTTTTGGTATGCGGGAGGAAACCGGAGAAATCCCGGAGTAAACCCACGCAACACGGGGAGAACATGCAAACTCCACACAGCTCACTGTTGGTCGGGGGCTGGGATCGAACCCACGATCTCATGATCCCCGCGATCCCCCGGCCGAGGGTAAAACTGTGCTGCCACAGTGCTAAACCACTGCGCCACCGTGCAGCCCATTGTTTGGCTCTGTATGTGTTAGCACTCTGTAACTGAGCTAGCTAGTTGCTGTCTTTTCTGGGGGCATCCATCTTGGTTTCATGGTTGCTTTTTTTGGGACATTAAAAACTCTGACAGCAGGTTTGTGAGGCAGCCAGAGATGAACCACAGAAAGAATAAAAATGCACCACGAAGCTGGAGGGGAGGTATCCTTTCAGTGAGCTCTCATTCTCGTGTCACAGCTGGGGCCAAATCAAAACTGCCTATTTATTGAGAGGGACCGGAATAAAGGTAGACCCTAACAAAGTTATGGGATGTGGTTGGTCCTAGTTTTTCCATTGGTAGCAAATTGTTGCACCAAAGGAATGAAAAAAAATGTTCTTCATCAGATGTTCTCTTTAAATGAGTGTTTTTCTCTCTCTCAGGTTTGCCAGAAGTCAGGGGAAATCTCTTTGTTGAAGCAGCAGCTGAGGGACTCCCAGGCAGAGGTAACCCAGAAGCTGAGCGAGATCTTCCAGCTGAAAACGGAACTCAGGAGAACCCGGACAGAGCTGAAGAACAGGGAATGCCAGATAGACACTCTGAAGCTCGTCCTGCAGGGGACATGGCGTCACAGACGTCCCTCTACCACTGCTCTTGAAGACAGAAAAGGAACCGAAGACGATCCATTACCAGTGACAGCAGGTGGGGTTTGTGTCCGTCTCTTTGGTTTTTGCTATAAAACATTCTTTCCTATTCAGGCTGCACAAAATGGGGAGGACTTCTGGTTTACACTGTGGAAATATTTCAAACCTCATGCACGTATAAGTTAAAAAAAATTAAACTTCCGCAAATTTACATCCATCACTCTTTCCTTTTTAAATACAATAACTTACTTAATCCTCGCCTGACCACTTAAGTGACTGTTGCAGCCAATCGTCTGAAGGCAGGGCAATCTTGGGCTAGGGCGATGAGGTCAGCCAGAAGCCTTATCATTGTGATCTGGATCATCCAGGACAGTCTGGGCCGACCTCAGGGGCGATGCCAGTCCTGGGGGGTGGGTGGGGGTGGCGGCAGACGAGCGCTGGCGGAGAGGGCCTGCTTGGCCAGTATCCCATCTTCCAACCTGGCCACGTGGCCGAGGAGCTGCAGCCTCCCTCTTCTGATGACGGTAGAGATGGGGATGGGATAGCCAGCCCTCCTGTAGACCTCATCGTTTGTGGTGTGGTGGAACCATTGGATGCCGAGGATGTTACGGAGGCAGGTCTGATGGAATGTATCCAGATGGTGGGTGGTTGTGGTGGAGAGGGTCCAGGTTTCGGACCCGTAAAGGAGGACAGAGATCACACAGGTGTTGAAGATTCGCAACTTTGTGGTCGTGCTGATCTTCCTGCTCTGCCAGACTCTGGAGGCGGCCGAAAGCACTGTGAGACCGCTGCAGGTGGCGAGTAATCTCTGGGTCTGACAAGCAGGAGCTGATGATCTTAGATCCGAGGTAGACAAAGTCGTTGACAATCTCAACTGGCTCGTTGTTGGTGGTGATGACTTGAGGCGGTGGTGGCAAGAAGTCTGACAGCGCCTGGATCTTTGTCTTTGCCCAGCTGATGGTAAGGCCCAGGGGTGATGCTTCTTCTGCAAGCAGCTCCAGTGCCTCTGCGATTATGTCTACATGTGTGGTGAAAAGCACCACGTTGTCCGCATAAATACAATAGTGCGATAAAAATAATTGGCTAATCAACCTGAAAATGCACAGGCACAGACAACTTATGATGCTCTGTCAATGGACGCCTTCATCACATTTCAATCAGTGGACACGCAGTCCTGGCAGATGTATCCGCTTTGTTGTTCCCTCATCAGCAGACGATTTATTCGTTAACAAGGAGGATGGGGTTATTCACCAACTTAGCATAAGGTGAATACGGATGAATGTAATTAGATACAAATTTGAAAGAATAAAGTTGCAAAGATATGATAAAACATACCAGTTTAAAAAATTTTCAAAATTTGCAAATTACAATTACATTACACAGAATAGAAATTTAACCAGAATCCAGATGAGTGTTGCAAATTTATGAGAAGAAAGTTGAAAAGTTACATGAAAAAAATGCTAATTTTTGAGAAGACTTGCCAGTTTATGAAAATAGTTGCTAATTTATAAGAAAAATGTGAAAATCTACCAGAAAACTAGTTGCAAATTTCTGAGAAAAAAAGTTGAAAATGTTCATGAATGTACATGGGGTATGGGCGCATGCGCACGCAGCGACCGGCAGCTGGTGAAAAAGTCCGTCGTCTATGTATCTGTTTTTATGCACTTTAATTTGTTTTTAACGAAATTCTCTGTGTCGTTTCTGTCCTGGAATGTTTGTGGACTGTATGACGAAGAGCTCCCTGGTTCCATCAATATGGATTTCCTCCCCTTTTTTGCACTGCTGCTACTTTTCCTCCGGCTCTTTGTCTCTGAGGTAAGCGCGATCGGGATCATGGCAGGCAAAATACATTATTCCAGGGACATGTTGCAGCATTTAAACACGGATGATGCAGCGGCGGTGATTGAGTCTATGCCGCAACTGCCGGACTTTATTTTGAGAGACGTTCATGGACACAGCGGTGAAAAGAGAGACAAGAGAAGGAAGAGCGGAAAGCGTGGAGGCGTGAAATTACGGCTGAGAAGATGTCAGTTTGGTAACATTCCTCTTCCTTCTATGATTTTTGGGAACGTACAATCTCTGAGGAACAAGGTGGATGAAATTCAAGGGAATGTGCACTACCAGAAGGACTTTAAGAACTGCTGTGTCATGGCTTATACCGAGTCTTGGCTTACTGCGCATGACCGGGACGCGGACCTGTGGATTGACGGCTTTGGAGCCCCACTCCGCTCTGATCAGCAGGAAGAGGTAACGGGGAGACGTCAGGGGGGCGGCGTATGTTTATATATTAATAAACTCTCTGTCACGGTCAGAGAGCGCATCTGTACACCCAATGTGGAGCTGCTGTCTGTGTCACTACGCCCCTTTTATTTGCCTCGCGAGTTCCCCCAGCTTTTTTATCTCGACTGTGTACATTCACCCGAGGGCAGACGCTGACTCCGCCTCAAGCATCGTCTTTGATGTGGTGCAGCGGCTGCAGTCAATTTCTCCAGAGGTGCCAAACTTCATTCTTGGGGATTTTAACCATGTTTCTTTAAAGAAGACACTTAAAAACTTTTATCAGTACGTCTCCTGCCCAACCAGGTGAAAAAAGACATTGGACCTGTGCTACGGATCCATAGAGAGGGCCTATAAATCACTCCCCCTTCCTCCTTTAGGATCCTCAGATCACAACTGTGTACATTTGCTGCCCACATATAAAACTGCTCTCAGAAGAGGCAAGGTGGAGATGAGAGACATTGATGTGTGGACAGAGGATTCAGAGCACAGCCTCCAGGAATGCTTTAACTGTACGGACTGGGAGGTGTTCACACTGGCCTGCGGGGATGATTTGGACTCTTTGGTGGACGTCACATGCTCATACATGGCTTTCTGTAAAAATACGATCGTTCCATGTAAACGTGTCAAAATATATCCCAACAACAAGCCATGGGTTACAAAATCAGTTAAATCCTGCTTAAAGAGGAAAGCACTTGCCTTTAAACAGGGGTCTGTTTCTGAGCTACAGGTTGCCACAAAAGAGCTGAAGTCCGAAATTTTAAGAGCAAAACAGAATTATAAATCAGAGTTGGAAAGCAAGATGGCAACAAAGAAACTTGGTTCAGGCTGGGCCAGTATGAAAACTATTGCAGGCCTTCAGAGCACAGAGCGCAGTAATCGTGTGTTTTTAGATGGTTTTAGTTCAGACACAGAGCTGGCTAATGCTCTTAATTGTTTTTATGGTTGTTTTGACTCCTTTGATTTTAGCACTGAAACCCAAGATTTGAAACAGAAACTCAAAGACAATCAGCACTTTAATATTGAAGTGCAGGATGTTAAAAGGGAGTTCTGCGCTGTAAAAGTGAACAATAGTCAGGGCCCTGATAATATATGTGGGCGCTTGGTAAAGTCCTGTGCACATGAACTGAGTCCTATATTTCACTACAGTTTCAATAAGTCCTTACAGACACAACATGTGCCTAAGATCTGGAAAGAAGCCGTGGTTGTTCCAGTTCCAAAATCCAGCTGTCCTAAAATGGTTAATGACTTTAGAGCAGTTGCTTTGACTTCAATTTTAATGAAAATTTTTGAAAAACTGGTCAGATGTGAGGTCCTAAAGCAGACTGAGCATGCATTGGATCCTCTGCAGTTTACCTATAGGCCTCACAGAGGAGTGGAGGATGCCACTGTCACTCTGTTTAACATGCTTTTTAAACATCTGGATTTTAATGGGACACACGCCAGGCTTTTATTTGTGGACTTTTCTTCCGCCTTTAATACAATCCAACCTCATATCTTAGTTGAAAGGCTCCTGCAACAATTTGATTTGAGCAATAATCTGGTGGGTTGGATTCTGGATTTCTTAACCAACAGGACGCAGAGAGTAAGGGTCAATGGTACATTGTCTGACCTAAAGTGTTCTTCTACTGGCTCTCCTCAGGGGTGTGTGTTGTCACCACTACTCTTCATCCTGTACACAAACATGTGTCGGAGCAGACATGACAACAGACACATTATAAAGTATGCTGATGACTCAGTTATTGTCAGTCTCCTCCAGGATGGTGAGAGTGGCCACGGCCCAGTAGTTGATGATTTTGTTCACTGGTGTGAGGATTCCTACCTGCAGCTGAATACGACAAAAACTAAAGATATGATTATTGGCTTTAGGAGGAAAACTCCCAGGCACAAAGTCACTGTACTAAAAGGCCAGACCACCGAATGTGTACAATCCTACAAATATCTTGGGACGATTACTGATAATAATTTAAACTTTAAAGAGAACTGTGAAAGGGTGTGCAAAAAGAGTCAGCAACATTTGCATTGCTTGAGAAAACTTGCACACTTCCAAACTGACCGAACCATAATGACAATGTTTTATCGGGCTTTTATTGAATCTGTTTTATCCTTTTCTTTAGTGTCATGGTTTGGTCAGATAAAACTGAAACAGAGGAAATCCTTGGATCAGGTAGTTAGATGGTCCAGTCGTTTGCTTGGTGAGTCACAGCTGAGCCTGACATCCCTGTACACCAGACAGGTACAGAGGATGGCTACCTCCATTTTAAATGATGACTCCCACCCTTTGCACTGCCACTTTCAGCTTCTTCCCTCCAGACGGAGGTTTGCTGTCCCAAAAAGTAAAACCCAGCGCTACAAAAACAGCTTTGTCCCTGCTGCTGTCAAAGAGTTGAACAAGATGTAACAATATATTGCACATAATTTAGGTACCTATTTATTAACTCCATTTTATATTTACTTACTTTTGTAGGATGTTATTTGGGTTCTAAATATTTTATTGGGTTTTAGACCTTTGAGTTTTTAACCTCTTTGACTAGTTTTTAACTTTTTAATATGACTCTTCTCTCTTATCTCTGGTTTTTCTCTCATCTCTTTGTCTTATATCCTGATTGGTGGAGCCTTGAGTATTTTTATCATGTTTATAGTCAGCTTCATGTGTGCCTGTGTTTGTGTCTATGTTGAATGTATTTAGTGGTTTGTAAATATGGATGTCACCAGACTGCAAAACAAATCTACCTACGGGTACAAATAAAGTAACCTGAACCTGAACCTGATAAAATGCAATTTTACATGATTTTTTTCCCCAAATTTATGAGGAAAAAAATTCAACATTTTTGAGAAAAAAAGTCACAGATTTAAGGAAAAAGGTTGCAGATTTAAAAGGAAAAAAGTTGCAAATTTATGGTAAAAAGGGTGAAAATTTACAGGAAAAAAGTGGCAAAATCCAATTCAACTTTATTTATATAGCGCCATTTCACAACAAGTCATCTCATTGCACTTCCAGACTGTAGGGCAATTCTGCACAAGTGCAGAAAGACCGCAGCAATCAGATGATCCCCTTTGAGCAAGCACTTGGCGACGGTGGAGAGGAAAAACTCCCTTTTAGCAGGGGGATAGCACCCCCCAACCCCCCTCAAATCACCAGTATAAAAACAAGTCACAATTTTGAAGGAAAAGTCACAAATTAACAGTTAAAAAGTGAAATAATTAAAAAAAAAAAAAAAACAACCTTCTGTTCTGATGGCTCAGCTTTTTTTGCTTCATTTTAAGGCTCAAATATGATTTATGGCTCCATGTTTTCATTTCAGTATCTTCCTGCCTCCCTCAGGGACTACAGATGGAAATTAGTGAGAACGCTATCATCTGGTACAGAGCATCTTTACCCTGGATTTAATGTTTTTTTTCAGCACATGGTCCCTGACAAATAAACCAGTAAACTATAACTATGCAGATTTTTGTGGGTATACAGTGCTCAAAATGACTTCCAGTAGTAGAGATGGCCCAACCCTGATTTAAAGTTAAAAAAACATGAAAAACCATTGAAGTAAGTAAGTAAGTAAGTAAGTAAAATGTATTTATATAGCACTTCTCACAGAATAAATCACAAAGTGCTTCACAATAAAATAAAACACACATTCACAAATACAGCAATAAAGGCATTGAAAAACAAGTATAAAGACATTAAAAATATAAAACCATAATCCATAATCAAACTAAAAAGCCTGTTTAAACAGCAGTGTTTTCAGCTGCTTTTTAAAAGCATCTACAGAGTCTACAGAGTGCAAAGACAATGGTAGAGCGTTCCACAATTTTGGTGCCACTGCCTGAAAGGCTCTATCACTTCGAGTTTTAAAATGGGTTCAAGGGACAGCCAGTAAAAGTTGATCCAAGGATCTCAAAGACTGAAGGGTTGCACACTTTAAGCAGCTCGGTGATGTGTTTAGGGACCTGGTCATGAATAGCTCTAAAAACAAGAACTAAAATTTTAAACTGAATCCTAAAACCAACAGGGAGCCAGTGAAGTGCTGCTAAAACCGGTGTAATGTGTGCCCTTTTCTTAGTGTGAGTAAAAGTCTAGCAGCCGAATATTGAACAACCTGGAGGCATCAAAGATGCTTTTGGCTCAGACAGGTAAAAAGACTATTACAATAGTCTGAGCGAGAAGAAATAAAAGCCTGTATGATCATCTCACGTTCCACCTTCGACACCGGGGTTCTCAACTTAGAAATATTCTTCAGATGGAAGAAACAATTTCTAATTAATTGATTACTGTGGTGCTCAAGAGACATAGCCAAGTCAAATCTAACACCAAGATTCTGAAGACTCGCCTGGACAGAGGAACCTAGGGTACCCATGTGGTGCTTAATAAGTGGAATCATGTTTTCGGGAACGATAATACAACATAACAAAAATAACTTTTTTGTAAGTTGGCTGTGTTTTTTCAACTGATTTAAGACAATTTTGCACCGCTGAATCCGAAAATGACATCCGTTTCTCTCAATCAGGTCAGATTTTTATGCTATGTTGTAAGCAGTTGTACAATTGTACTGTAAATTGAATAGTAGACATTGATAAAGGTAAGTACATGTAAATTGAATGTTACATCATCACTGTTCAAAATTCAGAGAATTTCAACAAATAAAAAAAAAATTGCATCATATAAAGTGAAAATACCCATACATGTAAACAAAAACGTAAAAAACATGTGGCCATAGTTGAAAAAGTTGACCTGATTGAGCAAAACCAATGTGATTTTTGGATTCAGCACATCAAAATTGTCCTAAATCAGCTAAAAAAAAAAACTTAGACAATAAATTTGGTGTTGACCAGTGTAATTAATGTTTCTGTCTTGTCTGAGTTAAGCTGTAAAAAGTTTGCAGTTAACAACTGTTTGATGTTAGACAAGCATGTGAAACTCAGACTCTTTAAAAGAGCAATACAACTGAATATTGTCAGCGTAAAGATGATAAGAAATACCTTTGAACTGGCTAATTATCCCTCCCAGTGGCAGAATGTAAATTAGAAATAAAATGGGTCCTAGAACTGAGCCTTGTGGTACCCCACATGAATACTGTGCTATTTCAGAAAAGATCTGATTCACGGACACGTTAAAGGTTCGTCTGGTGAGGTACGATGAGAACCATTTTAAAACAGAACCAGACAGCCCTAGCTCTTTGAGTTTGTTGATCATTATACAGTGATCAGCAGTATCAAAGGCAGAAGAAAAATCCAATAAAACTAGAACTGTGTATTTACCAGTGTCAGCCGCCATCATAATGTCACTGGAGAATCTGACTAAAGCTGTTTCGGTAGAATGATTTTTCCAAAAGCCCGACTGAAATTTATCCATGATATTACAATTTACCAAAAATTACATAAGCTGTTCAGCCACTACCTTTTCCAGAATTTTTGATATGAAAGGGAGTTTAGAGATTGGCCTATAATTATTTGGCTGTGATGGATCCAAACTCGGCTTCTTAAGAGTTGGTTCAACAACTGCATGTTTGAAGGAGCTGGAAGCCACACCAGCTGAAAGTGAAATGTTTACCAGTTCAACAACTGAAGGACCAATTCAGAATCAGAATCAGAATCAGCTTTATTGGCCAAGTATGCACAACACATATAAGGAATTTGACTTTGGCTAAAAACTTGCTCTCGTTGTTCAGGTGAAGGATTTAAATAAGGATTCAATGACAAACAGAGTATGTACAGTAAATTACAGTCTGTCCACATTTCTATAAAAGGATGCAAATATATACAGGAATATATGCAGTTATTTACTCGGACTAACCACACTTTGCAGAAATATATGAAAAAATATACAATCACACAGTATTTCAATGTGGACTCAGATTCAGTGATATAATGTGAATGAAGTAAAAAGCAGTGTGAGAGTTATGTGCAATGTAATAATGGATGAAAAGTCATGAGTACAGCAAACAGGTAGGACTAGGTGAATGTTAGGACATTCAATTGACTCAAAAATTGCTAAAACGGCTTAGTAGGGAGAACATCAGCAGGGGAAGAGGAGAGTTTCATCTTCTGCAGCAGAGCTGTGATGTCCTGAAGGGTCTCAGGATTAAAAGTGGCCCAAGTACAAGGTGAGGGCATAACACTGGTACAGTTAAAAGAAGAAGATGGCGAAATGTTTTCCCTGATATCTCTGATCTTATCAACAAAGAAATTAAGAAATTTGTTACTGTCTGCTTTACAGAACACGGGTATTAGAGAGGCAGTAGGTGAGACGAGTGTTAATTGTGTCAAATAAGACTCTAGGATTTTTCTTATTTGTGAGAATTATTTTTGAAAAATACTGATTCCTGGCACCCATCAACATGTCATTTAAAGAGGCTCTAAGCTCCCTTAGATGGAGTCTGTGAACCTCCAGTTGGGTGGATTTCCATAAGTGTTCTACCTTACGACAATTTCTCCTAAAGGATCAAATGGAGTCATTTATCCAGGGATGAGACTTTTTAGGAGAAGCAAGGACAGATTTCACTGGTGCCACATCATTGAAGCAACATCTTTGTCAACCACAGAAGTGTGTTTGTTGTCAAACTAATGGATGCATCTTACAGAGAGATGGCTTATCTTGCTCTATTTTAGGTTATGATGATTAAACCCCCAAAAAGCAGTTATTTCAGTAACCGGGTCAGTAGCAGAGTTCAGCCCTGAGCAGCCACTGCCTTTCATTACATTTCCCCCGTGGCTCTGCTGGACTTTAGTTAAAGCCATGTGAACCCATTTTTTTCTTTCTTCTTCTTGCAGGAAGCAGTGGGGGCCCGACAGAGGAGCGTCTGCGTGCTCAGCTACTGCTGGAGCGACGCCAGAGTGAGGCCCAGGCTGTAGCTTTTGAAGAAGAGAGGAGCACATGGCAGACAGAAAAGGACAAGGTCATCCGGTACCAGAAGGAGCTGCAGGCAAGCTACTTAGACATGTACCACCGCAACGAAGCTCTGGAGAGGGAGGTGCAGCAGCTGAGAGCAGGCAGAGAGTGGCGAGGAGGAGGGAGCAGAGATGGCACGCTGGCAAGAGAGACACCAGAGGGGAGTAAGAGAGTGGATGGACCAGCGGAGGACATGCCTTCCTCTGGTTTGCCGTGGATTGAGAGGATTGAATCCTCTGAAATTTGAATGTCAAAGATGTATTTGCAATGCAAACTTTTGTCCTCCTGTGGAAGACCATGTCTGCCAGTAATGAAATGCACAACACACATTCCTCTGCTAACACCCAAGTTCTAGATCAGCATTTTTATTTGGATCTACACACCTGACATTTTTTTATTTTTTTTACATTTAAGTTCCATCCATAATTATCAGAGGATTAAGGAGGATATCAAAAATGTCCCGTCTCAATGCCCCTTGATTCTGATACATTGCAGAATGGAGCAGGTTCTTCTGTGTGTCAGGCTTCACTCTTCTTCCGAGTTTCGTTGATATCAGCTTAGTGGTTTTTCAATAAACTGACTAAAACACAAACATACCACACTGAAAATATAACATCCAAAAGATCCCATGAGGTTTTCCTCACCTCAACAGACCCCCAAAAAGTCCTCAAAAGTTTGATTGTTGACTGTATAATGTGACTCCCTGCTGCACGTTTGCTGTGTTTACCAGTCATCATTTATAAAAGTCATTTTCCTGAGTCCATCTGCCTGATTTCTTAGATGAGCTTGCTAGCTAGCTAGGGCTCCTTTGATATCTCCAGTTTGCATTCTTTTTTAGGGATGAGCCGATACCACTTTTTCAAGTCCGATACTGATACGGTGACTTTGAGTATCAAGCAATACCGATCCAAACCTGATACCATCTCGCTTATTTTTTTTTACAAATGCTGTAGATCTGAAAATAAGGAAACTAACCCTTTAAGTTGTATTTTTGTCATCCATTATTATTATCATAAGTATTCTCCTGGTCCTCGGTTTATTTAGAAGTGTATGATATTATTCTCTGTCATTCTTAGTTTTGAGGTTTGCTCTTATTTTGAAGTCATTCCTGTTCCATTTCCTGTAGCCTTGCTGTAATCCTGCTTCCAGTTCACCACTATAATATTTGTTCTTTTGTTTACGTTTCACTTTTAGTGTCTTCCAGCCTCCGAACTGGAAAAGCAGCAGCTGGTGATGCACAACACACTTCCTTCTGCTCGGTTCTTGACAGAATTCGGCATGCTCCTTTACCATGATACTTTTGCAAGTGTTTTATCAAGTTGGTGGTGTTAAAATTGTAAATGTGGGTACCACACAGCAAACATAGGAGGCGAGTCCCACAGACAGGCTCCAGCGACACTCGTTTCTGTTTACAGAAGCCACGCACAGCGTGGCTGAGAACATGATCACTCCTTCATTTTAATATTTTTAATGTGTCAGATCGGTAAATTACTTTTATTCCTTACCAATTCTGAACCCGATATCGATACAGCAGTTCGGTTCATCCCTAATTCTTTTCGCCAACTTCTCTTATCCATCTTCAAATGAAGGTTCAGAAGTATACATTGTGTTGTGATGTTTCAGCAGAAACTATACACTGTGATGGTTTATACTTTAGGGTAACTAAATTTGGAAGTAAGCTAACTGCTGGCTTTCCAACTAGGTAGCTAGTGCTGAATAAATATTATAAACACCTTCATTACCTCTGCCAAGGAGGTTGTGTTTTCATCGGCATTGGTTTGTTTGTTTGTTTGTTTGTTAGCAACATAACTCAAAAAGTTATGGACGGATTTTCATGAAATTTTCACAGATTGTCAGAAATGGGGTATCCTACAGATGATTAGATTTTGGTGGTGATCCGGATCACCGTCCAGAAGAAAACTGCCATTACGGAAAATGCGATTTTCGTGAATAACTACTGAACCACTAATCCTATCATTGTCAATCCAATTGCTAGTCATATGTTTTCATGGTCAAGGAATCTGAAAACGTACACACAAACACTGTATGGGGGGAACTGTGGTGCTTGGCAGAGGTCTGCGCTCTCCGAGTGCTTTTCTAGTTTAAATACTGCATTTTGTGTTTACTTGTGTTATCTTTGTCTAATATATAAATTTGTTTGATGATCTGAAACATTTAAGTGTGACAAACAAAAAAATGAGAAATCAGGAAGGGGGCAAACACTTTTTCACACCACTGTATGCCTGTTAGCAAAACTATAGACTCTTATTTAGGATTAAATGTCATTTGCCTACATGTAAAGTTAATGGGAGCATGCAGAAACATGCAAATTCACATCCGTTGGAGTTGATAGCTAGAATAGAATAGAAAAGTGTTGGCTCAGTAGGAATATTCATTCCATTTGAGCCACTAATCGGCCTCAGAGTAAAAGTATCAACACTGCAATTAAACTAGTTTAAAAACGAGACTGTCACTCCCCTGCAGACAGATGGACCAAAGCTCTGTAGAGCTGAAACGAAATGTCAGGATTAACAAGGGCTACCAGTGTAAACAAACAGTGGTCTCCCGTCTTTGTGGAGGCAAGTAATACTGTATTTTCCCAGCTGTGAGCTCCACTGGATAAATTTTGAAAACCTAAACATGACGCCGTTTTGAAGATTTCCACAGCAGGTATAATTTATTTTCTATTATTAGAGCGTCCCACCAATGTACAGCAAAACTGGCACATCTATCAGGTCGTTACAAATATCAATAAATGTTGTTTCTGGCCACTCAGCTGGATTGTTCTTCCACATACTGGCTGTTAGACGGTAGGGACACTTTTCAAGATAACAAATTTAAAGTTTTTGATCATATCTGATCCGATCTTGTGGTGAAAGCTCATCATAATATTGATATGACATATTGTTTTAATGTTAAACTGCCAGTTTTTAGCACCTCCATGTGTTTTTCCAGCGGAAGCGCACCCACCAAGTACCCGAATGTGTAGACAGCTCTATACGTTATAAGAGGCCACCGGCAGTTACTGTAAAGTTTTTAGAAAAATGTCTGGGTGTGGTTATCGGGGAATAAAGTAACTCCTAGAATCCTTATTGTCCAATGAAAATGCTCGTTTCAAACTAACTGCTGTGTAAGGTTCAGTAATCAGTCAACATTATGAGATGGCAAGCACAAATGTGCAATCATGAAAAAACTAACTTGTGAAGGCAAAGTAATGAAATAAGAAGTGCCCAGTGAGCATATACCCCAATTACACTGGGAATACATCTTATAGAGACTGCACTTTCGCAAGACGTTGGCATAACGCCAAAACTTGCCATTACTGGCCCGATTTATAACAACAATTCCACAAAATGTGGGTCCACATCATATTCTACACTCTCATAGATACACATCTACCATTTACAGTGGTGTGAAAAAGTGTTTGCTCCCTTCCTGAGTTCTCATTTTTTTGTATGTTTGTCACACTTAAATGTTTCAGATCATCAAACAAATATAAATATTAGACAAAGATAACACAAGTAAACACAAAATGCAGTTTTTAAATGAAGGTATTTATTATTAAGGGAAAAAAATCCAAACCTACATGGCCCTGTGTGAAAAAGTGATTGCCCCCTAAACCTAATAACTAGTTGGGCCACCCTTAGCAGCAACAACTGCAGTCAAGTGTTTGTGATAACTGGAAATGACCCTAACCCTAACCCCACACCATATTTTACTGCTGGTATGATGTTCCTTTTCTGAAATGCTGTGTTACTTTTATGACGGATGTAATGGGACACACACCTTCCAAAAAGTTCAACTTTTGTCTCATCAGTCCACAGAGTATTTTCCCAAAAGTCTTGGGGATCATCAAGATATTTTCTGGCAAAACTGAGACGACCCTTTATGTTCTTTTTGCTCAGCAGTGGTTTTCGTCTTTTTCATTTGTGGATAATGGCTCTCACTGTGGATCGCTGGAGTCCAAAGCTGTAGAAATGGCTTTATAATTTTTTCCAGACTGATAGATCTCAGTTACTTTGTTTCTAATTTGTTCCTGAATTTCTTTGGATCACAGCATGATGTCTAGCTTTTGAGGATCTTTTGGTCTACTTCACTTTGTCAGGCAGGTCCTGTTTAAGTGATTTCTTGAATGAGAACAGGTGTGGCAGTAATCAGGCCTGGGTGTGGCTAGAGAAACTGAACTCAGCTTTCCATTGATGTGATAAACCAGTTAATTTATGTTTTAACATGGGGGGGCAATCACTTTTTCACATAGGGTCATGTAGGTTTGGATTTTTTTTTTTTTTTTTTTACCCTTAACCCTTTAGCTGTCCCAGGCGCCGTATGGCGACAGGAATGGTTAAGGGGTAAACATAACCCCTAGTGGTCAAGAGTGGTAAATATTTTTTGTCAGTAAAATAGTTCAGATTTCCAAGGTTATAACTTGAAAGTTGCAAGCGATAATGGCTTACTGTCAATTAGAAAGCTGTAGAATATGATCCAAAGTTTCAGATAGGAATAAATTTATGCATCTAATTTGCATAATGTCACGGCAGCTATATAAATTACATAACTCAGTCAAAAGTGGACTTTGGACACATTTACACAAAGAATGTTTTGGATTTTTTGATGCCGTTTTGTCTACAGGGGTATGTTTTTATCTAATCTTCAAAGTATATGAACCAGAAAATCAATAAAATGTAAAAAAAAAAAAAAAAATTGTCTCTTACCTGTTGCGGGGGTGGGGGGGGGGGGCTCGCTCGCCCACGTGGCCAATCCGTATTCATCCATCGTGGTCGATGTTTTGCGTTTGCTCGGTCATTTACACTCTCTATCACATCTACAAACGCTTATGATTTTCCCACATGAATTTCATTTGTATTACGCGGCTATTTTTACTGTTTGATGCAGTTTCAGTCAGAATCGCCGCCACCATGATTGATCATGGCAGCGACCACATTGGTGCTGTGAGCTCAAAGCGGAAAAAGGAAGAATAATAATGAGGATTTCTTCTTCTTTGCTGTATTCCATGCCAGCCATGATTCCTCCGGCGCATGTCTGCCACCTTCTGAACTGTCAAGATCAATACAGATCAGTACAAATTCTCAGTATAGCCAGGAGACGTCAATAAGTTGACAGGTGCAATTGCCGCACTGTGCCACTAGGGGTGCACGACCCGTCCATTTAATGTGGACAGTTAAAGGGTTAATAATAAACACCTTCATTTAAGAACTTAATTTTGTGTTTACTGGTATTGTCTTTGTCTAATATTTAAATTTGTTTGATGATCTGAAACATTTAAGTGTGACAAACATACAAAAAATGAGAAATCCAGAAGGGGGCAAACACTTTTTCATATCACTGTATGTTCCATCAACTTCCGTGCAATTAATTCAATTCAATTCAACTTTATTTATATAGTGTGGAGCGTGTAAATAATGAGGCGGATTTGGTTCAGGCGGTTATTACACGACTCACACAAGGAGCATAGACAGAATGGCATACAAGTAGGAACTCTTCCCTTAAATAACATGACATCCTTCTAGACTCTTCTCACACACAAAAGATAATCCCCCGTCCGACTGCAGTCAGTCCATTCATCCTTGACACCTCCCTGTTATCTTACTAGGGCATCTAGAAACTTCTCACACACAAAAGGTTAACTTTGCATCCTTTGTTCCTGTCTAAGGTGGTAAACCATTATGCACTCCCCAGGTTGCCACCCCCCCCAGCAACTTAGATAGGACAAGAGAGTAACAGTCCACATGCTGTGATAGAACCATTAACATCAGTCCACATGCTGTAGAACAATCAACATCAGTCCGCATGCTGCTTGGGCTTCAATCTTCTGCCGTATCTGCTGTAGCCAGGATTCACTGCCTCCGTGGCGCTGCCATGCTGGGGGGCTGATGTCTGGGGGTGAAAACTTTTTGACTGTCCGTGTGGGTGCTCTGGAGAATCTTTTCTCTGGGAAGCGCCCCGTGGGGGTCTTCCACGCCGAGGGGCCCTCGCCAACAGCACTTGCTCATCAGCCACAACGAAAGCAGGTTTGAGTCTGTCTATGCCAATTTTCTCCCTCCTACCCCCCAAGTCTAGCAAAAAATGCTTATCCCCTGTTTCCAGCACTCTAAAGGGTCCATCATAAGGTGGGCGCAGTGGGGGGTGGTGGGCGTTGTGTCTGACAAACACGAACTCTGCGTTTTTCAAAGCTTTAGGCACAAAAACGCGCGGAAAACTGTGGTGGGCAGGACCCGGCAGCGTGCTTGAGTCTATGCAACGCTGCAGCAGCTGAGACGGGGAGCTGCCCGGCGCAGGATTATCTGGCAGAAACTCCCCAGGCAGCCGGAGCGGTTGTGCAAAAATGAGTTCTGCCGGGGAAGCTTCCAGATCCTCTTTAGGCACAGAATGTAACCCCAATAAAACCCATGGTAGCCTGTCTACCCAATTTGCATCCGTCAGTGAAGCCCTCAGAGCCGCTTTTAACGACCTACGAAAACGTTCGCATAACCCATTAGCCTGCGGGTTGTACGCGGTTGTGTGGTGAATTGAGACACTTAGGCTGCGGGCCATGGTTGACCAGAGTTCAGAAACAAATTGAGAGCCTCTGTCGGACGTCATGTCCGACGGAACTCCAAAACGCGCCACCCATGCTGTTAAAAACGCGCGCGCCACCTCCTCGGCCGTGGTTGCCGCCAGCGGAACCGCTTCTGGCCAGCGCGTGGTGCGGTCCACCATTGTCAGGAGATGCATGTACCCCTGTGATGGCGGAAGGGGGCCTACGAGGTCCACGTGGACATGGTTGGACCTCTTAGCCGGGATGCGAAACGGCTCCAAAGGAGCCTTCGTGTGTCTGTGAACCTTGGCTCGTTAGCACGCCACGCAGGCTGCCGCCCACTCTTTCGCTTGTTTGCAAAGGCCCGGCCACACATATTTCTCTCCTACCATTTTGACCGACACGCGCACCCCTGGGTGTGCCAAAGAGTGAATCGACTCAAACACGCGGCAGCGCCACGCGGCCGGAACCACAGGCCGTGGGCGACCCATGGAAACGTTGCAGATTAAGGGGGGAATGCCGTTAAGCAGCGTCCTCTTCTCCAGCCTTAACCCTGTTGGTCCAGACTGGAGCGCGCGCACGTCCGCGTCACTAGCCTGCTCCGCAGCCATGGCTGCGTAATCCAACCCTACGCAGACCGGGGCCACAACAGCGCGCGAGAGGCAGTCTGCCACTACATTCAGTTTGCCTGACACATGCTGAATATCGGTAGTAAACTCTGAGATCGCGGCCAGCTGCCTCTGCTGCCGGCCCGACCAAGGTTCTGAAACTTTGGCCATCGTGAATGTTAGTGGCTTATGGTCAACGAATGCAGTAAAATTGCGCCCTTCCAGCCAGAACTGGAAATGGTGAATGGCCAGGTGGAGAGCCAGCAACTCTCTGTCGAACGGGCTGTATTTACGTTCATTGTCACGCAAGGTTCTGCTGAAAAAGGCAAGCGGCTGCCAAGCCCCGGCGACGCGCTGCTCCACGACAGCCCTTATGGCCACATCTGAGGCGTCAGTGGTGAGGGCTATGCGGGCCGTTGGGTCTGGATGTGCCAACAATGCGGCGTTTGCCAGGGCTGCTTTAACTTCCGAGAACGCCTGCTCTCGTTCCGGGATCCCTTCGACCCTATTCGTGGGTTTCTGTTTTTTGAGCGCAGCGTACAATGGCTGCATGAGCTGCGCTGCGCGGGGAAGGAAATGGTTATAAAAGTTCACCATTCCCAAAAATTCTTGTAGCGCCCCGACCGTTTGCGGTCGGGGAAAATCTGTCACTGCGCACACTTTGTCAGGCAGCAGAACTGCTCCTTCGGGAGAGACGCGGTGCCCTAAAAAATCAATCCCCGTCACTCCGAACTGACATTTCGCTGGGTTGATTATTAAACCGTGCTCTTCCAACCTACGGAAAACCGTTGTGAGGTGGGTTTCGTGTTCGTCTTCGGACGCGCTGGCTACCAAGATATCGTCCAGGTAAGATAAGATAAGATAAGATAAGATAAGATAAGATAAGCCTTTATTAGTCCCACAACGAGGAAATTCCAGGATTGCAACAGCACAGGGATAGCAACACTCAGAGCAACAATCAGAAGGCAAGAAAAAAAAAAAAAAAAAAAGCAAGCAAGAGCAGCTAATATACATATGTACATATTACTATAAAATATATATATTGACACACACACACAGACACACAGTGCAGAGCATTGTAGCTGGATGGAATAAATATATGAATATATGAACACACAGTGCAGAGCATTGTTGCTAGATGGAATAAATATGTAAATATATAAACACCCACAGTACGGAGCATTGCAGCTAGGTGGAATAAATATGCAAGTATATAAACACACACAGTGCGGAGCAATGTAGCTAGATGGAATAATATGTAGATATATAAAAACACAGTGCGGAGCATTGTAGCTAGATGGAATAAATATATAGATATATAAATATAAACACACCCAGTGCTGAGCATTGTAGCTAGATGGAATAAATATATAGATATATAAATATAAACACACCCAGTGCAGAGCATTGTAGCTAGATGGAATATATATGTAAATATATAAACACACACAGTGCAGAGCATTGTTGCTAGGTGGGATGAAACAGCATAACCGTCTATTTAGTTATCCTACATGGTATGATTATGTGCCCATACATATTCTCACCCTCCATAGCGACCGGTATGTTCCTAGTTGTATGCCGGAGAGGACCATTGTGTAAGTCTATTGCATCTTTTGCATTCAAAAAAAAAAAAACTATTAGTTTGTTACGTCTTTTTGCTATCTCTGCGAGCAGCCCTGCTTAGGTTGTACAGTCTGACAGCCGTTGGTAGACGAACACGAAAGGGAGATCGCGCAGCACTGCATCCATCATGCGTTGGAACGTCTGTGCTGCCCCTTTAAGCCCAAATGGCATGCGCAAGAACTCAAATAAACCAAACGGAGTTATTACCGCTGTTTTGGGTATGTCCTCAGCGCGCACTGGGACTTGGTGGTAACCACGGACCAAATCTATCTTAGAAAAAATGCTTTCTCCTGCGAGGTGAGCGGAAAAATCCTGAATGTGGGGACTTGGGTAGCGGTCATGCGCTGTAGCGTTGTTTAACATGCGGAAATTGCCGCAAGGTCGCCACAAACCTTCAGTTTTAGGGACCATGTGTAGCGGGGAAGCCCATGGGCTGTTTGAGCGCCTGATGATGCCTAACCTCTCTAGGTTAGCGAACTCCTCGCGTGCTATGGCCAGTTTAGCTGCGTCCAAATGCCGAGGTCTTGCAAAAATGGGCGCCCCGGTGGTGGTGATAAAATGCTCCACCCCATGTTTAGCGATAGCTGCTGAAAACGTCGGGACTGTGAGTGCTGGGAACTGAGCGAGCAGTGTGTGGAACTTACCGCATGCTGCTGTGACGTTGGCTTGTGCTGTTGGCCGGGTCACTCGAGCTATACAGGGGAGAGAGTCAAAAGACATTAACCAGGCGCCTGTTAGCGACATCGACCAACAACCCATGTGCACATAGAAAATCAGCCCCCAGTATACGGTAATCCAATGCTGCTACAACAAAAGTCCATTCAAATGTATGACCGTGTAGAGACAAGAGCAGAGTCCTCTCACCAAAGGTCTTAATGTCTGAGCCGTTTGCTGCTGCCATCTCGGGGCCACTGGTTCCTGCCAGCCGGTCAGCGTAGGTCGGCCAGATGAAACTCCTCTGTGCGCCGGTGTCAACGAGGAAATGCCTTCCCGAGCATGCGTCCGTCAAACAGAGCAGCTTGTTCTCCTCCCCGAGGGTCGCGGCTGCTACCGACCCCCGGGCTTGGCATTTCCCGAGCGCTTGAACTGGCACGGTGGTATACATTTGCGTGCCCTCTCTGCAAAGCGGCGGTGGTAGAAGCAAAGCGTGTCACCTCCACGTTCCTTGGCCCCCGCTGCTGCTGCCGTCGGTGGTTCTGCTGCTGCCATCGGCGGCTCCTCGCCTCCTTGTGTCGACGTGCCGGGCTCCATCGCTGCCGCAATGGTCACAAAAAGCCTTGGTGGCGACGATGATCCGGTCTGCCTCTCGGGCTAGCGCACGATAGTCCCGTTTGGCCAGCAACGACGAATTGGCCAGGGCCGCTCTCTCCGCTGTCGGAAGGTTCCTGAGGAAAATGTGGGTGAAGATGAAGTGGTCGTCGTCTGTGCCCTTTAACCTCAGCATCTTCTCCATCATGTCCACGGCCGAACCGTCTCCCAACTCGGTCCGCGTCAGAAGCCTCTCTGCTCTCTCACCATCCGAGAGCGTGTAGTGCTGGATGAGGGCAGCCTTCAGCACGTCATATTTGGCGTCGGCTGGTGGCTGATCGAGCAGGTTCTCGATGTGCTGAGCCGTGCTGGCATCGAGCGCTGCGACCACATAGTAGAATTTCGTATCATCCGCCGATATCCCTCGGAGGGCGAACTGCACCTCGGTTAGGTGGAACCAGAAGCGCGGGTTGTGCTAACTAACTAACTAACTAACCTGCACTTATATAGCGCTTTTCTAGTCACAAAGACCACTCAAAGCGCTTTCACTAGTACTAACCCTCTATTCTAAGGGCCTATAGGAAACAGATATCTAGGGACAATTTAGAACAGCCAATTAACCTAACATGCATGTCTTTGGATTGTGGGAGGAAACCGGAGCCCCCGGAGTAAACCCACGCAGCACAGGGAGAACATGCAAACTCCACACAGAAAGGTTCCAACCCCTGCCACCCTGGGGATTTGAACCAGGAACCTTCTAGCTGTAAGGCAACAGTGCTAACCACTGCACCACCGTGCTGCCCACTGTGCTGCCAAAAATCAGGTAGTTTGATTGCTACAGCGCACGCGAAGCTGGGGGTTCCAGTCGAGGTTGGCTCCGGGGATCTTCCGTCGTATTCCATGATTCGTCTTGGGTCACCAGTGTGGAGCGTGTAAATAATGAGGCTGATTTGGTTCAGGCGGTTTATTACACGACTCACACAAGGAGCATAGACAGAATGGCATACAAGTAGGAACTCTTCCCTTAAATAACATGGCATCCTTCTAGACTCTTCTCACACACAAAAGACAATCCCCCGTCCGACTGCAGTCAGTCCATTCATCCTTGGCACCTCCCCGTTATCTTACTAGGGCATCTAGAAACTTCTCACACACAAAAGGTTAACTTTGCATCCTTTGTTCCTGTCTAAGGTGGTAAACCGTTATGCACTCCCCAGGTTGCCACAATAGCGCCATTTCACAACAACAGTCATCTCATAGCACTTTCAACTGTAGGGGGAACCCCCACAGTTGCAGAAAGACCCCAGCAATCAGGTGATCCCCTGTGAGCAGCACTTGGCGACGGTGGAGAGGAAAAACTCCCTTTTAACAGGAAGAAACCTCCAGCAGAACCAGGCTCAGGGAGGGGCAGTCATCTGCTGCGACTGGCTGGGGAGTGAGGGGGCAGAGAAGATGAAAAGAACAGACATATAGAGAGCAAACAGCACGATGGGGACTCAATCTATGGGAGAGAACAAACAGATGTTAATGACCAGCAAAAGAAAAAATATTTCATTGAGAGTGAAGAAAGAAGTGAGGCCCAGTACATTATTGGAGGTCCCCCGGCTGACTAAACCTATTAGCAGCATAACTAAGGGAGGGTTCAGAGACACATGATCCCTCCCTAATTGTAGGCTATATCAAAAAGGAAGGTTTTAAGCCTATTCTTAAAAACAGAGATCGAGTCTGACTCCCAAATCCAGATTGGCAGCTGGTTCCACAGGAGAGGAGCTTGATAACTGAAGGCTCTGCCTCCCATTGTACTTTTGGAGATTCTAGGTATTACAAGTAATCCTGCATTTTGGGAGCGTAGTGCTCTGTTAGGATAATACGGTAGTATCAGATCTTTTAAATAAAAAGGAGCCTGAATGTTTAGAGCTTTGTAAGTAAGAAGAAGGATTTTAAACTTAATTCTAAACTCTATGGGAAGCCAATGAAGGGAGGCCAGAACTGTTGAGATATGATCTCTCATTCTAGTACCTGTTAAAACTCTTGCTGCAGCATTTTGGATCAGCTGAAGACTTTTTAAAGATGTTTTAGGACAACCTGATAATAAAGAATTACAATAATCTAATCTTGAGCTAACAAAAGCGTGGATCAGTTTCTCAGCATCACTCTGAGACAAGATGCTCCTAATCTTGGCAATATTACGCAAATGACAGAAGGCAGTCTTAGAAACAAATTTAATATGTGAATTGAAAGACAGATCTTGATCAAAAATAATTCCAAGGTTCCTCACAGAGCTATTAAGAGAAAGAGTAACCGCATCCAAACTGAAAGTTTGATTTGGAAAGGTATTTCTGAGGTTTTTTGGACCAACAAGAATGACTTCAGTCTTATCTGAATTTAATAGCAGGAAATTACAAGTCATCCAAGCTTTGATTTCCTTAAGACAGGCTTCCAACTTGGCTAATTGATTACTATCATCTGGCTTCATTGACAGGTATAATTGTGTCTCATCTGCATAACAATGAAAATGTATAAAGTGCTTTCTAATAATGTTGCCTAACGGAAGCATATATAAACTAAAAAGAGTAGGGCCTAGCACAGATCCCTGTGGAACTCCATGACTGAGCTTTGAGTTGAAAGAAAACTCATTATTGACATGAACAAACTGGAACGTATCAGATAAATAAGATCTAAACCACTGCAACGAAGTTCCATTAAGTCCAACATAGTGTTCTAATCTATCTAGTAGAATATTATGATCGATAGTATCAAAAGCTGCACTAAGGTCTAAAAGGACAAGTACAGAAACCAGTCCATTATCAGATGCAATGAGGAGGTCATTAGTGACCTTCGCTAAGGCTATTTCAGTACTATGATGGATTCTAAACCCAGATTGAAACTCTTCAAGTAAACCATTTCCCTGCAGGTGGTCAAATAATTGCGTAGCAACAACTCTTTCTAAGATTTTTGAAATGCAAGAGAGATTAGAGATTGGTCTATAGTTAGCTAAAGCTCCTGGATCTAGCGTTGGCTTTTTGAGTAAGGGTTTAATTACAGCCGTTTTAAAAGCCTGTGGTACATGGCCTAAAGTTAATGAAGAATTGATTATATGAAGAATAAAGCTACCAATAAGTGGGAAGTCTTCTTTAAATAACCTGGTAGGAATAGGGTCTAAAAGACAAGTTGAAGGTTTGGATGAGGAAACTATTTTGTCTAACTCACAAAGGTCAATTGGAGTAAACTCATCAAGACAGACATCAATTGAAGGAGTTGTAGTAGTTACAGTATTTAAGTTAACGGTGGGAAGAATCTGATTTTATCGCTGATGGATGAAATTTTATTATCGAAAAAGTTCATAAAGTCCTGACTAGTAAGCTCTAAGGGAATGCTAGGATTGACAGAGTCCTGACTCTTTGTCAACCTGGCTACAGTACTGAAAAGAAACCTGGGATTATTCTTGTTCTCTTCTATTAATGCAGAGTAATAACTCGTTCTAGCTTTTCTCAGAGATTTTTTATAAATTAAAAGATGATTTCTCCAAGCTAAATAGATTTCATCTAAATTAGTGGAGCGCCATTTTCTTTCTAATTGACGAGTCTTCTGTTTTAAGCTACGAGTTTCTGTGTTGAACCAAGGAGTTAGAAATCTCTGATTAGACTTTTTCTTTTTTAAGGGGGCCACCAAGTCTAGAGTCTGATGCAGAGAAGCTGAAACACTATCCACCATGTTATCAATTACAGAAGGAGCAAGCTGTCTATAGCTTATTTCCGTTGTGTTGACACATGGCATAGAGGAAACAATCTGCATAAATTTGGTAACAGCATCATCTGAGAGGCATCTACTGTAGTAATATTTTTCTTTAGGAGCCAAATAGTCAGAAATAGTAATAATAATAATAATAAGTTTATTTATAGAGCATCTTTCACAGACAGAGTCACAAAGTGCTTAACCCCTTGCACTCCGGGCAATTTTCCTAAAAATGCCAAAAAAAACCGTGCCCAAAGTAAATCGAAAGCTGTTATTCAACCCTTTGCAGCATCTTCATGGGGTTGGTCTCATTTAAAAGAAAACACATTGAATTTTTTGGCAAAAAAAAAACATGATCTCTCTACGTGCTCCGGCCACTGAGTTACAGTCATCTAAACATAGTGAACTTGAAGAAAATAAATTTGGACACGGTGTTTTTTTGGATACAAATGCTTGCAAATAACACACAGCTGTCCGATCCGGCTGGAAAATGCAACAGAAATGTAGAACCAAGTGTTATCAAGCTGAGATCCAAATTTGGTAACAATACCACAAAAAATGAATATTTTACACAGCTTTGTTCTCAGGCTGTTCCCAGGCATTTTGGAACTGTGCCAAATTGTGCCAAATGGCACAGTTTGGAAAAACGTCTGTAACTTTTGAATAATTCAATGTAGAATCTTCATTTTCGGCTCTAATGAAAGGTCACATTCAGGGCTGTGTCTGTGTGTGTGTGGGGGGGGGGTTGCCCCCCCCCGCAACAAAGGACGGAGTTCGGCCCACGCTACATGACAGATTACACTCCTTGCATGTTTCCACAGCAACGCTGTCACAGCGGCTCCCCCCCCCTCGCTACTATGTGTGTGTGTGTGTGGGGGGGGGTTGTCCCCCCCCTCGCTACAGAAGACGGCCATCGCTACATGATGGAATAGACTCATATGCTTCCCCCCGCGGACTGGGGGCATTCGGACCGTGAACGCCCCCCCCCCCGCTCCTCTCCTGCAGCGGGGGGGGGGGGGGCGTTCACGGTCCGAACACGGCAAATGAACCGTTTATCGCGGCGCACGCGCTTCGTACTTCGTGCGCGGTACAGTTGTAATTTACCGATCGGTCAAAAGTCATTTTTGGATTACAGTTTTCAGGGAGAAATAATAAGTTAGCTTATAACACCTTACCTCTTCACAGCAGCAGAGTCCTGGCGAACTTCTCTTCCCCATTGTCAGACGAACGCGACGCTGGTCCGCTCGTGGATCCCGATCAAAACATAATTCCAATATTGCGGTTTTAGTGAATGATTTACAACCTTTGTCGTCGGCCTCCGTCGGTCTATGATGACGGAAGAGAATCCTAATCCTGTTCTGCTGGAATGAGTGCAGGTCCCACTTGTGGGTGTTCTCCATGCTGCTGGGTGAGCCTGGGTCTGTAGCAGATTCGTCCAGCGTCCTTTGTTTTCATCTGCTGCAACAGTAAATCTCTCTTCACCCAGCCCGAATTTCTGTGCTTCAATTGGCTCCTGCATTCACAGTAGGCGGGTCCTCCTTCCTAGGTTTTCATTCATTGGCTCTTCATGGTTTCAGAAACCCAATTCAAGGCTCTTATTAGTCGAATGAGAGGTCAATCAGATGAACTAATCTGTTCGCGGCTGTCTGCAGCTTTTTTTTTCAGTGGCGCTTGGAGGCCAGCACCATCTCCATCTGCACCATCATCAGTATATCATGCGTCATGCGTCCGAGCGCGCACGAGTGCGCTCTCGTGCGCCCTCATGCGTCCTAGGACGCAGAGACTTGCCCGCCCGCGGAACAACGGAGCGCAAGTGGTTAACATGGTTAAAAACAAAATAAAAACACAGGCACATAAAACAGTAAAACAAAGTAGACAGTAAAAGCACATAAAAATACAATCGGCACATAGTTAAAAAGCCAGGCTAAAAAGGTGGGTCTTTAGTTGCTTCTTAAAAACACCAATGGAAGGTGCAGATCTAAGTTCAAAAGGCAAGAAGTTCCACAGTCTGGGAGCAACAGCAGCAAAGGCTCTATCGCCTTTGGTTTTAGTAAAAACCTTTTAGATTTAGTAAAATCAAAGGTTAACAGACAATGATCTGACAGTACAGGGTTATGAGGAGACACTACCAGATTTTCTATTTCTATGCCATATGTCAGAACAAGGTCCAACGTATGGTGGAGATAATGAGTAGAATTTCCTACTTTCTGAGAAAACCCAATTGAGTCTAATATTTATTGCATTTGTCATTTGTTTTATTTTGTTTTACTTTTTTGTTCGAAATAAAGTATGTATCTATCTGTCTAATATTGAATTAAATACCACATTAAGGCAGTCACTATCAACATCTACATGTATATTAGTCCCCTACTATAATTATTATGTCTGATTTCAGCACTAAATCAGCTAAGAATTCAGCAAATTCGGATAAAAATTCTGAGTAGGTTGATGGAGGACAATAAACTATGGCAAATAAAATTGGGTTTAGCCTAAAATTGCTAAAGTGCCCAATACTGAGGACCAGGCCCTCAAAGTAATTATAACATGTTTTTTGCTTTACATTAACTAGTAATTTGGAATGGTAAATTGTTGCTACTCCTCCTCCACGACCAGAACTTCTGGGATTTTGACAGTTTAAATAACCAGAGGGAGTTGATTCATTTAAAGCAACATAATCCTCTTGCCCTAACCAAGTCTCTGTAAGGGATATTAAATTAAACTGATGATCAATTAACAGATCATGGACTAGCAGAGACTTGGGAGTTAGAGACCTACTATTTAATAAACCACATTTAATTTTTAAATTATGAGGAGGAACAGAGGCCAAATCATTCAATTTAGAGGCTTCATGTTTAATTTGAGTTTTACTAACTTTTTGTTTAATCACTTTGAAATTCTTAAACATCCATCCATCCATCCATCCATCCATCCATCCATCCATCTTCTACCGCTTTTCCGGAGGTCCGGGTCGCGGAGGCAGCAGTTCAAGCAGAGAAGCCCAGACTTCCCTCTCCCCAGCCACCTGCTCCAGCTCTTCAGAGGGGATACCAAGGCGTTCCCAGACTAGCTGGGAGACATAGTCTCTCCACCGAGTCCTGGGTCTGCCCCGGGGTCTCCTCCCAGTGGGACGTGCCTGAAACACCTCAAGTGGGAGGCGTCCAGGAGGCATCCTAATCAGATGCCCATACCACCTCAACTGACTCCTTTCAATGTGGAGGAGCAGCGGTTCTACTCTGAGCCTCTCCCGGATGACTGAGCTCCTCACCCTATCTCTGAGGGTGAGTCCAGCAATCCTACGGAGAAAGCTCATTTCAGCCGCTTGTATCCGCGATCTCGTTCTTTCGGTCATTACCCAAAGCTCGTGACCATAGGTGAGAGTAGGAACGTAGATTGACTGGTAAATCGACAGCTTTGCCTTAGAACTAAGCTCCCTCTTCACCACAACAGACCGGTACAACGTCCGCATCACTGCAGATGCTGCTCCAATCCGTCTGTCGATCTCTCGCTCCATTTTCCCCTCACTCGTGAACAAGACCCCAAGATACTTAAACTCCTCCACTTGGGGCAGGAGCCTGTCCCCAACCCGGAGAGGACAATCCACCTTTTTCCGGCTGAGGACCATGGACTCGGACTTGGAGGTGCTGATTCTCATCCCAGCCGCTTCACACTCAGCGGCAAACCGTCCCAGCAAGAGCTGTAGGTCATTGCTGGATGAAGCCAACAGGACAACATCATCTGCAAACAACAGAGATGAGATCCTGTGGTCACCAAGCATGACACCCTCCATTCCCTGGCTGCGCCTAGAAATCCTGTCCATAAAAATTATGAACAGGACCGGTGACAAAGGGCAGCCCTGGCGGAGTCCAACTCTCACTGGGAATGACTCCGACCGAGTGTTGGCAATGCGAACTAAACTCTCACAACGGTCGTACAGAGACCGAATAGCTCGTAACAACAAGCCCGATACCCCATACTCCCGAAGCACCCCCCACAAAAATCCACGAGGGACGCGGTCAAATGCCTTCTCCAAGTCCACAAAACACATGTAAACTGGTTGGGCAAACTCCCACGAACCCTCAAGAATTCTCGAGAGGGTAAAGAGCTGGTCCGATGTGCCACGGCCAGGACGAAAACCACATTGCTCCTCCTGAATCCGAGGTTCGACCAACGGCCGGACTCTCCTCTCCAATACCTTGGCATAGACCTTCCCAGGGAGGCTGAGGAGTGTGATCCCTCTAAAGTTGGAGCACACCCTCCGGTCCCCTTTTTTGAAGAGAGGAACCACCACCCCGGTTTGCCATGCCAAAGGCACTGCCCCCGACCTCCACGCAATGTTGCAGAGGCGTGTCAACCATGACAACCCAACAACATCCAGGGCCTTGAGGTACTCGGGGCGAATCTCGTCCACCCCCGGGGCCCGGCCACCAAGGAGATTTTTAACCACCTTGGCGACCTCAGCCCCTGTGATAGGCGAGTCATCCCCCTCGTCCCCAAACCCTGCTTCCTCTGTGGAAGGCGTATCAGTGGGATTGAGGAGATCCTCGAAGTATTCCTTCCACCGCCCGACGATATCCCCAGTTGAAGTCAACAGTGTCCCATCCGCACCATACACAGTGTGGACGGGGAGCTGCTTTCCCCTCCTGAGCCGCCGAACAGTTTGCCAGAATCTCTTTGAAGCCGACCGAAAGTCTTGTTCCATGGCCTCACCGAACTCCTCCCATACCCGGGTTTTTGCTTCAGCAACCACCCGAGCTGCACTCCGCTTGGCCTGCCGGTACACCTCAGCTGCTTCGGGAGTCCCACAAGCCAACCAAGCTTGATAGGACTCCTTCTTCAGCTTAATGGCCCCCCTCACCACTGGTGTCCACCACTTGGTTCGGGGGTTGCCACCACGAGATGCACCGACCACCTTGCGGCCGCAGCTCTGGGCTGCCGCTTCAACAACAGAGGTGGAGAACATGGCCCATTCAGACTCCATGTCTCCAGACTCCCTCGGAATGTGGTTGAAGTTCTTCCGGAGGTGGGAGTTGAAGACCTCCCGGACAGGGGCCTCAGCCAGACGCTCCCAGCACACCCTCACTATACGTTTGGGTCTACCAGGTCTGAATGGCTTCCTCCCCTGCCATCGGATCCAACTCACCACCAGGTGGTGATCAGTTGACAGCTCTGCACCTCTCTTTACTCGGGTGTCCAAGACATACGGTCGCAGGTCTGATGATACGATAACAAAATCGATCATCGACCTGCGGCCTAGGGTGTCCTGGTGCCAGGTGCACATATGGACACCCTTATGCTTGAACATGGTGTTCGTTATAGACAGACTGTGGTTAGCACAGAAGTCCAATAACTGAACACCACTCGGGTTCAGATCGGGCAGGCCGTTCCTCCCAATCACCCCCCTCCAGGTTTCACTGTCGTTGCCCACGTGCGCATTGAAGTCCCCCAGTAGGACAATGGAGTCTCCAGGAGGAGCACCCTCCAGCACCCCAGTCACAGACTCCAAAAAGGGTGGGTACTCTGAAACATCATTTGGTGCATAGGCACAAATGATGGTCAGGACCCGTTTCCCAACCCGAAGGCGCAGGGAAGCAACCCTTTCGTCCACCGGGGAAAACTCCAATATAGAGGCAGCAAGGTGGGGCGATACAAGAATACCTACCCCTGCTCGTCGCCTCTCGCCCGGGGCAACTCCAGAAAAGGCCAAGCTCCAGCCCCTCTCCAGGAGACTGGTTCCGGAACCGGAGCTGTGTGTTGAGGTGAGGCCAACTATATCTAGCCGGTATCGCTCAATCTCGTACACCAGCTCAGGCTCCTTCCCCACCAGAGAGGTGACATTCCACGTACCAAAAGCCAGTTTAGAAAGCTTGGGATCAGTCCGCCAAGGTCTCCGCCTTTGACTGCCACCTAATCCACATAGCACCGGACTTCCATGATCCCTCCTGCAGGTGGTGAACCTACTGGAGGGCGGACCCATGTAACTCCTTCGGGCTGAGCCCGGCCGGGTCCCATGGGTGGAAACCCGGCCACCAGACGCTAGCCTTCGAGCCCCTCCCCCAGGCCTGGCTCCAGGGTGGGGCCCCGGTAACCCCATACCGGGCGGGGTACACTGAATCCTTGATATACAATTTATCATGAGAGTCTGTTGGATCGTTCTTCGTCTGGCCCTTCACCCAGGACCAGTTTGTCTTGGGAGACCCTATCAGAGGCAAATTGCCCCGGACAACATAGCTCCTGGGATCACTGGGGCACGCAAACCCCCCCACCACGATAAGGTGACGATCCATGAGGGGGAAATTCTTAAACATTATATTTTTATTTACTTTGGAGGGAGCAGACAACGATTATCTGATGGGGAAGACAGGGGCTAAGTTGAGGGGTGATGGATGAAGAGGAGCTGCAGAGAGGTGTGTAAGACTGCAACTCTGCTTCCTGGTCCCAACTCTGAGTAGTCAAGGTTTTGGAAATTTGGATAAAAAAGATGCCAGATTGTTAGATAAATAAGGTGCACCATCCAGAGTGGGATGGACGCTGTCTCGTCTGATAAGACCAGGTTTTCCCCAAAATGAGTTCCAATTGTCAATGTAGCCCACGTTGTTTGCAGGACACCACACAGACAGCCAACGGTTGAAGGATGACGAGCGGCTAAACATGTCATCACTGGTCAGATTGGGGAGGGGCCCAGAGAATACTACAGAGGCAGACATTGTTTTGGCAAAGTCACACACCGATTCTACAGTAAGTTTCGTGACTTCCGACTGCCGGAGATGGATGTCATTAATGCCGGCATGAATAACAATTGTGGAATATTTACAGTTACTTTTAGCCAGCATTTTCAAATTTGACTCGATGTCGCCTGATCTGGCCCCAGGAATGCATTGGACTATGGCCGCTGGAGTCTCTAGGTTCACGTTTCTGACTAAAGAGTCGCCAATGATCAGAGTTTTTTCCTCAGCGGGTGTGTTGCTGAGCGGGGAAAAACAATTAGAAACGTGAACAGGTTGGTGGTGTACCGGGGCTTTGCGACTAGGCTTCCTTCTTACCTTCACCCACCCAGTCTCCTCGCTGCTGAGGAGGACCGGAGGACCACTAACAGAACCTATGCTAGCGAGCGCTGCTGCAGCTAGGGGACGTCCGTTGAGAGTAACTGGTGCAGACGGTGTTTCAATGCAGAGGAGCCAGGATTCCAAATCAGACAACCTCGCCTCGAGCGCCTCAAAAAGACAACATTTATTACATTTACCGTTATCACTAAAAGAGGCAGAGGTGTAGCTAAACATCTGACAGAGAGAGCACACCAGAGGAGGAGAGGAAGGAGAGCTAGTAGCCATAGCTAGTGGCTAACCTGTAGCTAACAAAAACACCGATGAAAGGTGAACAGACGGCTGAAGAGGGTGATTAGGTGACACTGAGTGTGCACACAGGTGCAAGAGGCTTGAAAAACAGAAATGAGAACTAACGGTAGATGGAAAAAAGTGGTTAAAATACAATTAAAAAAGCAAAAACCTCAGGAGAGTGAGGAGAGCAAACCACACGGACAGACAGCAATACAGGAAGTGACGATACGTTACCACAAGTGACGTTCAGTCTCATTAATTACCAAAGTAATTAATGAGACTGAAAAAAATGTCCCATCTCACAATGTTTAAAGATGCTTCAGTGGCTATAAATCCCCTTAAAAACATATCTGCATTCCCTAAAATGGTATCTTATGCCCCTTTTTCCACAAAAAAAAACTTTGTCTTACACTACTTTGCTTGTGAAAATCGTTTCCCTCGTCCTCCTTCAAGTGCCAGGATCTAATTAGGCCCACACACACACATCAGACAGTACAATGAAATTCTCCTGTGAATCCTCCAACATAAGATGTTGTCAAAAGACAGCAATAAAATAAAAAGAAAAGCACCCTAAAGACGAGATAAACTGATGAAAGAGAAAAGATGTCAGACCTCTCGCACAATGTAGCGTGACGTACTTTCTGTGTGGCTCGTCAGCTCACTTATGGTTAAAATAAAAAAATATTCCTTAGACTCACAACACAGTGATTTCAATTCACCCACTTTATCATTTTTATCTTGTAAATTGTGCTGACAGTTATTTTATAGAGTCCGTGTTTCACATTGATTCTTTTTATGCTTCTTCTGCTTGTTTCTGGTTATCCTAGCATAGCATAGCGGTGTTGTGTCCCATCCCAAATGACATCATACTGCACACATAAGTTAATCATAAAATAAGTGGAATAAAAACTGGGAGTGATATATGTTTCTGCATGTTTCACAGGTTCGTTAGAGCTCATGCTTGCATTGCTGTTTGGAATGGTAAGAAACATAACACAATGGCTACACTATGCTAAGCTAACAAACAAAAACAGACACTTATTATAAAAATGATAAAAGACTTCATACACAAATATGAAATGTCAGTATACTATTTACAATATATCAAGTGATAGGAGAAAGTGGATAATTAAACAACTGATTCACCAAAGGCCCAGAGCAACTAAAAAAAGCTGAAGTTGTGAAATGTGTTTAATTAGTGAAAGAGTTTAAGTAATAAAATTGCACATTTAACTTTTTTAACCTTTTCTATTTTCCCTCATTTTCTAATCACAAGGTCAAAAATTCCACTTATTTTTAATTACTTTTATTTTTTAATTCATTTTTTAACTGGCAGGAATGGGCTTCCATACCTCCCCACTCCTTCTGTACTGTGCTCCCTGCACCCCGGAGACTGTTCTGCTAAAGCCCATATACTGCAATAACTGGACTGACAGCCAACACCTGAACCTCACTGCTTTAAGCCTTGATTTCAATTCTAAACCCAAGCATGAGCAAATATGTGGTGATGAATGTGATTATATTGTGTTTATATGGCAATCGGTTTGTAATCCTGTCATCTCAACAGTAAGCTAAGGGTTCAAAAAGGAATCAGGTGTGGTCCGATAATGGGAAGACCATTCCTGTGTCAAAACATGAAGGACAGTCCTATGTAGTGCCAAGTTTTAACTACAGTAATATTATTTTTCTTTGCCTTGGAGCAAACTGTGCATCAGAAAATAGAAATGTTGAAATTATTTTGTCGGTTTCCAGTCAGATAATCTATATCTATATATTACATATATTGTACATAACTCTTTTTTTATGGTTCTTAAAAATATGTATATTAGCAGGTGAATATGATTGTAGTTTGCTTATTTGTGGGATTTTTGAGCACATACCCAGTATAGAACATTAAATGCATGACACGTGAAAAGTGGTTCTTTTGTGTCCCTTCTAATATCTGGACATCCAAAAGTCGCCTGTCAGTTGACCGATAACCATACTGGGGTCTTGTCTATATCCTGAAATTAAAAGTATACATAATAACTGTGTTATTTCATTATTATTATTATTATTATTTTGTTTATCTTAGAGTTACAATGACTGGAAATAAATGTGATTTTTTTTGGGGGGGGGGGGGGGATAAATCCTGGCTGTACGATGGCTGCTCATTAAGGAGTTCCCCTTACTCATTACCCCATGTACTGAGAGGAACCAAACTTGTCAGCTATTAGTTTTTCTCTACATAGGTACCATGGCTTTATGCAGCTGTGGAGACCTCACCTGTAGAAGTCTGCAGGTTACGTCAGAAGCAACAACTTGACCTTGGAAATCAGTGTTTCATCATCTTGGAAGTGCTTGCACTTCAAAAATGACTTCATGGTGGGAGAGAGGTAGGGTTAGTCAGAGATCGGGAGAGTAAGGGGGGTGAGGACAGATTTCATAACTGCAGGATCGTGCTTCTGTCTGGGCAACATGCAACTTGTGGACTGTGGCGTTGTGGAAACCTTTGATCAGCGTGCCATGCCTCTTGGTTTTGATGGCCTTCTGCAATTTCTGCAAACTCCACACAGAACAGTTCTCACTTGCCTGGGGATGTGAACCTGGAACCTTCTAGCTGTGAGGCAACAGTGCAACCCTCTTTACCACTGTGCTGCCAACGAAGTGTAGTAAGTCCTGGTAATTGTGGTACCATTTGCAAGGAAATCCATTTTCAATACTCCATGCTGGTCCCAAAAGACCATCAGCATGACCTTGCCCACCGAGGGTTGGACACATGTCTTCTTCAGAGGTGGTAAGTCATAATGCTTCCATTGCTTCGACTGCGCTTTAGGCTCTGGATCATAGTGATGGACTCATGTTTCATCCTGTGTGATTAGTCTGTTTCATCTTTCCTATTTCTGGAAAAGTGTGAGCAACTGCAAATCCATTGAGCAGACAACTTGCGCATGTGCAAATGGTCATGGATGATTTCTTCCACAGACCCACACTGATCTTTACATCTTGTGCTAGTTGGTGGGGGTTTCCCCTACAGTTGAAAGTGCTATGAGATGACTGTTGTTGTGAAATGGCGCTATATAAATAAAGTTGAATTGAATTGAAAGGTCATGTGGTGATCCTCCATAATGATGGCCTCCACTTGTCAGATGGTGTTTTCATCTATGGCACACTGTGGTCTCCTGAGAATGGGTGTCATTTCCACCGATGTCCGACCACACTTGAACTGTGGATGCCAGCATTTGACTACGTCATATGATGGGGCATCTGTTATATGCTTTTATTTGTGAAGTGTGGTGTAGTGGCGGCCACTTCCTTTTCCACCAGTACACTGCCCCTATAAATATCAGCGGGTATCGGAGTTTGGCCTCTTTGCCAATGCCCCTGCCTAGCAGCTGTATTGTGGAGATTGCAGTGCAAATAAAGCTAAGTTCAACTGTGCACCTGGCCTCATCATTGAAGGGATATTTTTAGACGCAACATTTTGGCAACAAAGATAAATTATGGATGCGTGCATTTCTCCGATTCTGCCCTTCCTGGAGCTCCCAGGACAGCTCCCAAGAGAGCCACCTGGCCTAGATGGTTTGCAAACTTCAAGACCTACGTCGTGGTGCTCAATCTGGGTGAGACGGACAAGCTGAGGGCACGTGCGCTCCTGGTGCACAATTTGGGAATTGAGGGCCAGCGGATCCTAAGCATACTCGGTGATTCAGACACATTTGAAGACGTGGTCGAGCTAATGGCACGCCATTTTCGCGCCCCAGACAGCGTCATTGTCTGGAGGATCAGGTTTCGGTAGTGCCACCAATGGGCGGGTAAACCTATCCAGCTGTTCGTCACCGACCTGAAACTACTGGATCATGAGTGTCGTTTTGGGCCGCTGGAGGAGGAGATGTTTCGCGACCAACTGGCAGAGCACACCAACAACGCTGCAATACAGACGAAACTGCTCACAGTACCAGGTCACCACTGGCTAGAGCTATCGAGTTGGCTCTCCAATTGGAGACAGCAGACAAGCTAGCTTCAGAGCTAAGTGGCCGCCAGTCACAACAGCAGCTGCAGTTTCCCACCACAGCACAAGTAGCGGACCCAGACAGCGTGTGGAGGACGACGTTGTGGAGACTAAAGCTGCGAAATTTAGGTCTGCCTTGGGAAAACCTGTGTGTATGGGTTGTGGGTCCGTGAAACACCGCTTCAAGGCCAGGGACTGCCCGGCGACCGCTGCAGCAGCTTTAAAAGTGGTCAGGGCCAGACCGGCAGGCACAGAGAAACCGTGTGCCAAGCAGCAACACTGCAGCAACACTGCAAGCTGAGCAAGACCCCTCTGAGAGTCACGGATCTAGTTCGGGCTCGTGAGGAGGGATATCCACGGTGAATATGGGCCAAACGACAGCCTGAGGATCACCAGGAACGGCTGCGCTTCGTGGCTAAACAGGGCACAGCCTACTTTCAGTAGTTGGATGGCTCATGAAGGCACGCTAATGAGCTGTGGCGTGCCCGGGAGGAGGCTTCAGATGGTGGGCCCGGACGAGAGGAGCGGCCGACAGTGGAGAAGAAGAGGTGCATGACCACCTATGTGATCAGCTGCGGCCCCGGAGGCATGCCGCCTCCAGAGGCGGACTTACTAAGAGACTGCCCAGGGCCCCCACAGGCCAGTTCCACCCCTGCCTCACCAAGTGGGAGTAGTGGGAGTTTATGTATATTAAAAAAAAGAAGAAGAAAAAGAGTTATAACATTCTGGTGCTTATAGGTTTGCAGGTGTTTTGAAAAAGTATTATTAATGGTAATGAAAATGTTCCAATGTTCAAATGTTTGCACGTATTTAAAAAAACAGTTATTAATCTTATTGTTCTGGGATTATTTTGTGTATTTTATTTAGTTTAGGAACACGGCAGTAATTTTAGTTTATGACTGGACTTTATTTATTTTCCAGGTGGAAGAATAACCCACTTTGCCGTGTGGGGTAGGATGGTAGTCCACCCGTCCCCCCCAGCTTAGGTTTGTTGTGTGAATGTGATAGGCCCTTTAGTGATCTCAGTTTAGTTTTTTTTTTTTAAGTGCACGATTCAGGTCCTAAATTGGGGAGGGTCTCAATTGTGTGTATGTTTTGGACTTTTCTTGGGGGGGGGGGGGGTGTTATATGCTTTGATTTGTGAAATGAGGTGTAAGGATTTTTCTTTAAAGAAGGCCACAAGAAAGCACTTCTAAAAAGTTAAGACATGCTCATCCAGAGAGGCCTTAACAACATAAGGATGCCACAATGAGGACAGAGGGCTGCGGAAATAAATAATAAACTCAATAATTACAAACAAGGCTTAACTGTGGCCATTATGAACTAAAGAATAAAGTATAAGAATATAACTGTAAACAGGAAATGAAACTACAATAAGAACAACAAAACAGAAGAGACTTCAAAATAAGAGTGAACTCACAAACTAAGATAAGGTAAGAAATAATACATGAACCCTATTAAAGTAATGGGATAATAATGATGATGATAATTAGTCCTGAGAATAACAAAAATCGTGGACATGGTCACGGACCATGTCCACATCATGAGTGTCTGTCAGTCACACACTGGGATGAGCCAGCGTCCGCTAACTAACTACTAACTAACCTGCACTTATATAGCGCTTTTCTAGTCACAAAGACCACTCAAAGCGCTTTCATTAATACTAACCCTCTATTCTAAGGGCCTATAGGAAACAAATATCTAGGGACAATTTAGAACAGCCAATTAACCTAACCTAACCTAACCTTGTCCGCTGCGTTTGACAAACTGAGCAGAAATGACCGGTGTCTACCGGGCCCCTACGTTAAGCACCGCCCCAGCCTCTAGTTCTGCACTAACTGTTTCACACAGTTTTAAGGATGTAATTACTGATTTTTACAAAGATTGCTCACTTGCCACTGCAGCTTCTAGTGATTCACAAGTTGAGGAGATGATTATTCATTATGTTGTCTATATGTTATGTTTTACAAATTAGTTTGAGAAAAGGCTTGGTATTTTTTTTTTTTTTTATACAAGAATACCTCTTAATTCTGTAAATACTGGTTATAGCGAGTCTTACTGGTGAATTCAAATTATTTGAGAATTAGAATAGAATATCTTTGATTCAGTGCAATTGAAAAAGAGTATTTAGATTCAAATTGTGTGTTCAGATTTGTGGCAGTAGTCAGTGCAATAACAGCTCTTAAAAGCAGTTTCTTCATCGATTTATCTCATCCAGTTCAGATAAGTTATGCTGTTGGTTGCTAAAATGTGGATTAAGGATCTTTTATGTTATTTTTCAGTTCCCCCCACCCCCCTGAAGCATTGCCACCTTATCGTGGTCAGGGGGTTTGCATGCCTCAGTGACCCTAAGAGCTATTCCAGCAGGATCTTAATCTACACAAGTTGAACAAGTCTTAGGATAGAGGCCTGACTAAGCGCAATCCAAGAAAGGAAAGATAAGGATACAGAAGCAAAAAAATACCCCCATCCTCATTGCTGCGAGAGTATGAAGTGAACCCATGATGGCCCCTTCACATTTCTGACTGCCCCCTCATATGTGCATGCCTAGAACTGGCCCTGACATGCGGCCTCATGTACGGGAACCTGATGACCACTCTGCATTCATCTGGATCCATTATCACACCTTATTCCACCTTAGCACCAGTAGAAGAGAAACTCATAGAAGTTCAGAGCTGCAAATTACCACATGATCTATAGAGATATGGATTATTATGTGTACATGTGACATTTCAGCCTCCTACAGTAACGGGAAGTGGGTCAGGGGAAACCATTATTGAGCACCATTGAATAATATCAAAACTTTTTCTTCTTTTTTTTTTGATTTTGTATACTTTATTGATCCCCAGAGGGGAAATTGATGGCATCCACCTGGATGGATGAAGCAGCCACGGTACGGCGCTATCCCTTCACCATTCACACCTAGGGCCACTTTAGAGTCTCCAATTATCCTAACTAAATTGCACTTATCGGTACTAATAGACTGCCATACCTCCAGTGGCGGGACCGGTTGCCCACACTGTCCATCTTGTTTTTCTGGACTCAAAAACTGGAATGGCTATATTAGGATAGTAGTGCTTGTTTTGGGGACTACTGTGGCTTTTACAGCTCTGGATCCTTACCTAAGCCTCTCAGGCCCTCCTCACTCAAACATACCGTCATCCGCAGTACAGACTGCAGAGGTTGAAGGTCAGCTGAGGTGGAAACAGTGGGATCCCTGCTTGCTCAGGAAGAAACACTTTTATTGGAACCTTCAAATGTAGAATGAGCAGAGTACCAAGTAAATCTTGGCAGGAATGAAGGATTAACACTTTTTTTAATCAAGATGTGTGAGGAAATCAACATAAGACATCATCAAGTGGATCAAAGTGTGTTCTATTGGTTTACTTTGTATGCATGGTGATAAAAACTAACATGTGAAAAGATGCGGGCTGTGGCTGACTCACGCAGCCCTTACCTTGGCATTTAAAACGTTATATAAACTGGGGCTTAATATAACTGCAGAGACCCAGAGAGGCTGAGTGATTTAGTGAAGTGGGATGAGATGCTTCTCTCACATGTTCTCACTCTGTGGGAGTACGGCTGCGCTCAGAGCCACCGGTTCTGTTGATCTGGTGAGTTAGAGGCATCTCACTGGAAGAGAGCAACTTAGAAATAAATACATTTAAAATGTGCTGCTGGTTGTGAAATTCAAAATAAATTGCGATCTCACAGAGTTAAAATGCAAAGCATTTTTAAGTGAGTATGGATTATACAGCAGCAGCGCCACCAAGTGGCAGTGAAAGTAAGGAAAGAAGGGGCGAGAAGAGTTTAAAGGGCCTGTATTGTATTGTTCTTAATGGCATTTTGGAGCTTTTAACATTAAAGGTCCCATTTACTGCTTTTTCTGTGGATTACTTTCAAATTCAGACACCATCAAGAACATCCATCTGTATTTTGATAAAGAAAAAAAAAATAAATTCTGTGTCATTTTACGAGATCTACAAATCCACTCTGCTCTCTCTCAGGAAATGCTCTTTCAGGCCTACTCAGTGTTGAGGCCAATTCCTGCCTCTGCAGCATCACTGCAGACCCAAAGCAGTAGCAGTGTCATCACCCACTACGCCGCCTGACGTGCACCTCTCCAGAAATGTACAAACCCCAATTTCAGTGAAGCTGGGATGTTGTGTAAAACGTAAATAAAAACAGAATACAATGATTTGCAAATCATTTTCAACCTATATTTAATTGAATACACTAAAAACACAAAATATTTAATGTTCAAACTGTTAAACTTTTTTTTTTGTAAATGTTCACTCATTTTGAATTTGATGCCTGCAGCACATTCCAAAAAAGCTGGGACAGGAGCAAGGAACCACCGGGAAAGTTGAGGAATGTGGAAAAACCACCTTTCTGGAACATTCCACTGGTGAACAGGTTAATTTCTAACAGATGAGTGTCATGACTGGGTACAAAACGAGCATCCGCGAAAGGCTCAGTTGTTCACAAGCAAGGATGGGGCATGGTTGACCATTTTGTGAACAACTGCATGGGTAAATAGTCCAACTGTTTAAAAACAAGGTTTCTCCACATACAGTTGCAAGGAATTTAGGGATTAATATCATCAAAAGATTCACAGAATTTGGAGAAATTTCTGCGCATAAGCGGCAAGGAGAAAAACCAACACTGAATGCCCGTGACCTTCGACTCTTAGGCAGCACTGCATTAAAAACCAACATCATTCTGTTAAGGACATTACCACGTGGGCTCAGGAACACTTCAGAAAACCACTGTCAGTTAAGGATTCATCACTACTTCTACAAGTGCAAGTTAAAACTCGACCACACAAAGTGAAAGCCATATATCAGCAAAAACCTCATCTGAGATGATCTGAAACAAAGTGGAAAAGTGTGCTGTGGTCTGATGAGTCCACATTTCTAATCGTTTTTGAAATTCATGAACATCGTGTTCTCCAGGCTAAAGAGGAACAGGGCCATCCAGATTGTTAGTGCAAAGTTCAAGAGTCAGCATCTGTGACGGTATAGGGGTGTGTTAGTACCCATGGCATGGGTAACCGTAAACCACCTCAGCTGGCTCCTTTCGATGTGGAGGAGCAGTGGTTCTACTCAGAGCCTTTCCCGGATGACTGAGCTCCTCACCCCATCTCTATGGGTGAGTCCAGCAATCCAATGGAGAAAGCTCATTTCAGCCACTTGTACTGTGATCTCGTTCTTTCGGTCATTACCCTAAGCTCATGACCATAGGTGAGTCAGGAACGCCAATTGAGCGGTAACTCAGCAGCTTTGCCTTAGAGCAGATGCTGCTCCAATCAGTCTGTCAATCTCCCATTTATCCTCCCTTCACTCGTGAATAAGACCCCGAGATCCATCCATCCATCCATCCATCTTCTACCGCTTTTCCGGAGGTCCGGGTCGCGGAGGCAGCAGTTCAAGCAGAGAAGCCCAGACTTCCCTCTCCCCAGCCACCTGCTCCAGCTCTTCAGAGGGGATACCAAGGCGTTCCCAGACTAGCTGGGAGACAGTCTCTCCACCGAGTCCTGGGTCTGCCCCGGGGTCTCCTCCCAGTGGGACGTGCCTGAAACACCTCAAGTGGGAGGCGTCCAGGAGGCATCCTAATCAGATGCCCATACCACCTCAACTGACTCCTTTCAATGTGGAGGAGCAGCGGTTCTACTCTGAGCCTCTCCCGGATGACTGAGCTCCTCACCCTATCTCTGAGGGTGAGTCCAGCAATCCTACGGAGAAAGCTCATTTCAGCCGCTTGTATCCGCGATCTCATTCTTTCGGTCATTACCCAAAGCTCGTGACCATAGGTGAGAGTAGGAACGTAGATTGACTGGTAAATCGACAGCTTTGCCTTAGAACTAAGCTCCCTCTTCACCACAACAGACCGGTACAACGTCCGCATCACTGCAGATGCTGCTCCAATCCGTCTGTCGATCTCTCGCTCCATTTTCCCCTCACTCGTGAACAAGACCCCAAGATACTTAAACTCCTCCACTTGGGGCAGGAGCCTGTCCCCAACCCGGAGAGGACAATCCACCTTTTTCCGGCTGAGGACCATGGACTCGGACTTGGAGGTGCTGATTCTCATCCCAGCCGCTTCACACTCAGTGGCAAACCGTCCCAGCAAGAGCTGTAGGTCATTGCTGGATGAAGCCAACAGGACAACATCATCTGCAAACAACAGAGATGAGACCCTGTGGTCACCAAGCATGACACCCTCCATTCCCTGGCTGCGCCTAGAAATCCTGTCCATAAAAATTATGAACAGGACCGGTGACAAAGGGCAGCCCTGGCGGAGTCCAACTCTCACTGGGAATGACTCCGACCGAGTGTTGGCAATGCGAACTAAACTCTCACAACGGTCGTACAGAGACCGAATAGCTCGTAACAACAAGCCCGATACCCCATACTCCCGAAGCACCCCCCACAAAAATCCACGAGGGACGCGGTCAAATGCCTTCTCCAAGTCCACAAAACACATGTAAACTGGTTGGGCAAACTCCCACGAACCCTCAAGAATTCTCGAGAGGGTAAAGAGCTGGTCCGATGTGCCACGGCCAGGACGAAAACCACATTGCTCCTCCTGAATCCGAGGTTCGACCAACGGCCGGACTCTCCTCTCCAGTACCTTGGCATAGACCTTCCCAGGGAGGCTGAGGAGTGTGATCCCTCTAAAGTTGGAGCACACCCTCCGGTCCCCTTTTTTGAAGAGAGGAACCACCACCCCGGTTTGCCATGCCAAAGGCACTGCTCCCGACCTCCATGCAATATTGCAGAGGCGTGTCAACCATGACAACCCAACAACATCCAGGGCCTTGAGGTACTCGGGGCGAATCTCGTCCACCCCCGGGGCCCGGCCACCAAGGAGATTTTTAACCACCTTGGCGACCTCAGCCCCTGTGATAGGCGAGTCATCCCCCTCGTCCCCAAACCCTGCTTCCTCTGTGGAAGGCGTATCAGTGGGATTGAGGAGATCCTCGAAGTATTCCTTCCACCGCCCGACGATATCCCCAGTTGAAGTCAACAGTGTCCCATCCGCACCATACACAGTGTGGACGGGGAGCTGCTTTCCCCTCCTGAGCCGCCGAACAGTTTGCCAGAATCTCTTTGAAGCCGACCGAAAGTCTTGTTCCATGGCCTCACCGAACTCCTCCCATACCCGGGTTTTTGCTTCAGCAACCACCCGAGCTGCACTCCGCTTGGCCTGCCGGTACACCTCAGCTGCTTCGGGAGTCCCACAAGCCAACCAAGCTTGATAGGACTCCTTCTTCAGCTTAATGGCCCCCCTCACCACTGGTGTCCACCACTTGGTTCGGGGGTTGCCACCACGAGATGCACCGACCACCTTGCGGCCGCAGCTCTGGGCTGCCGCTTCAACAACAGAGGTGGAGAACATGGCCCATTCAGACTCCATGTCTCCAGACTCCCTCGGAATGTGGTTGAAGTTCTTCCGGAGGTGGGAGTTGAAGACCTCCCGGACAGGGGCCTCAGCCAGACGCTCCCAGCACACCCTCACTATACGTTTGGGTCTACCAGGTCTGAATGGCTTCCTCCCCTGCCATCGGATCCAACTCACCACCAGGTGGTGATCAGTTGACAGCTCTGCACCTCTCTTTACTCGGGTGTCCAAGACATACGGTCGCAGGTCTGATGATACGATAACAAAATCGATCATCGACCTGCGGCCTAGGGTGTCCTGGTGCCAGGTGCACATATGGACACCCTTATGCTTGAACATGGTGTTCGTTATAGACAGACTGTGGTTAGCACAGAAGTCCAATAACTGAACACCACTCGGGTTCAGATCGGGCAGGCCGTTCCTCCCAATCACCCCCCTCCAGGTTTCACTGTCGTTGCCCACGTGCGCATTGAAGTCCCCCAGTAGGACAATGGAGTCTCCAGGAGGAGCACCCTCCAGCACCCCAGTCACAGACTCCAAAAAGGGTGGGTACTCTGAAACATCATTTGGTGCATAGGCACAAATGATGGTCAGGACCCGTTTCCCAACCCGAAGGCGCAGGGAAGCAACCCTTTCGTCCACCGGGGAAAACTCCAATATGGAGGCAGCAAGGTGGGGCGATACAAGAATACCTACCCCTGCTCGTCGCCTCTCGCCCGGGGCAACTCCAGAACAGGCCAAGCTCCAGCCCCTCTCCAGGAGACTGGTTCCGGAACCGGAGCTGTGTGTTGAGGTGAGGCCGACTATATCTAGCCGGTATCGCTCAATCTCGTACACCAGCTCAGGCTCCTTCCCCACCAGAGAGGTGACATTCCACGTACCAAAAGCCAGTTTAGAAAGCTTGGGATCAGTCCGCCAAGGTCTCCGCCTTTGACTGCCACCTAATCCACATAGCACCGGACTTCCATGATCCCTCCTGCAGGTGGTGAACCTACTGGAGGGCGGACCCATGTAACTCCTTCGGGCTGAGCCCGGCCGGGTCCCATGGGTGGAAACCCGGCCACCAGACGCTAGCCTTCGAGCCCCTCCCCCAGGCCTGGCTCCAGGGTGGGGCCCCGGTAACCCCATACCGGGCGGGGTACACTGAATCCTTGATATACAATTTATCATGAGAGTCTGTTGGATCGTTCTTCGTCTGGCCCTTCACCCAGGACCAGTTTGTCTTGGGAGACCCTATCAGAGGCAAATTGCCCCGGACAACATAGCTCCTGGGATCACTGGGGCACGCAAACCCCCCCCACCACGATAAGGTGACGATCCATGAGACCCCGAGATACTTAAACTTATTTACTTGGGGCAGGAGCTCGTCGCCAAGGACAATCCACCCTTTTCCAGCTGAGGACCATGGACTCTGACTTGGAGGTGCTGATTCTCACCCCAGCCGCTTCACATTCAGTAGAAAACGGTCCAGTTGAGGTGGTTTTGGCATCAGATCAGGATGCTTCCCACCTGAGGTGTTTCGGACACGTCCCACTGGGAGGAGACCCCGGGGCAGACCAAGGACATGCTGGAAAGGCTGTGTCTCCCAGCTGGCCTGGAAATGTCTTGGTGTCCTCTCTGAAGAGCTGGAGCAGGTGGCTGGGGAGAGGGAAGTCTGGGCTTCTCCGCTTGAACTGCTGCCTTTGTGACTCAGACCTCTGAAAAAGCGGTAGAAGATGGATGGATGGATGGATAGCATGGGTAACTTGCACATCTGTGAAGGCCCGATTAATGCTGAACGATACATACAGGTTTTGGAGCAACATATGCTGCCATCTGAGCAGCCTACTTTTCAGGAAGGTCCCTGCTTATTTCAGCAAGACAATGCCAAGCCACATTCTGCACGTGCTACTACAGCATGGCTTTGTAGTAAAAGAGTGCAGGTACTAGACTGGCCTGCCTGCAGTCCAGACCTGTCTCCCATTGAAAATGTGTGGCGTATTATGGTGCGCACAATATGACAACTGAGACCCTGGACCGTTGAGCAACTGACGTTGTACATCAAGCAAGAATGGCCTACAAAGCTTCAACAATTAGCGTCCTCAGTTCCTACACACTTACCAAGTGCTGTTAAAAGGAAAGGTGACGTAACACAGCTGTCAACATGAGCCTGTCCCCGCTTTTTTTAGAACGTGTTAAGGGATAAGAACCATCACTTGTAGAGTGCTTTTTCTAGTCTCAAAGCGTTTCACTAGTAGGTACACAAACCCTCTAGAACAGGGGTCGGGAACCTTTTTGGCTGAGAGAGCCATGAACACCACATATTTTTAAATGTAATTCCGTGAGAGCCATACAATATGTTTAAAACTAAAAATACAAGTAAATGTGTGCATTTTATGTAATTTCAACACTTTTAAAGTACAATAAGTCTCTGAATTCTTTTTAATAACATTGTTATGCTGTTGCTAATCAATGATGAGTATTTCTTACCATTAATGCGACTTCTGGTGCTCAGTATTGGCTGAGCCTGGAGTACCCGGATGTGCAGCGGCTTTTGGGATATTCAAATTCAAACGTTTATTTCAAACTCAGGGTTCATATTAAATGCAGAACTGAAACGAGTAGAAAATAAATAAATAAATGCTTAAATTCAGCGGGCCGTCTTGTGTGATCTGAGCTCGTAATGGCCGCAACACGGAAGATGATTCTAAAACTATATACAGAGCAGCAGACGCTCGGCGCTCTTGTCAAAACAAAATCTTTAAAGTTTAAAGATTTGTCTGCGAGCCAGATGTAGCCATCAAAAGAGCCACATCTGGCTCGCGAGCCATAGGTTCCCGACCCCTGCTTTAGGGTTAGCGTAGCTATCAGAGACAGATACCTAGGGACAAGTCACCAACTAAGCTAACATGCCTTTGGATTGGAGAAGGAAACTGGAGCCCCCAGAGTAAACTCACACAGCAAACTGAAAACGACTCCTCACACACAGAAACGATACAAAGGCTCTCTGTGTGCATGTGTGTTTTTAAAGAGAAATGAGTGTTTTGATGGGGTTTTTTTATAATCACGTGACCAATAGACACATTTCACAAAGTTACAACCTACATAAAAAACAACAATTTTTCAGTGAATGGGGCCTTAAATATGTTCCTGTCTCCCATGTAGATCATTAAAACACTCACGGTAGTCCCCAGTGCCTTTTTTTAAGTTAAAACTCAGATTGCATTTTCTGGCTTTTGTGATGTCACAAAAGTTGTGCTTTCATTTCCCCTCCAGCCTCATTCCTATTGGCTGTTAAAATCTGCCTCTGTTAACGTGTAATTGGCTAACAGTACCTCAGTCAAAAAACCTTGACCCAGTCGGATTAGAGATTCACTAATATTAATGGAAAGTGTTTCAGAGAGAGCTTCAGGTCTGAGCGACTCAACACAGAAATGGGTTTTGGTCTTTAAAACTACACACTAGTGCATCAAAACAAAAAAAAAAAACACTGTGAAAAATGTATTTTAATTTTCATAATTTTGGAAGTAAACGTGCATATATTCTGTTTAGATGATTATGGATCTGTATTATGAAAATCTCAATTACAAAGGGGGGCTGAAAAGTTCATAGTGGTCAAATTTGACCCAGCGTGGTTTACTTTTCAAAATCATCTGCCCTTCAGTCCACACACTTCTTCCATCGGTGTTGCAGCGCTTGGATCCCTGCGGTTGAAAAATAAACCACATTTGGTCAAATCTGACCACTATGATCTTTTCAGCCCCACCTCGTACACTCCGGATCAAGTATCCACATTTCACACTGGTGGATGGTAACTGGGTTAGAGCTTCAAGATGCAAAGAGAAGAAACAGGAGCAAGAGACCAAAAAAATAGAGAGTAGGAAATTTATTGAAACCTGCATTTCAACCCAAACAGGCTGTTCATCAGCTGATCTGAAGTTTACGACCGTAGCCAAAGAAATAAGCAAAAACCAAAACCAAAAACAGAAGTAAAAGTGTCAAAAAGGACTTAGTAGTGAGTAGCCCCACCGTTCCTCTTGATCACTTCAAAAATGTGTTTAGTCATGCTCGATGAGAGCGTTTCCTGGAGGCTGGTGGGAACGCTGCTCCCTGTGGTGAAGATGGCTTCATGAAAAGTCTAGAATTGACTTCTGTTTGTCTAAACTTCCCTTTCCATCCATCCCCAAATGTTCTCAGCGGGATTTAGATCAGGGGAACACGCAGGATGGTCCAAAAGAGCAAGGTTATTCTCCTGGAAGAAGTCGTCATGCAGGTGTTGTGAGCTGCAGCGTTGTCCTGCTGACAGACCAGGTCGTTACCACACAGACGAGGAACTTCAGTCAAGAGGGATGCCCACTGCAACATTTCCACAGAGCCAGCCTCTGTCTGACACCTCTGCACAACCTGCAACGCCACTGTTCCACTGAAGGCAAAAGCAGCTCAGATCATGATGGAACCTCCTCCACTGTGCCGTGTAGAAAACATCTATAGTGGGATCTCCTCGTCATGCCAGTAACATTGGAAACCGTCAGGCTAAATTGTTTTCCCATCAGAATAAAACTTCGTTCCACCTTTCAATGTCTCATGTTTGGTGCTCCCTTGCAAAGTCCAAACATGCAAGTTTATGTCATGGAGACGTGGCCTTTGAAGATGTTTTTTGTTCTTTTTTAGATGCCATCTTATGGTCATTGGGCTGTAGTCAGCATCAGGAAGGGCTTTAAATGGGTCAAGGATCGGCCTGTGTCTTCACGGACAGCCCGTCGGACCATCCTACATGTTCCCTGATCTAAATCCTATTGAGAATGTTTGGGGATAATGGCAAGGGAAGTTTACAAAAACAACATCAGTTCCAGACCATGGATGTCCTTCATGAAGCCATCTTTACCACGTGGAGCAACGTTCCCACCAGCCTCCTGGAAACACTCGCATCAAGCACGCCAAAACAAACGTTTGAACTGATCAACAAGAACAGTGGGAGTTTAAATGCAGCTTTCAATGAATTACCTGCTGGTTTTTTTGTGTCTTACTCCCGTTTCTTCTTTTTACATTTTGAAGCTCTGCTTACAACCTGGTTATGAATCACCAGTGAGAAATGGGAATCCTTGTAATTTTTTCCCCAGCCCCCTAAGATTTTGTTCAGGAGTGTATCAGAATATTTAGAGTTTGAGTACACCACTAGTATCGACAGGATGACCATCTTCCTGTCCACTTCTGCAAACACAACCACAATCATGGGAAAGTCTACTGACATGACAACTGTCCAGAAGACAATCATGGACACACTCCAGAAGGACGGGAAGCCACAGAAGGTCATTACTGAAAAGGCTGGATGTCCACAGAGGGCTGTATCAAAGCATGTTAATGGAGAGCTGACTACAAGAAAAAAGTGTGGTAGAAAAAGGTGCACAAGCAATAGGGATGACTGTAGCTTGGGAAGAATTGTCAGGAAAAGTCAGTATGGGCCCTTAAATGCAAGAGCAGCCCTCCACTAAAATGCCTCAAAGATGACCGGAGTATAAATTTTTATTTTGATTTCAGATGCAAATATGTGAAACATGTTAGAGAATAAATATTTACAATAAAGGTTATGTAACATAAAACCAAACGTTCAGTTAAAATTAATAGGACAGAGGTACAAAGCACTAGAATCAACACTCAAAGAGCCAATGAATGGATGATTGTCAACCAAAGCGAGAGAAAGCAGAGGAAACAAAACATATCTGACCTCAATTAGGATGACCGACGCAGCGTCTAATATTCAGCACAATCTAACAGATTTCAAAATGCAGCCAGTTCACATTTTTTCAGTCATCACCCTCTTCCAAAGCATATAGAAGAAACTACAGAAGCCATTTGTGTAATTAAAATTTGACAAAAACTTGAAGTTGTTATGGTCCAAGATGCCTGGAGAACTTTCTTCCCCTGTACTTAAAAACAATCTTTCAAAGGCACAGAAAATGCAACAGTTTTTCTTAAGAGTGAGTATATAACATCAAAAACAAAATGAAGATTTTATGCTGCATTAAATTTCAGAAGTCACTGTACCTTTAAAACTGAAAACTTAGTATCAGGTCCATTCCCTCCAGGCAATTTCCCCCCAGAACCAAACTAAAAGTATGGTGTTTTACCTAATTTTATACTTAAAATTATTTCAAATGACAAAAGAATGTAATTCTACCTTCCCTGTATTATTAATTTGGAAAGTTAAAACCACATAAAGAAAATGATCTATAAAAATAGAAATTTCCATCCATTCATCATCAACCACTTGTCTGGGGGACCGGGTCATGGAGGCAGCAGTCCAAGCAGAGAAGCCCAGACTTCCGTCTCCCCTACCACCTCCACCAGCTCTTCAGAGAGGACACCAAGGCGTTCCCAGGCCAGCTGGGAGTCTCTCCAGCATGTCCTGGGTCTGCCCCGGGGTCTCCTCCCAGTGAGATGTGCACCTCAAGTGGGAGGCGTCCTGATCAGATGCCCAAACCACACCAACTGGCTCCTTTTGATGTGAAGGAGCAGCCATTCTATTCTGAGCCTCTCCCAAATAACACAGTTCCCCTCTCTCTCTCTCTCTCTCTCTCAGGGTGACCAATACTGTAGAAATGCATATTCCATAAACCCTGGTTTGTGACATTGTCCCACTTCCAACCCAGGCATTAAAACATCATTTTTCTTAGTAAATCACATGCAAAATACCGACAAAGGAAACACAAAATTTCTAACAAACCATATACCATTTAGGACATGCTATTTTTTAGTATAAGCCCCGTTCCCACTACAGGAAGCAGGAACCACTTTTCCAGGAACTCCCTCCATGGTGTGTCTCCACTACAGGAACCTCCCTGAAAGGAGACATTTTCAGGCTGAAATAAGGTGCTGGTCAGGGATAGGTACTTCAGAGCAGAAACTGCCGGGTGGGGTTTAGGATTGACTTAATGCTGACTGGATAAAAGTCAACATCACAACGTAAACAAAACAGAAGGAAATGAGAAGCGCCAAATTTGACCAAAAAAGATCACAGTGAAGATCTACTTAAAATTTATAATACAATGCTGCTGTGACGGCGGAGGGTCTAAACCAGGGATGTGGGCCGCATCCAATGCAACCCGTCAGTCCATTTCCAAAAATCAATTATTTATTTATATCACGTTGGGAACCACATTCTTAAATGCAATTATACAGTCCACCAGCAGAGAGAGCGCTAATCAAAACCTAGGTGCCAATCAGTGTGAGTGGTGGAGTGAGAGAGAGAGCGAGGAAGCCACAGCGATACAGAGAGAGCAACATGCACCGGAGAATGTGTGTAAAGTATGTGTTGCATGCTAAGACCGCATTAATAGGCTGTTAACAGCAGTAAACGTACAAAGTAGGCTGCTTTTAAACATGAATAAATGAGCTGCAGCATTTATTCTTGTTTGGCAGGTGAATCTGCATGGACTTCGGAGGCTTTCCTTCCAATTGTGCAGAAAAAGATTCAAAGCTTAGAGGTTTCTAAAGAGCGTGACTGAAGCACTGACACTGCTTCAATTCCATGTCAGCAATAAACATTCAGACTGGGCGTTTTAGGCTGGGTGTCCACCAATCGAGTTTTTTCCGCTCTGGGCAACTGTTTTCTATTCATTCTCTACTGTATGTAGTCCAGCGTTTATAGCGCTGAGCACCCTCGGCACTGAAACACTTTGAGCGGTGGCCATTTTTTGTTGCGGTGCTCAGAGCACTCAGCGTTGAAAAAAGTTCAACTTTTCAGACTGTAGCTGAGCTCATCAATGTCAGACCTTTCTAAGCAGCCAATCAGAATTAAGGGCGAGAAATGGGATGTCAGTGCAATCTCTACTCAGACTCCTGTTTTCCGTGTCATCATATTTTACAACCAGAGCTGCTAAAACACATTTCCTGTCCATTGTTATTTAGAGACTGCAATTAAAAAATAAGTAGAAAGTCTGACCATAGGAAAAGCGGAAGTGCTGAGCTGAGAGTGACAAGCTGGTGCTGGGATACAGGACACAGACGTTTTTCCCCAGAGCGCAGCGCACAAACGCTGAAAAAGAAAATGCTGGGGTGGTCGGGCGACAAAAAGCGCGTTTGGTGGACATGCAGCTTTAATCTGCTGATTTTTTTTGTTCATTTATATGAGTGGCTCTTAAACTTTTTTTTATTCCCCATTGGGAACCAGACAGTTACCAAGCCCACCTGCCCACAGCTATTTCTCTGCCCCTCCACACCAATGAATCCAAGAGCAAGCTAAGCCTCATCATATTTCCTTTTCTTCTTACCTTTTTTTTTTTTTTAATTATCATCCGGAATCTCTCTTTGCTCATCCTTTTGATGGAGAGAGTTTTAAAAATTAGGTCATGATGTAATTTTATCCATCCATCTTTTGCCACTTAATCCTTTTTTGGTCCGGGGGGGGGGGGGGGTACACCCTGGACAGATCGGCAGTCCATTGCAGGGCAGATATAATTTTTTTATCAGTAATTTTAATTCTAATATGATAAAAACACCAAATAGCTTTTATTTTCATTTGCTTTTTTAGCTTTAATTGTGAAACTTAATTTTGCAGGAAACACCCCCCCCAGTTTACATGTAAATCTGTCCCTCGGTAAGTGAGGAACAACAGTTTGTGGCCCTCACTACCACCAAAGTTGCTCATCCCTGGTGTAAACGATTATTCGTATATGTGGTCATGCAGTGCAAGCTTCGGGAGAACACAAGCATCACAGCGGAGTGGCACGGCGTGGAACACTGGCCGCTACTGCCCATCCTTCATGGGTATTACGAGCCCACAGCTGGCCAACAACACCGCCATGATTGTGGAGAGGAACAGCCAGATCAATTGTGTATTGTATTGGCCCTTTTCCACTAGCACCTACTCAGCCCGACTTGCCTCGAGTCTACTCGGTTTGTAGAGGTTTCCATTAGGTGGTAATACCTGGTACTAGGTACTTTTTAGTACCTACTCAGCCGGGGTTCCAAGTAAGCTGAGTTGAGCTGAAAATGTGACATTAACAGACTGCAGGCCACTGATTGGTCAGAGCGTAACATCACTGGATAAGTCATGAGAGCAACATCTTCACAAGATCAAACCCACCATTTGTAAAATTTGTCAACAGCGAGCGTGAGTTTTTATTATTTCTGTGATAATCAGTGAGATAAATGGCCTCACACAAATCAACACCGTGGCCCAACGACGAGGTGCAGATTTTTCTGTACTTGGTGGCTGACGAGAGAATCCAGAGGGAGCTAGACGGAGCAACCTGAAATCAAAAAGTATACCAGGAGGTCTCCGAGCTGATGGCCGCTCACGGGTACCACCAGACATTAAAAGCTCATTACCGGATCATCAAGGACCACAATGGCCAAAGTGGGTCAAACAGAAAAGACTGGAAGTGATTCAACCAAATGGACACCATTTACAGGCGTGACCAGCGAGCAACAGGAGGGAGAGTGGCCTGGACTAGGCCACGGCATTGTTGGAAACCGTGATAGAGGATGGTGAGTGTTTTGTGATTTTAAGCATCTTTTACGTTATTTATCCCATTGGTGGCAAGCTCACTTTGAACAAAGATATCGCCGTTGTCTCCTGTATGCAGACAATGAGTTAGCTAGCCATCAACGCTAACTCTGTGCTCTGCTTGTATTTTGTGCTTGCTGTCTCTTAAGGATTTGCTTCTGGGAGCAAAACGTTAGACTGTCAACAACATACAGCCATACTGCTATAATGAACCCACCCACTTTGAGGTGGTACTCAGTTGTAATGGAAAACGATCGAAATCGTGTCGGGGTGAGTAAAGTCGAGCTGAGTAGGTGCTAGTGCAAAAGAGCCATAAGTGCCCAAATGTGCATCGGGGCAGCGTGAACACAGCGGAGAGGCAAGGCAGGATTAGCGACTCGGGCTGAGTAAGTCCACATTGTCAGCCAGCCGGATGTGGAATCCCCACTGGTGCCATTTAATCGATCAGTTCCTCTCCAAAATTAGACAACTGTGGTGAGTTGCTTCCATGCACTCCACTCTACATTCATTTCATGCATAATTATCCCTGTATGATTAACAGGATTTTACTTTGCGTCGCGGTCGAAACTCTCAGAGGATTACATCACCAACAAATCCTCCGAGGACTGATGGCTGCTACCACCATAGTGAAGACACGACGGGGTAGTAGGGGACCAGCCCTTATCAAGTTCCTGTTCCCTAAAATTGATTCCTGTAGTGGAAATGGGGCATTAGTAAATTGGGCACTTAGTCTGGGGGGAATATGACCAAAGCTGGAATGATGCTTCAGATCTATCTATCAGAAAAGTGACTCATTCCAGTGTGAGGAAACATCAGGAACTGTGAGTGTCTAAACGTGCAGAAGTTCAAATGCTAAAAACTGATTCATATATACAGACCCTCCCCACTACCACTGACCCCCCAATCAAAAAACCTCAGCCTCTATAGTGAAATACAGTGGTGTGAAAAAGTGTTTGCTCCCTTCCTGAGTTCTCATTTTTTTGTTTGTCACACTTAAATGTTTCAGATCATCAAACAAATTTGAATATTAGACAAAGATAACACAAGTAAACACAAAATGCAGTTTCTAAATGGAGGCGTTTATTATTAAGGGAAAAAAAATCCAAACCTACATGACCCTGTGTAAAAAGTGATTGCCCCCTAAACCTAATAACTGGTTGGGCCACCCTTAGCAGCAACAACTGCAATCAAGCGTTGGCGATAACTGGAAATGAGTCTTTTACAGCGCTGTGGAGGAATTCTGGCCCACTCATCTTTGCAGAATTGTTGTAATTCAGCCACATTGGAGGGTTTTTGAGAATTAACCGCCTTTTTAAAGTCATGCCACAGCATCTCAATCGGATTCAGGTCAGGACTTTGACTAGGCCACTCCAAAATCTTCATTTTGATTTTCTTAAGCCAATCAGAGGTAGACTTGCTGGTGTGTTTTGGATCATTGTCCTGATGCAGAACCCAAGTGCGCTTCTGCTTGAGGTCACAAACAGATGGCCGGACATTCTCCTTCAGGATTTTTTGGTAAACAGCAGAATTCATGGTTCCATTTACCACAGCAAGTCTTCCAGGTCCTGAAGCAGCTAAACAGTCCCAGACAATAGCTCAAGTAGGTTCATTTTGTCTTCTTTTAATTATTGACTTTTTGTTCTTATTAAAGACAAAAATAGAAAGGAGATGTTTTTACCTTCTTTACATGTTTCGACTGTTCACTGCAGCCTTCGTCAGACAATCACAGTACCACAACCATATTTTACTGTTGATATGATGTTCCTTTTCTGAAATACTGTGTTACTTTTATGCCGGATGTAATGGGACACACACCTTGCAAAAAGTTCAACTTCTGTCTCGTCAGTCCACTGAATATTTTCCCAAAAGTCTTGGAGATCATCAAGTTGTTTTCTGGCAAAACTGAGACGAGTCTTTAGGTTCTTTTTGCTCAGCAGTAGTTTTCGTCTTGGAACTCTGCCATCCAGGCCATTTTTGCCCAGTCTCTTTCTTATGGTGGAATTATGAACACTGACCTTAACTGAGGCAAGTGAGGCCTGCAGTTCTTTGGATGTTGTTATGGGGTCTTTTGTGACCTCTTTGATGAGTCATCGCTGTACTCTTGGGGTAATTTTGGTCAGCCAGCCACTCCTGGGAAGGTTCACCACTGTTCCATGTTTTTGCCATTTTGCAGATAATGGCTCTCATTCGCTGGAGTCCCAAAGCTTTAGAAATGGCTTTATAACCTTTTCCAGACTGATAGATCTCAATTACTTTGTTTCACATTTGTTCCTGAATTTCTTTTGATCGCAGCATGATGTCTAGCTTTTGAGGATCTTTTGGTCTATTTCACTTTGTCAGACAGGTCCTATTTAAGTGATTTCTTGATTGAGAAGAGGTGTGGCAGTAATCAGGCCTGGGTGGGGCTAAAGAAACTGAACTCAGCTTTCCAAAGATGTGATAAACCACAGTTAATTTTTGTTTTAACGGGGGGGGGGGGGGTCACTTTTTCACACAAGGCCATGTAGGTTTGGATTTTTTTTTTACCCCTAATAATAAACACCTTCATTTAAAAACTGCATTTTGTGTTTTCTTGTGTTATCTTTGTCTAATATTTAAATTTGTTTGATGATCTGAAACATTTATGTGTGACAAACATACAAAAAAAAAAAGAGAAATCAGGAAGGGGGCAAACACTTTTTCATACCACTGTATATGCAATATCTATTCAATATTCCTTAGATAACTGTACAACTTTAATACTAAAATGTATCATGTGGTAGTAATAGTCGCAATGAGCCCTGAGGAGAACGTACAGATTTTAATGTTGCTATTCAAATTGAAATGAAAGCAGCAAAGGCGTTTTCTGAGTATATATTAGACAACAGCCACAATGTTTAGAGGACACCCCCTCCCTCCCCCTGTCCACAACAAGTAAAGCTCAATCACAAACCCACAGTCACTGCAAGTCAAATCGTACGGCTACCGTCACACAATTTACATCTCCGACTCACATGGTGCACAAGCTGAGGAGCAGAGTGATGCGGCTGTGTGAAGGTTACGCAGTAGTGTCACGTATGCAAGTTTGCTCTTTCATTTTAATTTACACGAGCCATTGACGAGGCTCGGATGAAGATATGTATCACAGTAGTATATATAATTTTTGTTACACACATAGAACAAGACAAATGGCTCCTAAAATGAGGAGAATCTTGCTGGTGCAGTCGGTTGATTAAAAAAAAAAAAGCTGTTCCACCACTGGATGATTAAACAGATGCATCAGTTGACAGTGACTTTCAAGCTATATGAGAACTTTATTACACTGAGGAGTAATGAGTCACAATCAAGAGTTCGGTTAAAGATCCACTGTTCCCTTCACTGGCAAATAAAGAAAAAACCTTTAACACGCCTTGTTTCTCTGGGTTTTCTTATGTATAATAAACATTTATTATGTCCTGAAAGCAGAAACTGCTCATCTACACCATGAACCCACATTCTACACCCTGCTTCTGTCAAAAAAAAAGAAAGAAAGCCATTATCTAACTCAAGCAGTCGATCAACCCGAGAAAATAAAAACTACTAAATATGGCATACTTAAAAATAAGCCTGTTTAACTGCAGGCGTTTGCAAACAAGTTAAAACAATGATTTGCTTCCAGAGGATCTTGGTGAGAACGTTAGATTCCTTACTCTAACATAAGGTGTCACTGGACCGTTTCTGCGGGACAATGCAAAGGTGGAGGGTCCAAGGTGGGTTACAGGGTGGCCGAGGTGGTCCAGAAGAACACTGGGCTCAAGCCTCAATCCTTACAACAACAGGCCAAAAAGGCCAGGGACAAGAACTGGGGAGGAAGGGGGGGTTGTCCTGGAGCTCCAGGAAGCTTCAACACTCAGAGAAGACAGCGTGGTGTATCAAAAGTAAATCTGTTTGGCATGTGACGGATTCTGCTCCATGGGACAGTAGGGGCATTTTAACCTGAGGAGGAAGAGAACAGGAACAACAGTTTAAAATCGATTCTGTAAGTTCATAGCACTCACATTTTATCAAGTAATTACAAATGTCACACTCCTCAATGCTTTCTGGGTTAATTTCACAAAATTAAAAATGAAGAGCACTCTGAGGCATCCATCCATCCATCCATCTTCTACCGCTTAATCCGTTTCGGGTCGCGGGGGGGCTGGAGCCTATCCCAGCATCTTTGGGTGAGAGGCAGGGTCCACCCTGGACAGATCGCCAGTCCATCGCAGGGCCAACACAGAGAGACAGACAACCATTCACTCTCACAGTCACACCTAAGGACAATTTAGAATCCCCAGTTTAATGCCAATTAACTTGCATGTTTTTGGCATGTGGGAGGAAACCAGAGAAAACCCACGCAGACATGGGGAGAACATGCAAACTCCACACAGATCACTGTTGGTCGGGGGCTGGGATCGAACCCAGGATCCCCTGGCCAAGGGTGAGCTGCTGTGCTGCCGCAGTGTTAACCACTCCGCCACCGCGCTGCCCAAGTGCAATATCCCCCACCTCCATTTTCTTTGACAAGCCCAATACTTACTGACAGAGAAAAGTTTTCAACTTTTCAATATAATTACTGTGGCAGAAACAAATTATGATAAACCATCATCCACAAATATACAACAAAGTATACAACCCATAGTTGTAGGGCAGGATCCCGAGGTGAACCTGTGCAGCAAGTTTGGTGACCCTAGAGAGCTTTATACATTCTATAGTAAGAGATCATAGGGAGTGCCAACCTTGACCTTTGACCTTTTGACCCCAAACCTGTAGCCAGAGGTCATGGTCTCAGAGTGAACCTATGTGGCAGGTTTGGTGACCCTAGCTTTCTTTGTTGTTGAGATATACTTTATAAGGCACTTTGATGTTGACCTACGACCTTGCTATCCCAAAACCACAGTTACACTTCATGGTCACAGGGTGAATCTGTGTACCAAGTCTGATGACCCTAGCTTTACTCGGACAGTAATAAAGCAGAAGGAATGTTCACCTTGACCTTTGACCTTTTGACCCCAAACCCATAGTCGGAGGTCAGGATTCCAAGGTGAACCTGTGTAGTAAATTTGGGGACCCTTGCTTTCTGTTGTCGAGATATAGCTTCTAAGCCATTTTGATGTTGACCTTTGACCTTGCATCCCCAAAACCACAGTCACACTTCAGGGTCACAGGGTGAACCTGTGTACCAAGTTTAGTGACCCGAACTCTACTCGTTGTACAGTAATAAGACATAGGGAATGTTAACCTTTACCTGTGACCTTTTGACCCCAAACCCATAGTCAGAGGTCAGGATCCCAAGGTGAACCTGTGTAGCAAGTCTGGTGACCCTAGCTTGTTTTGTTGTTGAGATATAGTTTATAAGGTATTTTGATGTTGACCTTTAACCTTGTGATCACAAAACCATAGTCACACTTCAGGGTCACAGAGTGAACCTGTGTGCCAAGTTTGGTGACCCTAACTTTACCCATTGTACAGTAATAAAGCATAAGTAATGTTAATTTTGACCTTTTGACCACAAACCCATAGTCAAGAGGTCAGGATCCCAAGGTGAACCTTTGTACCAGGTTTGGTGGCCCTAGCTTTACTTGTTTTATAGTAACTAGTACATATCCGTGCATACCCGTCCATGCCGCTGCATGGCTGGTGCTGAAGGGTCTCCTGTCTCAGACGGCTGTGTTGTTCACAGTCATGGCTGCGGCGTACTGCTCGAACCTGAGGTGTTTCATCTTCACGGCATCTTTTGTGACGTGCAGCAGTTCTCCTCACTGTATCGCTGTCCATCTGGTGGGTCTTGTTCTTCTTCGTTCAGACCACTGGTTGAGGGATGGGTGCATCGTAATTCCAGTTCATGGAGAGGATCATGAAAATTGATCTGAGCAAAAAGTGGCTTTCGACCCTCTTCTGCAAGACCCGTTCATGGCCGTTGAAAGCAAGAAATGGGAGCAACCGGCTAAAATCTGCTTTGCTTGCCATTGTACCGATTTGTAGTGTAGACTGGCATTCTTCAAGGTTACACATTTTCACTGTGTCAGCACCTCGTTAAAAACAACATTGCTCAGAAAGCAATGCTTTTTCTTAACACTGTATATGACATCATAAAGACATCAAGGCAGGCCTGATGTGCAATGATGCAGACCTCATAGGAACAGCACCGGAACATCACAGGCTGGCATCACTGTATATGACATCATAAAGACATCAAGGCAGGCATGATGTCCTATGTTGCTGACATCATAGGAACATCACAGGCTGTCCTATGATGTCCTGTGATTGTTACAGACAGATGCACGCAGAGATTTCTTGAGATGGATATAGTACAGTATACAGTATGTAGCATTCATTATTTATCAAAGTGCAACTCCAATGTTAACTTTGACCCTTTGAGCCCAAACCCACAGTTAGGTGAGGGTGTAAGTCATCCAAGATGTGTATTAGATACAACTACTGTATCAATTTGAAAAGCCTACATCCTTTCTTTCAGTCATTGTGTTTAGAAGATTTAGGGAAAAGTCTGACCTCTGACCTCAAGGTCATCCAATGAGAGAGAAATTGCAATATGTGCATCATCAGAGTATCTCAAACCATGGTACCAAGTTTGAAAACATCCATCCATCCATCCATCTTCTACTGCTTTTCCAGAGGTCCGGGTCGTGGAGGCAGCAGCTCAAGCAGAGAAGGCCAGACTTCCCTCTCTCCAGCCACCTGCTCCAGCTCTTCAGAGAGGACACTAAGATGTTCCCAGACCAGCTGGGAGACATAGTCTCTCCAGTGAGTCCTGGGTCTGCCCCAGGGTCTCCTCCCAGTGGGATGTGTCCAAAACACCTCAAGTGGGAGGTGTCCAGGAGGCATCCTCATCAGATGCCCATACCACCCAACTGACTCCTTTCAATGTGGAGGAGCAGCGGTTCTACTCTGAGCCTCTCCCGGATGACTGAGCTCCTCACCTTATCTCTGAGGGAGAGTCCAATCATGCAGAGAACGATCATTTCAGCTGCATGTATCTGCGATCTCATTCTTTCGGTTGTTACCCAAAGCTCAAGACCATACAGTCATGTGAAAAAATTAGGGCACCCTGTATAAGCCTGTGGGGTTTTTTTTAACATATGTGACCCTTGCTGGCAAAATGAGTCACTTTGAGGAAATTATCAAAACTGAGGTTAAGTTTTTTCTATATTCTGTATTGAAAGACCTTCAAAATGATATTTAATTTGTAGGCAGTGTGCAAAAACGGACACCAGAATAAGAAGATTTGTTCATACTTTGGCTAGGTATAAAACTCACATTCGAACATTCGGGAGTTATATCTTCCACAAAGACATATGCATTTTCAGAAAGCACGTTTCCAATACCAGGCACTCATGGTTTTTTCCTGGGACTTGCTGCTAGCAAACGGTCATGATTTATGACTTCTCCTGCCTGCAGCTCGTAATGACGTGGTGCGCATTCCAACTCATTTTGCCAGCACAGGTCACAATTTTGGACATATAGATATTTAATATCAATGATAAAAAATACTGGGAGATTCACGTAATACAACTAAATCATTATTATTGGGTGTCATTATCATCATTATTATTGGAGTCTACTAGGAAAATTAAGGTGAAGAGAAATTTCACCTTTCAACACTACAATGACTCGAGCGTACATCAAATCAACTAAAGAATGACTTCATCAGTAGAAAATGATGTGGAAGATGTGGCCCAAAAGACCGAATGCTGTAATTACAGGTTCATCTCAATAAATTAGAAGGTCATCAAAAAGTTGATTTATTTCAGTAATTCAATTAAAAAAAAATGACTCATTATGTAGATTCATGACACACAGAGTAATATATTTATATATATACTGTATATATATATATAAATATATAAAATATATAAATATATTTATATATATAGGGCTGCACGGTGGCGCAGTGGTTTAGCACTGTGGCAGCACAGTTTTACCCTCGGCCGGAGGATCGCGGGGATCATGAGATCGTGGGTTCGATCCCAGCCCCCGACCAACAGTGAGCTGTGTGGAGTTTGCATGTTCTCCCCGTGTTGCGCAGGTTTACTCCGGGATTTCTCCGGTTTCCTCCCGCATACCAAAAACATGTAGGTTTAGGGCGCTCGCGCACGCAGCGACCGGCAGCCGGTGGCTTGTCACCAGACTGCAAACCAAATCTACCTACGAGTACAAATAAGTAACAAAAAAAAAAAAAAAAAAAAAAAAAAAATATTTCAAGTGTTTATTTCTTTTAATTTTGATGGTTATGGCTTGCAGCTCATGAAAACCCCAAATTCAGTTTCTCAAAAAATTAGAATATTATACAAAATTAATTTTAAAAAAAATGTATTTTTTATTGGAATGCTGGCCTACTGAAAGGTACAGCCGTGGACAAAATTGTTGGTACCCCTCTGTTAATGAAAGAAAAACCCACAATGGTCACAGAAATAACTTGAATCTGACAAAGTGGTAATAAATAAAAATTCTATGAAAATTAACCAATGAAAATCAGACAATGCTTTTGAATTGTGGTTCAAGAGAATTACTTTAAAAAACTCATGAAACAGGCCTGGACAAAAATGATGGTACCCCTAGAACAGATTGAAAATAATGTGACCATAGGGACATGTTCAACCAAGATGTGTCCTCTAATTAACATCACAGGTGTCTACAAACTTGTAATCAGTCAGTCGGCCTATTTAAAGGGTGACAAGTAACCACTGTGCTGTTTGGTGACATGGTGTGTACCACACTAAACATGGACCAGAGGAAGCAAAGGAGAGAGTTGTCTCAGGAGATTAGAAAGAAAATTATAGACAAGCATGTTAAAGGTAAAGGCTATAAGACCATCTCTAAGCAGCTTGATGTTCCTGTGACTACAGTTGCACATATTATTCAGAAATTTAAGATCCACGGGACTGTAGCCAACCTCCCTGGACGTGGCCGCAGGAGGAGACGGATAATATGAATGGTAACAAAAGAGCCCAGAACAACCTCTAAACACATTCATGGTGAACTCCAAGGTCAAGGTACATCAGTGTCAGATCGCACCATCCGTCGTCGTTTGAGCCAAAGTGGACTTCATGGGAGATGACCAAGGAGGACACCACTGTTGAAAACGAATCATAAAAAAGCCAGACTGCAATTTGCCAAACTGCATGTTGACAAGCCACAAAGCTTCTGGGAGAATGTCCTATGGACAGACGAGACAAAACTGGAACTTTTTGGCAAGGCACATCAGCTCTATGTTCACAGACGCAAAAATGAAGCATAGCAAGAAAAGAACACTGTCCCTACTGTGAAACATGGAGGAGGTTCTGCTATGTTCTGGGGCTGCTTTGCTGCATCTGGCACAGGGTGTCTTGAATCTGTGCAGGGTACAATGAAATCTCAAGACTATCAAGGTATTCTAGAGAGAAACGTGCTGCCCAGTGTCAGACAACTTGGTCTCAGTTGCAGGTCATGGGTCTTGCAACAGGATAATGACCCAAAACACACAGCTAAAAACACCCAAGAATGGCTAAGAGTAAAACACTAGACTATTCTAAAGTGGCCTTCTATGAGCCCTGATCTAAATCCTATTGAACATCTGTGGAAGGAGCTGAAACATGCCGTCTGGAGAAGGCACCCTTCAAACCTGAGACAACTGGAGCAGTTTGCTCATGAGGAGTGGGCCAGAATACCTGCTGAGAGGTGCAGAAGTCTCACTGACAGTTACAGAAATTGTTTGATTGCAGTGATTACCTCAAAAGGTTGTGCAACAAAATATTAAGTTAAGGGTACCATCATTTTTGTCCAGGCCTGTTTCATGAGTTTGTTTTTTAAAATAATTCTGTTGAACCACAATTCAAAAGCATTGTCTGATTTTCACTGGTTAATTTTCATAGAATTTTTATTTATTACCACTTTTGTCAGATTCAAGTTATTGATGAGATGATGATGATGAGATTCAACTTTATTGTCATTACACATGTATGAATACAAGGTAACGAAACGTGACTTGGCATTTGGGCACGCTCTGCAGAGCGCATCTAAGGCCGGGGCAGCCGCTAGGCGCCAGTCTTTATTTCTGTGACCATTGTGGGTTTTTCTTTCATTAACAGAGGGGTACCAACAGTACTTGGTTGGGGCTCCTTTTGCATTAATTACTTTATCAATGTGATGTGGCATGGAGGTGATCAGCCTGTGTCACTGCTGAGGTGTGATTAAGGTCCAGGTTGCTTTGATAGCAGCCTTCATCTCATCTGTGTTGTTGGGTCTGGTGTCTCTTACAGTGGGGTAAAAAAGTATTTAGTCAGCCACCAATTGTGCAAGTTCTCCCAGTTAAAAGATGAGAGAGGTCTCCAATTTTCATCATAGGTATACCTCAACTATGAGAGACAAAATGAGAAAAAAAAAATCCAGAAAATCACATTGTCTGATTTTTAAAGAATTTATTTGCAAATTATGGTGGAAAATAAGTATTTGGTCAACAACAAAAGTTCATCTCAATACTTTGTTATATACCCTTTGTTGGCAATGATAGAGGTCAAACGTTTTCTGTAAGTCTTCACAAGGTTTTCACACACTGTTGCTGGTATTTTGGCCCATTCCTCCATGCAGATCTCCTCTAGAGCAGTGATGTTTTGGGGCTGTCGCTGGGCAACACGGACTTTCAGCTCCCTCCAAAGATTTTCTATGGGGTTGAGATCTGGAGACTGGCTAGGCCACTCCAGGACCTTGAAATGCTTCTTACGAAGCCACTCCTTCGTTGCCCGGGCGGTGTGTTTGGGATCATTGTCATGCTGAAGGACCCAGCCACGTTTCATCTTCAATGCCCTTGCTGATGGAAGGAGGTTTTCACTCAAAATCTCACGATACATGGCCCCATTCATTCTTTCCTTTACACAGATCAGTCGTCCTGGTCCCTTTGCAGAAAAACAGCCTAAAGTATGATGTTTCCACCCCCATGCTTCACAGTAGGTATGTGTTCTTTGGATGCAACTCAGCATTCTTTCTCCTCCAAACACGACAAGTTGAGTTTTTACCAAAAAGTTCTATTTTGGAGTGGTCACTTTTGGTCACTTTTGGAGTGGTCTGCTGGGGCAGTGGCATTACTGCAGCCGATAGGAAGAGACTGAACAAACTGATTAAGAAAGCTAGCTCTGTCCTGGGGCAGCGCCTTGATCCGATGGAGGAGATAGGAGAGAGAAGGACGGTGGCTAAACTGTCATCTCTGCTGGAGTCCGAGTTCCACCCTATGCAGGACATACTGGATGCACTGAGGAGCTCATTTAGCAGCAGACTACATCATCCCAGGTGCACAACCGAGAGGTTTCGTAGGTCCTTCCTACCAACGGCTGTCAGACTGTACAACCTAAGCAGGGCTGCTCGCAGAGATAGCAAAAAGACGTAACAAACTAATAGTTTTTTTGAATGCAAAAGATGCAATAGACTTACACAATGGTCCTCTCCGGCATACAACTAGGAACATACCGGTCGCTATGGAGGGTGAGAATATGTATGGGCACATAATCATACCATGTAGGATAACTAAGTAGTCGGTTACGCTGTTTCATCCCACCTAGCAACAATGCTCTGCACTGTGTGTGTTTATATATTTACATATTTATTCCATCTAGCTACAATGCTCAGCACTGGGTGTGTTTATATTTATATATCTATATATTTATTCCATCTAGCTACAATGCTCCGCACTGTGTTTTTATATATCTACATATTATTCCATCTAGCTACATTGCTCCGCACTGTGTGTGTTTATATACTTGCATATTTATTCCACCTAGCTGCAATGCTCCGTACTGTGGGTGTTTATATATTTACATATTTATTCCATCTAGCTACAATGCTCTGCACTGTGTGTCTGTGTGTGTGTGTGTGTATATATATATTTTATAGTAATATGTACATATGTATATTAGCTGCTCTTGCTTGCTTGTTTTTTTTTTCTTGCCTTCTGATTGTTGCTCTGAGTGTTGCTATCCCTGTGCTGTTGCAATCCTGGAATTTCCCCGTTGTGGGACTAATAAAGGCTTATCTTATCTTATCTTATTTTGGTTTCATCTGACCATATGACATTCTCCCAATCCTCTTCTGGATCATCCAAATGCTCTCTAGCAAACTTCAGACGGGCCTGGACATGTACTGGCTTAAACAGGGGGACACGTCTGGCACTGCAGGATTTGAGTCCCTGGCGGCGTAGTGTGTTACTGATGGTAGCCTTTGTTACTTTGGTCCCAGCTCTCTGCAGGTCATTCACTAGGTCCCCCCTGTGCTTCTGGGATTTTTGCTCACCGTTCTCGTGATCATTTTGACCCCACGGGGTGAGATCTTGTGTGGAGCCCCAGATCGAGGGAGATTATCAGTGGTCTTGTATGTCTTCCATTTTCTAATAATTGCTCCCACAGTTGATTTCTTCACACCAAGCTGCTTACCTATTGCAGATTCAGTTTTCCCAGCCTGGTGCAGGTCTACAATTTTGTTTCTGGTGTCCTTTGACAGCTCTTTGGTCTTGGCCATAGTGGAGTTTGGAGTCTGACTGTTTTGAGGTTGTGGACAGGTGTCTTTTATACTGATAACGAGTTCAAACAGGTGCCATTAATACAGGTAACGAGTGGAGGACAGGGGAGCCTCTTAAAGAATAAGTTACAAGTCTGTCAGAGCCAGAAATCTTGCTTGTTTGTAGGTGACCAAATACTTATTTTCCACCATAATTTGATAATAAATTCTTTAAAAATCAGACAATGTGATTTTCTGATTTTTTTCCCCTCATTTTGTGTCTCATAGTTGAGATATACCTCTGATGAAAATTGGAGACCTCTCTCATCTTTTAAGTGGGAGAACTTGCACAATTGGTGGCTGACTAAATACTTTTTTACCCCACTGTATCTTCCTCTTGACAATCCTCCATAGATTCTCTATGGGGTTTAGGTCAGGAGAGTTTGCTGGCCAGTCAAGCACAGTAATGTCACGGTCATTAAACCAATTTTTGGTACTTTTGGCAGTGTAGGCAGGTGACAAGTCCTGCTGGAAAGTAAAATCAGCATCACGAAAACTACTGCTGAGCAAAAGAACATAAAGCCTGGTCTCAGTTTTGCCAGAAAAATCTTGATGATCCCCAAGACTTTGGAGAAAATACTCTGTGGACTGACGAGACAAAAGTTGAACGTTTTGGAAGGTGTGTGTCCCATTACATCCAGCGTAAAAGTAACAGCATTTCAGAAAAGGAACATCATACCAACAGTAAAATATGGTGGTGGTAGTGTGATGGTCTGGGGCGGTTTTGCTGCTTCAGGACCTGGAAGACTTGCTGTGGTAAATGGAACCATGAATTCTGCTGTCTACCAAAAAATCCTGAAGGAGAATGTCTGGCCATCTGTTCGTGACCTCAAGCTGATGTGCACTTGGGTTCTGCAGCAGGACAATGATCCCCAACACACCAGCAAGTTCACCTCTGAATGGCTTAAGAAAAACAAAATGAAGACTTTGGAGTGGCCTAATCAAGATGCTGTGGCATGACCTTAAAAAGGCGGTTCATGCTTGAAAACCCTCCAAAGTGGCTGAATTACAACAATTCTGCAAAGATCAGTGGGCCAAAATTCCTCCACAGCGCTGTTTCACAGTTTCACAGTTTATTCACACACATCACATCACACATTATCGAATAGCATGAATGAATTACAATATGAATTATCAACAGCATGATTAGCAGTATACAATAGGCTTTTTCTTTTTTTTTTTTTTTTACATTGTTCTGGAGTGTGAACGGGTCATCCCAAAGAAGCTATTTAAAGCTTTTAGTAGGGAGCCTACTTCTACTACTTCTTCTGCTGTAAAAGACTCATTGACAGTTATCACAAATGCTTGATTGCAACTGTTGCTTCTAAGGGTGGCCCAATCAGTTATGGGCTGAACTTGGGCTGCACGGTGGCGCAGTGGTTAGCACTGCGGCAGCACAGTTTACCCTTGGCCGGGGGATTGTGGGGATCGTGGGATCGTGGGTTCAATCCCAGCCCCCGACCAACAGTGATCTGTGTGGAGTTTGCATGTTCTCCCCGTGTTGCGTGGGTTTACTCCGGGATTTCTCCGGTTTCCTCCCACATGCCAAAAACATGCATGTTAGGTTAATTGGCTGTTCTAAATTGTCCCTAGATATTTGTTTCCTATAGGCCCTTAGAATAGAGGGTTAGTATTAATGAAAGCGCTTTGAGTGGTCTTTGTGACTAGAAAAGCGCTATATAAGTGCAGGTTAGTTAGTTAGTTAGTTAGTTATTAGGTTTAGGGGGCAATCCCTTTTTCACACAGGGCCATGTAGGTTGGGATTTTTTTCCCCCTTAATAATAAGCACCTTTATTTAAAAACTGCATGTTGTGTTTACTTGCGTTATTTTTGTCTAATATTTAAATTTGTTTGATGATCTGAAATATTTAAGTGTGACAAACACACAAAAAATGAGAAATCAGGAAGGGGGCAAACACTTTTTCACACCACTGTAAATGTGGTAGGACTGATTCCAAATCATTATTAAGGACTTTTTTTTACAACACTGTGGTTGTCTCTGCAATCTTTAATGCAGTTGTTTGCCGGGGTGGTGGTGGCACGGAGAGGGACAGGAAAAGTTTGAACTGGTCAAGAGAACAAGCTCTGCCCTGGCCGGTCCCCTGGACTCTATGGAGTCCAGAGGACCGGGGTTCACTAGGAGCGGTGGTGGTGTAGGTGTAGTGTAGCCGACAAGGGTCAGTGGTTCAATTCCTGCTCTGTCTGCAGTCTGCATGTAGAAGTGTCTTTGAGCAAGACACTGAACCCCCAGTTGCTCCTGGTGGGTCAGGCCAGTGCTGGTGCATGGTGGCTCTGCTGCAATCAGTGTGTGAATGGGTGGATAGCAGGATCTGTAAAGCGCTTTGGTCATCCAGAGATGAGTAAAAAGCGCTATACAGTGGTACCTCTACTTACGAACGTCTCTACATACGGAATTTTCAGGTTACGACACGCCTCAACGGGAAAATACTGCCTCTTGTTACGAAAGAAATTTCAGGATACGAAAGGCAAAAATACAGTACGCGCTGCTACTCGCAGCTCCGTAATGGGGCGCTGACATCGGGACGATGTCAAGTATGGGAGGGGAGAGTGTAGCAAACTCAATGTAACCACCCTACTTGGCTTGTCAAGCGGGTTGACCCTATTGGCGACACAGATAGAGTGCGGGACTCCAGAGCGGGAGGCGTGAGTTCAAACCTTCCGGTGGGACGTCGCCATGTCAAGCAGCACGTTACAATAATTTTTATTCTTTCCTTTATTCCTTGTTTTTTACATTATGTACAACTCTCATTTTATGTTTATTGTGCAGTAATCTAATTGTAACATATATTTGTTACATGTTTTGATGCATTTTTATGATTTATAAAAAATTTATGTCCGAATTTTGGGGGGCTTGGAACGGATTAGGGCATTTACATGGAAAACGCGCCTCTACTTACGGAATTTTCAGGTTATGAAACTACTTCCAGAACCAATTAATTTCGTAAGTAGAGGTACCACTGTATAAGTAAACGCCCTTTACTATTTATCATTGAGGTGGTGGGTCAGAGGGCTAATGTCTATTATGGACAATCCCTCTCGCCCTGTGCTTGAGTCTGTGGAGGCCCTGCGCAGCTCCTTTAGTAGCAGACTGCTACAGCCATTGTGTAGGACTGAACGTTACCGTACGTCGTTCATCCCGACAGCAGTTAAACTGTACAATACACACATAAGATAAATATCTGGTACACAACGTACATGTATATACTGTATATTATCATTCTCATTGTACTTAATGCACATTATTTATCTCTGTTATGCATTTTTTAGTCATTGTGTTTATATAGTGCAATCTGTACATGTTTTAAAGGGGTAATAGATTGACAAATGGTGTGCTTGTAGGTTTTAACTGTCTCAAATGTGTTAACTGGTCACATAATTAGCCAAAAAATTGTCCAGTCAACGATCTGAAAAAAGCAAATTGCCTTTATCTCGTTTTTTCCTCAGAGAAACTCCCAAAAACGTTTTTTTTTTTACTCTTTTGGGTAAGTTTCCTACATCAAGTCTTGAAAAAGCCCACCCATTGCCATCCTAAAGACCCACCCACTGCTCTGTTATTGGCCCGCCTAGCTGTCCGTCATGTAGATCGAAGTGGTGGCCAGGACGCTGGCTGTAAGCACGGCATATATTATTTTCTTCAGATCGTAGTCACCCTAATAGCCACCCCGGTTACCACCTGGTTCACTCCAGCCCATCTCTGAGTGGTGACCCCACGGCGGATCGTCCGCCCTGGCACACTGATTGCTTTTATGGCCCAGGACCAGGGCTCCTGGCCGCTGTTTTGCCAAGAAAGCCCCCAGATTGGCAGGGGAGTTCTGGGCACAACACCGGCACGTGCGATCTGCCATGGAATCAGGATGAAGCCTCTGGCTCCCTACAATCAAAATGTCCCGCGTCCAGATGCTGCTGGCTCTCACACTCCGCAACCCCACCATCCTCCATGGATCCGCTCTGCTCTTGTGGGCAGCGTAGTCGCTCCAGCTTTCAGCTGGCTGTGAGAGCAGAGTGCAGTCACATACACCCCTTTTCTACCAAGCTGTTTCCGGTGCTTAACTGGAGCCAGAGCCTGACTTGGCACCAGTTCTTTGCTTTTCGACCACCTAAGCACTAGCTCTAGGCTCTCAAAACTGGTGCTAAGCTGGCTCCAACTTCTTGCTGGTCCAGAGCTGTGAACCACTTGACGTTGGTTACGGCCACTGCCGTGGGTGGGGTTAACTGACTAACAGGCGACAGGCGAGTAACAGGGAACAGGCGACCTCCACCTTGTAATGTGCCCTAACACCACCTATTACAGAATTGACATAAATATTACATTTAACCCTTTAACTGCCCAGATTAAATGGACGGGTCACGCGCCCCCAGTGGCACAGCGCAGCAACTGCACGTGTCAACTTACTGACGTCCCCCGGCTTTACTGAGAATTTGTACTAATCTCTATTGATCTGACAGTTTAGAAGGTGGCAGACACACGCCGAATGAATCATGGCTGACATGGAATATAGCAAAGAAGAAGAAATCCTCATTCTTCCTTTTTCCGCTTTGAGCTCACACACCAATGTGGATGCCACCGTGTTTGGTCATCGCGATAGCGATGATGACAGAAACTGAATGAAATGGGAAAAATAGCCACGTAATACAAACAAAATTCACGTGGGAAAATCATAAGAGTTTGTAGATGTGGTACACAGGTGTAAATTACTAAGTGAACGTGTTACATCGAGGTCGATGAAACAAAAAAGTGAGCTCCCATTCCCAAGATGACGGCGCCCACGGGTGGCATGGATTCCCACAGGAATAATGCACCAAACAGAAAAAACAGCCACGTAACACAAACAAAATTCACGTGGGGTAATGATAACAGTTTGTAGATGTGGTACACGGTGTAAATGGCTGAGCAAACACACAAACATCGGCTACGATGGACGAAAACGGACCGGTCACATGGGCGGGCGAGCCCCCCTCCCGGCAACAGGTAAGACAGAAATATGTTTTTCTGACATTTTATTGATTTTCTGGTTCATATACTTTGAAGATTAGATAAAAACATACCCCTGTAGACAAATCAGCATAAAAAAAATGGACCTATGGCGCATATTTAGGGCGCATATATGGTATCCATTTTCCCCACATATACCTAGTAGGCATGACGGTGCATATTCTAGAAGCTTCACGTCTTAATGGACAAAGGGGACCTGACCCTGCAGGGACCTACGGGAGGTGTGAAGTTGGCATTGCAGGAGATGGGAAGTTGGAGAGAATGTCCCAGCAGGAGCCCCGGAGGCTAGAAGGATAAGAGACAATGGAGACGCCAAGGTGCCTCGGGGGCTGGATGTTTACTAAAGGACTGTGGGTTGGGGGTGTGTGATTTGATGTTGGGGGATTGTGACTCTGGAGAATATAAGAACTGTGTGAGACGATTGCTCTTCCTCTTTTCTGAGATTCTGTGCTTGATAGAGGATGTGACCTCTCAATAAACCAACCCTGAGAAATAAACTCAGTCTCATCTGTGAAGGCATCCTCTACACTGGTGACCTACGGCAAACTATGGCCGGTGGCGACGATCTTCCCCGCACTGGACTCTTCAGGAGCCAACCGGGTTAACGCAGCTACCACACTACAGCTGCCCGATTTCTGGCAACATAACCCGCGCTCCTGGTTTACCACTGTGGAGGCGCAGTTCCACCTTCGGGGAATCTCAGCGGACGCAACGAGGTTCTACCATGTTGTCGCGAAGCTGGACAGCCTCACAGTGCAGCGGGTGGAGAGCCTGACCAACCACCCGCCCCAGGACGACAAGTATGGCGCACTGAAAGCCGCCCTCATTTGAGCTTTCACCCCCTCGCAGGGAGAGCGAGCAGAGAAACTTCTGGCGCTAACAGAAGGGGAAGCAGACAGACCGGCAGATCTGATGGCGAAGATGATGAACCTGAGAGGCGAAGATGACGACAGTTTTATCTTCGCCCACCACTTTCTCAGAACACTACCACCAGCAGTGAGAGTCACCCTGGCCAGCTCACAGCTGCTCAACGACCGTGACTACCACGGGCTGGGCCAGGAGGCGCAGCGGCTCGTCGACGCCCATAGACGACACGCAGCCACGACGGCAGCAACGGAGCTGAACGCACCCCCGCGAGACGAGGGGAGACCAGAGACCGCAGCACCGGACCCACTGACGTCAGCAGCGGCAGAGACCAGGAGAAGCGGAGCGGACGGCACCCTCTGCTTTTACCATCGACGTTTTGCCGAGAGGACGCGCAGATGCATACCACCGTGCCGATTCAAGCGCCAGGGAAACGCCAAGACCGAGAGTCGGTAGCAGCTGCTGCTCTCGGCGCGAAGAACAAGCTGGTTTTTGTGATGGACGCGAATTCAGGGAAGGATTTCCTGGTGGACACAGGCTCCCAGCTGAGTTTCGTCAAGCCTTCCTACGCGGACCTGCTGGCGCCTTCCAGCGGACCCCTGGTGCTAGCAGCAAATGGCTCGACGATCAAAACCTATGGGGAGAAGACGCTCCTCCTCTCCTTCCACGGTCGCACCTTCGAGTGGACTTTCGTCGTAGCTGCAGTTAGCAACAACATGCTAGGTGCTGATTTTTTATGCTCAAACAGTTTATTAGTTGATCTTACTAATAGACGTATGGTAAATGCACTGTCTTTCCACTCTATCTCCTGTACAGCTCGGGTGGCCCTGCCTTCTGCACATCCCAATGTCACAGCTGCGGGTGGTAAGTTTCATGCACTACTCAATCAGTTCCCAGCACTCACGGTCCCAACATTTTCAGCGTCAGTAGCCAAACACGGGGTCGAGCACTTCATAACTACCTCTGGCCCCCCTGTTTTTGCAAAAGCTCGGCGCTTGGATCCAGCTAAACTGGCCATCGCGCGCGAGGAATTCGCCAACTTGGAAAAACTGGGCATAATTAGGCGCTCTAACAGCCCTTGGTCTTCACCGCTGCACATGGTGCCTAAGGCCGACAGCTCGTGGCGGCCTTGCGGTGATTTCCGCAGGTTAAATAATGCTTCAGCACACGACCGCTACCCGATTCCGCACATCCAGGATTTTTCGGCACATTTGGCGGGGGCGCTAAATCTATTTTCAAAAATAGATTTGGTGCGCGGTTATCACCAAGTCCCAGTCCGCGCTCAAGACATACCCAAAACGGCAGTAATAACCCCCTTTGGGCTTTTCGAGTTTTTGCACATGACTTTTGGCCTCAAAGGCGCCGCACAGACGTTCCAACGCATGATGGATGCGGTGTTGCGCGGCCTCCCTTTCGTGTTCCTCTACTTGGATGATATTTTGGTAGCCAGTGCATCCGAAGACGAACACGAACGCCACCTCACAGCGGTTTTTCAGAGGCTGACAGAGCATGGGTTAATAATTAACCCAGCGAAATGCCAGTTTGGGGTAGCGCAAATCGATTTTTTGGGGCACCGCGTTTCTCCTGAAGGAGCGGTCCCACTGCCCGATAAAGTACGCGCGGTAACGGAGTTTCCCCAACCGCAGACAGTTAAATCACTGCAAGAATTTTTGGGGATGGTCAATTTTTATAACCGTTTCCTCCCCAGCGCGGCACAGCTCATGCACCAACTGTACGCGGCACTAAAGAAACAAAAACCTGCAAATAAAGTCGAGTGGTCCCCGGAACGGGAGCGCGCTTTCTCCCAGGTCAAGTCGGCCCTTGCGAACGCTGTGTTGTTGGCACACCCAGTGCCAGCAGCTCGCATGGCGCTAACCACGGACACTTCCGACGTAGCAGTTGGGGCAGTTGTCGAGCAACTGGTAGCAGGGAGTTGGCAACCGCTTGCGTTTTTCAGCAAAACACTGCGCGATAACGAGCGGAAATACAGCACGTTCGATAGGGACCTTTTAGCCCTGCATTTGGCCATCCGCCACTTCCAGTTCTGGCTGGAAGGGCGCCGTTTCACCGCGTTTGTAGACCACAAACCATTAACATTTGCAATGGCTAAGATTTCAGAGCCTTGGTCGGGCCGACAGCAGAGACAGCTGGCCGCGATTTCGGAATTTACCACCGACATTCAACACGTGGCGGGCAAACACAATGTAGTGGCAGATTGTCTCTTGCGCGCAGTTGCAACGCCAGGCCCCCAGGGGGCAGACACGGTGGCTGTGGACGTAGGCCAGGCTTGCGGCGCGGAAGCACTCGCAGCCCCGGTCTGCGTGGGCTTAGATTACGCAGCCATGGCCGCCGAGCAGGTTAGCGATGCGGATGTGCGCGCGCTCCAGTCTGGGCCAACAGGGCTAAGGCTGGAGCACAGGGTGCATCAAATAGGTATGCCCCCTCTAATCTGCGATGTCTCCACGGGGCGCCCCCGCCCCATGGTCCCAGCTGTGTGGCGCCACCGCGTTTTTGACTTAATCCATTCGCTGGCACATCCGGGGGTTCGTGCATCGATCAAAATGGTGGGAGAAAAATTCGTTTGGCCGGGGCTGCGTAAACAGGTCAAAGAATGGGCCGCAGCCTGCGCAGCGTGTCAAAGAGCAAAGATACACAAGCACATGCGGGCCCCTCTAGAACCTTTTCACATCCCGGCCAAACGCTTCGACCACGTGCATGTCAACTTGGTGGGACCCCTCCCGCTGTCGCAGGGGTTCACACACCTTCTAACCATGGTGGACCGCACCACGCGCTGGCCAGAAGTGGTCCCCCTGGCGTCAACTACAGCAGCAGACGTTGCGCGCGCGTTTTTAACGGCTTGGGTCGCGCGTTTTGGAGTCCCGTCAGACATAACATCTGACAGAGGACCCCAATTCGTTTCCGAGCTCTGGTCATCAATGGCACTCAGCCTGGGGGTGAAAATTCACCGCACGACCACATATAACCCCCAGGCCAACGGTTTGTGCGAACGCTTTCACCGGTCATTGAAAGCAGCCCTCAGAGCGGCTCTCACGGACACAAATTGGGTTGATAAACTTCCATGGGTTTTATTAGGGTTGCGTTCAGCACCTAAGGAAGATTTGCAAGCCTCTCCGGCTGAGCTAGTTTTTGCCCAACCCCTCCGGTTACCGGGCGAATTCCTTCCAGAGAACCCCGCACCAAATCGCCTCCCCACTCAGCTGCTGCAGAGAGACGCGGGATCAAACACCCTCCCCGGCCCAGTTCATCACAGTTTCCCACGCGTTTTTGTGCCTAAAGCCTTAAAGAGCGCAGAGTTTGTCTTTGTCAGACACGACGCTCAGAGGCCAGGTTTAAGACCACCTTGTGATGGACCGTTCAGAGTGTTGGAAACTGGGGAAAAACATTTTTTGCTCGATTTGGGTGACAGGAGGGAATTAGTCTGCATTAACAGACTCAAACCCGCTTTTGTGTTGGCTGATGAACAAGTGCAGTTAGCCAGGGCCCCCCATCGTGGCAGGCCGCCGGGTAGACACTCTTCTAAGCTTTCACAAGGGTGTACTAATGACTCTAATCCACAGATGCAAGAAATGGCTACAGGCAGATCGAAACCTACTTACAGCAGATATGGCAGGAGATTGAAGCCCAAGCAGTCGGAAGGGTGATATGTTGTGCCATTTTGCTGTTCTGTGTGTTATGACATGATTCTATGCATTTTGGGGTGTACTTTGTCCTTATTTAGACGTTTGGGGGGGTGTTATATGGCACATATTTAGGGCGCATATATGGTATCCATTTTCCCCACATATACCTAGTAGGCATGACGGTGCATATTCTAGAAGCTTCACGTCTCAATGGACAAAGAGGACCTGACCCTGCAGGGACCTACGGGAGGTGTGAAGTTGGCCTTGCAGGAGATGGGAAGTTGGAGAGAATGTCCCAGCAGGAGCCCCGGAGGCTAGAAGGATAAGAGACAATGGAGACGCCAAGGAGCCTCGGGGGCTGGATGTTTACTAAAGGACTGTGGGTTGGGGGGGTGTGATTTGATGTTGGGGGATTTGTGACTCTGGAGAATATAAGAACTGTGTGAGACGATTGCTCTTCCTCTTTTCTGAGATTCTGTGCTTGATAGAGGATGTCACCTCTCAATAAACCAACCCTGAGAAATAAACTCTGTCTCGTCTGTGAAAGGCATCCTCTACAGACCACTCTTTATGTAAATGTGTCCAAAGTCCACTTTTGACAGAGTTATGTAATTTATATAGCTGCCACATTATGCAAATTAGATGCATAAGTTTATTCCTGTCTGAAACTCTGGATTATATTCTACATCTTTCTAATTGTCAGTAAGCCATTATCTCTTGTAACTTTCAAGTTATAGCCTTGGAAATCTGAACTATTTTAGTGACAAAATTTTTTACCACTCTTGACCACTGGGGGAGGGGGCTTGAGTTGCCTTGCGTTGCCTCATGCGCCATACGGCGAATTTGGCAGTTAAAGGGTTAAAAGTGTAGTCAATGCTAGCTAGCTGAGCTACGGACTTTAGATAACAGCTGATAACTGAAGTATTAATAATTACCTGTCTCAAACTCCTTAAACGTAGTTGCCATTCTTTGCAATTAAGCATAAAGCGATGACAGACAGAAACAGATGGGTGTATCGTTTCTGGATGGTAATACAAGTTTGGAATAACAAAAGCAGCATTCCCAAAGAGACAACAAGTTCCTCCATGTTCACAAGTTAGCACTTCTTCTTTTTCTCCTCCTTTAGCTTCTTCTTCCATGCTGTTCTGTGGGTTGTGTGAAGACACTTTGCACTACGTAATGACGTAGCCCTGACTAGCTCCGTCTCAGTCGAAAACCAGCGGGTTCTTGCAAGGCACGACACTTGAACTGGTTAAGCACTGGCACAGGCACCAGAACCGAACTAGTACCGGCTCTTTTTTGGTGGAAAAGGGGCAATAGAGCCACACCGCCTTTTGAAATCCCTTGGCTCAGTAACTCGCCTCGAGTTGCGGTGGTCGTCCAGGGTGCAGTGCTAGAAATCCGCCGTGGAATCACGCAAAACCACCAGGAGACAGACCGGACTGATATGAAATACACCATCGAGTGTGGATCAGTGAACCAGAGCACTGCTCAATCGAGCTGAGAGGCTAGAAGCTAATCGGCTATAATGGCTAACTGACATAAGAAGGAGAGCAGAGTTGAAATGGTGAAGGATGGTTCTTAAAGTGACAGGCTGTTTAAAGAAAGCCAGGAAAAATATAAAACAAATTTGCTTCAATAATTTAAAAAATTATAGAAAATGTGAACAAAATATGCCACAAACATTTCATTAACAGATGTGTGAGCTGTTAAAATGTGGAAAAACTGCAGTCAATGACTCCTAGAAATTCTACTTGTACATTTTGTATATTTTAGTAGGTTTTATTGCATTTATTCTCTGGGCTGTCTTCTTTTTTTCTGACCTCTGTGCTGCTGTAGCAAATGAATTTCCACAATGAGGGATTAATAAATTTAATTATCATTAAAAAAAAAAAAAAAAACTTACCTGTCTTTGCACGCCACACTTTTCATGCACATTTAACCCATCCGTGAAGCCACTACCTAATCTGTGTATATTTTTATAATCCTGGGCTTTTTTATTCAAATGTGTGTTTTGCAACTCTGTGCCTTATTTATATCTCTTCCCCCCCACATACTTACTGCACAGTAGCCTGGTTGAGCACACACAATTTCATTGTACTTTACAACTGTATAATGACAATAAAGCCTATTCCATTCTATAAAGTCTTATCTTAATGACCATGGCATCACTGTGCTTGACTGGCCAGCAAACTCTCCTGACCTAAACCCCATAGAGAATCTATGGAGGATTGTCAAGAGGAAGATGAGAGACACCAGACCCAACAATGCAGACGAGCTGAAGGTCACTATCCAAGCAACCTGGACCTTCATAACACCTCAGCAGAACCACAGGCTGATCACCTCCACGCCACATTGATACAGTAATTAATCCAAAAGGAGCCCCGACCAAGTATTGAGTGGTACATGGACAGACTTGTCAGTCGGCCAACATTTCTATTAAAAAACTATTTTTTTAAATTAATTTTATGTAATATTGTAATTTTTTGAGAAACTGAATTTGGGGTTTTCATGAGCTGTAAGTCATGATCCTCAAAATCAAAAGAAATAAACACTTTAAATATATCACTGTGTGTAATGAATCTATATCAGGTTTTTTTTATTGAATTACTGAAATAAATCAACTTTTTGGTGATATTCCAATTTCTTGAGATGCACCTGTAGATCAAGGAATGGTTTAACTAGTAGAAGCCATTCTACTAATATTTCAATAAACTATTAGCTTAACATAGTGCACACTTGTGCAAATGCCTTAATATAGTTTTTTTTTTTTTATATTTTTGCCCATAACAGATCTGTCTTTTAAATACATAGGTTATAAGTCACATTTAAGGTGGGAAAGGTTTTGGAAATGATTTACAGTGGTTTCATGTTTTACATCACAAAACAATGACATTTAACAGTGGTGTGTACACCATTTTTGATCCACTGGAAGTCCAGTGTTTTGACTCACAAACTAATACTACTGTAAATAAATCCTTTACTCATTGTTGTTGCCGACTTACTTTCCAGCATTGGTGAGTTTGTTGAGGGCGTCTCTGGAGATGACATGACCACAGATGAGCTTCATGGGGGGGTTGCTCTCTGAAGTTTGTTGTCGGAGAATTGGGCAGGCGAACACTGAGTGGTACCAGCACTTCTTCCCCAGGTCAATTTCAATCTACAAATACAGGCATGTATGCTGTCAACAAAGACATTCATGCTTCTTTTAGACAAGTGTAGGTGCAACCGGTGCTTCTTGGCTAATGCAGAGCAGGGAAGACTTGGGCACACACAATTAATTATAGAAAACTGTAATCAATTAGTATTTTTTTGATCAATGCACAGCCCTAATTTATTTATATAAATGCAACTGGTGGACAATAGGTTACTGTATTGAACATTATGCCTAAAACAAGTGTTCTATATTTGCATGATGTTTATGTTCGCAACATCTAAAGGTGTGTCCAGACCAAACACGAATGGGTGGATTTTTGGCACAGCGCGATTACAGTTTAACTCAATGTAAACACACAAACACAAATGAACTCACCATCTGAGTGAGTTGCAGACAGGCGAAGTTGCCTCTAACTTCTGCAGCAGTGTTCAACCTGCTGTGGAAATCCTCAAAACACCGTCAAGCTTAGGTTTACATTAACCAACGGGGTCTCACCTGGGAAAAGTTGTCCCTGTCTCCCAAATGTCACCTGGATGATGGGTTGTTTACATTGCTAGGCTGCTAGCCTTGTTAGCATGTCCGTGGCAGGAATGTGTGGGTAAAAAACTCCAACACTTCAATTCAGCTGCAGAGCTCCTGGTCCTTCTGTCTCCAGGTGAGTGTCTGTCTTATTTTCAAACTAGTTCACTCTCCAATGTTGATACTTTTACTCCGGTGATGGCAGACTCTCAAGGCCATTACTAGCTAGCGCTATCCCTTGGACAAGAACACACAAATGTGCAAGATTCGCATGTACTCACCTCTTTCTATTGACTTTGTATGCATTTGCGCCGAGCGAAAAATTCACTTGAAAACCAGCAGTTCCTCAATGCTACACTACGAGCAGTGATGCTAGTCTTGATGGGGCAATAAAATAAAAACAGGGGTGTGACGTGGTATAATGTGAAGCCATTTCTCATAGGTGTGAAAAGCTGTCTCTCACAACACAGTATGTTCACAGTTTTCACGTTCCATTTGTGGAAAAGAAATTCACTTACGAGGTTTCACCCAGTTTCATCTACAGATTACAAGCACATACAAAATGCTCCTGCACTGTTTTGTGATTTACACTAAAAATATTTTTCAAGTCAATTATTCTATCATTGAAGATTTCTTAAAAATAATGTAAAATATCTCTTCTCATTCTCATGAACTAAACATGGTGTAGTGTCTCATCTTGTGAACCAAGTGCTTCATCACCAGGGGTGGGGAAAATAATCATTTCTCTGATGCATTGCAACTAAGATGTGAACGAGGCTGAATCGATGCACAAACGTCAAGATTTCAATTCTTAAATATTAATAACGTGACTAATTTTGATGGCATGAATTAAGCAGAACTCAGAAATGTGAAACTGCAGCGCCAGACAGATTATGGCATAACAAAACAGACCCGTGACCAGCGTCATGTGCATGACAACACAAAAGGCCCGCCAACCCGATCCAAAACTCCGAACATGCAAAACCACACTGAACTTCCTCGGTCTTCGGTGTCCTCCAGACTTGTTCCCCCGGCTGCTGCTTGTGGTGCACAGCAATTCATCTGGCTATTGAGGTTCAGGTTACTTTATTTGTACCCGTAGGTAGATTTGTTTTGCAGTCTGGTGACATCCATATTTACAAGCCGCTAATTACATTCAACATAGACACAAACACAGGCACACATGAAGCTGACTATAAACATGATAAAAATACTCAAGGCTCCATCAATCAGGGTATAAAAAGGCAAAGAGATGAGAGAAAAACCAGAGGTAAGAGAGAAGGGTCATATTAAAAGTTAAAAACTAGTCAAAGAGGTTAAAAACTCAAAGGTCTAAAACCCAATAAAATATTTAGAAACCAAATAACATCCTACAAAAATAAATAAATATAAAATGGAGTTAATAGGTAACTAAATTATGTGCAATATATTGTTACAGCTTGTTCAACTCTTTGACAGCAGCAGGGACAAAGCTGTTTTTGTAGAGCTGGGTTTTACTTTTTGGGACAGCAAACCTCCGTCTTGAGGGAAGAAGCTGAAAGTTGCAGTGCAAAGGGTGGGAGTCATCATTTAAAATGGAGGTAGCCATCCTTTGTACTTGTCTGGTGTACAGGGATGTCAGGCTCAGCTGTGACTCACCAAGAAAAAGACTGGACCATCTAACTACCTGATCCAAGAATTTCCTCTGTTTCAGTTTTATCTGACCAAACCATGACACTAAAGAAAAGGATAAAACAGATTCAATAAAAGCCCGATTATGTTCCAAGGTTCCAAGGTTGTCATAGCCAGGAGCGGCACTGGGGTTAAGCTCCCAGTGCTCATAAAATGCTCCTTATGGCGTGCGTCTCGAAAAGCCTCTGACAACTAAGTCCAACTCCTAGCCTGCCCGTGTGGTTTAGTCTCTAAGCCCGGCGGAACTGCTTTTACTAATAGGAGAAGGGGCGAGGGCGGATCTCTGGCGCCTTAAAACCAGATGCTTCGGGTAGATGGTGGCTCGTCAACCTGAGAAGGTAGCCCATCTAGGGGAAGGTAAACCCTGATTTCAAACCTCCGCTGCCTTGCGGCATATCCGGTCACGGGAAAGGCTTCGGGAGTCAACCCTGAGGAAAAATCCGGAGTCGGAGCCCCTAAGGCAGTTCTATGTTGTGCTCAACATCGTTCTGGCAGCTCCTGCAACGGCGCTGGTGCCAAACTGTAGCAGCCCTGCTGTTCCTTTGGATTCATCAGTGACGTGGAGAGGGGGGACATGCTGCATGGGCAACATCTTATCCTCCATATCTTCCTGCCCAGGCTTGAATCCTACCAACGCCCAACACTAGAAGGTAGAACACCGGATCACTGGAGAGGACACTCCAGCTTAGCCTTTGGCGTAGACAAAACACGGGGAATGACAGTTACCGGTTATAAGCCACTGCTCAATTGGCGTAGAGCTCGGCGCCAGGGGTTATCGGATCTCAATGGACAGCTACCGCCCGCCTCAAGCTGGGCAGCCCCCAGCCAATAAGGTGTTGTCCCGCCACAGCTTGCTTTCCTCATTGGGTGCATGGGGATGAGGAGAAATCCGAACAGCAGGCTGAGAACTTTCGCACCAGGCAAGACAATAAAACAAAAGAGACCAACTCTAAAACTGGGAACTTGGAACGTCCGCACTATGATGACAGGACTCGCTACTAACCTCAAGGACATCAACGACACCAGGAAGACTGCCATCATCAATAATGAGCTGAAGAGACTGGGAGTGGATATTGCCACTCTCCAGGAAACACGGTTGGGTGACGCAGGCACACAGAGAGAAGGACTACACGTTCTACTGGCAGGGAAAGGGCACTGACGAACACAGGGAACACGCAGTGGGCTTTGCAGTGAAGAACACCCTGCTGAAGATGGTGGAACCGAGCAGCACTGGCTCTGCTCGACTCCTCACCCTCCGCCTGAACACCACTCAAGGCCCAGTCACCCTCGTCAGTGTGTATGCCCCAACACTGACAGCCACACCAGAGGCAAAAGACGAGTTCTACGAGAATCTCGCAACAACTGTCAGGATCATCCCCAACTCTGAACAACTCATTCTCCTTGGAGACTTCAATGCCAGAGTGGGTGCTGACCACGACTCCTGGCCCTCCTGTCTTGGACCTTTTGGCGTGGGCAGAATGAATGACAACGGACAGCGGCTGCTCGAGTTCTGCACATATCACGATCTGTGCATCACAAACTCGTTCTTCAAGACCAAGCCCCAACACAAGGTTTCCTGGCAACATCCATGCTCAAAGCACTGGCACCAGCTGGACTTGATCCTGACCAGGCGCACCTCACTGAATTACGTGCTAATCACCCGTTCGTTCCAGAGTGCAGATTGCGACACAGACCATTCATTGGTGTGTTGCAAGGTCAAGCTGCAGCTGAAGAAATTCCATCGTGCTAGACAACCTGGAAAGGCACGGATTGACACCAGCAAGATGGCTCAACCAGAACTTGTTGAGCAGTTTGCCTCCACCTTTGAGAAGGAACTTGGTGTACCACAAGAAGGAGAATCTGCAAAGCAGAAGTGGGAAGAGCTGCGAAACACCATCCACCGCACAGCCTTGGCTACCTTTGGGAGGAAGACCTTGAAGTCACAGGACTGGTTTGATACCAAGTTGACCGAGATGACCCCCGTCATTGAAGCCAAGCGCTCAGCACTTGCTGAGTACAAGAAGTACCCAAACGAGAAGAATCTCCAGATTCTCAGGGCTGCGAGAAGCAAAGTTCAGCAGACTGCTCGGCGCTGTGCCAACGAGTACTGGACTCAGCTCAGCCAAGACATTCAAACCGCTGCCATAACAGGGAACATCCGTGGTATGTACGACGGCATCAAGAAAGCACTTGGTCCGACTCAGAGTAAGACGGCCCCCCTCAAATCCTCCACTGGGGAGATGATCACAGAAAAGAACAAGCAGATGGAGAGATGGGTGGAACACTACTCCGACCTCTACTCCAGACAGAACACCGTGACACCGTCAGCCCTTCATGCCATCGACTGCCTGCCATCCACGGACGAACTTGACGCAGAGCCAAACATCGACGAACTCAGCAAGGCCATTGATAGCTTGGCCGCTGGCAAGGCACCCGGCAACGACGGCATACCCCCCGACCTGATCAAGCACTGCAAGACCGCCCTACTGCTGCCTTTGCATGACGTCCTCTGCCAGTGTTGGAAGGAAGGTGCCGTACCACAGGACATGAGGGACGCCAAGATCATCACCCTCTACAAAAACAAAGGGGAGAGAAGCGACTGCAACAACTACAGGGACATCTCCCTCCTCAGCGTTGTTGGCAAAGTCTA